>CAXIVR010000014.1:30016154-30763654 GCA_964035755.1 Teleogryllus oceanicus | reverse complement strand
TCCGCCCGGGCTCTTGGCTTTCATCGTACGCAAGAACTCCCCGCTGTACCCTGCCTTCAGCGACGTGGTGCAGCGATTGGTTCAAGCGGGAATGTTTGAGCACTGGGTACAAGCGCAGCGTCATCGCATGGCGACCGCCGGAGTCATTACTGTCGAGGGTGCCTCGGGCCCAGCCAAGGCGCCACAGGCGCTGAGAGTGACGCAAATGGCGGGCGCGACCAACGTGCTGGCCGTCGGACTGGGCGCCGCCACGGCAGCCTTCCTCGTGGAAGTGCTTCTGATGAGGGCGCCGAAAAACGGTTTCAGACAATAGAGGAGGAAATGGTCCCGTGCAATCTCCTTGGACACAGGGACTTACATCTTGCAGAAAATATACGAAATATTTACGTCCAATATATTAAAAATAATAGATATCTCTTACGTCCAAAGGAATAAAAATTATGGTTTTTTGAGTTATCCAATGGTGTACGGATCCAATTGTGAACTTGTATATTGTTATAAATACGAGAAATGTCTGAATTGGTTAAAACTGGCGTAACGTTTCGGCTCGCAAAGCCCACAGTACGGGCGGGTCCAGGTAAAAGATAGACAAATTTAGGCTAAAGGTTTTGCGATTCTAAGAAATATTAATTAGTTGATAGTTACTCTCACACTTTGCGGTAGATTCTACAATAAAATATTAAAAACCGATTCTTTGCGCTTCGAAAGGTTATGCAACCCTGTTTGTAAATAAATAAAGGTGTACAATTCATTTAGGTTTAATAAGAGTCTTAATTTCATAAAATTAAATAATAAAGGCCGATTTTTCTATATTTGATTATAAGAATTTTACCATCGTTAACAATAAACACGACTCTCAAACTGTTCAGGCGAGAGTGTTGCAGACAACGCTTTTCAATAAATACGAGCCGTAATTTTGTAGCCGATAGAATTAGGGGGTTGATAGCATCGTCTTGACTTGTACCGACTTGTTTATGGAACTGTTGCTTTTTCAGTTAATGAGACTTGAATGAGAGTATGTGTCGCTGAAGTATTCTGTGTTTGTTTAAACAAATGAATATTGTGTCTATTTTTTAATAAATTCTAGCGTTAAGAAATAAAACCTTTTAGAACAAGTTATCAACATCTGAGTGGTGTTCCGAAAAAGGAAAAGAGAGAGGTAATTAATGAAATAAATCAATTGGTAGTTACTGTGTTTCCTCCGCTGGCAGATAGGTGAATTTAAGTGA
Source organism: Teleogryllus oceanicus (assembly GCA_964035755.1). Taxonomy (NCBI): domain Eukaryota; kingdom Metazoa; phylum Arthropoda; class Insecta; order Orthoptera; family Gryllidae; genus Teleogryllus; species Teleogryllus oceanicus. The sequence goes on along the minus strand of CAXIVR010000014.1, from coordinate 30,762,425 downwards.
AAATGACACTCTGCCTAGCAGTGGTACAAATAGTGATTATATAACTAGAACCGAAAGTGTTGTTAGTTAAACTTCTTTGTCTAACACGTTGTGTAATCACAAACCATGTTTTATGAATCATCGATAAAAAATCGGATGATGGCCAAACGTCTGTCCATAATATTTAGTAGGATTTTCACCAAAATTGTTATTCCCAATCGGTCTGGCTGTTGTCTCGGCGCATTGAACTTGAAAGGTCGTGGAGCTCTTATTTTCGACTTACTCTCCGTTTTTTCGAAAGTTGGAAACGGTAAAATCTATTTTCCTGCTCTTCGTTTGACGCGTTAAAATGTCCTTTGCAAAATGGCAACACGGCGGCTGCTATGTATTATGATTATTGTGATTGTTGCTGGTCGTTGTTGATTGATTGTTGCTGGTGTAGCGTCGTGTCGAGCTAGCTAATACGGCGGCAAGCACGTGGCGGGCGGTGTGCAATGCCGGATGCGTAGACAAAGGCAGAAGCTATGACGCACCGGGTTTCCGTACAAGCGAGAACGCGTCGAAGGGCGGAGACAAGGGCGGCGGCGGGCAGCGCCGCAGAGCTATTTAAAGGCCATGAGAAGAATGCCTCGGTTTTCTTGTCATTCCAGCAGCGTCGGTGGTAGGTTGTACGTGAGATGTGCGAGTGTGCACGCGGAGAAAGAGGTCGGCAGTTTATTGTCGTGACTAATGAGACATGTAGTAGGTCTCAGAGTAGAGCGGTACTCCGAACAGGAAAACATTAGGTAGTATGTTGCGATGTGGTAGCCGTTTGTAAATATCTTTCCTAGCACTGGGTTTTATTTATTTAGTTAATTTGAAGCAGTGCAACTCGTTATTTGTGACTACGATCTAGATTCTGAATAAACCTACTGTTCTTACAACCCACTCTCGTCTGAGCTCTGATTACACCCGTATTATGCCACACTGACTCGTGTGATGTACACTGCCAGAAATTACATTAAATTTAATTTAGATTTAATGTACATCTGTGCAATAATTTTAATGTGCCTAGAACATTAGAGGGAGATTAATGTACCCGTACATTTAATTTACTTCTAAAATTAAAATAAATGCAGGTTTAATGTACGACTGTTAACTTAACATACGTGTCTATATTAAATTTAATTGTACACGTATATTAAAGTTCCTGTACGTGAACATTAAATTTAATTTACGTACATGAAAATTACTTTCATGTAATTTACATTTTAAAAAATGCAGAAATTTCTGACAGCGTAGATAATTTTATGAAAGGAAAGGGATTTAGGTGAGGTAATGTATTTAACGAAGAACTAACAAATTAATTAATTTTATTTTAAGATCTCATCGTTGATTGTGTGCTTAAAAATTGTACGATCACTTCGATGTAATGATGGCAAGTTTGTGGGTACTATTATTATTTTTTTCCCAATTGTGCTACAAATACTGTAATAGTTAAGTTTATTCCTATGTTTCATTTGTAAAAGTTAGGGATGACTACTTTTCGTGGCACAGGCGTTTTGTTACCACTAATGGGAGGAAGTGTGTGCTTCAGTAGCGTTTTTATTTTAGTAGTGCAAAAGTGCGAGGTTTAATTACTAATGCGCACCTTATGATATTTTAGTCATATAATGTATTAGTTTTTATGTTATTCGATCTTTTTCATTTTTGACATTTTTGTAATGACATATGATCAATCGCGTGACATATGAAGTATCGTTCCCTATATTGAATACAATGAAAAGCCTTATAACAAAGTATTCATTAACTAACTTTTCCCACTCTTTCATTTTCTCCCTCAACTTTCCTAGTCAGTATCAGTATCCTGTACGACATACAAGATGGCGCCGTCTACGTATTTAATCCACGATACTTGGGTATGTGACCTATTTCGACAAATTTTACAGTGTTCAGTGTTATTCTGTGTCATTTTGCATGCAAAATATATTTTTTTCGTTCACTTTCATCTTTGTAGAGTCACTGAAGATAGGTTAAATTAGTTCCGAAAAACGTGTAAGATTGTGTTTTCTTTGTATTAAAGTTTATTTTCAAATATACTTTCTGGTTGCTACCTTATCAATACTGAAATAATAATCATGGATTTCCACAACATCTCTGCTGCCATCATGAAATTTAATAAAAAGTGATTTTAGCTTCTGCAGTATGCTTTAGTATAATGAGAATAAGCCCGTTTCCGCTCAGCACATAAAGGTGATCTATTAGAGACAGATCGTAATTAGAGGCAGATCCACAAAGTATTCTTCAATTTGGAAAAGATCGTACGTGTAGTTTAGACGCTTAGCAGTGTTGTTCACACACGGACGTTTTGCTTTCAATTGGTTCTTGGCATCAAGAACCTGCAAAACATGAATTCTGTCTACACCACGTGTTAGAGGATTTTCTTTTCTTAGTTTGTCAACTGGTTTTATGCATTTTGTTGTCACCAGAGCCCGGCAATAAGTGTTTTTCATCCTAAAATCTGCCATTTTTTCGGGCAGGATTACATAACTTTCTCTATACTAGGTATATTACTCCGTATATACGTACATATACGAGAAAGTAAAAAGTAAGCTTAGAAAAGATAAATTTTTAACTTGTTTATTTTGTGATCATCGCTCGCCATTGTGAGACTTCCGTTGGGGAAACAGCTTCTTGGTCGTATTGGTGCGGGCCTCGCCAGTGAGTTGAGCTGACGTTTTAAGACGCCTCCGCCTCCACGTCAGCGGTAGCGGCGGTCGGCCGGCGGCTTTGCACATTCATGGCCCCCTCCCCCTCCACCCCTTCTCCCACCAAGGGCCATTCCGCGGCGTCCATTAGAGGCCGGGGAAGCCTCTTCAATGCGTAATGCTGCGGACGCCTTCGGCCGCTCGCCAAGTGTTGACGGCGGCTTTGCGGCGCCCTACCACTCCGCCCCCTCCCCTTCACCCCCTCCCCGCCCCCACCCCACTCTGCCTCCAGACCTCCAACTCGCGCACTGGCTTCCTCTTACCGATCGCTCCACGTCGCACTGCTTTCCTCGAACCCCGGCAAACGGGCCTCGGACCGCGCGCGATCTTCCCTTTCTCTTCCTTGTCCTATCCTCTCCCCTTACACACACACACACACGTACACTAACATGCACCACACTACCACATATTCCGGGACACCGGACGGGAGCTTAGAGCTTGTCCCGGCTGGGGCGATGCCCCGCTGGTGGGAGAGTCCTGGTTAGGGGGAAACCCCACTAGCCGACGGTAGGTCGGCGCCGGATCTCGCCATCCAGCGGGGGAAGATCACCGCCATCTCCCGAGAAAAAACAGGCACAACACTAACGGGACTAATGACCGAAGCTGTTGACGCGCCCGGAAATATTTAAAAAAATCAATTAATCAACAATGAAAGGAACGTAAGTATTACATCAGACGTTCTGCACTCAAGAGCTGGAGAGTCGCAAGTGCAAGTAGGGGTGGATGCAGCTTTGTGGGGAGGGGAGCAATTTACTATTTCACAGTGGTAACAGCGCGGCGCGTAGATTGAATGCCTGGGATCAGTGCGATAATATTCTAAGGGGATTTTCACAAAAGATTCTTAGACGCATTATTATCCACTGATACACTTGTGATCTGCAAATGGAAGTTTTTAATGAAACAAGTTTGATTTGGACGTCATAATGAAACGAGTTTTGCTTTTATATCCGAGGTGCTTACTCGGCTAACTTCGCCACATGGACCAAAATAAATACTAGTTTTAATATGATATTACAACAAATATGAATCATTAAAACTTTTGTAAGATGATTACGAAGACATTTTTAATTTTTTACCATCATTTTATAATTATCTAAATCTAAATAATAATTATCGTTTCTACGAACACACTTTGCATAGCGATGGTTTTGGATTGTTTTATAATCTCCAAAAAACCCTGAAGTACGAAACAATTACTTAGCGTTAAGGAAGGTTCTAATAACAAAAGTACTAAAGAAATAAAAAGTAACTCCTTACAGAAACAAAGATAGAGTATAAAAAGCACGCTGAAATCCATCACCCTCCCCTATTGGTATGTCACTGTTAATCATTGGTTATCGTTAAATTATTTGTTTCGTTTGATTGTACACGGCTAATTCGGCTTGCGGGATATAACGGTGTGCATGACAGATAAACATGCCATTCCTGCTTGCAAAAATCAGATTAATACGAAGCCCGCAATCATACTAAATTGCTGAAAACTAAAAGTATATACCACACTTTCCCAACATTTATAATTAATTCAATTTAAAATTCATTTGTTTCGATTCTAATAGACACGATTGTTACTCGTAGTAATTGATGTACAAACAATAAAAAACGAGGACAGTGAATAAAATGCTGATGTATTCTATTTTGACTTTTTCGTTCAGTTTCAGATTTCTTAAAGAAAATCAGTTAATGACAGAATATTATACATCATTTTAAAAGTATTTTTAAGTGGGTGGAACTAACATTGTCAGAAGTGCGAGAAAAGTCAACTTCTCTGAGTTTTGTTTAGTCGAAAAAATACTGTGAGACGGTGTAATCGGTAGATAAACATTCTAGTTTATTTAACTATTATTCATTTTACTTCTACAGTTATTTTAAATTAAAATATATGTTAATTACCATCATATCAAAAGGTAAAATGAATGCATTCGTAGCTACTTGTATTTCTTCGTCACTTAGCGATGAACTTAACGTGAATACTGGGATTTCGTTTATATAAACCTTAATTAAATCTTCTGTGTCCATTTAAGTTTTAAGAACTGTCAACTGAGAGTTTTGGGTTTTTCACGATGGCTTGCCACAAACAATGACAGAATTTAAAAAATAAGTCAATTGAACTCACTGTAAATCTATTTTCGAGGAGATATGCATAATCGTGAGACAGATTCATGTAACAATTATTTTTACCGTAAAATCTATATAAACAGAACGCAACATCTTACGAATTTTGCACCAAAAATATCTTCTTAATATTAGCTACAGTTATGAATTTTATAGAGATTGTCATGCTACAGAGTTTGAATATTTGGTATTACTCAGTTAGAGAATTTGCAATGCAGCTCCGCTATTGAATGCAAATTAATTTCAAAGAAAAGAGTTTATAGATACTTAGGTTTGAGGTACATTTTATACATTACGTTACAGATATGGTTGTAGAAAAAACAAGAAGTAGAATATTCAGATTCCAAAATTGTGGATACGTTATATATTTCTTTTATTGAAATACTTTTTTGATAAAAAAGGCAGTATTTAAAAAAACGAATTTCTATTTGACATTTTGACGTTACTTGGGGGTCTTTTTTCAAACATCTATTGTCCAGGTTTATTGAAACCAAATTTGAAAACAAATAGCATTTTGATAAATAATGGTCACTGGTATAAAAACTCTGAAAATTTTTAAATATACTCGTATTTTTATTAAGGTCAAAGAACTATTGCAATAAAATGATCAAGACAAAGAAACGTAAATATATTCATTGAAACACATTTCTTTTATCGTATGTTGCTAGTATTGAAAAACAGAAGAATCAGGAGGAAGATAAAAGGTAGATTGTTGGATTGGAGTTTTTGGTGAAATTGTCTTTCATCTGAAATAAGGATTCTTTTTTAATTTACTATTTTCTAGTACGAAATAAAAATATTGTTTTGTATTTACTGTATACTTACCTAATTTTATTCTAATCTTAATGACATTTTCTACATTCCGCCATCAATAAGAGAGATCTGATTTACTTTTTTGCCAAATAAATTGCCTTAGAACTGCCAAAATATAATTTATAACCCTTTTTTGTGATAAATAAATGCCCAGACAACATTGGGTGTTTTCCGTTCGTTATTAATAAACTGTAATGAACTGGTCTTTACTATTACATATGGGCAACTAAAAGGCAATTCCAAAATTCCAACGTGGACTCGAAAAAGGGGCGTTGGCCATCAACGGCCGGAAGCATCGCAGTGGCGGAAACTGAGATGAACTGGTCTTTACTATTACATATGGGCAACTAAAAGGCAATTCCAAAATTCCAACGTGGACTCGAAAAAGGGGCGTTGGCCATCAACGGCCGGAAGCATCGCAGTGGCGGAAACTGAGATGAACTGGTCTTTACTATTACATATGGGCAACTAAAAGGCAATTCCAAAATTCCAACGTGGACTCGAAAAAGGAGCGTTGGCCATCAACGGCCGGAAGCATCGCAGTGGCGGAAACTGAGATGAACTGGTCTTTACTATTACATATGGGCAACTAAAAGGCAATTCCAAAATTCCAACGTGGACTCGAAAAGGAGCGTTGGCCATCAACGGCCGGAAGCATCGCAGTGGCGGAAACTGAGATGAACTGGTCTTTACTATTACATATGGGCAACTAAAAGGCAATTCCAAAATTCCAACGTGGACTCGAAAAAGGGGCGTTGGCCATCAACGGCCGGAAGCATCGCAGTGGGCTTCAGAGGGGGCGTGCCCGCGGGCACCCCGCCGCTCCGTGCAGTGTTTTTTAACGGTTGCAAGCATTTTTATAATAAAAACTTTTGGGTTTACTTTCACTTATCAAATTTTATTGCGTTCTTAATGTCTTTTTCTACTTTTGATCTTCAAACGAGAGATGTGAATCCCTTTTTGTGTAACACAAATTGCCATTGAACTGTCAAAACATCATTTATAACATATATTTGTGTGATAAATAAATGTCCAGACAATGTCGGATTACATCTGTTCGTTATGAATCAAATTAGCTGCACTGCCTTGTTTTACTATTTCATGTGGACAACTAAAAGGCAACTCCAAAATTTCCAAAAAAGGGGCGTTGCCCGTCAACAGTCAGAAGCATCGCAGTGAAAATTGCGCTGGACTAGAGTGTCAAGAGGGGGCGCGCCCGCCGCTCCGCGCGGTGTTTTTAACGATTGAAGCCACTGTATACTAAATAATAAATAATGTTTGGTTTACTTTACACCTATCTAATTTTATACCGATGTTAATGACATTTTCTATATTCGGCCTTGGATAAGAGAGATGTATTTGCTCTCTTGCCAAATAAATTGTCTTTGAACTGTCAAAACATAATTTATAACAAATGTTTTTTTGATAAATACACGCCCAGACAACGTCGGGTTACTTCCGTTCGTTATTCATAAACTGACCTGAACTGTCCTATTTCACTATTACATGTGGGCAATTCTAAAAATCCCGAAAAAAGGGGTGTTGGCCGTCAACGGTCGGAAGCATCGCAGCGGCGGAAACTGCGCGGGGTTTCAGAGGGTCAAGAGAGGGCGAACCCGCGGGCGCCCTGCCGCTCCAGCCGGTGTTTTTTTAACCGCGCCCCCGGCGAGCTGGCGAGCGGGCGGGGGGACGGGCGGGCGGAAGGGAAGAGCGGCACTGTCCCCGGGCGGCTGTCCGCGTCTCGAAGTTTCCGCCCCGGAAGCTGCCCGGCTGGCCGACCGCGGCGGCGGTGGAAGCGGCACCCCGCAGGGACCTTAATTTGGCCCGTTTAAGCGCCGGGGCGGCCCGCCGCCCTCCGCCGCTGCTAATGGAGCCTCGCGACGGGAATTCTGCCAGGGCGAAGGGGCAGTCGCGAAGCGCGCTCTATGCACATGCCGTTTTTATTAGCGGTCTCTGTAGACGCTGGTTTATTTAGTTTGTTGGCCACCCTGCGTGGCTTGCAATCGGACACTGGTAGAATAAAATGAATATTGGGCTCCATGTATGAGATCTACCGTTCTCCTTACAAAATCAAATTAAACACATATTAACTTTTTTAAAATATAAAAGAATACCTACGATGTATTCATATTTTGTTGCTATTTATATAGAACTCAAAATGAAACATTGAGGTAAAACAGATCGATGCGTAAATGCAAAGTAATTTTTTTCAGTTTAATGAAAGGGGAAATCGATAATTAACCTTTGAAACGATAGATGAAAATATATATTTCCTTATGTACTTATCAGATGAAAGTTAGTAACGTATTGTATTAAGACAACACATTATAATTTCAGACAGCAAATTCCTCAAATCCGAACACTTTACAACAAAAAGGTTACACCCAAATGTCGTGACTTAATCAGCACGTCCCTCATTCTTCAAAATATTGAAAAAATGGAAATAAACGTTGTTGAAGACAACGATATTGCTATTGAAATAATTTTACAATTAAATTTAAACTTTTATATGGACATTAGATGCATGTTTCAACAGATTATGTGTAGATTTTTATCATACTATAACGTGAAAATTCCAAGAAACGTTTTTCGATTTCTACAAAATTAAAAAGGAGGTGATTTATCTTGTAAGACGTTGTGTTACATAGTTTGTATTTTTTCTGAAAAGCGAATTGAAGGTGACTGACGATGCATTTTTTCAAGTAGATACTAACTGGATGATGAATTATTGTCCATTCTTATAGTTCTAAAACATTTTCACAGCGAAGCTGGCAGATAGTTTCCACTAGTAAAATTAAAACTGTATTTTACAAGTTGTTCACAACATGTTTGTTGATATAATATTTGACACAATTATTCTATCAAAGTCTCCTGACTCTTTTGTTGAGACTACTCTAACAATGTAAACTATAAATTACTCATATAAACATGCTTCAAGTTATATTCTGGAGAACGCGTGAATTAATTAAACATTTTTCTAAAAATATATAGCATTTTTTTCTGCGCCATGTTATATCTAGAATCCGTATATTTAGAGAATCGCATTTTTTGCGGGCACAGAAGATCCCAAGCATATGTCCCGACGGGCATTGTGCGAGACGCAACAAAGGGTAATTGTGGAGCGCGATAACGCGCAGAAAAATGCCTTCTCCTTGGCGGCTCTATCTCCGGCGCTGCCTCCACAGGGTCGAGGAACGGAATTTGCACGCGCCGCGAGACGCCCTTTGTTCCGTCAGGGGCGGCGCTTCGCGACCGCAGCGCTGCCACGTGGCGCGCGCGCGTACCAAACCTTGATCCTCTTCGCCGCATTGGCCTCTAGGACCAGATTATACGCCCTTCTAGGCGCTCAGGAAGCTCAGAAGCTGCGATAATAGTTGCATTGCATGGTGATTGGTGGTTTACAATGATCGTTTCATTCCGTAAATTGAATGTAAGCTCTAGAATGCTCTAATAACATTCCACGTGAAAACAGCAAACTGTAGATTGACTGTGGGCAAAAAAGTATTGTAAAGAAAAAACATATTGGTGTCTTAAACGGCAGTTTGTTTTAAATTTTTGTTTTAAATTCCGTTTCGCAAAAATTTAAAATCCAATGTTCCGTTGATCAAAATGCTTAGTTAAAATAGTTATATATACAAAGAGGCAATAAGAGATAGTCTATCTTGTTGAACATTTTATGTTATTCAATTTCATTTTTAACTCTTGCTTCAAATTGTATTCGGCATTGAAATAAAAATGTGAATATAATATAAAACGAATCTATATAATGAAAGTAAAATATTATTTTGTAATATTGTTGGTGCTTAATACAACACTTTCTCCATTATTTTAATTGAATTATTGATTTTCAATTAACTTTTCCCACATTTTTACATTACTTTTAGGCCAATGTTTAGGGAAAAGTATATTCAATCTCTTCGAATTTCGGTCTTTAAAACAACCAGTTTGAAACATTGTTAGTAATTCCTTCATAATAAAAAACGTATTTTTTCACAGTAAAAAGCGACGAAAAGTCGTTTTTTCATAGTTCAGCATTGTTAATTAAACTAAGGTAATGAAAACATATTATTTGAAAATCAATAAGAATTTTAATACTATTTATCAATACAATTTTTATAAAAAGTGTTAATATGTACTTGTTTCTTCTCAGATAGTATTAAGAGTTGGAAAATATATTGTTTCTCTACTTATTTACTGTAATTAAAAACTTAGAACGATCTAGAGCTTTGAAAACATTATTATCGAAAATAATACATAAGACAAAAATGTTGCAAATAATTTTGAGAGAAATAAACATGGGATAAAACAGTAGTCAAATGATTTCAAAATATTTTTGGTTTCAAAGTATTTTGTTTGCACATTTTTAAGTGTTTAAGAAACTATCATATAAAAACTACATATATGTTTCATTTATGTTCATTCATCACACTTTGTTTCTACAATGAAATTATAGAGCATTCTGTTTCATTAATTTATGAAAGTTCGATAGCTTAAACTATTCACAGTCCATTTATTGTTTTCATTTAGTATATTCTCTTGTTATTTAAGCTAAGCTAAGTTTATAAAGTTATTTTGCAAGCTTCCTGTTAAGCACATGTAAAAAAAAATTTGCATATTTTTTTAATATTGTGTATTTCCAATCTATATATAGACAAACATCATGACTTTAGCTAAACTTGCTTTTTTACTTTTAGCTTTGAATTCTGAAAATGTATAGTTTTCTAAGGAAAATAATTGTTCACTTCAATCTATTACTCGCGAGGAAAATATGAGTAAGAAGTTTTACTCGCACAAAACTGTTACTCCTCGCTAACGATATATCCTATTTCCCTTTTCATCTTTTCCTCCGCCATTCCTGTTTCTTCCTTGCCGTTCGCTTCGACCCAGAAACCTTCCCCTCCTGCACTTCCCCGACGCTCTTTCCACAAAGTTGTCAACCCTATCTCTTCTTCCCTGATTCTCTTCCCTTCCGGATCTCTTACCCCACCTGCCGTGGGGCTGTACTTCGTTATCCAGAACATTCATCAGCGCGATCGCCGGCGCAAAATAAACGCCGGCTCATAAAAAGCCACGAAATTAACATTTAAACCCAGACCGCGCCCTTGTGGAACACCCTTTCCACCACGCGTTGTTTTTTTCTTTATGGGACCCCTACCCGCCTAATCTCATTACACAACATTACATTAATACATACCGAAATATGCTCTCCCTGCACCACCCCCTCCTGACAGATGCGAAGAGGATAACGATATGAAAAAAATGAGAAAAAAACCGTGTGTGTGCGATTGGAGCAGAGCTCGAAAATCGAATCACATGTCTGATGAAATAGGATCGCTATCGGGGATGTGTTTTGGGGACTCAGTTTCATCTGTAATTATCACGGGATGACTGGTTGAGGCGCGCGCCGTCCAGTAACCGCCAAAAACCGCACCAAACCGCATTAAAAATAGACCGGCAATTAAGTTCTAGGGCCGTCTGATTAACGTCGCCTCGCAGAACAGCTGGGACAGGCAGAGGGGTTGAGTGAGAGGGAAGATGCGGGGGAAGAGATGAGGGGGAGGGGAGAAGGGGGAGGGGATGAGGGGTTGGGTAGGCGCACGTGTCTCCGCCACGTGGTGCAATGGGAGGATCTGCCTACAAAGGAGACGGGGCACGTAGCAAGAAGAGGGAAAGTAAAGGCAAAACAACATACAGTACCGTATGTCTCAAAAAGGTAGAATTATGCCTATGCGCTACATGCAAAATAAAGCAAAACATTCTGAGAGATGAAAAAAAAAGAACGAATAAATTATGACTAGGCTGCAGATTTGACATAGTAGCATATATTTTCCCTTAAATGTAATGAAATGTATAAAGCACACAAAGTCATTTATTTTTGTTTGGGATCGAAATACAAGTTTTATAGTCCATATTTTTGCATATTTATTTAGCATATTTTCATTTTAAGAGCATATATTTGCATATTTTACATTTTTAAATTTTTTTTTTGTTCTTTCATAAAATTCGGAAGAACGTTTCGAGTTTGCATCATATCTGTGTAACTACAGCGGTGCAGTACATCAGGAAGTAGATCCAAACATGTCCGTGGGAACGAAACATGTCCGACTGAACTCAGTAGCAAAGTCATTCAACAATTTGCCAGGACCAATAGGACGAGTCTTAACAGAATAAATGAAGAAATTTCAAGAAAAAAATCCTGGTTTGAGAACTGTGAAAAAGTTATGTGGTATTTAAAGGTTGAAACGCATGGTGTTGAAAATTAAACAACTAAAGAAATGGAAGCTTTTAAGTATTATAGCCTAAACTCAAAGGAATTTAAAAGAACTTTGTCTGTATAAGAACATTCTTGCCGGTAACAAAAAATGATTCATTCCAGAAAATTTGGAAAAATGCGTTGTAACCTCTTGCAATTGAAATTAAATCCAGTGTAAATCATTCAACATTTAAATTAAACTATTTTGTAGAGACTGAAACACGCACTTTTCTCTGAGCATATCTTTTTAAGAACATATTTTCCTATTTTTAAAGCATATTTGGACGAAGATATTTTCAGGATTTTTAGTACATATGAATCCACACCCTACATATGACTGAGTAGAGAAAATATATATCCGAGGAAAACCTTCAGGTATCCGAATGGATATGAGATGAAGGCCCCGGGCTGCATAAGGGGCAATGCAAATAGCAAGAGAAAATTCACACACGCGCCGAATCTAAAGACACCCCGACAGAACCACATGATAGAAATGACAATTTTAATAGCATGAGTGGGATAAAATGAGAGGCCATACTGATTTCCTGAACAAACCTTTCGAGCATTTCCGTGAATGAAACTCACCTTCGCCTCAAGTAAAGGTGTTCTCTTGAATGGGCTTGCGTTTCTGATGGTGACGGTGAGAGAAATAGCGGGGATGGATGTGGCAGACACGAAGGAAAGCGCAGGCTTCCTCCCCTCTTTGACGCTCGACAGAGCTCGTTTAGTGCTTTAATCTGCCAGTAACTGCGAAGCTCAATTATTTACATTCATAAAGGGGAGTGGTAGCAAGGTCACGTGGCATCGCCCTTGAGAGAACAGAAAGAGATGGAGATATCGGTATCTGTTGACACGAAGATCAAAGGCACACTAAATAGCGAGAGTAGAGATGTCGGCGAACGGAGATTCATCTCATGCATGTATTTACTTGTAGATTTCAAGTAACTCTTCCTGTTAAGGCTCGTTACCGACAGCTAGCAGACTTTTAGACGTTTTCTGCATTTCAGTGTTCAACACTACAAAAAGCAAACTATTAACTTTTTCTAACAACGAAAGCAGAAAGCACCCACAACGTCCAAGCAACAACCACGATGCATCGAAACGGTCACGCCAGTTTTCAAACTACATACACTTCAAATTTTTAAAAAATGTATAGATGACATATTAATATAAAACTTGGCTTATTAAACACAGAAAACTATAAACTAATCAGTGATTCAAAAAAGTAAAAAATTATATTTTCATTACTTAGGCTCATTCTGGGTCTCCTTAAATAGAATTTTAGTTTCAAAGAAAACGAATAAAACTTAATTATATCCTCACCACGTATTTTCCTGATTCGCTCTGCCCGTTTCATGCCTTGCTCCCCAACCACTCCCCACCGGGAGCGGTAGCTCAGTGCATCAACTGATGTCATTGCAGCGCCTCTGACCGGGAGGTCCTTGGTTCCCACTCCCCTCGGCGGCAGGATTTTCGACACTAACTTTTCATCTGGATCGCATTCAGTCGCTGTCTGGAGGAGAATTCTAGCGGCCGGCTGCTCTGATCGGTAGTTTTCCGTGGTTTCTCCGATCAACACCAGGCGAATGCCGGAGCAGTACCCTACCAAACGGGCCATGGACCGCGCGCGATATGTCCTTCCCCTCCTTGTCCTATACTCTCCCCTTACACACTCACACTAACATGCACTACACTAACGGGACTAATGACCGAAGCAGTGGACGCGCCCGGAAACGCGAAAACATCAATCAATCCAACCACTCCCCACACCTCTTTTTTCTTTTTTTTTCTGCGTTCCGCGTTCTCTCTCGCCCTGTGTCGTCTCAGCCGCGGTCACGCATAAAGGCCCATTCACAATGCAAACATAAACATAAGCATACTGATATAACTAAATTTATGAAAATAATGAAAAAAGAATAACTATATCACAGGAATGAGCAATGAGAGACTGGTAAAGATAGCCAGAGACATGATATCATTAGGAAGGAGACACCCTGGAAAACCGCAGTAAATTTGGAGAGAAGATCTGCAGTCAACATCTAGTGAATCCTTGGAATGAAGCGGGAAGAATAAACAGGTGTACATAAAAGAAGAAGAAGAAGAAGAAACATAAGCATAACGCATAGACATAAACTTTAACATAAATGAAAGACTGAAGTATTCACAATGTCCAACATAAACCTAAGCAAAATAAGATTTTTTATTGTCTGTGGGGCATTATATTATACTATAAGTTGGATGTGAGAACCGATTTTGAGATCTGGATTGTGTCCAAGGCTTACAGGTTCGATTTATACGAACAAATAACCGAATATTATCGAGTAGTATCCAATATTATACGATATCGTCTAATATTTTAATTTCAATAAAATGAAAACTAAATAATACTAAGAATACAAATAACTAAACAGTAGACTTATTATGAATACAACAAAACTAAATTACAAAAAAAAATATTACACTACAAATCAAAGCAGAAAAACTTCAAGAAATCAACCGCACTATCTGGAAATCCAGTTGTTTGTTCGATCTGTCATTCGACTTCGATCTACTTTGATAATCTATTTTTAGTTACCGTACTAAGATTAGTTCATTTCTTATTTCTTACATAACCATAAGCACGTAAGCTTGCAAGCTTTTAAGTTAACATCTTACGTGCTATATTTATGCAAACGCATGGTGACTCGGCATTCACCCACGGCACTTGCCATGTAGCTAGGCCTAACTCAAACTGTGACTGCACTAGTATACCAGCTTACCAGCTGCCGATTACTCTGATTGGTAGTATTTAATTGAATATTAAATTACCTACTTCCTCTGAAAATGAATAGATTAATTAAAAACCTGTTCTTTGCTTGAAGTATTAATGTCTTGAAAGTGATTTTTAGATTTTCATAATCTGGATCTCATCTTTCTCTTGATAGATTTGTATTTACTGGTCTGTATTGATATTTCCTCATAATTTAATAGAATGTTGAGTTGACACTGGAGTTTTGAGAAACATTGTATCTCATATTTCGTTTATTGTCTGCAAAACAAAACACCCGAGGGCCTTTGGTCCGAGGGATTTTTGTCAACAGAAATTCAAACAAGGTAACGCCAGTCTAACACACATAATTTAATTTTTTTGCTAATTTTATTGATACATATTTATTTATTTACCAATTAACTGTATGTTACCTTGACTCGATTTGTTTTTTAATATTTACATCCCAAACGTGCCTTTTATAATTCTTTCTTAAAATTCCTTTTCATAATTCCCTCTCGTAGTTCCTCTCGTAGTTCCCTCTCGTAGTTCCCTCTCGTAGTTTCCCTCTCGTAGTTTCCTCTCGTAGTTTCCCTCTCGTAGTTTCCTCTCGTAGTTTCCTCTCGTAGTTTCCTCTCGTAGTTCCCTCTCGTAGTTCCCTCTCGTAGTTCCCTCTCGTAGTTCCCTCTCGTAGTTCCCTCTCGTAGTTCCCTCTCGTAGTTTTGGTTTCCCTCTCGTAGTTCCCTCTCGTAGTTCCCTCTCCGAATCAATAACAAGCTACAACGTATCAGTAAAAAATTAAATATATTTAGTCTGAGTTTTGTGAGAACTAAGAGGCTTCGTAACACAAGAGATTTGAAACACTCCATTTTAGTTTTGTGCAACAAATTTTGGAAATTTTGAGAAAAAGTGACTAAAACAATCGTTTAGGAAATAGCTACTTTTAATGAAGCATAAATTAAAATAATGTATGCTAGATAAAGCAGGTACCCACTGGCCCATTCGTAACCGACCTAATCGCTTTTCATTGGCGTTTTTTCAGGTTATATTTCTAAAGAGGGTAAATAATTTAGGTTTAAAAGAAACTTTAAAGTGACCCTGAGTGTAAACGTTTTTCTATCTGGGGCTTCTCTCATTTAAAGCAGTATTTCTTATGTTTCTAAAGCAGATTCCTCTCTGGTACTTTGCAAGTGTGTGCTGGGAAATATCCTCGAGGAATCAGAAATAAAAATGACTTAAAGTTGTGCATTTTAGTTGAACAAAAAGAAAGATGTTCAGATGAAAAATTATTTATCAAATAGATTTGAGTACTTCATAATCTAGGCGAAAACTTTTTCATGATTGAATATTTAGGAACATATTATTTCTCACTTCTCTCATTTATAAGGTAGGTAAAATGGGCAGTACACAACCAATTTTTTTCTTAAGCATAAATGAAAACTGTTGCACCGCTCCATTATTTAGCAAAACGATAGTTTCACATTTCAACAGCATCGCATTTGAAGACATTGGGGCAATTACATGCTATGCCACATTTTCCGATTTTCTGATGAAACTGGGATATTAGAGTATTTCGGCACACCATAGATGTTTACGCATTAAGGACATAAATGGGATATTTTATCTAGTGAATGTTCATAGACTGTGAAAAGTAAATATCATATTCATGGCTTTATCATATTTATAGAAATGTTTAAATCTTTACTTTGGTTTTTCTCTAGTGACATAACATGTCATTGCCCCAAAGTCTTCAATTGAATATTAAGATTGAGATCTAAACGGTAGGCATCTCTCCCTGCTATTCTTCAGCCTCCCCCCTCTGATAACAGGGAAAGGTGGCTCAGGGCATCAACTGATTTCATTGCAATGCCTCTGATCGGGAAGTCCTAGATTCGAGTCCCGACGGCGGCAGGATTTTCGACACTAGCTTTTCAGTTAGGTCGGATTCAGTTGTCTGGAGGAGAATTTTACGCCGACTGCTCTGATCGATTGTTTCCCGTTTTTTGTCCGATCAACACCAGGCGAATGCCGGAGCAAATCAATTGAGTTTTTCGTGTTTCCAGGCGCGCCAACTGCTTTGGTCATTAGTCCTGTGAGTGTAGTGCATGCTCTTTTTCTCGGGAGAAGGCGGTGATCTCCCGCTGGATGGCGAGATCTGGCACCGACCTACCGTCGGTTAGTGAGGTTTCCCCCTAACCAGGACTCTCCCACCAGCGGGGCACTGGACCAGCCGGGACAAGCTGTAAGCTCCCGACCGATCTCCCGGAATATGTGGTAGTGTAGTGCATGTTAGTATAAGTGTGTCTGTGCGTGTAAGGGGAGAGGATAAGACAAGGAAGAGGAAGGACACATCACGCGCGGTCCGTGGCCCGATTGTTAGGGTACTGCTCCCGCATTCGCCTGGTGCTGATCGGAGAAACCACGGAGAACTACCGCTCTGAGCAGCCGGCCGCTAGAATTCTCCTCCAGACAGCGACTGAATTCGACCTAGCTGAGACGGTAGTGTCGAAAATCCTGCCGCCGTGGGGAGTGGGAACCTAGAACCTCCCGGTCAGAGGCGCTACAGTGACATCAGTTGATGCACTGAGCCACCGCTCCCGGTGCCACGGGGGGCGCGACTTGCGGCACCGACGGTGGCGCGCCCCGAGGCGACGTAATGAAGCCTCCTCGCGCGGCGGAGGTGGGATTATACGCGTCGAGGGCGGATATTTACGACTCGCGGCTGGGGCGGGGGGCGGGGCGCCACTTGGAGAGGGGGCGGCGGATTCTTAGGAAAGGAACGCTCCCCTTAACATCCGGCCGGGCGGTTGGTATCAATGAGCGCGGGGGGACTTGGGGAACGGTGGTGGGGTAGGGGCGACGGTAGGGGAAAGGGGGGTGCAGGAAGCACGACGGAGGCAATATTGTGCGACTCTTGGCAGAAGTGACGCTAAGCAATTTGAGTTACATACAGTTATCCCAAAGAAGAGTTTTAGTGGCACTGCCACAGTTTGTAGGCACAGCATAGAATTTGCTAGCAAACACTTTTTTTTGGGCGATAGTGAATTAAAAATAGATTTAAACAGCCATGAAACTATGAGAGTGTAAAGTCAAAAACAGATCCCATTATTGTTCTTTCCAATATATCGTATATATTTAGGTAAAGAGTAACTGTATATTCTTTGAGTCCTTTTTAAAATAGAACCTCTCTGTATCATTAGTGATAGTTTTGTCGTATGTTGAAAGAAAACATCAAAACCATTGCTATGCGTAAACGTTTTGTAGAGATAACCAGCGTTCGCTTACAGCCGGGATTGCAACCATAAATCATTAAAATATTACTTCAGTTATCTGTTGACGTAGAGAACAGTTGTTAAATCGAAGTAACATGGTAAATGTTGAACTAGTTCCTTCAAAAAGAACGTCATTTGCTTTTCAGTGGAAAAGAATGTTAGGACTAGTGATGACAAATTTTACTAAAAATTCGATACATCGAGGATTCGATACATTGCTAAAGGATTTTCGATGTCGATAAAAATCGATGTTTAAAACAGCTGCTAGTCTAAAACGTGCCTAAACCTCTTTATAAAAAATAGAAAATCATCGATGTTTGTGTAACAAAATATCGATGTGAAGGAAACATCGAGAGCAAAATACCGATATATATATATATATATATATATATATATATATATATATATATATATCGATGTTTCTAGTGGAATTCATTGATGCTTTAAAAACATCCATGTTTTTGCCACCACTAGTGCGGACATAAAATGCTCAAAATATATATGACCTTGGCATACCTTAAAACTGAAAGTATTTTAAAGAAAGATGCAAAAAGTGATTGTAGTGTCTAGCTATATACATGTATTATTTCATTGTTGTTAAAACTAAACAAAACCTTTCAGTTTTATTATAATTTATCCTCGAGTCCGGCGTTGACCCATCACTCCACATAGCTGTTCTCCGAATATAGAAATTGCATTGGTTGGCGACTGCTTAGCACACAAAAACTTGAGACAGGTGGACAGCGGTATCTTCAATTTTGAAAATCCCTTTGAGACTCAGGACCTTAGCAGTTTGGCTCCCGTAAACACGAATCAGACTATTAATCCGATCCCTTCCCGTTCTTTCTCCACCATAAAATTGAAGGCCATACATACATTCATTCCCAAAATTGTAGACCATACATACATACATACATACATACATTCCCCTTCTTTCTCCACCACCTTAAAATTGAAGGCCATACATACATTCATTCCCGAAATTGTAGACCATACATACATACATTCCCCTTCTTTCTTCACCTTGAAATTGTTGACCAACTTGAAACCGGACACCAGAAGAGAGCTTAGAGCTTGTACCGGATGGGGCAGTATTCTGCTGCAGGGAAATTACTGGAGGCAAGCCGACCAATAGTGGGGATAGGACCGGACATCTCGGATCTCATTATCTGTCGGGGGTGGAACACCATCACCTCTTTGTATTAAAGCATTCACAGTACATTAGCAGGGCTAGTTATCATAACGGTTAACGTGTCGTGACATAACGGTTGACGTGGTGATTTGTCCCGCAAGTGTAGTGCGTTATTTTGCTTGGGAGGTGGCGGTGGAGTTCCCATCCGCAGGAAGGCGGGATCCGGCGCCGACCTACCGTCGGCTAACGGAGTTTCCCCAACCAGGTATCTCCCACCAGTGGGGCACCGCCTCAGCCGTTTTAAGTCTCCGACCGGTCTGCCGGCATGTGTGGTAGTGTAGTGCATGTAAGTGTAAGTATACGTGAGAGGGATAATAAAACAAAGAAGAGGAAGGAAAGATCCCGCCCGGTACGTTGTTCGTTTGTCAGAGAACTGCTCCGGCATTCGCCTGGTGTTGATCGGAGGAACCGTGGAAAACTTACGATCAGAACAGCCGGCCGCTAGATTTCTCCTCCAGACACAATCAATCATGTCATATCAGGAGTTGGGAAGACTGACGGCAGCGATAGCCGTTCATGTGACGGCTGGGGGGAATATAATGCATGCCCGGGCAGCAGGAGCTAATGGTAGGCTGAGGCACGCAAGTAATCCTGAGACGGAGATGTTTGGTTTGAGTGACGGTGGTTGCGAAGGCGGAGTCAGTGGAGTCAGCAAGTGGGATATAATGAGCAACTGGAGGGGGGCACTAACTCTCCCGCCTTCACAGACTCCTCCGCTGCTGACGTTGCGTCTTCCAATGAGTTGATGGAATTTCTTCCCTTGTCTTCTCTGAATGAATGTGACATCCTCCTTCGTTAATTGCGCCATTAGGTTCGTTAATTACACTCTGATTAGGTTTTTGAGACTTCCTTCTGTTAATTTTACTGATCTTATAAAGAGTTTCATTCAAGAATAATTAAAATTTTCTCTCACAACTTTTGGTACATCTGTCATTTTAAATTGTTTTGTATTTGGCTGAAAAAATGGTGCATTGACGATTATTTTACTTTTTTAAATGAGTTAGTGCATCAATGTATTAATCATTGTCACTGATACAAAGCTTGGAAAGTCAAAGCTAACCAAACTGTTACCTTTTCTGTTACTGCAGGGGTCTACAGCTGTGTCTCTTAATCCGTGTACCGCCCTTTACAATTATCGCTCTTTACCTTCATCCTTGTGTCGATTTCTGCTCTCAATACGTTTGCGTCAGCATAACGCAACGTCCTTCAAAACGTCGTCATTCTTCGTTTTCATTCTTCAACTCGCATTCTTCTCTGAAAGTTGTAAGTAGAAATGTTGGATGAAGTACATTTTTTCTCATATCTTTAATTTCTTCCAACTTACTTCTATCCCATTCAGTCCACAATTTTCCTTATGTTGCTCCGCAAATCCTTAGACATTACTTTATCAGCTGTTTCTCGCCAGAATAACATCTTTGACCTCCTCCCTTTCTTTTCATTTATTCCATATCCAATTGAACCTCAACATAAAAATGTACTTTCTTTATTTAAATACTATTCTCCTTTGTCAGTTATCTTGGTTCGTGTCCTTTTCACAAGAGAATCTGCAACAAAAGTCATTCAAACTTTGTATAGGAAATCTTCAATTTTGAATCTCCTGATTTAGTATTGAAAGCCGTAATAAACAAGACAATTTCCGAGAAAGGAATTTACGAAAACAGGTTAAGACATTTTTTTATTTAAACAAGTTAACATCAATATTACGATAAAATAGATAAGTTTACCTAAAGCAGTTTAACAGTATATGGAGAATAATTTCATGTTCTCGGTTTGAGAAAACAATAACATAATCAAGTATTTTCAAAGGAAAATCTGCTTATTTGGAACAAAAACAATTATATTTTTGGAATATTCAAAACATTTTATTATAAATTTAAATAAATTTTCATGTGATTGTGGCATTCGGTGATCAGAATGTTTTTAGTGGATAATATTTGCTCTTTGAAGAGGAAGAAAAGATCGCACGCGGTTTCCGGCCCGTTTGTTAGGGTACTTCTCCGGCATACGCCTGGTGTTGATCGGAGAAAACACGGAAAGCTACTGATAAGAGCAGCTGGTCGCTAGAATTCTCTTCCAGACTGCGGCTGAATTCGACCAAGCCGTCTAGCTAGTGACGAAATCCTGCCTCCGTCAAAACTCGAACCCAAGGACCCCTCAGTCAGAGGCGCTGCAAGACTTCAGTTGATGGCCAGAGTTACCTTCGCCTGTTTTAACGAGTTTGGATTTACGTTCATCACTACAGATTTAAGGATTCAACTTTACACATGCCACAGCTACTGTAAGGGTGGAAACAATCATCCGGCACTTCTACATTCCACCGCCCTTCTTCCTGCCCCTTCTTCCCGCCCTTCTTCCTTGTAGAGTCTGCGCCCTATGGATCAAGCTCCACCGCCAACTTCGCACTCCCCCTCGCCGTGTGTCGTCCTTTCCCTCGATGCCCCGCCCCCTCCCCCCCCCCTCCCCCGCCCCGCATTACCCGCCCCAACTCACACGGACGCAGCCCCTCCCTCGCGGCGGTGACAGCGCTTCCGGGTGCAGCGCGGAGTCGGTGCGAACCTCTGCGTCCGTCACACACGGTGATCAATTGAAGGAGGCGAACCTTACAAATTATCAAGGAGGTGGGGTGGGTTAATGGAGAGGTGAAAAAACGTAGGCCCTAGAAATTACGGGTACAACAATGTTTCACTTTTTTGCCTAACGATTACTTCGTAAGAAGAGAAAGTTATGTAATTGTGCGCCAGAAAACGGCGATTTTTTAAAATATGTGCTTCAAAATAATTTAATTATTGTTTCTCAATTGTCAGCCCACTGTCATAATTTAGAAATGGCAATTTTTTTTGGAAATGTGTTCTGCACGGTAAAGTTTCATATGATGTTACGTTGCACTGTGCAATAAACTTATTTTAACAATTCAAATTGTCTCGATAGCTCTGTAGTTATAGCAAATGGGCGTAATCCTAGAGATCTGTATTCGCTTCCATGTAGGATGACACTTATTTAAACAATTTGAATTACAGTTACGTCAAATTACTGAAATTCGTAATAAATATATACAATGCAGTATTACCTCAATTTCATTCAATTTATAATATCGCAAATAATTATTTTATTTGTTACATTATTTAAAACATGCTACCTTTTATATAATATGCTTCGATTTCCATTCCTTGATTGGCATTTCATGTCACTTTTCTTCATTGCATCGAAACGAAGATCATAGTGAGGAAGGATCTATTTACACATTTTGATCGTGTTTAGTAGAAAACGAAAAAAATTACTCTGAAAGTTACAATTTTTAAAGTCGAGAGAGTATTTAACATAAACTTCCTGCTAATTTCGCCTAAGATACAGGTCTTTAACAATTGTGTGATTCTGGAGCTAACGCATCATTCTTGATATTCGTAATGTCAGTAAGATTTTACAAGTTGTTAAAGAGTGAAATAGTACACCACTTTGATTGTTTCTAGCATACGGTCAGAATATTTACAATAAACAGTCGTTGTAATTACTTCGTCCCTCCACGATTTCTGAGACCAACGTGGACGATTTTCGGCTGCGCCGTGCTCCCGCCAAACTTTGGCGCTTGTTTCTATACCTTTGGAAACTTTTTCACTTCAGTATTGTTTCGAAACTCGATTATAGTACCCTAAGGCATTATTCACCTTATCTTTTCCTTTGTCAGCTTGTTTTTATCCCTCGAACATTAGGAAATTGTATTATTGCCTTTATACCGACGGAAACGGTTTCTCTGACTTCGTGTATACTCCCACTCTCGGCGATACCCGAGTTATCCGTTACAATTGTTTCCGAATGTGCGCATGTTAGGGCATTGACCAGTTTGAACTGAAGTGCAATCGGAGAAAAAATATTTTTTGTGTTTTTAATGCGGCGCGCACAATAAATGAGAAGCTCTAGCTGATACATGCCGCTAGATTATTGTAAGTGCAAATTATTGTATTTCAGTGGTGAGATTGTGTTTTAGATTCTGTTTTTTATTGGGCGTAAAACTCTGAGCGTAGTGCCACTATTTTTAATTACAAAATCAGTCCCAAACTTTAATATGTAGGCCCTATACTTTATTTCTTGGAGCACAATTGGATTTCTTTGAATGCTAAATTCCATCGAAACACCCCGAGATTGTATTTGTATTCAGGCTCCCACAGACCGGCGCGGTAGATCCGCAGCGGGTGCGGCGCGGAAAGTTCCGAGCTAGACGCGGCCGCGGAATTCGCGAGACCATTCACACCGGATCGTTAATTATGAATCAGCGTGTGGTGACGGTTGGCAAGGTCGCACGACCCAGAGGGGAGCGAAGACATCCCGAACACGAGGGTACATAACGAAACTTGAGCTGCATCGGAAGAAACGCGTCTGACTGCGTTACAAATTTCGCCGCCGATTAAACGCTGCCAATCCGTTGCCGCGACGCTCGCCTGCCGCACAGGTCTGAACGTGCTCATAAGGCAACACGAAAGGTGACGCGAAACTTCCGCTGCGGCAAATCCGCGTAGGCTGCGGATATTCCGCGCCGGTCTCTGGGAGCCTGTTTGCGTGATCAGCCACCACATACGCGGCGCTTGTCTTCCTTCGAAGCTGCAGGCCCTACCGACCTACCCCAAGCGCATTCACCCATCTACTCGGATTCACACACGCCCACCCGACTTCTCGTCCACCTGCCAAAACCGCTCGGCCTAGGTGTTTTAGACTATCAACTGACGTCACTGCAGTGCCTCTGACAGGGAGGTCCAAGAATTTCACTCTCGACATTGTCACGATTTCGACACCAGGTACACAGCCAGATCGGACTCAGCCGCTGTCCCGAGGAGAATTCTTGCGGACGGCTGTTTTGATCTGAAGATTTCCGTGGTTTCTTCGATCAACACCCGAGGAATGCCTTCGATCAACACCCGCCTACCCAGGTGGCCACCCACCCACCCACCCACGCGAGCACCGCCCACCCACGCGGCCTCTAGGCCTCCCACGCGTCCACACGTCCGTTCTAACATCCACTCACCCGTCCGCTCACGCGCAAGCCCGTCTCCGTGCCCGCCTGCCCACGCGCTCACCCACCCGTGCTACCCACACACTCATCCGTCCGCCCACGCGCCCGTCTTCTCGCCGAACCGCCCATTCTACTCACCCATTCTTCTGCCCATGCGCCAGCCCGTCTCCCCTTACGCCCACGCGCCCACCCGCCCGTTCTTCCCACCCACCCATCCGTCCGCCCGTTTGACCGCTTTCTCGCCCAAACGCCCGTTCACGAGCCCTCCCACTCGTTCTACTCCCGCATCATTCCGCCCACGCGCCGGCGCCACCCACCTAATCTGTCCGCCCACGCGCCCGTCTTCAAGCCCACCCACTCGCTTACCTGCCTACCCGCCCGTTCTACTCACCCACCCATCCGTCCGCCCACGCGCCAGCCCGCCCACTTACAGGCAGCCGCTCCCTCGCTCTCCCATCCCCCGTTGACATTCCCTCCGGCCCCTGCCACACCCCGCCTTTCCCCAGCGAGTGTGGGCGGCCAGGGACGCCGAGAAGTCGCGCGGCGGCGGCGGCGGCGGCGGCGAGGCCGAGCAGGAGGCCCTCAAAGGTCGACGCTTCCCAGAGCCCTTTGGGTGGCGCGACCTTCGCCCCCAGCGCCGTCCTTTGGCGACCCTCGCCCCGCGGCCGCGTCCCCCCTGCAGACGCAGCCGCATCTCTCTGCGCGTGCCGCTCGCTAGACGCGCCCGCCCCCGCCCGCCTTGCCCCGCTGACGAGCTCCAAGCACATCATCATCGATATGCCACTGCCAAAGGAAAGCAAGACATTTCTATACTATACACTGCGACAAAATGCATTCTAGTACATTAAAATGGGCATTGTACATTGAAGATGTTAAAGAAGGGCGTTGTACATTAAGATGTACATTGTACATTAAGATGCACTGTATTTATTTATTTATTTTTTTTTTAAAAAGGGGAAAAGTGAATTGTCACATTTTCAAAATTCTGTGATCCCTACACTAAGTCATATACTACTTAAATTTTGAATTTTTGAAAGGGAGAAAAAAACTCCTATGTAGTAAAATCTATTTTCAAGGATAAACAAGCAATAAATTTTGAATTTTGAAAGGGAGAAAAAACTCCCATGTAATAAAATCTATTTTCAAGGATAAATAAGCAATAAAATTTTGAATTTTGAAAGGGAGAAAAAAACAAAAAAACTCCCATGTAATAAAATCTATTTTCAAAGATAAATAAGCAATAAATTTTGGATTTTTACTTCCTGCCGCGACAACATGGAAACGATAATTTGAATAATTGTATTTTCCACTGAATTCTAGAAGACGTGCACAGAAAATGAAGTTACATTTATAAATAATAATGTAATAAAGTAATATATTGTAATAAAGGTAGTATACTGTAATAAAGGTATTGTACATTAAGATGGTCATTGTGCATTAAGATGTACTGTAATAAAGGTATTGTACATTAAGACGGTCATTGTACATTAAGATGTACAGTAAGAAAGGCATTGTACATTAACATGCGAAGCAATCCAAAGCAGAGGCGTCTCCTCACTCTGGACCTAGGGCGTTGGCAGTGAAGGAAAGTGTTCACCTCACACTACTCTTTTCGCTTACAAATTTAGAGTAAAATGAAATCATGTAAACACAATCCTTATTTATTTTAAATTATAATGTTGGAATAATGAGGGAAAGATAGTCGCTTAAAATGCTATCAACACTGAGAATGCTGCATCTTCTATTGCAAACATTTTTAATTAGACAATATAGTACTTGAAAAGACATGCTCGACGTTTATCTCATTCTTCAGTTCTCGTTTTAAAAATTAATTTCTGAAATATTATCAGGTAAGAACACGATCGCCTACCAACCAATTGCTTTCTTTCGTTTCTTTGTACGAAAGGAAAGGAAAGCAATTATTTAAAACTATTGTTCAACTTTTGCACTATTATTTTCAAAAGAATAACAATAATTCATGTGTATCGCTAATGGGTTCAACACGCAACGGAGAATATCACGATCACGTACGTCTCCAGCAGGCCGTTAAAAAGATATCCAACGCCTTGGCACGCTTTGGTTGATTGATTGATTGATTTTTTCGTGTTTCCGGGCGCGTTAACTGCTTTGGTCATTAGTCTCGTTAGTGTAGTGTATGTTTTTTCGCGGGAGCTGGCGGTGATCTTTCTAGCTGGATGGCGAGATCCGGCGCCGACCTACCGTCGGCTAGTGGGTTTTCCCCCTAACTAGGACTCTTCCACCAGCGAGGCATCGCCCCAACCGGGACCAGCTCTAAGCTCTGTATAATACACATACAGTTTTTAATATTCTTGGAAATCACATGAAATGAAACGTTTATTAATTTCTAATATGTAAAATTGTATCATTCATTTTCAAGGCAGCGTAAAAGATTTTGCTATAATGTCTGCATACCTGCTACTTGTTCTACTTCATTGAGGTACAATTTGTGTATTCTTCATTTTCCCAGCTGATTCAACGTAAATAATACATTTAATCTTTTTATACTTCTATGGCACTTTTTTGTCTCTTATTATTCCATTTTACTATAAAAATTCAATAAATTTCCACAATTATTTTGGAATGCTCTAAACAATGTTTCATTTCACAATTTTACAAAAATATTTCTAATGTCTTTGACTTTTTTCTATTTTGCAAGTTTGCAATTTTTATTTCCCTACAGACGTCTACCACATATCTTTTTCTTTGGTAAGAAATTGTGACAGTGAACTGTAGATAAGGCAAGTTATTACCTTTTTTGAATACGCACTTGTGATCGACACGGCTGAAAATAATGCCGTAATACGTATCTCTCAGACCAGAAGCTCTCAACGCACTAGCTCCATTGCTCACGAGAAATGATTCGGCGAAAAGATAAAAATACAAGGCCAGGCGATCGCAGAAAAGTACAATGAAGGAATACATGAAATGTCAGACGACATAAAATTACCATGGCTTGGAACTCACAGATGTATTGCGAGCACTCCCGGGATATCCCTAATACTACCATGCATGTCAGGAAATCAGTCGGGAGTTTACAGCAGGTCCCGGTGGAGTTGTGCTTCATTAAGAACATTACCTGGAGTAGATAAATCCCGCAGTTCGTTATATACGTCGACACTGGATGGGGAAGAGACCGCCATTTTTCTGAACATAAAATGCACTATGTTTACAAGTGTAAGTAGTACGATACAAGTTGCTTGATTGATTTTTTCGTGTTTTCGGACGCGTCAACTGCTCTGGTTATCAGTCCCATTTGTATAGTGTATCTTTTTTCTCTGGAGATGGCGGTGATCTTCCCCCGCTGGATGGCGAGATCCGGCGCCTACCTACCGTCGGTTAGCGGAGTTTCCCCCTAACCAGGACTCTCCCACCAGCGGGGCACCGCCCTAGCCGGGATAAGCTGTAAGCTCCCGACCGGTCTCCCGGAATATGCAGTAGTGTAGTGCATGTTAGTGTGTGTATGTGTAAGGGGAGAGGATACGACAAGGAAGAGGAAGGAGACATCGCGCGCGGTCCCTGGTCTGTTTGGTAGGGTACTGCTTCGGCATACGCCTGGTGCTGATCGGAGAAACTACGGAAAACTACCGATCAGAGCAGTCGACCGCTAGAATTTTCCTCAAACAGCGACTGAATTCGACCTAGCTGAAAAGCTAGTGTCGTAAATCCTGCCGCCGTCAGGACTCGAACCTAGGACCTCCCGGTCAGAGGGGCTGCAGTGACATCAGTTCATGCACTGAGCTACCGCTCCCGGTGCGACACAAGTAATTGACACGTCTGGAATCAACAATAACTGAGTCACCAATGAAGAGTTCTTAAAGACCAAATCATGAAATATTGAAGGCAGCTTAACGGGGTTTGGTCAGAAGTAAAAACGAAACCAGCGGACAACCAGCTTGTATTTCGATTTTACTTCTGACCAAGCTGCCTTCAATGACTTACCAATCCTGATTCCACTCTTCCTCCTTCTTGAGACTAACTCTTTTATCCGCTTCGTGTGGTCCTCTCTTTTTTTTCCCTTCTGTCGAACGCCGCTTCTCCCCGCCCCGCCCCCCCAGCATCCGCGGAGCTCACCGCTCATCCTTCCGCGTTTTTCCCGCGCTTTCGCGTAATCGCTAACGATTTGTTTTCAGGCGGCCGCCACCGCCGCGGCACCGCACATTTTTGCCTCTCCACAGTTGCATAATTTGTGCTTCATGGCCACTTCTTTGACGGCATATTAACGACGCCCTAATGAGCCAATTAGTTTGCATGCTGTGTTTCTGCCCGGCGGCACCGGGCAAGGGGGGCGGGCAGAGAGGGAGGGCCGGTGCTCGGAGCTGTGACCACCCCCGTCCCCACCCCATCCCACTCATCCGGTCTTTTTGCCCCCAGGTCAGTTATCCGCCAAGAAAATAAAGCAACACGGAGCGGGGCGGCGGGACTGAATGGAATTACCGGAGGAGGTTTCTGTGAGAGTGAGGGGAGGGGTGGCTTCAGAAGACTCAGAAAGGGAGAGGGGTGGGGTAGGGGTAAAGGAGAAATTGGGAGGGGATGGCGCATAAGGAAATGAGGTTGGGAAGGAATCGGAATTAAGGCTGGAGAATGGATGGAGCTGACAAAAATTAGGATGGGAAAGAAAGTAGTGGAATAGGCTGGGATATGAAGGAAAGAGGAGGAAGTTGGGGGAGGGGGGGAGGGGAAAGAAGGGGAGGCTGGAAGAAAGGAGGATGAAGAGGAGAATGGAGGGGAAGAATGGAGAAGATGAGGACGGAGGAGGGAAGAGAAAGATGGAGGAGAAGATGGAGGGGAAACATGGAGGAGAGGAGAGTGAAGGAAAGAAGGAAAGGGGGCGCTGAATAGAGGAGTGGAGGGGATGGATACGGAGTAGCTGTGGACACCAGCGCAGAGGGTTTACCCCTGCACCCTCTCCTCCGCGACCGAAGCCACCTTAACCTCCGCCGCCGCCGTAGTGTTTTTTCTGGCCGCCTCCACCGCACCGCCGAGGCCGCCTGTTTTTGCGAGGAATTAAGGGATGTTTCCGCACCTGGAAGCGGCGATATTAGGAAGACGAAGAGAGCTGAATTCAATATTCCGCTCCCACTCTTACGAAACCACTTTACAGCAGTGGCGACATTCCGCTTTCATTTGCTACGTCATGACCGCAGGAGCAATGAATATTTTAATTCGGTTTGAGATAGTATTTAAGCTCAATATGCTGTTCACAAGGTTTGTATTTCATGGAAAATAGTTGCAGTGTAAAATATTATGTAATAAAATGAGTACCTACGATTTTAAGATGAAAAGTTTGTTTTAAATGTGTGATATATGATGTGTGTTAGTATTGAAATTATATTAGTCATTATTTATTTTTTATGTTAGAATTTTGGAATTACTAACTAATTATGATTCATCAATATATCATAATTAATGTTCCATTCTTGTTGATTCTTTTATTATTTGTGTGACAATATGACTGTATTTTTATTACTTTACACTGAATGACGCGCGTTGATATGCGAGTGATATTAATCGTAATGCCTGTTGGCAATTATTTATCAGATTTTGATTGTAAGTACGCGCAATTACGACTACGCTCATACCATCATTAAGCAACATTTACGCGCATTATTTCAATTTATTCCCTACATCTTACAAAAACAAATTCTAATTCGAAAAGGTGTACAAAAAGTGATGCAATTTTCATTTCTATTAATGGGCTTACATGTGGAATCGTTGACTGAATAGGATGAGTTACTTTTCCTGCGCACTGGGGCAGAGTGGAGTGAGGTTCAACATTCATTTAACAAATCACCAAAGGAAGTCAGATCACTAGGCAAGCTGGACTGGGGCAATCGTTCTATCTAGTTTCAGTTTCACAGCTGTGTTAATGGTGTTTATAGGCTCCGACCTTATAGCAGTGCCTTTGATGCATTACTGTGTGTTACGGTAGAGAATATTCTGGTAGTAGATTAATCAGTTCAACCAATCCCCACTTCCGGTTAGCGTTATTTAGAGGATGTGGATTTGAAGCAGTTATCTAATACTAAATTTAGTTAATTTAAGGATTTAAATATGGTCAGATCTTCGAGTGTCGCGAACCAACAAGTAACATTTTCATTTTCCTTCAAGTTTGTGAAAGGTTCATCTGAAGGTCTCCAGAATAGTTGTGAAGCAACGATACACTAGTTAATTTGGTTATGTTGCTATGGAGCAGAATATAATCTGTAGGCATTAATGTTTCATTGAAAAACTTGATATGATCATATTACTAATTCTTCACACTACGGCAAAACTTTCTTGCAGTGGCTGATTTGAGTAAGTAAAAATATTATTCTTTACCTTGATATTATTTCCAAAACTCTGCAAGTGATAGTGTTTTCTTGAATCAATGATCATTTGATGATTTACAATAGAATCACATGGATTTATAATTCACCATAAATATTAACTTTCGCTGTTATGTCCCGAGATATCATCAAATAAGAGTGACTGCTTCCACGCGTTCTGTAGTCTACAGTACGAAATGCAACACGGAAACCGCGGGGCAATTAAATGAAGTGCGGCGGGCAGAAGATAATTAATACGTCATCTCCTCTTTCGTCTCCCAACTCGGACAGGCAGTAGAACAGCAAAGCGCTGTACTTGTGCTAATGCGATTCTCCGTTAGCGTTGGCACTAGCCGAATCGCAGCTTTGCTGCAACACACGCGAAATGTCACGACCAACTCGCGGTCAGCTCCCGTACGTCACAGCAAATGTATCAACCTCTGTCGCAGAGGGCACTCAGATATACAAGGCTTCTCTGGAGCAGGGTTGATCTCCGCCCCTTCATGCTTGGCGAGTTGGGTGATACGCAACAGTATGATATCAGTAATACCGAACAACAAATTCTGCAGAATATAATAAAAATGTGAGTTTTGGCTTGTTGCGTTAAGAACCAAAAAACAGCTATACGTATTCACGTGTCGAAAATATCCATTTTAAACGAATGTAACAGTGAGTGAAGGTGTTGTATACATGACACTAAAATATTAAGTTCACGAGATATGGACAGAGTGAGTAGTGAAAATCTCGTAAATTACAGTCCTACCCAACATCACGATCGTAAATTCTATGTTATATAATATTAAGTAATACTTAAACAAAACAGCAATAAGTAATATTCTCAACTCTATACTTTAGTATTTCATTATAGTTTAGCAAGCCGCATGCGGCGGCGGGTACTTTTATATTGACAATTTTTATTTGACGTATGCAGGTTCAAATTAAAAATAAATTATAAAAACACAATCCCCTGTGGCTTGTCTCTAATTAGATATAAACGGTTATTTATGTAATGAATCATGTAAGAATTAACATGAAGCCGGAGAGACAGTATAGAAAGGGTCCAACTGTAAACGACGGACATAGGCAGGTTACTCGACCACTATATAAGGATTAGAGCTTGGTCACTGTGTGTGTGTGTGTGTGTGTGTGTGTATGTATGTGTATGTTCCTACATGTAAAATTAATTTTCTCTCAGCTGGAACTGGTATCATACTGGAATCACCTTATCATATCCAAAAAATTCTTCATTTTTACGTTCTGGCTACCGCTTACGCAGTAGAAAAACAGTAATGTAATTCGGCGCGAAAAATCGGAAATTTTTCGGTAGAAGAACTCGTATTACAGGGCCCTGGTAATGAAAAGTGAATAAACCCAGTTGCTAAATTAAAAAAAAACTCTAACTCGTAGTGTAGCCAGAATCCATGTTTTGTGAGCTCTTAATACTGAAAAATCAACTAAGGGAAAAACGTTTGTCTGCCCGTCCGTCTGCCCGTCCGTCTGCCCGTCCGTCTGCCCGTCCGTCTGCCCGTCCGTCTGCCCGTCCGTCTGCCCGTCCGTCTGCCCGTCCGTCTGCCCGTCCGTCTGCCCGTCCGTCTGCCCGTCCGTCTGTGAACTACGTTAGCGACTAAACCGTTCAACCGATTTTCTCCAAAATTGAGATTCTTCAATCGATCTCACTGATGTCGTGACCTCTTGAATTCGAAACGGATATTTCAATTCTGGAGGGTACTTTACATGAAGCCCCTGGAACATTTTCCAAATGAAAAACGTTTTCTCGATTTTCATCACAATTTGTTGATGGATAGTGTGAAGTTTGTTCCAGAGAATGAAGCAGGTTCATGTTCGTAAAAACTCTAATTTTTCGAAAATTTCAAAAATTCAAAACTTTTTCGGTGTCTTCCTAAAACTACAAATATAACGAGATATATATTTTTTTCTTAATGAAATCTGTTTCTTAAATATAGATTTTGAAATAAGGTCATGTAGAATTTTTCCGAAAATCGTATGTTTCGCGTAATTTCGCGAAAGTAGGTGTTGTTTTAGCATCACTAGTTAATTACGTCTTTCCGTTATTATATTGCATCAGTGGCGTTTTCTATGGTTGTGCAAATCGTGTGTCAACGTCCAAGGAAATAAAAAATCATTTATTCCTTTGAATTTATTAAGATTTCTTTCATTTCTTCGGCCTTCTGTGTGATCATAGATCGGCACCAGACGCGTCCATGAAAGCAGGAAATACGCGAGCGGCGCTCAGGCCGGGAGGTTCTATGTTCGAGTCCTGTCGGCGGCAGAATTTTCGACACTAGCTTTTCAGCTAGGTCGAATTCAGTCGCTGTCTGGAAGAGAATTCTAGCAGCCGGCTGCACTGATCGGTAGTTTTCCGTGGTTTCTCCGATGAACACCAGGCGAATGCCGGAGCAGTACCCTACCAAACGGGCCACGGACCACGCGCGATCTGCCCTTCCTCTTCCTTGTCCTATCCTCTCCCCTTACACACACACTTACACTAACATGCACCACACTACCACATATTCCGGGAGACCGGTCGGGAGCATAGAGCTTGTCCCGACTGGGGCGGTGCCCCGCTGGTGGGAGAGTCCTGGTTAGGGGGAAACCCCTCTAGCCGACGGTATGGCGGTGCCGGATCTCGCCGTCCAGCGGGGGAAGACCACCGCCATCTCCTGAGAAAATAAACTACACTAACGGGACTAATGATCAAAGGAGTTGACGCGCCAGGAAACACGAGAAAAAAAACCAAACCAATCTATGTACAACCCATCAAGCGATAAATGAAATGAAAAAAGGGGTATTAAAAACAGCGTTCTTTTATTTTTGTGCAACATTAGCGCACGAGTGGATTTAGTTTTGTTAATGCGGGTGATGTAGATGGTAGGTGGCAAATGAGAGGGCGGTTGGGAAGAAGAGCAGATGGTAGCAAGTGTCAACCACAGTTGTGCAGGGCTTTGCATCCGGTCGCCGCACACGCAAGTGCCATCCAATGCTGCAATGACCGGGACGCAGAGGAAAAACAGCGGTTGTTTTTTGCCAGTGAACTGGCAAGCAAGGCCAGTGGACGGGCAGTCAACTGTTTGGTGCCCGAATTTGCCTGTTTGGTCATATTCTAATGCACAGCACAATTGACGTTTCACTCGTGTAAAATGAGGTAGCCGTTCGTACGTGTGACTGCTGCCGCTTCAAAATCAGAGGCACAATACACGGTATGTGTGCTGAAATACATGACTCTGCGAAATATGACACTTTTGTGACTAGGAATTAAAAGGTTTTGTTTGAAGGAACAACTTTTGTAAGTGACATTTTATTCAGTACAATTCGAAAATGGCTGTTTAACTACATCATAGACAACGTTCTGTACTCTTTTTCCTTCGTTTCCTTATTTTCAGTTTCAAATGGCTTCTTATGCAAATCAATGAGCATACTTATGTTTTTACTTTGCAATATCTACAAACTTTACTTCAAATAACAGTTATTTTAGTCAAGTACCGTTACTTTTGTCTTTCTACTTTTTATTTTTTTTTTTTTTCTTATTATGCAAATTTCCCGTGTAACAGTTTTTTAGAACTTCACATACATACACACAAAATACAAAGGCTGTGCTTTTTTCTCAACGTTACTTCCGTTGTATTTATGTAAATTGATTTCAATATACGCTTAGGTATTGGCTGAAAAAAAATAAGTCATATTTTTTCCAGTATATAAAAACGATATTATTTATTAAAACTGAGACATCAACTGTGACAATGCATTCAAAGTAACATTAACGCATTGCCTTTTCGTTGGTTTAATGTAAGTTTGCAAGAAAAAGTGAAGCGCTTGGTTATTCCAAAGCTCATTCCATTATTATTTAAAAATTCACTATTTCCTTTTGTTAAAGTAGGGGTTACTTCATAAATTTCTGAAGGATTTTATTAATCATCCAACCTATTCTCTTTTTAAATGTGACGAGAATATCTTATGGTCTTTTAAAATTTCTTGTTTTTGGTGCTCTTAAAATTTCGCAAATGGATTACATTGGTTTTGAGAGTAAACCCCTTAAGTAGAGTATTTCATTATTCAATCACGGGAAAAAAATTGTCTGCTTTTAAGAATGTTACATTATATTATACACTCGTGGTGTTATTTCTCTATTTGTTTGTAAGACAAGGAATGATTTGTATAGCTCTGTAATTTTGACTGTAACTTTTGTTCAAAGCTATAGGCTTTGCTTTCTTGCTCACATTATCCTATTATTTTGAATGGTTTTATAACAATTTATATCTTATTTTTTCCATACCAAGTTATATGAGTTAACTTATTTATTAAATATATTTATGCAATGTTTTTTAATAAGAAAACTGAAAATACTTCCTTCCTATTTAATATATTTGTACACTTTTCATAATACTAAATAATGCATAAAAACAATAAATGGTACAAAAACGTTTATAAAAATATGCGTTAGGAACATTCCTCCGATGTCAGAATAAATTAGTTAATATATCTAATTAAGAAGGCGTCCATTATAATTCTCATTTTATTGGTGTTCAATAATGAATGAAATAACATTCGTTTTCAACTTGACTTTTATAATTAACTGATTCCTAATCATACAAGTAATAACATTCAATGACCATTATCCAGCTTTTACTATTTTTTCATTTTTTTCCTTTTTAACGTACCATCATTGAAGGAGCCGGGGCATCTCGAGTAATTATACATTCATTAGAGATCTGGATGTCGATAGTAGACATGTAGTCATAATCATTCACACTTTTTTCTAAGAGTTGTTGAACATTGAAATCTGATGTAGAAGACTTTATGGAAGTCTGTGGACTGTTGCGTTTTGAACCATTTGGAACATGTATTTCATTTTTTCTTTTACATTCCTCGTCAAGAACTTTTTCTAAATCGTCTAATTTATTTGAAGTCTCTAAGTTTAAATTCCCATTAGTTTCTTCTTCCTTATATTTGTTCAGTGCCATTTCTACTTGATTATTGCATTTGTTATCAAACATAGCTAACCTCATCATTAAATTAGATGACTTTAGAGTTGTAGTAGAATTACTTGGAGAGGAAGTGCGTGGATTTATTCTAGGGTCTTTTTCAGACGAAGAATTTAAATTCAATAAGGTATCATCTTCACTGACAGTAGTAATTGCATTATCTGAATATTTTGCCATGGGCTTTAAACTCTCTGCGTAATGGGAGTGGCAATATAATTGACCATTCTGACTCTTGTAATTATTTAGTGCGAGTTGTTTCTGGCAAACTTTGCATTTAAAACACTTCTTGTGCCAAATTGCATTTTCGGCAGTTATCCTTTCCATGAAGAACACTTCTTTTCCACAGGATTTACATTTCATCAAAACTGACAGCTTTTTCTTTGTATCTTTTTTTGTGTTCTTATTTGATCTATTTCCACTATTAGTATTTTTTCCATTGGGTTGTGACATTTTACTGAATGTTGATTGCAATTCTTTTATTGAAGCGACAGGGAGCTCGTTATTTTCGACTTGTTGAGTATTATTATATTCTTTTGTTGTCTGACATTTATAAGTATCTAATCTCTCTCTTAAGGAGACATTGAAGTTTTGATTATCAAATTTTCGATGCAAGCCTTCAATGCAACCGTCGCTATTATTCTTTTGAAGTGCTCTATCTCTTTCAGATTCCTGATCGAATTTTGATATGCCATTAACGCAAGATGAAAACAGTTGGTCTTTCATCTCCCTAACAGAATTCTTTCTTAGATCTCTGAGTTCCAAATCAATTTCCGTTGGGCGAGATTTTCGGAGAGGCCTTACTTCTAAACTCTTCGGTCTTACTTTCACTGATGTTCCATTAACAAATGTATTGTTTTTATTACACGGAAGTGACTCTTTTTGTCTGTGAAAAATCAGGTCATCAGCACTTCCCACTTCAACGGCGTATCTTCGGACTTCATTTCTTGAAGAAGTTTCATCCACGGTGGTAGAGTCCATGTGTATTAATACCGGCAAAATATTCATTTTGATACCGTCACTTCTGTTCACTGCATGAGAAAAGAATAGTTGCTTAATTTTGACAAATCATTATTTCACATTTGTATACAGTGGTGCTTAAACATTAGAATTTATTACTTAAGTTACATATTTTTCGTTGGCGGACCTTTTACATAAAATTTTTTCACACACTAATTCTTTATTAAAATAATTTTAAATTTAAAAATTTGTTAAAAAAAAAAATCACAAAATTAATTCTTGGCTCTACGAAGTGACAAACACTTTCTCGCACAAGATAGTTTTTTATTTTATTTTATTTTACGTCAAAAAACAGTTAAAACTGCGTATGACATGCTAGGAAAAGTAATTGTGTGCACATTTTCAAAATTCTGTGATCCCTACACTAAGTCATATACTACTTGAATTTTGAAAAAAAAGCTCCCATGTAATAAAATCTATTTTCAAGGATAAATAAGCAATAAATTTTGGGTTCTTATCCATGTTGTCCTTCGGAATAATACTTCCTGCCGCGACAACATGGAAACATAACTTGAATAATTGTATTTTCTAGAAGACGTGCACAGAAAATGAAGTTACATTTATGTCCAGAGGCAACACTAGGAGCCATCTCAGCATTTGCTCAATGGATCAGGGAAACTGGGCGAAAAACCTGATCGAGATGGGGATGGGGAGATGTTTTCTAATCTCTTTAGTCCTGGCTAGCTTTCCGATGTTGCTCTATTCATCTGCTACCTACTGCCTATTAAAAAATACATTTGTGTAATATTTGCAGAATCTAGGGAATATGAAAATGACGTTGATATGAAATTCAGAGCATTCTAATTATCTGTACCAAATGTTTGAAGGGAAAATTTGGAGTGGCTTTGGAGGAAAAAGCCATTTTTCTGTAAAGGCACAATTTTAGATTCAATTGCTCGAAAAACTTTTGACTGGTCGTGAAACGTTATAAAAAACATTTGTGTAATTTCTGAAAAATAAATATACTTAACGAAAATTGCGCTGATGTCAGGCTATTCAGCAAATTCAGTGTATTCTGTTCAAAAATTGTTAGGAAAAATTTGGAGCCGTTTTTGAGAAAATCTTTTTTTTTTAATTGCCTTCATTTCAAGACGCGAAATATTCTTTTTAAATTAACTTTACGCAAAATATTCTTTTAAAAACAAGTAAACTCTACCTCCTTTAAAAAATATATATATAACCTCATTTTGAAGAAAATACTTCATTCAGAAGAAAAATCTTACATACTAAATTTGGAGAAAAGTGCCGAAAATATTATAAACTTTGCAATTTTCCAAGGGTGAAAAATACTGGTCATTTTTTAACCGGAGTTTGCTCTATTTGAAAAATAATCTAAAATGTGTAGAGAATATTATGAGAAAAAATTAAAAACATCCTTGAAGTTTTATGCAAAGAACCTCCCAAAATTTGAAATATCCGTTTAACTTTCAAGGAGTCACGACATCTGTCAGATCGATTAGTGAATATCAATTCTATTGAAAATTCTGTTTATAGCTTACCCACTACAGACGGACGGATGGACAGACAGACGGACGGACATACAGACGTTTTGACGTAAACACATTTTTCAGTATCAAGGATCCACAAAACGACAATTATGAATATACCGTGTTAGTGGAAATAATTAACTACATACGGGAACAATAATTTTATACTTTTGTGGTATTGACACCATACAATATGAATGTTTCTGCCAAGTAATCGCCGTTTTCACTGCAGCATTACATACCTTTCTCTATATTACGTAAGAGGTATGCGAGAAAGTAAAAAGTATGATGACAAATTTGAGGAATACTATCATAATAAAATACCAAGAAATATTTGCATATAATATTTCTTCGAAAACAGTAGTACAATTACAACTCGATTATATACGTTGACAAATTTGTATATTCCTCCGAGTTTATTGAGAAATATATAAACGTTATGTTATTTCAGAAACGATTTCAATGAGAAGGAAACATAATTCGACATAATTTTAACCGTTTTTATGGACATCGTTGGATTTATAAAAATTATTGATCTTCACACTTTTATGTTGAATAAACATATTTATATACATTTTCAACATTTCTCATTACAGTCGACGAGATAAAAGTTACGAGAAAATCAAAGAGGAAACAGGATTTATTAATGAAAATGCTATTGTTTTCATTTAATACATTTGAGTGAAAAGAAAATTATGGCGGAATGCTTTAAACTCTGTTGCATTTTAACTAAAATTGTGACTGCAAAGGAGAAGAATAAATAATTCATATTTTCAAAACGCAAGGATGAGACACTACATTTACGTGTCACATTAATTTTAAGAAACCTGGTACATCGTAATTATCAAGATGTAAGGAATACATTAATTTATCATTTTAACGTAGTAGACACTATTGAATTCTTAATATCCGATTTTCAAATTTTCAACTTAAACATTTTCAAAACATAAAAAGAGCAACTATGTACACACATCTACAACCATAATTCACATTAAACATATGGGGAACTAAAAAGCAATATTTTACATATTCTTACAGTTTTCCCCAATTATTTTTCTTTTGTTTGAGTTTATTAAGAGAATTCTGAAAATATATTACTGGACTAAGTCCAATGGATGATAACACAAATATTTAACAAGTTATTCTTGCTATTAACTGTGAAAAACACGTGACAATTCGACTTAAAGAGCAATCTTCAATTACTTGAGTTTTTCTACTGCAGAATAATATATAACTATATGACTTCTTTATATTCGTGCAGATCTTTTCAGTTCAGTTAATTTATTTGATTTTATTAACAATTAACAATTGCAAATAAAGTGAAAAAAATAGATAAACAGAATAATCTGAACATTAAACCAAACATTTTTTAACAAAACTGGCATTTTATTGCTGTTGATTAAAGTACGAAATAACAGACTGAACGTCTCGCGTTTCATCCTGAGTTTTAGCTCTTTCGTTTATAAATTCGAGTTCATTATCAATTTGACATCTGACGTTCTTATCAATTTCCTCGGACACTATTCTCGATACCTTTACCTGTGCCTCCCCGGAACTATAGTCTTCAACTTTGGCGCATTGAGTCTGTTTCTTGAGTGAGTCCCCGGAGTATAAACCCTCACCAACGTTCTTGTTAATTGCCGTTTCTTCCGATATTTTCTTTGAAATTATATGTTCATTGTCATCTGGAGTTTTATCAAAAAATTGTTTTAAATGAACTTGTAAAGTGGACGAGTTGGGGGAACTATAAGGACTACGTTTCTTTCGACTTTTTGTTTCCTTACTTGTAGTTTTTTTATTACATTCTTCTTGGAGGAAAGTCTCCATCTCCTCCGATTTGCTCTTCTTTTCCGGAGAACTGCTCTGCGTATCCTCTGAGCTGCTCATTTCGTACTCTTCGTCTTCTTCAGATTCCCCTCGATAGGTTCCCTCGAACTTTGCAAGCCTTTTCAAAAATTTGGGTGATTTCTCGACTGAAGGAGGAGAAGACGGCGGAGACGATGTTTGTGACGAACTCTGGTTCTTTTCAAACAAAGGCTTTATGTTCAGTGGCGGGATTTTTATCTCTTCAATAACGCTGCTAGCTGACACTGTATCATCAGTGGGCTT
Organism: Teleogryllus oceanicus; assembly: GCA_964035755.1. NCBI lineage: Eukaryota > Metazoa > Arthropoda > Insecta > Orthoptera > Gryllidae > Teleogryllus > Teleogryllus oceanicus. Next base: position 30,722,370 of record CAXIVR010000014.1, on the reverse strand, counting down.
AGGCTTCAGAATGTTCATGTAGTGCGATTGACAGTACAGCTCCCCGTCTTGACTTTTATAATTTTCGACAGTTAGTTGCTTCTGGCATTCTTTACATCTGAAACACTTCTTGTGCCACATAGCCTTTTCAGCCATAATTCGTTCCATAAAGAAAACTTGCTTCCCGCATGATTTGCACTTCATTGAATACGACTGCATTTGAGCCAAATCTTCATTAATATTTTTAACTTTAGATTTATTCACTGGTCCAACAGGAGTTACATTTGGCTGAACCATTTTATTGAAACTAGACTTCAGTTCTTTTATAGAAGTCACTGAAGGTAATTCTTGCTCAATATAAAATGATTGCATATTATGGTACGCCTTAGATGCTTGGCATCGGTATGTCTCTAGTCTCTCTTTCACCGATACTCCTATTTCATCTTTCTCGTACCCTTTCGAAAGTTTCTCAAGACTTTCATCATTACTAGTATTCTTCACAAGACTTTTCTCTTCGTCAGATCGCTTACCTTCAGCTGCTTTGTCCGAAATATCTGAACACGATGATATAAGCCGTTCCTTCAGTTGCTTGACGGACACTTTGTTTGAATCTGAACAAGCGAGTTCGGAATTCACCTCCTCTGTGACGTGCGTTTTATCCGCGTCGTTTGACCACCCTGCATGCAGACTCTTCGGCTTGTACTTGACTGATTTCTCGTCCACGAAGATGCCGCTGGAGCTTTCTGCGGCAGACAGGAAGGAGGCGGATGACGATTCCTTGCCAGCCACTGACGCCACGTACAGTTCTGTCGTGCACGGTCCAGGCGGGGCGCTGGATGGCACACGTTCTCTCCTCTGGGAAACGTCATCTGCGTTGAAGTCGGATTCCACCGGCAAGGATGACGCTCTCAACTTGAATGATTCGTTAGATTTATCTGCATGACACGAAAACCTGCGTTTGATTTCGAATACTGATACTTTCGTGTTGTATTCGTTGTCTGCACTCTTCTCGTTGCTGGTTGTAGATGGTTTATCCGCTTGGAGATTACTGCTTAACTCACGCTTAACGTTGTAACCACTGGTGGGTCTAGATGAACTTGGTCGGCATTGGTTTTGTTCTTCTTTAGTGTGAGGTGACTTGACACTTTCTTCTTCCTCTGTGGAAACATCCAAATCGTTGCCCTCATCAGATTGTTCACAATTCTCGTGAAGTTTCTCGTCTCCTCTGTCTTTGCTTCTTTTCAGTCCCCGCTGACGTTTCGTGCGAGCCGAATCCCACTCATCTGGAATAGAACTGCTTCGTGTAGCATCGTCGGTTCCTTCTGGAGGAATATCTACATGACTAGTCAATTTCAGCAATGGTTTTTCAACGTCGGGTTTATCTTCTTTCTGCCGATTACTCCCCCAGACATCGACCTTATCGACACGTTCTTCTGTGTTCAAAATGTTTTTGTAATGTTTATTTTCTGACGAAGGCGTTTTCGCTTTTTCGTTTATTTTGAAAGAATCTCTCGAGTTTTTATCCTGTTGGGTGTTGTAGACATCCTCTTGTGATTCGTTTGGGTTCCGTATCCACTTTTCGTCAGTCTCCCCTCTTTCGTGCCGATTTTCAAACACCAGTTTACCTCTACTGACCAAGGAATTGGGCCTTGTAGATCGACTAACATCGCTGTTGGGTATAATGGGATTATCGTCTACTTTTGCTCTGTTATTAACACTTGAATTACATCTGCTGTCATCTGAAGGGGCAACGGATTCTAGATTAATAGTGTCACTACTAGGATTAGATATATCATGCACTTTAGGGCTATTGGTGTCTTCTGTATCTATAGCTCTGTTTTGGGGCTCCACGACGTGCGTTTGCCGTGCATCCTCCTCTGGAGAGTCGGTGCCGTCCATCCCACTAGAATGCTCGGCGGCACCGCTGTTACCTGCCGTAACCACATCCTCCTTGCCGGACTTTGCAGTTCTTCTTTTGACATCTGCACTGCTTTGCCTGCCACTTCTGCTTCGCCGCCGAGGCATTGCTTTCACGATGGTTTCCCGCAACTTCAGCCGCGTCTCTGCTTGGCAAATATGCAATAGTAAGGATTGTCCATGGTGACTACCGTGAAATTTCTTTCTAACTGCTGTGTGTAAACTAATGTGAAACACTTAAAATGTCCCTCTGTTTGTTTTTACTTTGTAAATAACTGTTTCCATGGAAACTGTTTTCGATATGTCTTTTTCTTTACTTCTCGATCCCAGATATTGATGTTTTAATGCAAAGAAGAATTACATACATAATGATTAAAACTTTGACGAAATCAGTTGACCTAAAGATACTTAATGTAAATAACCAATTTTTTTAAAGATTAAATACATTTTTATATCGTGATATGATGTGTTTGAACTCTACAATTTGTATTTTCGTTTGTAAAATTGATGTCACAAGTAAACGCGTCATTTGATATGACATAAATGTCACTTGACATAATTAAAATTACACAAATGTGAGAATTTCTTTTTTGGATGCCAGACGTACTATTTACAAAATAATTAGTTAAAAACTTTGAATAACATAATGCCTGAGAATTTGTTAGAGACCTTTAAATATCCAATGAATATATGAGTGATTTATACGCATTTGCATTTAATAAAACCCCGTTTAACAAATTGTTTTGAGACATTTAGAATCAATTGAAGCTATTTGTATTTCTCATATTTTCGCATATATCACCATAATGGCATATTTTTGCATATTTAGGCCACATTTGCAATTTTTGTTGCATATTCACCCCTCATTCGCGAAAAAAGACCAAGAGTTACAATACCGTCAGCGTGTAAACGGCTCTAACATTTTCTCGCCACGTGCTATGTCAATTGATTTCATTACAATTAAAGCAAAAGACATATTTTTGGCCATACATATATTTTTTATTTTGTGAATTGTACATTAACTGCATCTCCCATTATTTTCCTAAAAAATGAGTGTTCTTCAAATTTAATCCCTTGACTTAATGTTTGTCGCTTGTAACAATTTATATGATATCTGCATCTTCTTTTTTTTATTCTTAAATTTACATTAAAATTCATTGATTTTTTGTACCATACATATTAGAAAAATTACTTTAACCCGGCAGTGGAAACGTTGAATCTGTCAGACCCAGTGGCATTTTGAAGAGGTCTATTAAGTGAACGAAATTAGTTCTTAACTTATTCACCAGTCTACTTTTAAAGTGAATTTTCCTCAACAGATGACGACCATTTGTTAGAGTTTATCATAGGTAATACCACGAGTGCTTTGGAAATTCTCGTAAATTCCCGACTCGCGAATCGAAGAAGGAATTTATCTGAGAATTTCCAAAGCACGATTGGTGTTTAATTGGACTATTCCATGAATGGAATTAGGTGCAACAGAGTTCCAAAATGCACCAAATATTAAAAGTAACAAAATGAATGTTTAAACAAAAGAAGTTATGTTATAGTAAATACTAGGTTTATTGTACGTCATCACAGCGATCAATACATTCCTCCTTTTAAGATAGATGAGTCGCAGCTTACTATTGGGCAGGTGGGAGGGACGGTAAGAACGCCGGGATACCGATCGGAAATTTTATACTTGACCCGGCTGAGGCGGTGACCCGTTTGTGGCAGACACCCGGTTGGGGAAAACCCGTTAGTCGACGGTAGGTCGGCGCCGGATCTCGCTATCCAGTGGGGGAAGATCACCGCCATCTCCCGAGAAAAAAACAAGCATTACACTTACGTTACAGATGACGTCGGTAGTTCGTGAACATAGTATTATACGAATACTATGTTGGTGAAGATGACCTATTTTATTTCTTCGCTCAGTCTTTAAGGTAGCTGTCTATCTGAAAAATAACAATTAAAAATTATGTGTCAATATTGTTCTCTCTTGTAATTTGATTTCTTTATACTTTTAGAGATAAAATAAACAAACTGAAAGTTAAAGACTCAAAGTTAAAAAAACTGAAGTATTTAAAAAATAATTTTACAGAGGACACGACCCAATAAAAATTGAAAAACATGAAATTTCACGATTTTCATCATTTGGAAGGTAGACAGGCGTACCTTAGTATTATACACATACACACACTATCACACACGTTGGGAAACTAGTCGGGAGCTTAGAGCTTTTCCTAGCTGGGGGGCCTCTCTGGTGGAGAGTTGGTTGGTTCTTAGTGATTCTGGGCGCGTCAACTACAGAGATCATTAGTCCCGCAAGTGTAGTGCATGCTTTTCATCGTTAGGTGGTGGGGGTCCTCCCTTACTGGATGGCGAGATCCGGCGCCGACCTACCGTCGGCTAATGGGGTTTCCCCTTACCAGGTATATCCCACCAGCGAGGCACTGCCCCAGTCAGGAAAAGTTCTAATTCCCGAGCGATCTCCCGGCGTGTGTGGTAGGGTATTGCATGTTAATGAAAGTGTGTGTGTGTGTAAAGGATGAGAATAGGACAAAATCGTAGAAACATGACAGAAAGAGGGACATATGAAAGATCGCGCACTGTCCGTAACCCGTTTGTTAGGGTACTGCTCCAGCATTCGCCTGATGTTGATCGGAGAAACCAGAGAAAAGTAGTGAAACAAATAAAATAAAGTCCCCGACCGGTCTCCCGGTGTGTGGGGTAGAGTAGTGCATGTTAATGAAAGTGTGTGTGTAAAGGATGAGGATAGGACAAGATCGTAGGAACATGACAGGAACATGGATATCGGAAATATCGCGCGATGCCCGTGGTCCGTTTGTTAGGGTACTACTCCGACATTCGCCTGGTCTTGATCGGAGAAACCAGGGAAAACTACCGATAAGAGCAGCCGGACGCTAGTATTCTCCACCAGAAAGCGGCTGAATTAGACCTATCTGAAAAGCTAGTGTCGAAAATTCTGCCACCATCTGGACTCGAACTCTGGACCTCCCGGTCAGAGGCGCTGCAGCCTCCGCTTTCAATGGCAGAGACTGTACGGGCCGTGTGTGGTGAGGAAGGACGGGAGGGCGGACGGGTGATGAGGGAGCATGTGAGGCAGAGGGGGCGTGGGAGGGGGTGAAACGTAGCGGGAAGGGCCGGTCGTTGGACTTTACGGGCGCGCGAGCCGAGGTTGTTGCCGGAGGATTCGCTTCCGAGATTGAGGTGAGGGAGAGCTAGCTAAGGAATAGCCAGACTCATCCAGAGATACCGGATGAAATATCCTGTGTGAAACGCCAAATACTGAGGGAAGAACGAAATGAAACATATTCATATATCAAGAATTGTGTATCCCTGGTAGTACATTAGGCGCAGCGTATTAATACCCTGTGAATCCATGCAAAGTACTATCCTAGTAAAAATTGTTGCATTGTGTGCTGATAGTGCAGTCAATAAGTCATTTTGCCTTTCAAAGTGTGAGGTAGAAGGTTTTATTTTTTATTTTGCTTATATTATTATTAGTAAGAAAACTAAGTTTTCCACCTCAAAATACTACGGAAAAAGTTTTGGTAGCCGAAAAAACAAACATTTTCGGGCATTTTTTGTTTTTGCGTAATAACGTTTTAATGGTTCATCTTAGAGGAAAACTAATTATGTACTATTTTAAATATCACAAAATTATCTATTAACTTGCTTTAAACATTGTTTTTTTAAAAGATGTACTAATTAGCCACCGACGCCTCTGAGTAATTTTCAGATGAGTATTAGGCATACGCTTACCATCACATTTCATGAGAGGCAGTCTGGAAAACGTTGTGAAATATTATTGAAGCGGTAGTGAAACTACGAAAGGACAAAAATTGCACAGTATTCAAATTGTAACAGAATTGTAGAGCAAATTTTAGGAGACTGTTAATATGTTTGCCTGCTAATTTATTTAAGACCAAAATCCACTTATTTCATAACGGGGATTAAGATAATGCATTTTTTTTTCAATTTGATGTACATTGTATTAATTGTAGTTCATGTGAATTAGAAGAATTATTTAATGTGAACATTTCATAACTATATGCGTACCTATATCGTACCAGTTGTCAAATTTTAATACAATTTTGTAATACAAAAAAATATACTGTTACTGATTACTGATAAAGGCCACTGAATTTTCCTTAACATTCTCAGAGCATTTTTTAAACTATGTAATGTTTATAATAATTATTTTTCTTGAATTAATTTTCTAAAGGTATCGTAAATAATTAATTTGTCTAGAGTTGGCTAAAAATACAAACTTTGCTAGAACTAGAAACATGTCTTTCAATTAGAGAAACTCTTGAATTTGAGATTACTTCCAATTATAATTTAGTGAACTAGTTTCGTACATGGTATTAGTTTCAATGTAAACTTAAATGTAAGGACGCACGATATTTAAAACCTAGAGCAGTACTAATATGAAACATGTTAGTACTCCTCTAGATTTATCAAATCTGTGTGTGTGGTTCAACGTTTTACTACCAAGATCTTACGGGAAAGAAGCAAGCGATTATGGTAGTACATGTACTTATCAGTTGATAAAAAAATTAGAATGAGTACAGCCTACCGAAACAAAATTGACATCATTTTCTACCATATATATCTGATGAAGCTATACTCATTTGTTCAAGACACGAGCATGGTCAAAAGGATTCAAATTATCCTACTGAGTACCACTTAAATCCGGCCCGTTTTTTCCCGATGGAAAACGCTTCTTTCTGAGAGGTGAACAGCAACGCTTCCTGTCGGAAGGACAGAGAACTCGATGTCCATTACGAGCACTAATAAAAGAGTATTTCTGAAACCGTTACAATAAATACTTCTCAAATGGTTAACTTTAATCACAACAAAAGAAAAATTAAAAATATGCTGGAATAATAAACGCTCTTTCTTGAACAGAATATGGCATTATTAAATATTAGGCACAAATGAAAGCCGAAACACAAGCCCAAACTGTCTGTAAACAAACTGCTACGTATCATAGGAGACCAAACGATTCCTAGTCCAGCATTAGAATTCACTGTTCGCCTAAAATCTAACAACAGACTTCAACTGGGCCGGTTTTAAATTGGACACCCGATAGAAGGCAGGGAAAACATTTAAGTTGAACTCTGGAAGCTGTTTCACGGAGAATTTCCTTCTAGTCACAGTGATCAAATGTGAAGTGAGATTTACAATTATGCTCCCCATACGTGTTTTAAAAAATATATACAAACACTTGACTTCAAAGTTGCAACTGAGTATACAAAAAGAAAAAAATATATATATCGTGCGCATTACACACGATAGCAAGTGGTTTCATTCGTGCTAAGGCGAAAGTAGGATAGGATCATTTATTGGGCGTAATTTTGTAACAAGTGCAGTGGCGTGTGGTGAAATTTTTTTCTAAGGAAGCAATCACATTTCAAATGGTAGATTATTCATTATTCGCATGGATAAGACGACAAATGGATAATTTCATCTCTGAACCGATAAGCACATGCGCGCAGTGAGTCACGCTGTATGCAAGGGGCCGATTGCTTCCAAAGGCGAGCTCGACTGAATGAGTCTACACGCACCCACCACACATAACTACACGCACGCTGGATGCAGTCAGCTCAAAGCTTCCAAAGAGCTTTACAGGCGAACTCTACCATATCTATTGGTGACAATAATAATTATGTGCTTATTCTGTAAAGATAAGATTGGACGCGCCCAATTTAAAATGTTTTCACTTGGATTACAAGTAAATGATTTAAATTACTGGTCAAGTGGTATTAAGATATCCTTGAAAATGATCAGGGAAGCAATGTTTCTCTTGCTTCCCTGGAATAAGGGCTCCTGAACAAATTATTAACAATAGTAGTCAAAGTAAATGAAACTTTCCATGGAACGAGTGATTCAATGTTGATTTATTATGATATGCAATATAATATTCAACTTCAAAATATGTCAGTAATAAACATAATTTAGTATATTTATATTATCATATTTCGCAGTAAGCATATACACATTCATAAAAATGTCTTTAATATTGTTGATAACTTTTATATAACTTTTTGTTCTTTGCCCGACATCTGGATAATTAAACGCAGTTTTTATTCACCTTGATCAAAGTTTGATACAGAAGTTTCTTCTGTGATCAATGAAATTCATAAAATCATTGAACAAACTTCCCTGATATTTTCTAAATTTTAACTTTCTTTTATTTCAAATAACTGGAGTTATTCGTTACTCTGAAGAAATTTAAATGAAGACGTTAAAATTTTAAACAATCTTATGTGGCGTTTTTTTAAAACCAACGAAATACACACTTGTAAGAATTTCCCTTATAGTTATTGCCCCGCCTCCTCTGACCCTACTCCCGCGCCACTACCGTGACCTCGTCACCCGCGCACTAGGCACGACACGCTCCAGCCTGGGCGTAAAGTTTTGCGCATCGCGCGAGGTTTCCAGAATTAAAACCCACCGTCTGAGCTTGTCGGCTCGATTATATACCAGCGTGCAGCCGTCACGTGACCGTCCTAGGTGTGGGAGGGAGGCTCGCGTCTACCACGTGACCTTCCCGGTCAAGCTGGCGTCCCTTTTGTCTAAATGTATCCCAACGCCGGGCGCCTAGCTATTCATGCCCGCAGATATGCGATACTTCCGCTCCTCCTCCCACCCACGGCCGCCAACGTGACGCTACACTTAAAAAGAATACATGTGTATTGTGTTCTATTTACAACAGTTGATAGAGAATTGCATGTAATATTTGTGGAGTTGTAGGCTTGTACACATTTCTTCGATCTAACCTCTTGAATATGTTGTATCATCGTTGCCGTCACCAGTAACCCAACCGACACTACTGCTGCCCCTCCCTGCTGCCGCCCCCACCGCCGCCCCCACCGCCGCCGCCTCCGCCGCCGCCCCCGCCCGCCCCTTCCGCCGCCCCCACCGCTGCCCCCGCCGCCGCCCTCGCAACACCCTCCCATCCCTTCATCCTCACTGTGGTAGCCTCGCAAACGTAAATCAGACGTAATACACTTAATTATGTTTAAATAACGTTTCTCTCATCACGCTTTAATGGACTGCACGCGGCGTAGGTAGTTTCAAAGGGAGATGTAATTATTTTTTGGAAAGGCAATTAAGTCTACGTTAATGAAGGAAGCCACATTTAAATTCAAGTTTAAAGAGTCAGATTAATGAAGTTTGAGACTTTTCTGCAATATTTGCTCTTTGCCTTATTAATAATTTGTACTTTTGTGCGCTCGTTGTCTCTGGAGGGTTTCGTCACGAAAGGAGATAGGAGCACAAATGGAAAAGTGAATGAAACTCAAGAGGGTGACGCTGTTGCGGTGCACAGGCGAGAAATGTAAGGGAAATAGGGTGCGTTTGACTGACCTTGCTCTAAGAGATAACTACGAGATTCATTCGGATTATGAACACATAATACAATTATCAATTATAAACGCATAAGAATAGCAATAAAAGAATTGTAATTCACTTCAAAAAAATATTAAAGTGAGTGGTAAATGAAAAAAAAATAGTTGCAGAATTTCGACACCATCTACACATCTGGCGGAAGTGAGGCAGAATTGACTTTCGGCCCACCTGTTCAGATTGGTAGCTTTACGTTGATTTTAGAAACAATATCGGGCAAGGAGTAGAAACCTAACAAATGGCCACAGAAACGTATATTTTTTTGTCTCATTCTTGTTCTTCTCTCTTCGTACACATACGCTACACTTGCAATACACTACCACTCATAACAAGCCAGTAAGCTCTGGAAGCTCAGAGATTGTCCCGGCAGGGGCGGTGTCCCGCTTAGGTCATACCAGGGAGGGAAAACCGAGGTATGAAATGTCTAAGCCCGCGTCATATTTCCCTTTTAAGGGAGAAGATCCACCTTAAAACCTTAACACATTCGATAGTTTTTTGACTTTTTTCCTGTGCATTAGCTATTTAGGATTTTTTGGTGAAAAAATATTTTGATATCTATAATAGTTTTTGAGTTATGATTTAAAAGATATGTTGCTGCATCATGCATCTATTAAAGTAGTAAGGTTAGCTAAACTCATGAATCTATCTTTGTCCCTTGTTTTCCAGAATTACGGTTTTTAAGATCCGTTTCCCTTATAGCGCAAAAGCTAATCATTTTAAAGCTATAAAATTTTTAGGATGCATTTAACCAAGTACTATCTACTAAACTACACTAAATCATACACTTTAGATCAATAGTTTTTGTGATAAAAAGTTAAAAAACTGAAAAACATTTATATTCAATATTAGTTTTGGGTTCGAATTAAAAATATTTTTATCTAGAGATCGAAATGAAAGAGCGTGGTTTTGTACCTGCAAGTATTTCTAACTTAAAAGAATAAATTTGTAAAATTCTATAAATTATTTGAGTTATCAGGAATACACTAAGTCAGTGCACGCAAAACTTGTGGAATTTTGATTTTTCAAAAACAAAACCCAATTTTTTTCTGTTAAAAGCAAATTTTTCCTTACAGAAGAAATATATTTCTGTGTGTCAGTTCATTTTCACTGCTATGGAGTATGGTTTTAATAGAGAAAAAATTAGAAAATAATAAAAATGTAATTGCTGTAAGCTGTATCTTCCCCCTTAAGCAGGGAATGAACATTGAATCTATAGACCTTGCGAATTTTTTTCGCAGTTTAAAAATCTACTTCCCATCAAGTTCGCAACCCTACCTTTAATTTCCAACCATTCCTTTCGCGCGTTTATTGACCGCACTGTGTGCAATTGGTTGCCGCCAAATACGGCCTTGCGGAATGCCAGCGACGTGTCGCGGCCGTGTGTGGACCGCTTATCCCTGGGTGGCTGCCACCCTGTGTGCTGCTTGCTCTGAGGCCGCATTTCTGCTCCTCTGGCGCCCCTTTCATTTGCATCCAACCGCGACAGCCTTCCTCCCTCCGCCCCCCCGCCCACCTCCGCGACGCCGCCGCAACCTCATCTTCATGACGGACGCTCTCTGCGCTGACCGCCTACACGAGCGCCGCGACGCGTTCGCCGCTCGCCACTCGCCCTCGCAAGTGTGTACGACGCTCTCCATTTCCCGGTTCCATCCCAGCGCTCTCTAGCGCCCGCTGCACATACAATCGCTTCCGCTGCGAAGTTCCAGAGTCGCTTTCCCTCCTCTGCGATTGGTCGTTACTGTAGCGAGTCACACTCCCGCTGACGTGCCAATGCTCCGTATAGAGTCTAACCGGAACACGTGGCCCAGGGCATCAACGGATGTCACTGTGCTGCCTCTGACTGGAACAAGCCAACCAGGTTCGAGTCCCAACGGGGGGGGGGATTTCGACATTAGCTTCGTAGCTAGGTCTAGTTCAGTCGCTGTCTGGAAGAGAATTCTAGCGGCCGGCTGCTCTGATCGGTTCCTCCAGTCAATTAAAGGCAAATGCCGTAGCAGCACTTTAACAAACGGGCCACCAACAGCGTGCAATCTTTCCTTCCTCTTTCTTATTTTAGCCTTACCCTTTTCTCATGCACACTTTCACATACACTACACTATCACATGCCGAGAGATTGGTCGGAAGCTTAGAGCGTTTTCCAGCTTGGGTGGTGTACCGCTGGTGGGAGATACCTGGATGATAAAAAACCGCTATTCGACGATAAGTCGGCGCCGGATTCCTCCATTCAAGGGGGGAAGATCACCATCAGCTTCCAACGAAGACACGCATTACACTTAAGGGGCTAATCATCTAGCAGTTGAAGCACCCGTAATCACCATTGAATCAAATCAAAATATTCGTCGCCTGCCTGTTCCCGGCTCCGTCATAGCGCTTTCGCCAGTGTGTACGTCGCTTTCCATTTCCCGGTTGTTCCGGCCGGTGTGGTGCCCCATTGGTGGGAGGTACCTGGTTGACATAAACCACGTTATTCGCCGATATGTCGGTACTGGATCCCGCTATCCAGTAGGAGATCATCGCCAGTTTCCCAGGCAAACATGCACTACACTTACTGGATTAATGATTTCGGAATTTGATACGCCCGTAATTACTAATCAAACAATCAATCAAATCAAAATGCACGTCGCTTTATTTTTCACATTACCCACCTTCGGTGTTTTCCCCTCCCTCAACCTCCATTTCAGCTGGCCTCCCACTCAATATTTTTTCCCAGATTTCTCTTTCTTCCCTTATTCAGTTTTTACCTCACTTTTTATTCCCCACCTCCCGTCTCCGATTCTATTTCCCCTTCCTTCCGTCGCTAATGTCCCTCATCTTCTATTCATATTCACGACATTCCCACCTGCAATTCCTCAACTTCCCTTCCTGACTGCAGTTCCCCAACCTCCCGCTCCACAACACGCATTCTCAATTTCCCGTTCCCACATCCCTTTTCAAACTTTCCAAATTTCGTCGACTCCCATTTTTTACCTGCCATTTTCTACTTTCGGTTCAACATCCTTCATTTCGTATTTTAATATTTAGTAATTTGCAGTTACTTCTAATATCCTTCCTGTTTCTTGTCATCTCTCGTGAATAGACGTTGTGCTTACACACTTCCATCAAGAAACATTTAGGGGCACCTTCAATGTTTTATGTTCAATTTGGGAGCGTTATGTTCCTTCTTAAATATTTTTCGGTCTTACCTCCGTTCTTCGGGTACTCAATCTGCAAACAACGTTTCCTATACTAACTTATCTGTCCGGTTCCACAATTTCATTACTATCTGCAATTCTGCAATTCCGGTTAATTATTAGTGAGATCTCGCCGCCCTTCTTGAACTTTCTTCCGGGGCTTCTCCTTGTAACCTTTGTCATTTCACTCTCCTTATCGCTCGCAATCACCGCATCTCATTACATTACACTTTTTACGCCCTTTTACACGCCTTTACACATTTCCTTTAATCTTTCTATTTTCTTTCCATTGTGCATTTCACTAGTGTTACGTCCCAAACGCGCCATCCTGATTGAGGCCTTCCTGGCTTTACTCCATCACTTAAGGCGTATCCCGGGATGGTCCCTAGTCTTGCATCTCAGATATAAATGTAAAATCTATCCTACTTTTTCTTAAAACTTGTTTACAATTGAACAATAAGGGTAAAAGAGAATTTGTGATATTTTACGAATGTAAAATTATTGACTTACCCCGTCCTTTTCGTAAATAAGAAACATGGGCTCTCTTTATACCATGTTACATTTAGAATCCAGTAAATTGCCAATGAAAATACATTCACACTTTATGTTTCATTAGTTAAGTGTAGCACATTTCCGTTAGCTAATACGATTGCTGCACGTTCGTAAGTAACAACTATTATGTCAATTATCATTATTTTGGCCCGAACGTCTCAATTGTAATTATGTGAATGTAAATCTTTAAGTTGTTTGGCGGGAGAGCAAGCCTTACGGCCTGATCCTCGCCAGAAATAAAAACATTGTTGTTGTTGTTGTTGTTATTATTATTATTATTATTATTATTATTATTATTATTATTAGCATCATTATTACAATTAAAATACTGTATTTCGTCCTATTGAACATAGTTTCAATATTATCAAGATATGTTGGAGAAACCAAACAATATCTTAACAAAAGAGTTTACCAACACAAATACGACATTAATACATCTTCAGCATTGTACACATAATTAACAAATCATAGAACGGAACGCAACCATTCTATTGGTTTTGATAAAGTCAAAATTTTACAACACGCAAAGCTAACTTTTAAAAGAGAAATTGCAGAAATGGTGAATATTATGTTAAATGATACAATGAACACAAAAAATGACATATTGAAACTTCATCAAATTTATAAATCATTAATAATAAACAGACATCCATAATTGCTTTTTACCGGTGTTCACTTCTAATTTTTGCACATCCATTCCTTGATATATCTCATTTGTGCTGCTTACATATGAATGTTTTAGCCACCAAATTAGACGCCGCCTTCGGTATATTATAAAAAGGCTTTACATGAGAATGTTGTTAAACATTAATATATCTTCAATATGTATATTTAATTTATTCTTTTGTTGTTTACTACTTAAAAACGTAATGTTTATTGTCAACCGCTTGTCAAATGCTTTTAAAAACGCACATGCCAAATGTGCGAAACGTTAAGCACCAATAAATTTCTATGAATTATACGTCTTAATTCCTGGTATCATCGTGGATTGATCCTATTTGGTCCAATAAATTTAAAAAGAACCATCTTCTACAATATTATTATTATTATTATTTTATTATATATTATATATCATCACCCATTCCTTTTCTCCTCTGCATTTTGCAGTCGATGGGGCGCCGCCCCCCTCCTGCCACCGCCACCGCCACCGCCACCGCCACCGCCACCGCCACCGCCACCGCCACCACCACCACCACCACCGCCACCGCCACCGCCACCGCCACCGCCACCGCCACCGCCACCGCCCCCGCCACCGCCACCGCCACCGCCACCGCCACCACCACCACCGCCACCGCCACCGCCACCGCCACCGTCGCCGCCACCGCCACCGCCACCGCCACCGCCACCGCCACCGCCACCGCCACCGCCACCGCCACCGCCACCGCCACCGCCACCGCCACCGCCACCGCCACCGTCGCCGCCACCGCCACCGCCACCGTCGCCACCACCGCCACCGCCACCGTCGCCGCCACCGCCACCGCCACCGCCACCGCCACCGCCAGCGCCACCATCACCGCCACCGCCACCGCCACCGCCACCGCCGCCGCCACCGCCACCGCCGCCGCCACCGCCACCGCCACCGCCACCGCCACCGCCACCGCCACCGCCACCACCACCGCCACCGCCACCGTCGCCGCCTGCCGCTGAATCGCGCCGCGCCGCTCGAGGCCCCTTCAAGAGGATGTTGCGGTGCGGCGCGCGCCAGCGACACGTGTGTTGCGCCGCCGCCGCGGGTGGATCGATGGCGCCGCGGTTAACCCGCAAACGCGCTAACCCGCGTGCAGATTCCGCCTGGGTCCCCACCGTGCGCCCGCACCGAGCCCCGCCCCGCCCCGCCACGCCCCTCTCCGTCTCGCCGCACCCACAGTGCCGGCCCGCCCCGCCCGTTCCCGCTTCTCCCCGGCTGAGCCAAGGCTCTCTATACCGAACTCTTGCCCCTTCGTCCTGCCCCGCCCAGGATAGGAGCACTACTTGATTCGCCCTACTACGCCCCGCCGCTCGCTGTCCCGACACTCGCTGTCCCGACACTCGCTGTCCCGACGCTCGCTGTCCCGACGCTCCCGGTCCCGACGCTCCTGTCCCGACGCTCCCTGTCCCGACGCTCCTGTCCCGACGCTCCCTGTCCCGACGCTCCCTGTCCTGCCTACTACGCCCCGCCCTACTACGCCCCGCCGCTCGCTGTCCCGACACTCGCTGTCCCGACGCTCCCTGTCCCGACGCTCCCTGTCCCGACCTCCCTGTCCGACGCTCCCTGTCCCGACACTCTGTCTCCGACCTCTCGACACTCTCTCTCCCGACCCTCTCGCCATCCACTCTCTGTTTCGACACTCTGTTCCGCCATTTCCCCCCCCCCCTCCGCCCCCCACCTCCTCCCGCCCCCCCCCCCCCACCTGTTTCCGTCTCTTTCCGCTCCGCCCTTACCGTCCCCTTCCACTTCACTCAGCATCGCACCGTTTCTCTTCATAACGCCCACCCCACCCTCACCATCTCTACGTCTCACCCGCCTCACGAAGCTTTGCCCGCCCCGCCAAGCCAATCGCCGCCCCGCCCCCTTCACCTCCCACTCCTCATGCTTCGTGGGTCTTTGCATACCGCCTTTGTCAACTACTTTAGTGGCAGAAACGTTAAGTCAACTGCTACTTTACAAGTTTTACTCAAGACATTAAGAGCACGAAAACAGGTTTAAATGAACGTTCGCCAAAGAAATCGTAGTTTAATAGTGAATCTATTGCTATTGTTGTGAATCTACCACTCTTTAATAGTTTTTTTTTTTTTTGAAACAGAAATAATATATCTGAAAGGTTAGGCTACAATTTTGTGAAATATTACTTCAAAAATTTAAATACATAAATAACAATAATGTTCAACAGATAGTACAGTCATTGTATTGGAAAGTGATAATACAAGGGTTGGATAAAAAGTAATGAGAAATATTTTTTTCTCTGAAATGACTTTATTAACACTGAAATTTACACACCTTCAGTATAATGGACTCCGTTATTAATGACTCATTGCCAAATATTAGGAAGGCGTCGTACACCATATGCGGGTCTATTTCTGTTTATGTCCATGTAGCATGAATAATTTCTTCTCTGGTTATTGTACCGGGTTCTTCGCAGAAGTTCTTTCATTTTGCTGAAGAGGTCATAATCACAGGGACTCATATCGGGTGAGAAAGGTGGGTGTTCCAGAATCTCCCCTTCCCAGTGGCGCCAGAGTTCTCCACGTGTGGTCGTCCTGTAAGGAGATTATCCTTCACATCATCTCCGCCTAAGCTGAACAATTTAACCATTCGTGCGACTGTGGAGTATGGCAACGCTGCATTACCAAATGCTTCACGCAGACCCTGAAAACATTCTTGCTTACTCCAACCTCGTGCCACCTCAATTTTGAGCTACGAAAGTTGCTCTACCTGTGTAAACATGACGGTGGGGTGCTTGCACTATCACTATAAAGTTCAACGATTTACACT
Organism: Teleogryllus oceanicus; assembly: GCA_964035755.1. NCBI lineage: Eukaryota > Metazoa > Arthropoda > Insecta > Orthoptera > Gryllidae > Teleogryllus > Teleogryllus oceanicus. Next base: position 30,705,861 of record CAXIVR010000014.1, on the reverse strand, counting down.
CTGCAGCAGACTGGCAGAATACTGTTTGGTTTGGTTTGTTTCTTTGTGTGCCCGGGCGCGTCAACTGCTTTGGTCATTAGTCCCGTTAGTGTAGTGCACGTTTTTTCTAGGGAAATGGCGGCGATCTTCCCTCGTTGGATGGTGAGATCCGGCACCGACCTACCGTCTGCTAGTGGGGTTTCCCCCTAACCAGGTCTCTCCCACCAGCGAGGCACCACCCCAGTCGGGACAAGCTCTAAGCTCCCGACCGGTCTCCCGGAATATGTGGTAGTGTAGTGCATGTTAGTGTAAGTGTGTGTGTAAGGGGAGAAGATAGGACAAGGAAGAGGAAGGACAGATTGCTCGCGGTCAGTGGCCCGTTTGGTAGGGTACTGCTCCGGCATTCGCCTGGTAATGATCGGAGAAACCATGGAAAATCCGTCGAAACCATGGAAAAACCGTCGAAAATCCTGCCGCCGACAGGACTCGAACCTAGGACCTCCCGGTTAGAGGCGCTGCAGTGACATCAGTTGATGCACTGAGCTACCGCTAAAAGTTTAGTTAATGTTAATGCCTTCTATTTACGTGGCGGGACTCGGGCCATCAGGCCCGCTCTTCCGTCTAACCACGCATATTTCGATACGCTCCTTTCACCACCTAGTGGACAAAGGAGATATTGTCTTGGGCGACGAAACTGGCGGATCTCAATTTTGCTCAGAGGCTTCTTTTACATGCAGTAAATCTGCTACATGGGACAGCCGGCTTTACTTCCCATCCAAAGGAAGGCGTACGAGGGATTTTTCGCCCTTAAAAATCCACGGCTTCGATTGGGTTTGAACCCGCAAACTCGGGTACAACAATCCGGTACGCTGACCGTTTTACCACCGAATCCGCCAAAAGTCAGAATACTGTTCCCGCTCGCTGCACATATTTGTGAAATAATTCTCCCTTTTGTCACGACAGACTCACCGGCTTTAATTTACAGCAATAAACTCATTTCTTTTTATCCAACCTATGTATTTTTGTTGTGTTGGAACACAGTTTCTAAAAGAAATATATCATCTAAAATAAAATGCTATCTGCAAAAATACCCCAGTAGTTGTCAAAATATACAAGAATACTACTACCACCCATAATAGATCTTCCCAGTATCTTAAACTCACGTTAACAGCCAGTGCACCATAAAGAAGAAGCACTACTTCTTCTTCTTCTTTCTAGGGTTTTTATCCAGCCGACAGCCGCTTACCCTTAACGTCCCGATGGAACGCATATTCGACCATACACTAGACACCAACACACTTGCGGGCTCCTCTGATCTGGGGTCAGCAGAACGCGAGGCCCTCCGCGACAACACATACATACAAAGACAAGGGACAAACTACCATGCCCAAGGCGGGACTCGAACCCGCGACCCTTCGGACCGAAGTTGAGTCGGTACTCGCAAGAAACACTACTTGTTATGTGAGAACGAATAAAGCCATCCGGACATTCAAGCAGATGCTTAAAGTAAAAGGAGTGAAAAATAATCTGTCTATTTTTGCAATGTAACAATAACTGCCACTGCTATTATATTTTCTTAAAACTAATACGTATTTTTTCTCAACACCATCCTGGGCGTTTTACGAGCTCTTGCTTCATGTAATAACGTGACAAAAGCTGGCGTGTTCCAGTGCAATGAGGCGACACGTGCATTGTTAAAGAGTATTAAGAGCTCAATTACTGTGAGATTAGCTGTTGTAAGATTACGAACTTCCTTTCGAAATTTCAAAACCTGCTGATTGTTTCTGCAATGAGAGATATTTCGCTCTTAAAGGCGTACGAATACATGAATCTTGCGTTTTAAAGCCCTACAATTGGGAACAAAATTCAAAGCATATCAAACGTTATTTTGTGATAATATTACTTAAAAGATATTCATGCAAAATAAATTAATTAAAAGTAATTAAAATAATTATATTTTAAATATTTTAAAAGATTATTAACATATCGTAAGTGATATGATAATTCAAATATTTAGGAACGAGTTATTTTAAATACATAAGTCAGTGTTACACGATTATAAATAATTATTTCCCCTTCTTGCAAGTGCGTGGTAGTTTGTATCAACATAAATGGAATGAAGTAATTCCACAATACATTAAAAAGTAAATAGAACGGCCGAGTGTGATAACCGATAAGGTAACTTGCCTAGAATACAACGAATCCCGGTCAGAAAAGGCTTAGTGGAGTCATCTGGAACGACATAGTGAGTATTTTGAGTTTCCGGGTGGAGTCAACTACGTTGATTAATGGACTCGAGAGTCAAGCGCGTACTGCAGTGGTGATGTTTTCCGTCCTCTAGCATGCAGCTACTTATGTTTTCCGTCTACTAGCATGCAGCTACTGATGTTTTCCGTCCACTAGCATGCAGCTACTGATGTTTTCCGTCCACCGGAATGTGAGTTCTAGCGTCGACCGACATTTCGGCTTAAAGGGTTTTCCCTCTCCGGGTATCTCCCCAAACAGGGCACCGTCCCAACCTGGACCAGCTTGATAATCTCAGCATGTGTTGTAGCGTAGGGCATGAAAGTATGTTTGTGTGCACGGGCAGAAATAAAGGTCAAGAAACAGGAAGGAAAAGTCGCGCGTAGACCGTGGCACATTGTTGGCATTTGTTCGGTTACCGCTTCGACATTCGTCTTTCATTAATCGAAGTAACGACGAAAAATCACACTGGGAGCGTTAGCTCAGTCCATCAACTGATGTCACTGCAGCGCCTTTGACCGGGAGGTCCTAGGTTCCAGTCCTGACGGCGGCAGGATTTTCGACACTAGCTTCAGTCGCTGTCTGGAGGAGAATTCTAGCGGCCGGCTGCTCTCATCTTTAGTTTTCCGTGATTTCTCCAATAAACACTAGGCGAATGCCGGAGCAGTACCCTACCAAACGGGCCACGGACCGCGCGCGATCTTTCCTTCCTCTTCCTTGTCCTATCCTATCCTATCCTCTCCTCTTACACACACTACTACCCCTTACTTACATTAACATACACTACACTACCACATATTCCGAGAGACTGATTGGGAGCTTAGAGCTGGTCCCGGCTGGGGCGGTGCCCTGCTGGTGGGAGAGTCCTGGTTAGGGGGAACCCCAGTAGCCGACGGTAGGTCGGCACCGGATCTCGCCATCCAGTGGGGGAAAATCACCGCCACCTCCAGAAAAACAACATGCACTAAACTAACGGGATCAATGACCACAGCAGTTGATGCGCCTGGATACACGAAAAAATCAATCAATCAAACGAAAAATCACCGTTCGGAGCAGCTTGCCTCTAGTAATCTTCTCCATATTTGCAAAAAGGAGCATTCAAATTCGACCCAGCTATAAAGCTAGTGTTGAAAATTTGCAGCATTGGCCGAGGAGGCATTCGTGTATATTAAAAGAACATTCTCAGTATATACCTTCTAATGTAAATTATATTCCATATAAAGTAACCTTTATTTTCATATTTTTATTAAACTGCAAAGAAACGTCGCCCTACATAAAATAAAAAAAACACGAATGAAAAATTTAAATACTAAGTTAATTTCTTTTTAAAAATAATTCATACATAGCAAGTCGCATTAAGATATCGTTAGTTAAACAATTCCGGAGATAATTAAATACAGTAACTGTGTAGACATCGTGGTTTTATCTTTATGTTTGTGATAGCAGATTAAATTATATGTGGTTAAAACGTTAGTTTGCAAATTGCGATAAAAATTAGAACATGTTTACGTCTAATTATTCTTAAATGATTGAATATATTTCAGAGAATTTTTAAAATAGAAAGAAAATGCTGGAATTAAAGGCGTATTAAATTTAAGTGCTTGTCATTGGGTGAAATTCACGGTTCATTTTGAAGAAACTGAATAGAATAGCTAACAAAATGTAAACACATTTCACCTTGATGAATCTCAGAACAAGAGGCGCATGGCAACGTAGTGCACTGGGTCAAAAATACGGGAATTGGTAAAGTACTGTTATTTGTCTGAAAATGGAAAACTTATTGATAAAATAATGAGATGTTTACAAATACGTTTGTGGGAGATAAATTACATGTGTGAAACAGTGCTGTAAATTGAATGATAATGTCTCTATGCAAAGTAAATTCATGAAGGAAGCAGTTCATAACGTAATTAAACCTGTTTTAAATATCACCTCGCGAGAAAATTAAAAACAGTGCCACAATCACTGTTTTTATATTTCACCCAATACAAACGTAAAGCTATTAATAATTAATATAAGACGAATTCAGTCGCTGTCTGGAAGAGAATTTTAGCGGCCGGCTGCTCTGATCGATAATTTTCCGTGGTTTCTCCGATCAACAGCAGGCGAATGCCGGAGCAGTACCCTAACAAACGGGCTACAGACTTCGCGCGATCTGACCTTCCTCTTCCTTGCTGTATCCTCACCCCTCATACACACTCATTTACACACACACACACACACACGTACACTAACAGGCACTGCAACCACACACACTGGGAGACCGGCCGGGAACTTACAACTGGTTCGGGCTGGGCCGGTGTCCCGCTTGTGGGAGATACCTGATTGTAGTACCTGGTTGTACCCCGTTAGCCGACGGTAGGTCGGCACTCGATCTGACCATCTAGCGGGCGAAGACCACCGCCATCTCTCTAGAAAACACGCACTACACGTACGGGATTATGCGATAGTAGTTGATGCACCCGAAATCTCTAACATTCAATCAATCAATAATTAATATCTATATTTTCTTACTAATTACTAGAAATTAATCTTATCGATTTTATTAACTTATTTTATTGGTACTACAGTGAATTATATTTCCCACTTTAAACATTTCTTTGTGATTAAAATTATCGTCTACATTTTGTTTTCCGTCTGATATTTGCATGTTTTCCGGACCACTGTGCGTTGCATAAAACGAATGGCGTTTGCAACCGGTTGCGTGCGACGGTCGCAGGGTTGCCGGCCTCGTGCGCGGCGTCGCGATCCCATGCATGAATTTATATTTTCTTTAAGCCTGCTCCATATGCATGCGCCATCGGCGGCCGCTACGAGAGCTCACCTGCGACCAATCGATGCCAGCGCTGCGGACGGGCTTCATTTGTAATCGGTCAAGATCGGCCGTCACACATCTGCCGGGTGGAGGATTTTTTTCGACTAATTCTGAGTGTTGCTCTTCCTGTTTTACTGATGTAACTACCGTAACAAAGTTAATTTCGTCTGCAGAAATGGAACTACAGTGTGGATATAAAGTGGAGTCACTGAGCCAGACCAACTAAATTATTCCCACAAATATGTCATAATTAGTTAGGAATGTTTCATTCCAATTTCGTACCTGTTATGTCGACGGATTTGTAGGTCGATTGTGGAGTTATTTCTTTGTTGAAATTTGAGTAAAACAAGATTTTTTATTATTTAATTAACACTTACTCGTCAATTAACTTAATAAATGAAAATCATAATAGCATATACGAAATTGTAATTTTTTTTCTATTTAATAAATATATAATTTGCACAGTACTTGAGGTTTGTGGATAAATAAAAACAAAATTTGAAAGGTAAAGCGCTTATCCTTATAACAGGAGATCAGGCGATATCTTACACTATCTTCATTATTCTGTGAAGCAGCCAAACTCGTTTTGTTGGAACAAATTTCAGATGAGATTCGATGGGAATCAAACCCGGATCTCGTTGGTGAAAGGTGTGCAGCTTCGCTCTGCGCCACGAGATGGCCCCTAGTAATCTCTTGATAGCCTCTTGTAATCTCATCGCCGTGCATGACATGTATTTGTTTCTTAACCTGTCAAAGTTGGCCCTTAGTGTAAGGGAGCACTGTGACGTAAAAATGTTCAAAGATTACGCTCGCAGGGAAATACAAACATCACTCCCTTAATTGTAGTTAAATTACGAAATAAGCATTATTATATTAATAAAAGATCGAATGCTAGTTTTGGAAATTAAAAATATGAAAAACAAAATAAAGCTCATAATTCAAAATTGATATTTTTCGAGTTAAGTTAATATGAAGTATTTAAACGATATGTAAAATTATTTTTTATTTAAATATTTAATACAAGCTAAACGACAAGTACGAACTATGTAAAAATTAATATACGTGTTTTAATCGTAAAGAAAATTTATTACAGTTTTAAGATAAAGAATTAATGTTGAGGAAAAATTTGATTCACAATGATTATACTCTTGTTTTCAATTCTTTTCTTGAAATTTTTACAAGAAGAAACCATATTCTACAAGAAATATATTTTGTAATAGAAAATATGCTATTACAGTTTTAATCGTGTATAGCGTTTTAAGGCACAATGAAAAGAATTAATGTTGAGGAAAAATTGTCTCCGGCCGTGTTACGAGCACTGCGCGGACTAGCGTGGTGATGGGGCTGCCATCTTAACTGCCTCCAAGGTGGCAGTATGGCTGGAAGTATCTAAATTCGACAGAAAGAGATACACTAAAATTAACAACATCTCCGAGAAAGAATGACACATACTATCAGTTGCTGTGGACAAATACAGAGACTCCTGAAAACCCCTTATCGGAAACAATAATAGAAGCGGACCCCATTGAACTCGACGAACTGAACAACATACTTAAAACGTTCAATAATAAGAAGTCACCAGGAACTGACTGCATGAATGCTGAACTACTAAAGTATGCACGAATGAAATAAGGAGGAGATTCCTCGAAATAATTAATATGTGTTGGAGGAGATATACCATTCCCGAAGATTGGAGAAAGGAATTATATGCCCTATCTTCAAGAAAGGTTGCAGACAGGATTGTCAAAACTATAGAGGAATAGGTCTTCTCAACACAGGCTATAAGATATATGCTAAGATAATAACTCGGAGATTGAATATAATTAATGAGCATATGTTATTAGAGGAACAGTGCGGTTTTAGGAAAGGGCGCTCATGTTCCGACTGCCTATTTGTCGTGGACCAGCTAATACAGAAGAGACGAGAATTTAACTTACCCGACATATATACTATTTATGGACTATCTAAAAGCCTTCGACAAAGTGTCATGAAAGAAACTCTGGGAGATAATGCATAAAAAGGATTCCCAGCCCACCTAATAAGAGCAATACAAAGCCTCTACTTCGACACTAAAATATGCATTGATAAAGGATCTCAAGGAAGTAATAAATTTGTAGAAATAAACCAAGGAGTCAAACAAGGGTGCCCACTTTCGCCAGCTCTATTTAGTATATATATAGACGAGATTGTCCGGCAATGGCAAGGGCAATTGAAAACACATTTTAATATAAATGACAAATCTCTAAATACCATATTGTTTGCAGACGACCAAGTTATTTTTAGTAGCTCAGAAGATGAATTACAAATTGCAGCTCACAAACTAAATGAACAGGCAACCAAATACAATATGCAAATCTCCACTAGGAAAACAAAATCAATGGGCTTTGAAGGAACAAACCATATGAGATGTAAAATTGTGATTAATAATGAACCCATAGAACAGACCAACAATTTTACCTATTTAGGCTTCAATGTGTCTTACTGCCAGAAAAATGACATAAGTCGGAAATTAAATAGATTCTATAACATGTGTGGGACAATAAGAAGAACATTAAAAAACAAGACTTTAAAAACCACGCAACTCAAATTCTACAAAGCAATGGCATTACCCATGCTAACTTATGCATGCGAAAACTGGACAATAAATAGAACAGACAGAAGAAAAATAGAAAGCACCGAAATGAAATTCTTACGTTCAGTAGCAGGTTACAATATCTTGGATAGACAATATAATGATGACATCAGAACCGAACTGAATATATTCAATCTGATGGACAGAATCCAATCATTTAGGAGTAACTGGCATGATCATATCCAACGCATGCCTCCAAACAAGATGGAGAGACTCACTCTCTTGATGTGAAACAGGCCTTAAGGCCTAAATCCATGAAGCAGAAGAAGAAGAAGAAGAAAATATGCTACTTAATACCTCACAACCTCTTGAATCTCTGTAATATTCCCTTCCTCCCTTCCAGCAAAGTTGATTCGAACCACACGTTGCCCTCGCCATAGCTTTTATCTACCCCAGTCTTCGCGCCCTCCGCGACACTATATCCCGTATATCCCGTACGTTTTATGGATATAATATAATATAATATAATATAATATAATATAATATAATATAATATAATATAATATAATATAATATAATATAATATAATATAATATAATATAATATAATATTATACAATACAATATAACTAAGGATTATTGTTTCTTCTTAAAAGTGTGCGGGTCTAGCAAAAAGAGTTTTCTCAATTTCTAGTGACCTCACAAGCTCTTGAATCTCCGTGATATTCCCCTCCAGCAAAGTTGGTTCGCACCACACGTGGCCCTCGCCATAGCCCTTAGCCACCACGGTCTTCGCGACCTCCACGACAGACCCTCCGCCCAATATATCCCGTACGTTTTATGGATTATAACTACCTCGTCGCGGCTTCTCGGGGCGCGAGCTGCCGAAGGACCGGGCGCAGGCGGAGGGTGAGGAAATTGGAGGCATATCTCAAGGCGGCGCTCGGGGATCGCCGGTGACAGGGGCTTTCCCCTGCGGGGGGCGGGAAATCTCGTCCCGCGAAGGTGGCGGCCCTGCGTGCGGCGGCCGGCCGCAAGGTCCCCGTGGATGTTTTAAACATGGCGTTGCGTGGGGTCGGTCGCGGCAAGCACGCGTGTCCACTTCCTTACACATGTCGCGCTGAAATATGAGCCTTGGGGGACACCAGCCGCGCGCCGAAGAGGTAGTGGCATCGAGCGACGCGAAGAGACGAGAGAAAAGGAACAGGCCGCCAGTGGCTGAACACTGTAACGCACGCACTAAAGACTAACTTGTACAAGTGCTGAAAAATGTTTGTCATAGGTAAATCAAAAAATTGAACGCTTAATCGTAAAAGACAAGCTCATATGTAAACTTATAGATAAGCTCATAGATAAGCTAAGGTCATAGATAAGCTCATAGGTAAGCTCACAGGTAAATCAAAAATGAAATGCTCAAACGAATACCAACACGCGTTGTAAAGTTTTAAATTGAGTTCTCGTATGTAACATGACGTCATTTTCACAATACTTTCAATGTCTACAAAGTCGAACCAATTATGCTTTCAGTTATGTGAGACATTTCTTGAAAAAAATTGTACAGAATGAAATATTGCACACTAAAATGTACACCAAAATATATATAAACGTTGGATAAGACACTTTCTTGTATGCCAAAAAATCTGCAATGAATGCACATTAAAATTAAATTCTGTGCGTTTGTTAATGAATTAAATCGAAATTAAATATCAAATATTGTTGTTTTAAAATTGCAAGAATTAAGCTGTACAAGGGGTTTTACTTATTTCATCTGACCATTAGAAATTAATAACCTTTAGAAACCAAAATATTAAGTGACAGTACTAAATGGTCAGTAATGCAATTATCTGAGTTTTTCATATCACATTTACAAGGATTAGGTGACAAAAGAGAATATTCAATTATATACGAATTTGAAAACAATTTGAAAAGTATTTGAAAAATTTAGATGAAAAATAATTTGATGAAGAATTATAATTAAGAAGCAAAGAAGTTGTTCATTACAGTTTTATAATATTGTAAAAAACCTCTTTTTCACCAATTTTTTTTTTAAAAGTGAAACGTTGCTTTTGCATGGACTTTAAAATACCTACGCTTCAGGCTTCATTATATACATTCTCCCAACCCTTGGAATAATGACGACGATTATTAAAGATATTTGTAATACTGTTGGTAGCAGATGTTGGGAGTTTGAGAGTTAGGGGACTTCTAGGCGATGTAGCTGGGTGGGGAGACGGTGCAAAAGCAGTTACTGAGAGTTCTCGCCTGAGACGTTTGCAGAGACCCTTGGTAAACTGGAAAGCGAATATTGTGCTTACCGTCTCACCCTCAGGGTCAAGAAAACGAATGATTCAGGCGAGTGGTCAATGTCAAGGGCCAACAGAAGTTCAGTGGAGGGAGAAGGAAGCGAGACTGCTAGAATAGCGTTAATAGAATGGAGAGAGAACAACACGTTAATCAGATATCTGGGCAGCAAGAAACATCATATTATGCTAGGTGAAAATGTTAGAATCACCTAGTTGAATATAGGTGGAGACATTTCGGTACGGCGGCAACTGTAAACATCGTCAAATATCCTCATGCCGTCCCCGCCTGCACGTGTGTACCGACACAACCCGATGACTTAAGTAGTACTTCACCTCGCCATTTCATGTCTCCTTCATCTCGTCTATCTCCTTTATCCTCCAAAGACAAAATCGGGAATGTCAGTCATGGTGCATCACAGTGTGAGCGTGCCTTTGAGCGTGGGCGTACGCGCGAGCACATGAGTGAGCTCGTACGTGAGCGTGGGTTGAACGTAAGCATGAACGTGAGCGTGAGGTGGGCGTGGTCGTGAGCGTAAGCGTGGGTGTAGGCTTGGAAAGCGTGTGGATCGTGAGTGTGGGGCGTGGACATGAGCGTAGGTGTGGGCGTGGGCGTGGCGGTGCCTGTAAGCGTGGACGTAAGCGTAAGCATGTTCGTGAACGTGAACGTGAGCGTGGGTATGGACGTAATCATGAACGGGGGTTTTCCGGCCCTGGGGGCCTTAAGCCCTTCCAGGGCGCAAACAGACCGCCACGCCGCACAATTCCGACAGCATCAATTGCACAAATATTACAATCAAGTAAAATTAACACTAGGAGGCCTAAGGGGGTACGTTCTGTACTCCTGGACATGTTTTGTCATGTATTTCAGTTACAATTACTACCTGTATGGCTTTTTTTTCTAGCCGAATATGTTGCCTAATATATCGAAAATGCGATCCGAAGAAAAAATTAATAATTATTTTTTTCGGGAAATATCTTTTTCTCGCCATGGGGTCCAAAATGTACCCCTTTAGTACTTCATGTCATATGGGGCAGCCAATAATTCCTCCCTTTTCTGCACGAATTGTTACGAGAGCGGTTTAAATTTACATGTTATCACTTGTAGTTGTGTTTTTTTTTTTCAATATCACATAGATATTGCCGTTACATTGATCAGGGCTTATTATCATGGCTTCACAAGAATGTGATAAATGAAGACATTATTTTGTTCTGTTGACTTTCGCAAAATTTTTATTGTCTATTGTGATTATGTTAAAAAATAATAAATGTTGTGTATGTATAAATTCTGTGTGCAGTAAGAATTTCAACAAAACTGTTATCTATCCGTGCTAAAACTATTAAACAGCAAATGTATTACGATTTGTGAACACTTTTGTATAGTTTCCAATAAATGTAAGTTTAAACGCAACCTTGTAACTAATTATTATTAACCTAATGCAAATAACAAATCGTAAACATAGACGAAAACTTATTAGAAACATTTTAAAGTGAAAATAATGATCACAAAACAAAAACAAAAAAATATAACATGAATACCATGTTTAATTGTCGTTTATGAAGTTTATTTTCTGATCTAGAACCGAAATTAAAACGTCATTTATCTTAACTAAAAAAAATAATATTCACGAGGCAAAACGTTAAAAGAACTAGTGAGGAGTCGTAATTAGATTTAAAATTTCCAGATATTAACATGTTTTTCAGATAATTTTTATGATTGTTAAAAGACATCACTTCTAACTTTCACCTTTACATATGAAGTTCAAGTACAAGATACCAATGACTGTTGACGTGTGTTAGAAAAGCAAATTGTTTTCGAACTGACTCAATCTGTTCGTGACGGATAACATATTACTGTAATGAATAACAATAATAATTAACCTATTAGTGCCCAAACTACAATAATCACCACGTACTCCATATTAATCAAGCATTAACATTATTTTATATTATGTAGAGAATAATGAATATTATTCATAACTTTGTCATTATGACGTTACGATTTATCCATCGATTTTAATTAATATAAACTCTACATGTGACTTACTTTGAAACGGCTGGAGAATAATACAAGCAATCGATGTAAGTACCACACACTTCTTTTTATATAGTATACGATTTGTTTATTTTTGCATCAATTTAATACAAAAATAAGGCTTCATTATATTATAGACAACTATATTTTGTCATAACCTTAACATTTTACATAAAAGTTCTGTATAAAACAACACCAAATTTCTTAATCACAACGTTTCGGAGATCACTAGTCTCCATGTTCAGGCCTCAACATAACCTAAAAACAGTAAAAAGTTACTACAAGAACTCTGAATGTATAAAATATATAAAATAAACAGAACATTACTTACATACATACACGAGGTATGTCTCGTCAGTGTACATCTCGCCAAGAGAATTGTGAAAATCCATAAAACCACAAACGCATAAAAACAATATTAATATCAAGACATTGAATTTTACTAAGACCCGTGAGAGGTGGCACCCTGTCTATAATACAATGAAACCTTATTTTTGTATTAAATTGACCACATGCTTTTGTTTTAAAGGAGAAGTATCCATTTTAGAACAAGCAGAACACAGTATTCTGAACTTATTCCGTGCTTTTTTCTCATTCCGAGTGAGTGCATCACGCGCAGAACGTTCCTTGGCTGTCTGAGGGCAGGCGACGAGTGAAGGGTGAGGGCGAGAAGCGGGGTCGGTGGCGGGGACGGGGGGGGCGATGCTGGCGGAGAACGAGCAGGCAAACGCGCGGGTCAGGGCGTTGCGTGTTGGTGGCTCGGAAGGGAGTGAGGAGGGGGCGGAGCGGGACGGGGCGGATGTGGAGTTCCCCATGGCTTATTTACGCGGCCCAGCGTGTTAACGACGTGCGTGAGGTAGGGGAAGACGCCGATTGCAACCTCAGGCCGTGCCCTGCCCTACCCCGCCTCTCTCCTCCCTTCCCCCTAATCCACTACTGGGCCCGCCACGCCCCTGTCCCCCTCCAATCCCCACCCTCTCCCTCCTGCTTCGCTGTTATTCTATCTCGTTCACTAGTGATTTTTGACAAACTCGCCAAAGCGTGTGGATAAAAAATACACGGATGCAATTCACATATTTGATTAAGTGTATTTTATTGTTTTCATTTAAAAAACTTAATGCTTTAAAAGTAACATTAACCAGGAGAGAACACCGAAGCCCACCTAAAGTCGATTTTTTTACAGGTTTCATTTTTTAGGAAGTTGAAAATCACTGACTTTATATTTAACCCTTTTAATGTGATTTTTCATCAAAATATGATAATAAAGTATTTTTTAATTTTTCAGTTATTACGGCGTCTTTGACTGTTCATAAAAATGGAACTATTCATATAAAAACTGAACATTCAGAATATATGTTGCGAATATTTATATTATTTCACGTTCTTGTATAATATAGATTTTCTAATCCCGCTGAATAATTCTGTCATTTGATGGCTGCAACCTGTGGCATAATGATAATCACTACAATACAGATTGCATTATGATACAGGTTTTTGATCAATCACAGAGAAGTTTACAAATCACGCATTGAAAATTAATCATTGAGAATAGTTCTTGTAAATGTTTTGTTCGATTGTACATTTTAAAATTGTATTTAATATTATATTATGCTTGTCAGTTTTAATTTCTCTTATTATTAATGTTTACCAAGGAATATTATTTAAATTAAATTGGATCGTAATTTCGCACTGATCTTATTTGGATAGCGCAATGGTTGAGGCAGAGATTTGACTGACATTAAGATTAGCACGCAATTCATTTTGTGTTATTTGTTGCTGCCGTATGGGTGCCCTTAAAAACCGACCAATTCTTTAGTTTCAAATGTCTAGTGAATCAGAGTTTGAGTTCGCACCTCCAAAAATTAAAGAAAAGCGAAAATGGTTATCTCGGAATAATTGAAGCAACTTTTGTACTCTTTCGCAGGCGGACTGGTAAACCAAAGCAACTTGTGGCAGGGTAGAATTGCTGTCCGCTAGATGGCCTTGGGTGAATCCTTCATGCCAACTGCCACGATATGATTCAATATAAAAGTTTCACTTATAAAAGTTACCAAAAAAATAATGTGTGAAACTGGATGTAATGGGTATTATTACACTCGTGTGTAGTTTAGGATACTCGGTCATTTCTCGCTCGCATTGTAAAATCACACTCATGTAGTAATACCCTTCATTACATCATCGGAAAAGGAGAGGGAAATACCTAGCTGGGGAAACCTCGAAAGCCAACGTGTAGGTTGTTTCATAATGTACTATTAATGTATTACTCTGTTATCAAGAAACATTATAGGACTTTATAGGACACAAACCATTATGAGATTGAACTTACTTGGCTATCCGGGAAAGCCTACGCTCTTTCTGATTATGAGATTTCTCATTGAACACAATATTGCTGTAAGAAAGTCGATATTCGTTTTATTTACATCCACAAAATTAAATTAGCTTTGATAAAATGAATTTCCTAGATATGATATATTATTAGTTAAACCAAATTACTACTTTAGGAAATTGGTGGAGTAAAAATATTTCGAATTTTGTCGCTGTCTGGAGGAGAATGCTAGTTGCCGCCTTGTCTGATCCGTCGTCTTCCGACGTTTGTCTCATCAGCTCCAGGCGAATACCGAAACAGGTCCTAACAACCGGGAGCAGTAGCTCAGTGCATCAACTGATGTCAGTCAACTGCAGTGCCTCTGACCGGGAGGTCCTAGGTTCGAGTCCTGATGGCGGCAGGATTTTCGACGCTAGCTTTTCAGCTAGGTCGAATTCAGCTGCTGTCTGGAGGAGAATTCTAGCGGCCAGCTGCTCTGATCGGTAGTTTTCCGTGGTTTCTTCGATCAACACCAGGCGAATGCCGGAGCAGTACCCTACCAAACGGGCCACGGACCGCGCGCGATCTGTCCTTCCTCTTCCTTGTCCTATCCTCTCCCTTACACACACACTTACACTAACATGCACTACACTACCACATATTCCGGGAGACCGGTCAGGAGCTTAGAGCTTGTCCCGGCTGGCCGTGCCCCGCTGGTGGGAGAGTCCTGGTTCCCCGCTGCGAGGGTAGGTCGGGCCGGTCTCGCCATCCAGCGGGGGAATATCACCGCCATATCCCGAGAAAAAGACATGCACTACACTTACGGGACTAATGACCATAGCAGTTGACGCGCCCGGAAACACGAAAAAACCAACCAACAAACGAATGACGAACCGCGCGCGTTTATTCTTACCTCTCCTTTGTCCTATATTTGCCCCTTACTCATACACACATACACTACACTACCTATATGTCAGAAGACCGTAGACGCTTAGATCTTTTCGCACCTGGGGCGATCCCGTGCTGGAGGGAATTATCTATTTGTCGAAACCTCCAATGACAACGTGTAGATCGGTGCCGGATCTCTCCATCCAGGAAAATCAAAAATTAAACAGTGGGTTCTGGAGGACCACTTGGTTATACGCAAGACCATTTATACTTGAGTTTTGCTAATGTTTAAACAGTCCTTGCTGAGGTCCACTACATCCCACAACTCTCCTTTTCTGTCATGCGGCAAACAGTGCTTGTTTGAATGCAACAAAAGTTAATGATCATGTATAGGCAATCTATCTTAATTTGAACTTAGATCCCGTTGTTCTACAAATGAAAGATATTTGAGTTGTCACTTCTTTTATTACTGTTATTATTGCGGTAACTACTTTTATTGTTATTTATATTTCGTGTTACAGCATTAAATAATAGACTTAAATAATATGGTTCATAAATGTTGTTTAATTTTTATTTTTACATTCAAATGAATTTTAAATATAATCAACTAAGCAAAATGTCATACCTCCCAAATTAAAAAAAAAAAAAAACCGGGGAATCAAATTTTATTGCTTAACTTCCATCCTCTTCTGCCTTTTTAAGAATTGTAAATATTCATTTATACACTGATATTCTGCTCTAACAAAAAATACATATATTTTCATTATACACTTGAATTAGTTTCACACTATTTTGTTTCTCTACAATAACTCACATTTACATTTCATTGAACACTATTCTGCACTTCGCCATTAAATATCCTTCTTGCATTCCAAGTGCTGGTCTGCGGATAAAATGTTACTTCCCTGCTTATATTTTACTATTGGCTTTTGCATTCCACTTTATGACCGTATGCCCCGTTTTCATAACACAGTGCACCACACATCTCATATCTATCCGTTAGATATGACTTATGATGTGTGCCTGTAGCCACGGACAAGAATCTTCAATCATGTAAAGTCAAAATATTTTAATTATTTGTTCCCGACTACTGGTCGCGCGACTTTTCATGACCTCTTGCAACGAGGTTAGAGGAGGTCACTGCCTACGCCACAACAGACGCGAGTAGTCAACTGCCAGTTTATTAACTGTCGTGACCGCTCGCACGCATTTGAAAGAGCCGCCGCCGAGTGACGTCAGGGGGGTGTTACCGCCCCTGGCGGGAGAGGAAGTCGACCGGTGCGAGCCGGCCTGGACTGTCCGCGCGCGGCCGTCACGCCCGAACAAGCGGGTAGGGACTCGCCACCGCCCCTACCCCGCAGCTAGTCGGCGGGCCGCTAGTCCTAGCGGGCTATAAAAGGGATCCGACCCGACGCCAGGGCAGATAGCGAGTGACGGTGTTAGTGACTGGATCCTGACGAGCGACTTGAAGAGTGAAGAGTGGAGATCAGCTACGACGACGACCTGTCCAACGAAAGTGGAACTCTCTTGTGGATATTTGGTGACTCGGCTGATTTTGGGATTTTTTCTGGACAACGATAAAACTGTTTCGTTTGGGGTACATTCTTCTGGTGACATGGAACTTCAACAATTGTACCGGGTCTTGAATAAAAATCGTTTCATGAATTCTTGCCTTTTGATTGGATATTACATTAACACTATTCGTACTTCTTTGGCTCTTAATATAACAGGGCATTATAGAATATAAATTAGAACGAATAATCAAGTAATTAATATCAAGCCTGGGGGAAAATAATTAGTAAGCGGTAAATCTGATTAATAATGAGATTTGTTAATACTGTACGTAATTGTCATCTTCTTCTGAATAATTGGAAATAATGCTTAGATTCTCAGTTGAATTTATTATGATGTCATCCTCTGCGATTTCCTTATCTCGACTTTTTCTAATATTCTTATAGTTTCTTTACGTGATATAAAATAGCAAACAGAAACACACGGCACAATAAGCAACAGCGACAACCAGAGAACTGAATTCATTCGGAAGCAACAGTTGTCATCCCTGATAATCTTGTTTACCGTTCCGTGTGACACCAAAGTTTTGACCAGTCCGTGCCCAGTCATTTTAGATGAGAGCTCTAGAGAGCTCAGACTCAAGAAAAGTCGTACTATTATCAGTAAACTAGTACGTTTTTCTGATTTTAGTACTCTTCATTTTGAAGACATGTAATACGTCTTAATACCGTTGGTGATACACTTGAGCGGGTTGTATGTTTGTTTACCTCATTCTCTTCCTAACCATTCCCACTCTAAGAGCGTCTACTAACTGATTCACTCATTTTTCAGAAAAGTCCCATCTACGACGTCTATTGCCCCTGGGAAACTGGTATGGACTTCCCGAGACATCTGCGTTAAATCTCATCAACACATGTGCGTGATTTTTTAATTGGTGGATTTAAAACTTATTTCTGTGCATTTACAAATTTGGTTTCCTGTTAGTTGGTTTCTTGATTTCTTCAACTACATTAAATTTCAATATCAAATACGAGTTTCCGACAAGTGTTAAGATTTTTTTCACAGTATACAAACGTTTTCCCTTTTAAAGGGTAGGGAAACTCTACAACCCTTTATCTTCCACACTACGAGCCATCATAATTGATATGACCCACCAACCCAGAGAAATTTGGTTTTTAATTCTTCCTTTCAATTATATTTAAAAGCATATGTAATCATATTTCTGATTTTAAAATGTAAAAACTATCTGTAGCATTACATGCTAATGATATCTCACGTTTTTTTCTTCAATTCAAGCGAATATCTCGAAAGCCATGGAGCGTCAATAATGAAAGCGAACGACATTTTACAGCGAATTATCCGCCTCGAGGAGAAGGGAAGAAAGGAAACTTCCCTTCCATCGACTAATGTATCTGGCAGAACACATCAAGCGCGTCGCTTCGCCTCGCATCGCAGGCGTCAAAATATTTTCGTAAGTCCAATGCGTCTCCAGCGACCGACAGCCCCCTCCCCTCCTCTCCCTCCCCTCCCTGCCGAGACGTCGCGCTCCCCTCCCTTTCCGCCCGCGCAGCCGGTCTCCCCGTCCTTTCGCCCCATCCCGCCCCGCCCGCCCCGCTT
This sequence comes from Teleogryllus oceanicus, assembly GCA_964035755.1. Lineage (NCBI taxonomy): Eukaryota > Metazoa > Arthropoda > Insecta > Orthoptera > Gryllidae > Teleogryllus > Teleogryllus oceanicus. The sequence continues at coordinate 30,687,595 of CAXIVR010000014.1, read as the reverse complement.
CGGCACCGGAAATGAACGCTGCCGATTTAAATATTTACGAGACTCAAAATTAAATCCAGGCGTCGTGCTGGCGTCTTGGAGCCTTTCCTTGCCGATGGTGCACTCCTCTTCCTCCTCGTCATTCTCACTCTTTCTTCTGCTTGGCGTCTTCCCTCTCGTCGCTCTGGTCTCACCTCCCTGTTCTGTCACTTCGCTTGTTATTTGACTTTTCTGATAACTTCTACATTTTGATACTTGCTCTCTCTTTTTTTACAGCATCTTGTTTTTCTTCCCAGTTTCAAAGTGTGCATTTGAACACGTTCTTCTATCGTTACGTCTACTTATATGCCGTCGTACGTTTCTCGTTTGTGCTCTTCACTTCTTCTCCTTTCTCTCCTATTGACCTTCTCACTTCTTCTCCTTTCTCTCCTATTACCTTCCTCCTCATCACTTTCCTCTGATTGAAGTGCCTCCCATCCGTTACCCTGACCTCGCCTCCCAACTCTGTCATTTCGCTTGTTATTTGACTCTACTCATAACTTCTATATTTTGATACTTGATTTCCTCTTTTTTATATCTTGTTTTACTTCCGAGTTTCAAAGTATGAATGCGACAACGTTCTTCCATTATTACGCCTACTTTTAAGTCGTCGTACGTTCTTCGTTTGTGCTCCTCATCTCTTCTCCTTTCTCTCATATTTCCTTCCTTCTCCTTATCATTCTTTTCTTTGATTGAAGTTCCTCCAACTGTGTCACTTCGCTTACTATTTGACTTACTATTTCTTCCGAGTTTTAAAGTGTATATTCCACCACGTTCTTTGATAATTAAGTCTACTTTTATGTCGTACGTTATTCGTCTATTTTCCTTTTTCCTCACATCTTCTCTTTTCTCTATATTGTCTTTCTTCCCAGATACGATCAGTTCTTTCATCATTTTTTTTTAAACGTTTAATGTCCTCTTGTCCTACTTATTTATCCTGTCGATTTACTATCATCTGATATTTTCATTCCATATCTCGTGACACTTATCGTCTCCTAATCCTGTAAAAATATCCCAACCATCGCTAAAACTATCTTCACCCTTACATCTGCTTAGCCCTTCACATTCTATTCGATTCTACAGTCCCTTCCACTTCTTTCCTGCAGTGTACGTTTCCCACGTCTCTTCATTCTCCTGTCGCCCACCTCACCCAATCTTCTATCGTAGTCCAATACACACGTGCCACAGTCCATCCCGATCAGAAAACCCACCTCACCTGGCCTCCCATTTCACCCGAGCTATTTCTCCCCATTCGTCCTTCCTCGCCCGCGTCTCGGCTTCTGCGAACGTCTTTGCAGCGCGAGTAATCCGACGGAAAGCGCCGCAAAAATCCCTTCTGGCTTTGGGAGTTCATCCGCAAGATGTTTCGCGATGTTGATTTTCGATACGAGAAAGTAATATGCAGACTAATCGGATTTTCTCCCGCTCTCCGCTTCCCCTTTTTTTACGACGACGCTCGCAATTTTTCCCCGCTGCCACCCCCCTCCCCACCGCTCGCCTCCTCTCGTCCACCGTCGTCGTCGCCGTCGCGTCGGGCCGTTGAGCTCGTCTAACAGCTGCCTCGATAATATCCGGCGGCGGATGGCGCAACGCCCGGGCAGTGGGGGCGGGGAGGAGAAGAGGTAGCGGAGTAAGACTGGGTGTGAGGGGAAGTTGGGTGAGGAGCTGAAGGATAGACACGGGGTTGGAGGGAGCATGCCGATAGGGACCTGACGGGACGGGACTGAGAAAGATAGGACGGCTAGTCCCACAGTCGATGTGGTTTGAGGCAGGAGTTGAAGCTGCAAAAGGATGAGAGGTTTGGAGAGGAAAAATGCAGTGCGCTGAGGTGAGGAAAGATTGTGGAAGGTGGGAAGGGGCATCGAAGAATTGACAAGAGCAGGGCGGGAGAGTTGGGTGTGGAATTGGGCGAGGTGTTTTAGGATAGAAAGAGTGTTAGAGGTATCATGCCAATAATGACCTGTCGGGACGCGGCTGAGAAAGGTACGACGTCTAGTCTCATAGTCGATGTGGTTTGAATCGGGGGTGAAGCTGGGAAAGAACGAGAGGCTTCAAGAAGAAAAATCAGTTCGCTGAGGTGAGGAAAGTTTGTGGAAAGTGAGGCAAGTATTGAAGGCTTGGCGAGAGCGGGGCGGGAAAGTTCGATGTGGGTATGGAATTTGGCTAGGTGCTGAAGAATAGAAAACGGTTTGGAATAAGCATCCCGATAGGAACCTCACGGGAAGCGGCTGAGAAAGGTAGGACGTCAAGCCACACAGTCGATGTGGTTTGAGGCGGGAGATGAATCTTGAAAAGGTTGAAAGGATTGGAGAGGAAACAATCAGTGCTCTACGGTGAGGGAGGATTGTGGAAGGTTGGAATGTGTACTGCAAGGATATATGGCGAGTGTGAGGCGGGGGAGGGTAAGGTGTAACGACGGGAAGGAAGACAAGAACGGCGAAATGAGGAGAGACTGGGACACGCGAGATGCGGGTCGTTGAAAGTCCAATTGTAGTAATACCAAACGATCAGACAGAGGACAGTGCGGTCTTTGATGCCCCTTCCCACTTTTCACGATCCTCCCTCACCTTAGCGACCGAGCGGAGAGAGACGACGGGTTGTGGCGAGTTTAGAACAGGTGGCGAAAATTTGGGATGGGTTTACGATGGCAGGATATGAAGGAGTGGGGTAGAGGCAACTGGATTTGATTGATTAATTTATTCGTGTTTCCGGGCGCGTCAATGGCTTTGTTCATTAGTCCTGTTAGTGTAGTGCATGTTTTTTCTCGGGAGATGGCGGTGATCTTCCTCCGCTGAATGGCGAGATCCGGCACCGACCTACCGTCGACTAGTGAGGTTTCCCCTTAACAAGGACTCTCCCACAACAAGGCACCCCCCAACTGGGACAAGCTCTAAGCTCCCGACCGGTCTACCGGAATATGTAGTAGTGCATGTTAGTGTAAGTGTATGTGTAAAGAGAGAGGCTAGAACAAGGGAGTGGAAGGAAAGATCGCGAGCGCTCCGTGGCCCGTTTGGTAGGTACTGCTACGGCATTCGCCTGGGGTTGATCGAAGAAACCACGGAAAACTACCGATCAGGACAGCCGGCCGCTAGAATTCTCCTCCAGACAGCGACGGAATTCGACCTAGCTGAAAAGCTAGTGTCGAAAATCCTGCCGCCGTCAGGACTCGAACCTAGACCCTCCCGGTCAGAGGCGATGCAGGGACATCAATTGATGCACTGAGCTATCGCTCCCGGTAGAGGCAACGGCATTAGGAAAAGTTCCGTGCAAAGCGGGACAAGGTGGGGTAGAGAAAGGCACAGAGCAGAGAGGTGGATTGTTAAAAGGTGTAATATGACGAAGTTCTAAACGAAAGGGTGGGGCTGACGGGAACTTTCTCATGAGAATATGTCAGCTCAGAAACCCGACCGGAAGAACCTGGCGGGGGAGAGGGGACAATGCGGTGGAGGAAAATGTTAAGAGACCCATACAGGAGCGGAATTTCCTCAAGACGTGGACCGAACGGTCCAAGTCTTGAGAAATTGCCCGTGTGTAGCGGTTTTCTTGAGGACGCGGAGAAGGTGGGAGGGCGAAAAATCCCGAACCAAATCCAATGTTCTTTGCCGATATCTTGATTACCTACCAAACGGGTCACGAACCGCGCATGATCTGTCCTTCCACTTCTTTGTTCTATCCTTTCTCTTTACACATACACTTACACGATCATGCACTACACTACTACATATTCCGGGAGACCGGTCGGGAGCTTAGAGCTTGTCCCGACTGGGGTGGTGTCCCGCTGATTGGAGAGTCCTGGTTAGGGGGAAACCCCACTAGCCGACGGTAGGTTGGCGCCGGATCTCGCCATCCAGCGGAGGAAGATTACCGTCCCGAGAAAAAACATGCACTACACTAACGGGACTAATGACCAAAGCAATTGACGCGCCCGGTAACACGAAAAAATCAATCAATCAAATCCAGTTGCCTCTACCCCATTCCTCTGTATCCTGCCATCGTAAACCCATCCCAAATTTTTGCCACCTCTTCTAAACTCGCCACAACCCGTCTCTCTCCGCTCGGTCGCTAAGGTGAGGGAGGATTGTGAAAAGTGGGAAGGGGCATCAAAGACCGCACTGTCCTCTGTCTGATCGTTTTGTATTACTACAATTGGACTTTCAACGACCCGCTTCTTGCGTCACCCAGCTTTCGCCGTTCTTGTCTTCCTTCCCGTCGTTACACCTTCCCTCCCCCGCCCCCTCTCGCCCGATATCCTTGCAGTACCCATTCCAACCTTCCACAATCCTCCCTCCCTCACCACTCGGCCGGATTTTGCCTATAACTTGATCACGTGTGTGGTTCATTGATGCTCAGTCGTTCTTGGCGATTTCATATTATCAGTTATGTCTCGTGAATTTTGAACAGAATTCACCCAAATGCTTCAGAATAAACCTTGCTTGTAGCACGTTAGTTCTAAGATTTTCATTATCGAAATAAAACGGATAGAACTATTGTGCTAAGCAGGAAACATAATAAAGTCATTTTCCAGGACGATTTCCTTGTGTGAGCAAATCTCTCCATGTGTGGGCACGCGTTTGATAGAGGATGTGGCCAAGGAAATTTTGAAGGCTTTTTCCTTGAGGATTTCATGTAATTGAATGATTACCTTTAGATAATGTGTCCGCTCTTGAGACTCGTTCACCAAATGTCCCTTCCTACGGCTATGGCCATTTTTATGTATCGTTATCGTAATACATATACAGAAAGAAGGGAAACGTTCAAATACGGCGACGTGAAGTGACGAAAGGCTGAAGGGCAAAGTAAGACAAACCTTTTACACGGGAAGAGGACAGTGAATTAAGTGAAAATATTAGAAGGGGAGTTATGGAATTGACGCTCAAGTAACAAGTAGTACTGAACAAACACAAAAGCATAAAATACAAGACAGGAAAGAACCACAGTTAAAAGTGATATTTTTTTTTACAAAATATACTGACTTTCCCATTTCATTAGTTTCAGAGAAGAGCAAGTACTGAATAAATAGCAACAATGTTTTTGTGAAGGGTTTTGATTTTCTGCAGTGCATCATTATTACTTTTTCGTGGTAACGGGTGTACGGTTCTTCCTTTTGTGTGATGTAATTGCATGGTTCAACTAGTAATTGAAATTAGATATAACAAGGATGAGAAGTTAGTTCAGATTAATGTAATGTTTTCTAATTATTTTTCAAGCCATATAACTGGATTGATAGACATATTAGTTTTAAATAAAGCTATTTCCAATTGGCTTAATAAAGAAAAAAAGTTTTATAATCTTACTGGTTTTGAAAGCAAATTTGTCTCATCACAGACAGTTGCCAGTACAATCTCATATTTTATTGACGTGCTTTTAGAATTTGGGAAAGAAGACCCTACACAACAGTGAACTCACTATAGCCTGCGCATGGAACTGCCCTATGATTATCCATTAAAATAATGAAGTCCAGATTATCATTGCTCGCACTTTTAATTTATCCCAAGTCATGTCAGCCAATCCTATTAGTGTGGCCGTTTTTTACGATAGCATCGTGTCCCAGAGTCTCCTCTCTTTCCAGACCCTCGCCTCGCGCCGCCCTCACAATGCATCCGCCACCTCGTCATTCCCACCATCCTACTCCTTCTCTTTCGGCCTCTTTTTCCTTCACATTTCCCACAAGTCTACTACCTGTCCGCTCTGCCCTGTCCCACTCATCCCTGTCCCACTCATCCCTGTCCCACTCACCCCTGTCCCACTCATCCCTGTCCCACTCTTTCTTGTCCCACTCTTTCTTGTCCCCTCTTTCCTGTCCCTGCCCCACGCGTACCTGTCCCACGCCCCCATGTCCCACTCCTCCTTCCCCCCCCGTCCCCCCCTCCTGTCCCACTCCTCCATGTCCCACTCCTCCATGTCCCACTCCTCCATGTCCCACTCCTCCATGTCCCACTCCTCGATGTCCCACTCCTCCATGTCCCACTCCTCCATGTCCCACTCCTCCATGTCCCCCCCATGTCCCACCCCCCCCCCCCATGGCTTTTGTCCTCTTCGGCCCTCCCCCCGTTTTACTGGCCCATCCCAACTCCTCCGTCCATTTCCACTCATCCCTGTCTCGCTTACCCAGCCACAATTTTCCCACTCAGATCTGCCGTCCAGCTATGCCCTCTCTCATTCTCCTTTCTACCTTGTCCAGATCTATTGTGTCCCGTTCTGTCCTGTAGGCCCCGCCCTTCCCTGTTCCCGTTCTACCCTGTTATACTCTTTCAGTCCCGCCCCCCTAGCCTCTTTCCCTTTCCCCCTCCCCCCCCCCCGTCCCCCCTCCCCTCCCCCCTTTCGCCCCGCGTCCGTTTGCGCCCCGCCCTCGCGTTATTGGATTACGAAGTGGCGCGCATTATTCGGATGAATTTGCGGGCGGGGCGGCGGGTGGACGGGCGGATATTTTTAGCAGGGGGATGACGCGCTCGCACCCGTGCGCCCGTGCGCGCTCGCTTGTTTCGCCCCGCCCCCCTCACTCCCCGCGCGCGCTCGCGGCAGCCGCTGGCTGCGCTTTTTGTGCCAGGGCGACCAGGTGTTTCCGCAGCCCGATGGCCGGTGACGCCCACGAAGCCGTGTCCGCTGCCTACAGCCATTGTGAGGGGACACCGACTGATTTGGGGTTTGGATACCGGTGGGGGGTTGGGGATAAGCGGACTTGTGTAACAGTTACGTGTTTCTTGCAATTCAGGCTTTTTTTTATCAAAATGTAACATGGAGGAAACAATCAATAGTGTGTTTCCTAGATGGAACTAACTGAGGATTATGTTGAGCTGTAATATGTGTATTATTACTATTATTATTATTATTATTATTATTATTATTATTATTATTATTATTATTACTATTATTACTATTATTATTATTATTGAGCCTGCAAAATCCCTTGAAGAACAAAGGCCTCCTGCTTCAGCAGGGTGAAAGTTGGCTCACATGTTTACACACAATATTATGTAAAATGAAATTGCATAAAGTTACACAAAAAAAATTGAAACCACACAAAAGTAGATTCCTCAATATGAGATTACACTTAATTACAGAATTTTACAAAAATTACAATTCTTTAATTTGCCTTGAAATCTTGCGTCAATCAACCACTAATCTCAGTGTTTCGTTGGATCTTTATTTAGGACCGATTTTCACACTAAATATACTACAAAAACAAACTAAACATACATATTTATTATTATTATTAATATTATTACTATTATTGTTGTTGTATTGTTATATGTAGTATGCAGGAATGTAATATGGTTACATAATAACTCACTCGAAAGACATAATCGACTGATGTAACATCGCAGAACTGAATATATTGAAAACTCTTATAGAATTTATATTTCACTAAATGCAATTATTAGCAATTATCAAGTAAGGTGTTAATATTGTTAGAGACCAGTGATGATCACATATTTGTTTCAATGATCAGTTAATTTTCCGTTTTTCTCTTGTGTTTTACTGACAGTGTTGTAGGTTAGACAACAAAGCAAATTTTAAAATGATGCAAAATATATTCCATTTATGTTCATATTCATCTCAACGTATGTCTTATCTTTTAAATTTACTTTTAATTTCACAACTCTTTATTCATAGTTTTTTTTTTTCCTAACTTTAAATAATTGCTAGTAAAACTTATATTATTTCATAAATTATTCGTTTATTTGAAACAAAAACTGTAAAATCCATATAAGACGCTTGTGAGAAAAGAAAATCTATATTTACCAAACAGACGCCAAAAGCGAGCATTTAACATAAAAAGCGAGAGCTATAACATACAAATAATAAAAAAATCTTCATAAAATATACGTGAAATATTTTAAAATTATTTTTGGTACTCTTTTATAAATAAATGATGAAATTAGCACAATTTCATCGGAGATGTAGAGATAAACAACCTTTCGTAAAACAACACTTAAAATATGATTTATTTAAAAACCTTGATAAGAGATATAGAGAATAACTAGATTATTCTCCTCAACTTTTATGTGTTAGAATATTTTTCTTCCTAAACAAAATAATATATTATTAATTAATCTTAATTTCTTTTAATTCGAAACAATAAACTCTGTATTTTTCTTAAATGAAGATTTTTCAAAAGTATTTATACCGTAGTTTTTATTTTAAATTACGCAACGTTTCGAGTTTCAACCTTTAAAACCTGCTTCAGTTGGACTGTAATTAACACGATATCACATTCAATCAAATATCCTAATTTCTTAAACAAATAACAGGAAACATATCACTTATATGTGATATTTAGAATAATTTCGATTTCCATACAGATTTTGAAACCTTTTTGGTAAATAGCAACAATTAAATTAAATTACGACATGAAACAATTTATAAATTATGATTTATAAGTATAGACAAGAAAAGCCTCTATGTAATTTTATGCTTCTCACTGTTTTTCAAATGTGAATGAATAATAATTTTAATGTGATCCGTTAAAGTCAGAGACTGGGGACACCAGATGGCATTGCGAACGGTCCAAAGGTTCAGATGGAATACAGCGCTTTCCTATAGGCTATAGCTGCGGATATGGTTCCTCCCCCTTACCGACTGGCCCTAGGGCCCCATGTGCTACACTGCTCCAGTTTTACAAGTAGCCGCTCCTGGAGGCTAGTTAGTCTTCTGCCAGCAGGTAATGATACAAGCATCCGAGTGCTTTCTCGAATGGCTCGCAAGAGTCGAAGAGCTACAATGGTACTTATACAAACGTAAGTCGAGTATATCACCTTCAAATAAATACATCGACTTGGGCGCCTCGGGCATTAATTGATGTTTCTGCAGTGCCTTCGAAGGGTAGGTCATCACCGGATCTCACCAGCTAGTGGGAGAAGGTCACCGCCACCTGCCGCAATAAAAATGCACTACCCTTACGGGAATAACGACCTTATCATGACGTGCCCGGAATCACTAACCAATCAATTAATTGAAATCAACAGATTTGGTGTCTGAGATAGAGCAATCTATTTTGGCTTTCCAGAGCCTGGAGAACCTAGTGGATTATACACGGCATAATTTAAGGCATTAAGAGACCATTTTCGAGCAAATATTGCATCCAGAAAATAGTAAAATATTTGTCTAAAATACGTTCAAAATTTATCTTTATTTATTTATTTATCTATTTATTAATTTATTGTTTACTTATTTACTAATTTCTTCTTTTTTTTTTTTTATTTACTTATTTTCTTGTTACTTTTTACTTTTTACTTTCTTATTTGTTTATTTATTTATTTGTTTATTCATTCATTTATTATTTATTTCGGCGCTAACCCCCCTGCTCTCCTCTCCATTTCCTTATTCCCTTCCCACCGCGTCCCACGCCCCACCGACCTGTTCCGCCCGCGGGCGAGGCCGTGTCGGCCGCGGGCGACGTGGGCGACGCGAGCGGCCGAGCTGCGCCGCGTGTCATGTCGGAAAGCACGCCCCGACCCGCCACTCGCGCAGATTGCCTTCCGATGGCCCCCGCCCCGCCCCGCCAAGCCCTCTCCCGCCCCACCCCGTCCGCTTCGGTCCCCGACCGGCGGCTCCCGCCCCACTCCGACCGCTAACGCCCCTTCCCCCCCCCCCCTGCCCCCCGCCTCCCAGCCCACGCCCCTTCCGCCTGCGCCCACACGCCCCTTCCGCCTGCGCCCGCCCACGCCTCTTCCGCCACTGCTCGCCCGTTCCAGGCCTCCCCGCCCGCCCTAGCCCACATCGCCCGCCCACGCACGCCAACGCTCGCCCACGCTCGCCCACGCACGCCCACGCTCGCCCATGCACGCCCCTTTCCACCGTCCTCACTCCCACCCACGCCTCCGTCCCCTTTCCCTTTCCCAAAACCCCCCCCACCTCTCCCTACACCGCCACCGTCATTGCCCCTCCCCAGGACTCTACCGCCACCACACGGACATCGCCCCCGCCCCATCGCCTCGCAACCGCTCCCCATACTCCCGCTTGTGCGTATTTGGTGTTGGTTGTAAATGGATTGTACAACATTTAATCGTAATAATTTCGGACTGCGTTTGTGTAATAAGGTGAGTTGATAACGACAAAACACAAAATTTATTTTGTTGTCCTGATCCCAGACTGCGCTCGAAACTACGAGTCATGAAATGCTATACTCAGCCGTCATTAACAGTACTGAAGACTGGTGGAAGAAAATATTGAATATTGAAGGTATTAATTAACAATTCTTTAAGTGAACGGAAAGTTTTTTCCTATAACTAGAAAAAGTGTTTGATATTGGGCAATAATTATTTTACAGTTTTGTAAATATTTACGAATTTAATTGCATATTCATATCTGGGGTCCGGAGACGAATTTTGGAAACTCTTTAGGAACTTTTCATAATGATTTTCGTAAAATATACACAGTATTAAATTTAATAATTAATAAGTACCTTTTTTTAAATAGTATTAATTTGTTATTGAATTAGTTGAATTCAAAGTTGCAAAACGATGAAGGATTATGAAGGATGATAGTTTCCATTCTATTATACAGGTGTAAAAGTACAGATTTTAAATAAAAACGCATGGCGTTGATGTACAAATTAAACATTTATTTAATCGTAAAACAGCATTGTATTATTTATTCATTCTTTTAGATATTTAGAATAAAACTAGTTGCCTCAGCAGAAAAAAATGCTGCTTAATAACAACATACAAAATAATTTTCCAAAAAGTAGTACAACTTCTACGCTATCATATATAATACTATAATACAACAACAAGATTAAGCTTCTCACAAGCACTGCTGCTCGATGCTATGTTTCTATGCACCGTAATGATTACAAAAAAATGAGCACTTGGTTTTTTCACGTGCATCATTTTTTCACGTTTCAATTGCGAATAATGTAGAGAAGATTATGAAAAGTTGATTATCTGTATCACAGTAACAAACTTTTTTAAAGGAGAGTATGGAAATGTAGAAATGTGTGAATATTTTTGCAAATTTCAATTAATTTGACAATGTGCAATTTTCCTTTCAAATTTTAAAATTTGTGTACCGTGTGTTCCTTATTATATATTAACAAATATGGGGATGAGGCAGTTTATAATTTATCTAAATTATGAGGCATTCAAGATAATCACGTTCCGGAGGAAACCACTCTTTGTTGTGATTTCTGCAATGACAACAAAGTTTTACTAGTAATGACCTGCCAAAGACCATTATTTGAGAGTCTATAATTCATAAGAACACACTTTTTCAAAATGTCTTATCAAATTTTAGGAATATTTTTGTTAGTGTTTGTGATATGATTTTTTTTTCATTTTATAGCTTCTCATAAAATAATGTATCAAAAATTATATATGACATAAAGTTTTGTGTAAAATAAATTTTTGGCTTCCGAAAGAAGATATTATTTTTCAAAATGTAAAATTACAGAAAAGCAAAAAAAAATCATTAACTATGGGTAACATTAGCTGCCATAAACGGGAACTTTCAAAAAGAGATTTTGTTTTTGAAGGTGAATATTATGAATTTATAAAATACAAAACAAATATAAATGATAACAGTAGAGAAACTGATATTTAGTGGCGTTCCTAAACTTTTTGCCAACACTGTAAAGAATAAAAATGTAAAAAATGTAAATTATCTTTTTTTCTCATGAGGTCTTTAATAATTATAAATTGAAACAGTCACAATACTTACAAAATATAAATCTGGATCTATCAATAAGGCATAACAAATATTTTATTATATTACATGTGAAAAATTTTCGAAAGAAGGAGAAACGCCACCATTAATAACTGGATTACATATTACATTTAATTTCTAATGAGGCAGATGTTCTCATAGAAGCCTTCCAAACCGATTTAAAAACAAAATACAAATCAAAGTGTATCTAAAACTTAGCTGCAAATGCCCAAATGATAAATGAAAAACCCAAATGATAAATTTAATGCGGACTAACCACCGTTTGCTTCATTTAGGCCAGTCTTCCGACTTAACTTCTGTCATAGAGCAGCTAAGCACGGTTTTTTGAAGAAATTGGAATCGACGCGTCATGAACTTACCCTGCCAGGAGCGTACAATGCTTTAGAAATCACAGCTAAATCGTCATCTAGCATTCAGGAATACCAAAACTTACCTATATGTTTCATTGAAGTTGTCTCGTCCATTCAAGAAAAAGCAATTCGAAATAGAAGAATTGGGATAGGGAAAAAAATGTTGAATTTGACTGTCTCATTTTTTGAGCATGAGAAGTACTTATAATAGGGTTCATAACTGGGGGTTACATGTCGCACTTCACTCACAAATCAGGAAGTTATTTCAATGAAAAATTTTGTAAATAAAAATGTAAACAGAAAATACAAGACGCAGTACAACTAAAACTTTGGTGGCCCAAATTTGGGTACCTTAAGCTATGCTCATAATCATCCTTTCTGTAAAAATGTTTCCCCAAAAGAGAAATAACTTCCCTGTATCACTGACGTATCTTTAATTTTCATTTATATTCCAATCGAATGGAGTTTAATTTGAATTCACGGCAGCGGAAATGCAAACTTTCATCGCCTGTTTGCTCTCTCGTCGTAATTTTTTACGCTGAATATTTTAAAATCTCAATTTTCTTTCAATCTTCTGGAGCGTTTCGGAATTGTTATTTGAAGGTGAGAAATTACTGAAGAGTTTCTTCAGTATCAATTAATTTCTCAATTTTCTCTGTTATCACCTGGATATGGAAATACCGATTAATGTATTTCAAACAGCTGGCAAACGTTTATTACAAAGGGGCTTTGTCCAATCAATTAATTATTTTAAATGTGATGTTTGTAGGTCGTAGCGACAATTCTTTCATTACTTGTGAACATGAAATGCGAACTGTGTCTGAAAAAAATTAATTCTCAAAATCAGAAGTCTGAGATAAGTAAGTTGGTGCGTATTAATGAGATAACAAGAGCATATGTATCCCCATAAATCATATCTACTGTGACGGTACATAAAAGTATTATCACAGCAAAATAGGAACCTCATTGGTGTCAAAATTAGTAATCAACAATATTTTCTATTTTGTTCGTGCACATATGAGCTGTCTTAAGCTGCTTACACCCGGAGCCTTAGTTCAGTGCATCAACTGATGTCACTGCAACGCCTCCGACCGGGAGGTCCTAGGTTCGAATCCCGACGGTGACAGGATTTTTGACGCTAGCTTTTCAGCTATGTCGAATTCAGTCGCTGTCTGGAGGAGAAGCCGGTTGCTCTGATCGGTAGTTTTCCATGGTGTCTCCGATCAACACCAGGCGAATGCCGGAGCAGTACCCTATCGAACGGGCCACGGACCGCGTGCGATCTGTCCTTCCTCTTCCTTGTCCCATCCTCTCCCCTAACACTCACACACATACACACTTACACTAACATGCACTTCACTACCACATATTCCGGGAGACCGGGCGGGAGCTTAGAGCTTGGCCTGGCTGGGGCGGTGCCCCGCTGGTGGGAGAGTCTTGGTTAGGGGAAAACCTCACTAGCCGACGGTAGGTCGGCGCCGGATCCCGCCATCCAGCGGGGGATAATCACCGCCATCTTTCGAGAGAGAAAAACATGCACTACACAAACGGGACTAATGACCAAAGCAGTTGACGTGCCCGGAAACACGAAAAATCAATCAATCAATTAAGCTGCTTACATGAGTACTTTTGAAACAAAATTCTTGGCCGATGTGACGGACGGTAAATGGGCTACGAGTTTGATATCATATCATACGGAGCATTATCATGGTCAATGGGGTACAACCCATTGATTGCCCTTTAACCAGATTCTGCAGAAGCGTTGAAACGTTGGAAAGAAAGTGATGACAAGTGGGAAGTCGCCGATAAAAAGTCGGCTTTGACCTCGTGACAGTGAATAAGAAGTAATTGCATTAAGAATGGAACAGGTTTTTTCATTTCTACACACCAGACAGAAGTTTGCAGAGCTAAGGACCATCTATAAAACAATTTATGCTGAGTATTGTTTTTTATGTTAAAAGTCTTCACAATAGGTATCCATTGATCGTCTGCTATTTCCATTTTGGTGTGGGATACCCGAAATATTTTTGAACACTTATTTTTTCCAATAAATGAGTAACTTCTGAGCACTGAATTATTTTTAATATACATGTGCGGAAAATTCCAATTGGAAAAATTACTACCCCCAATTTTGAAATCCCTGAAAATATTTCCTGAAAAGTTTAATTAATTACTCGATATCGTAAGAAATAAGAATGTTCGTTCTGATGGTAGGGTAATTTTTTTCATTTCATACAAACAAATCCTAAAAGCACAATGCCAATGTTAGTATAATTCATTAAAGTGATCATTGGTTTTAATTATAGCACAATAAAATAGCGTTTGTAAATGTTTTAGCCTATGAACAAATTTTTTTTAGAGCGTCGCTTCTCCAATCTGATGATATTTAATAGTTTCATAATTCAATGCGAATCGTCCATTCTAGTGCCCACTAGGGGTAGGCATTTCACGGCAATATTATTCTGAGAACTAATGACGTAGGATTTCGATGAATGCTCCGTGAGCGTTTGGTAAATCCGAGATTGAACAATCAGTTCTCTACTACTCTCATGTCGGTTTCCAGAAATAAGCTGGGGCTTTAAGTATAATTTTATTCACCCACCTTCTTGTACCGAAGTCTTTCAAGTGAGCAATAGTTGTTTTGGAGGCAGCTGCATGAAATATATTGTTGGTGTGGTTGTTGTTGTTGTTGTTGTTGTTGTTGTTGTTGGGGTTGGGGTTGGGTTGTTGTTGTTGTTTTTGACCTGACGTATCCGGAGGTTTAAGGACGGGGCTGGATTTTTGACACTAGCTAGATAGTTGGGTCGAATTGAATACCTCTGGACGAGAGTTCTAGTAGTCTGCGGATTTCCTTGGTCTCAATTATGTAAATGTTTCAAAATAATAATTTTTATAATAGTAAAACTATTTTCATATTTTGTGTTTTCTAACACCAAACAATTTAAAAATTATTAAACAATACCAAGAACTTACTGACTCTGTAAGTAATTGGTTATCAAGTGATGCAAATCAATTACTGAAAATATTTTTAAATTTTCAATGTATAATATTTCCATTCAGACCGGAACTTCAAATATATTTCTGCATAAATTTGTTAATTATATGAAATTGTATTTTATGGTTAAGTTGTGATCAGAATATCATTATAGTCCTGAAATACATGTCGCCTTGTAAAACGTCTTTCACAAATGCTTTTCAATTTAAAAAATGTTATTTAAAATATTATCCATTGGCAATTACATACTAATTTTTTTCTCTTATTTTAAAGTAAAGGTAATTAGGTTTATTTATTATTCTTTTAAATATAACTTCATACATGTTTATCTTTCGAAGTAAAAAAATTAAGTTTTAAACCGTTGTGCTAACAATTTAATGAATATCTTCCACTTTCTCGTTCTACTTTATTTACAATTCCATTGCCAATCATCACGAAACCACTTCTTTAAAGTCGTTTGGAATTCATAGTTGCATGCATTTATGCGTGCGCATAATATTGCTGAGATATTATTTAACTTCGTAAAGAATTCATAAAATGAAATAACAACATTTGTGCCAAAATTACTCCCGTTTTAATTGCTTTGTATACGCACCAAGTATATGAGGCAAACACTCTTGTTTAGAACACGTTGCGTTATTGGTTCAATAATCTTGGTAATGTTTTCTGGGGCATAAAACCAATTGCGGACCACCATGGATTATTTACGTTTGTAACACCAATTACTACCCTCGTCATTTACGCCATATTGCTTTTCCGAAATGAATGCGTGCCGCGATGAATTAAATATTCTTCGACCACGCGCCATCATATGAGGCGCGAGGGGTTTGGTGTATAAAGGCGCCTGCTAGCCCAGGCCAAGTACTAAAAGCAGCGCCATTCACGAATAATGGACGCTACCAAAAGCACGAATGAGCTAATAGTTCTTTGCTATGTGTTACAACAATAGCAGTTGCTGATTACTCGCACATATGAGCCTGCTTTTAAGTATGTTGACGCCAAAAGCTTTGTATCTTAATAATTTCAAGCCAGTTGCATTGTTTTTATAATTTGGGTCTCAAGATTGAAATGACACCAAAAATTAATTAGTTTGTCTTATGTTATTACCATATGTAATTAAAGATATGCAGATGTCCTGTAGGAAAAATAATAAATTATAACAACATACTGATAATGCTTTTAGCTTTCTCAATATAATTAATTTCAATAGCTTTCTCTATTTATTACTCTATTTTATATTGTCAAAGTAATTTTTCTTATCATCCAATAATATTTATTTTTCCAACCCTACATTCTGCTGTCCACCCGTTTTAAAATTTCGGAGCTCCAATAAAATAACTACAACAAATTTTTAGGCCCACGTGAAATTGGTGAAATATGTAAAATCAGCTGAATTCACCAACTACATTTAATTCAGCTCATTATACTAACTACACTCTAATCTTTTGAACACCCATCTAAAGAACAGCAATCATAAATGTTTTCCACTTACATTATGTTTAATAGATTGACATGTTGATAATAGAGATGTAACAAGACATAATACACATGTGTTAATTAGATTGACCGTTTATAATTGAGATAATTTTGATAATTAATATTCATATTAATATTAAAACTCCGTATTCAGTTTCACGAAACAAATCAATATCATACTGTAACAAGAAGTCTTTATTTCTGAGAGGCTCAGGCCGTAAGGCCTGCTCTTCCGCCTAACCAGTTAAATATTTACATTTACATAATTACAATTCAGGCATTCGGGCGGAAATAGTGATAACTGACATTTTACGTTACTTACGAAATTGCAATGATCGTAGTAGCTAACGGTGATGTGCTACGCATAACTAATGAAACCAGGTGTGAATGTATTTTCATAGTCAATTTTCATAATTCTAAAGCTAACATGGCATTAAAAAAATCCATGATTCTATTTACAAGAGGGGCGTGGTAAATCAATAATATAACCTTCCAAAAATGCCAGAAATTCTCCTATATCCCGAATGCCTCAACTGTGAACAAATTTAAAGAAGGAGGGAAAATTTTACATTTATTTCTGGGATGCAAGACTAGGGGCCATCCCGGCATACGCCTTAAGCGATTGAGTAAACCCAGGAAAACCTCAATCAGGATGGCGGCTTAGGGCCGTAACTCAAGAGAAGAAAATACGAAGACTAAAGGAAAAGTGAAAAGGCAGGATGAAGAATAGAGGGAGTTAGAATGAATTAGGAAAACTGGGGAAAGTGGGGAGAGGGGAAAGATAGTATAAATATAACATTATTCATGTACATAGATGTAGTTTTCGTAGGTTGGCTATTGGCAGTTGGCTGAGGTCTACAAGATAATCTGTAACAGAGAAAAAAACAGGAACAGAAAGCAGGCAAGTGAACAAGATG
The DNA here is from genome assembly GCA_964035755.1 of Teleogryllus oceanicus. Lineage (NCBI taxonomy): Eukaryota > Metazoa > Arthropoda > Insecta > Orthoptera > Gryllidae > Teleogryllus > Teleogryllus oceanicus. The sequence goes on along the minus strand of CAXIVR010000014.1, from coordinate 30,670,175 downwards.
AACACAAATGTAGCACGAAAATATTATACATTACAGTGTGAAAATGCATGAAAGTCTTATTATTTAGTATGTAATATACTTGTTTTGAGGCATTTGATTAGACAGGATGATATGTTAGGGCTTTCAGCGATAGCGTAAAGAGGAGTAAAATACAGGAGAAGAGCTTGACGTCTTTAAATGTAATCGAATTTGATCAGTGATGATAGCGGACGTGGTGTGTGAAAATGGGAATAGGGGCTTGTGTTATTTCTAATTAATCGTTTTGATCCAGTCACTGAGTTGGGTTTTAAATTTTCTGAAACCACAAATTTGTTTTAGATATGTGGGTAGAGAGTTCCATATTCTAATTACAGTGACAGTAAATGACTTACTGTAGGATACCGTATTGTGCCGAGGTATGCATAGTAATCGCGAGGAATGTGATCCTTCCAACGTCAGCATTTTAAAGTTGTGCGATAAGTGCGTTTGATAGCTATTATTCAAAATTTTATGGAGTAGGAGGAGGCTATGTAAAGTTCTCCTTTTTTCGATTGAGAGAATGTTTGTTGGACCGTAAAAGTCCGATACATGATCGTATTTCCTAAGATCGAATATGAAACGGATGCATGCATTTTGTGCTATTTAATTTGCGTTGTTGTTTGACCTTTAAGTCCGTAAGTAAGAAATCGCAATAATCGAAGTGAGGCATTATGAGTGAATTTACTAGGCTTATGCGGGTGTTAATAGGTAGTAGTTCTCTGACACGTTTTAAGGAATGGAGGCCTGCGAAGACTTTTGGCAAATCTTACCTACTTGCGTGGTCCAGCTAAGTGTGTTGTCTATATATATTCCTAAGTTCTTTACATCACTACACCAGGGACAGGAGAGTTACCAATGCTATTTTCCGGTGGGGAGATTTCTCCAACTTGTTCAAAGCGTTGCGAGAGCCTATCACTAAGCACTGAGACTTCATTGGATTTAATAGAAGACCAAGGGATTCTGCCCATTTATTGAGAGAATTTAAATCATGGTTTATTTTCTGGGCTAATGAGTTTAACTCCGATGGGTATCCACTTACATAGATCTGAAGGTCGTCAGCGTACTTTTTGTGCTCACAGTAACTGAGGCATTGTCCTACGTCCTTTACATCAATTAAAAATGCTAAGGGTCCTAGAACTGTTCCCTGCGCAATACACGGAAGTTTTAACGGCAGAGGATTGCTTTTCATCAGATACAACAATTTGTTGTCGATTTGAAAGATATTGAGTAAACCATCTTATTGTGGGTTTAGCGAAACCCAATATTTTCATTTTTTCAAGCAAAATTTCGTGGTCGACCGAATCAAATGCTTTACTAAAATCTAGGAGAACAAGTATTGTTATTTTGCTTTTGTCAATGGAGGATCGAGCTTCCTCGATAATATTTAAGAGGGCAGTTCCTGTGTTTCTACCTGATCGGAAGCCGTATTGTTGATCACATATCAGATTTTGCTTTCGAGGTAACTTATAATTTGGCGTCGCGCAACTTTTCCAGAACTTTTGAGATTGTAGGTAGAATGCTTATTGGCCTGTATTCTGGAGGGTTTGTGGTAGTTTTAGGGAGAGGGTGAACAAGTGCGGTTTTCCATGGGTTTGGGTACGTTCCACTTACTAGAGAAAAGTTTATTATGTCGGTTACAATGGGATATATAACTTCGGCACTGAGTTTTAGTAATTTGGCATTGATGTTGTCTGTGCCTGCGGCGTTTGATTTGAGGCTCTGAATGGTTTTAAAAATGTCGTAATGATTTGTAGATGCGAAGAAGAATTCTTCCTGAGTGTGTTCCGAAACGTCTCGTAAGGTTGAGAGAGTTTTCTTTTTTGAGAAATAGTCAAAGTGAGGAGCCATGTTAGCAAAATGCTGGTTAAGAGTGTCAAGAGATGCATCAATTTGCGTTGGGGTTCGTGATTTACCTAAACCTAAGGTGCGCAGCGATTTCCAAACTTGTTTTGAATCTCTGTTCGTGCCAAGAATACTATGATAATATTTAATTTTGCCGTTCCTAGATTTTTGCGTTACAAGATTTCTCAGTTTCTTGTATGCGTCTCTGTCATGTTCGCACTTTGTGTTACGAAATACATTAAAGGCGGCATCTCTTTGTTTCATTAACGCACGTATTTCATCCGTTAACCAGGGAGCGGGAGGTCGTGTCGCGCGAGCTTTTCTAATTGGTATGTGCCTATCAAGAAGTTCTGTCAGTAAGCACGTGAAGGTGTTTACTTTTCTGTCTATACAATTTTCTTGGTTGATAAGGTGCCAAGGAACACATAAACCGTCGAGGTAAATGCTTCCGAATTGAAGCTCTTATAGTCACGGTACTTAAAAATTTTGGGCGTATATTTCGGGCATTTCATTTGATATGATAGGTATACAAGGTCGTGTTTAGATATCCCGGGAACTGACATCTGTCCATGTTGATTTACTTTCTCGCGATTTGATACGATCATATGGTCAATCCATGTGTCCGTGCCGGCAGTGTGATGAGTTGGATTTAGCGGCAGAATCGTAAGGTTCATTTCCGAAAAGAAACGCTTAAAATTCTCGGCAGATTGTAATGGTGTCAGGAGATTGCAATTAAAGTCGCCCATCAATATTATGTTTTCATATTTGCTTGCGCAAGATGCCATTACATTGCCCATGACCTCAATATTTCCAGTTTTAGGTGGGCAGTACACTACCGCTAAGGCACATTTTTTGCCAAAAATCGAGACTTCAATGAAGAGGTATTCATTAAATTGATTGACTTCGTCTACTGAAGATACGATATATTTGTAAGCAAGATCATCTCGAATATAGATACCGACACCTCCTCCTCGTGATGCGACACTTGGATTCCTGTCGGTTCTTAGAAAACGGTAACCCGGAAGTGAAACAAGAGACGTATTAAGAGACGCCTTCAACCACGTTTCGCTAACAAGGAGTGCATGAAAATGGTGTAGTGAAACTAGCTCTCTAACTTCATCGATATGGCAATAGAGGACTGTGCATTTATGTGTCCTACATAAAATGATCGCGAAGGGTATTGATATATTATTATAGGAACTAGTGGCGTCTAGCAATTGTTGCGTATCTAGTTCTGGTACTGATGCATAAGGTTGGCTGGAATTATGGTTACCTGTTAGTGACGTCATGCCTTGAGAAAGGGGGTGTTAAGAAAGAGTAGAAATAGTCTTGGAAGAATAGAAAGAGTCTTGGAAATACCAAGAATGCGTTTAGCTGTGGTTAGAAAGGGTGGGGTTGTAGGGAGGCGCTCCTACGCTAAGCGGCTACAGCTTGCAGATCGGCCTTTGTCTGCACGCGGGCCGGCCACTACCTGTTTTTATGACGATTGTTCCGTCTTCTGTCCACACGTTCCTCAGGTCGAAGCGAGCAATAGCTTCATTCAGCAGGTCCAGGCGGGCTTTTGTGAGGTCTTCCCGAATGGTCACGCCAGAACCTTTCAAATTTCTCTTTGCGCGGAAGACCTCCCGGCGCCTCCTGTAACTAACAAATTTTACGATGAGTGGACGAGATTTCCCAGGGATCTTTGGGCCTACTCTGTGGCATCTATCGATATCATTGCGATCAAGTTCAATACTTATCTTTTTTGCTACGTCGATCGCCAGCTGGTCTGGATCTTCTTTATCATTTTCCTTTATCCCGAAGATCCGTAGGGAGTTTCGCCGCGTGTACATTTCTAGTTGATCGGTTTTCGCTTCCAGCTCAGCCTTAAGATTTTTTATTTCGCGATCCCGTTCTGAAAGTTCCCTGCGCAGATCATTAATTAAATCTGTGTTGAAGCGCATGCTCTCCTCTAACTTCGTAGCGACCATTCCGGTGAGAACGGACGCTAAAGACTCGAGGAAAGCAGGACACTTCACCACCTCTTGCAATGCCGTGTTCAACTCTACATTGATACTGGCCGAGCTAGAGTTGGATCTGTTAGTCCTTGCCATGATGATATGAAAGTGGAAAGTAAAGTAATAAATTGAAACAGGCGAATATAAATAACAATGAGAGAGAATTGACGAAAGAAAAATTCAGAGGAGAAAACTGAGACACTGGTAAATTTGATAGAGAAGAAATAAGTCAAAGATAGAATATGTAAAAAGCAAGATAAAATAGAAAGGTAACAAAAAAGAATAAAGAAAAAACACCAATAAAAGAAACGTGCAACACTTATCTTTCTATCCTTGCGCTGCGACGACACCGCCGGTGCAGTACACAAAGCCTTTGACCACCTGCGGGAAAACTACCGCGCCTAAGCTCGGAGCGCTCCGGGACGGTGTTCACTCGACGAGAGACATCCACAGACTGTTACTCTTATACATACATACTCTTATTATTTCTCAGTAATTCGTAAGAATGAAGTATATTTCTGCTTAAACATAGTTCCATTATGGTTCACATTCACTGATGTGTTTCATAACACCACACGAAAGAGAAATAGCTTATCTCACCTATTTCAGAATAAAAGGTTTACGACAGAAATTTCAGATAAAGACCAAACTCTTAAAATAGGTCTCTAACAGCAATTCTTGATTCGATCTCTTTTGAGAAGAAAGAAAATGGTCCATTTTCACTTTAGTGCCGTCTATTTCGGGAGTGCTCCCCTCGGTGTGAGTCAACCAGAGCGATATCGCGCCTGATAAAAGCGTGGAGCGTGTTTGGGCCGTCTTTCGCCCCTTGATCGCGTCGTCGTGGTTTCATCAACGTCCTCTGCTCAAAGAGAACGGGGCTTTAAATCAAAAGCGGCTGTCACTCGGCCGTAAAGCTGCCTCCGGATTCCAGCATTGTCGTGTCCTCCGTCCTCCCCGCCGCCATCCTTTCGACCCTGTCCCAGTCTGCGCGACACAATGGGTCGGAAACGGGTGAAAAGTGTGGAGTGGAAAAATGAATTGGAAAGGAGAAAAAGAGACATAATATATGTTACCTCAGAGTGCATAATTTTTGGAAGAAATTAATAAATGATCGGACGATCATTTTCTATTATGCTTATTTAAAAGACAATTTTTTTTTTAAATTTTGAAGGTTTTGTTTTGAAGGTTTTAAGGTGCTATGATTATTCGCTAGAAAAAAAACGTAAAGAAAAAGGGAGGAAATCTCACGTAGTCTGCTTTCCATTGTAGGCTGCTATTCCGGATTTAGCCTGCAACTAAATAGAGAAACCAAGATAATCACTGATAGGAGAAGTGGAATTACGATATTTAATCCCATATGTTACACAAAACCACGCGTGGTAAACAAATGAAGCACTTTTTTTCAGTTCCTGGTTTGGAATCTGCAACCTCCGAGCTTTTGGTGTTTTGGGCCGTAAGGTGTTGCGTTTAAGATTAGATATAAAAAAGTTCCTACAGTAATTCAACTGCAGTGATTCACAATTTTTTAGGGAATAAAATTCACACGAAGCAAATTTTAAAAGGGATAATACATTCCTAGACGATTATACTGTACTGACGATTTTACAGAGAGATCCTAGGTTCGAGTCCCGATGGCGGCAGGATTTTCGTCATTAGCTTTTCAGCTATGTCGAATTCAGTCGCTGTCTGGAAGATAATTCTAGTACTCGGTAGTTTTCCATTGTTTCTCCGATCAACAACAGGTGAATGCTGGAGCAATACCCTACCAAACGGGCCACGGACCGCGTGTGATCTTTCCTTCCTCTTTCTTTTCCTATCCTCACCCCTTACACACACACTTACACTAACATGCACTCCGCTACCACACATGCCGGGAGACCTGTTGGAGACTTACAACTTGTCCCGGTTGGGGGGTTCCCCCTTGGTGGGAGACACTTGGTTGGGAAAAACCCCAATTGCCGAAGGTAGGTCGGTGCCGGATCTCGCCATACAGCGAGGGAAGAACACCGCCACCTCCCAAGCAAAAACACGCACTACACGTACGTGTCTAATGACCATAGTAGTTGACGCACCCGGAATCACAATCAATCAAAAACAGTTTGTTTTCGGCATAAAAATTACACTGGTGTTTTATCATTTCGGCCCACAGTATTCCCCCACCGCCCCCGACCGCGTTCGCGCCGGGTCTCGCCAATCATTGATTCCACGACGTAAAATTCCGCGCAGCCGTAAAAATAACGGCGAACACTAACGCAAAGCGCCTTTAAAATTTTCACTGCCGCTATAATTGCACCACTAAAGAGAGCGGCGTGTAAGGAACGGAGCGACATGGCGGCGAACATCTCGGGATCTCCTCAGAGGACGAAATGCTATTGTCCGGCACGCGGCGCGTCGTTCCAGCGTCCACCGCCAGACGGCGCCACGAGCACCGGCGTCCCTGTAAGTAAACTAGGACGCGGTCTCATAACTTAGGAGAATCAAGTTGCTGTTGCATTATCGGAATCAATTATTATAATAAATCATGAAGTGCGCACGAAAGTGCATAAGAGAAGTAAAAATTAAAGTTCTTTGCTATATTCTGTCACTGTTTTGTTCTTTTCTTGCATCTTTGAATATGATATCGTTCACACTGTTCACCACACAAGGAGCATACGCAGTCTTCTTTTACTTCGTGATGATGTGAGGATGCGTAGATTTTGTGATGGAACCCATGAGTTGCCAGTCTTGTGATCACGTGTCTCAATTACTGAATCAATTGATTGTTTGAATGAATCAATTATTAGTTCGAAGAAGAGATTGAATATAACAAAGGTAGTTTGTGAAAGGATAAGACATTAAGAACAGTACGATTTGTAGAAAAGGTCACTGTTTTATTGTATCTAGAGTATGATTTCATTAGAGTTATTAATTGTTAGAGTTAATTATATCTTTATATATTTTTAGTAATCAATAAAAAAAGTTTTAGAAATTAACTTAAGCAAAATAGTACGAATGCAGTAATGAAAATAAACTCTCTCTCTCTCTCTCTCTCTCTTCTGTCTATCTCTCTATCTATCTCCCTATCTCTCTCTCTCCCTATCTCTCTCTGAAAATAAACAATCTATTGTATAAATAATTTAAAACCAGAAAATTAACATGACAGTTACGTATTTCTTCTTCTATACAGTTCCAGAATACTGTTGTATCTCTGCGTATTTAAGGGTTACTTATAACCGATTAATGGTGTCATGGATGCTGCGGCACCCAAGAGAAAAAATATTTCTTTAATAAAGTGAGCTTCATTGAACATTTGTTCTTGTAATCTATCCCTAATATCTGACGGATAAGCAAAGGTTTTTTTAAAGTGTATTTTTCTCAATGTGGTAAAGTTTTCTGAAATATTTCACGGGAACTTTTTGGAAATACATCGATTCTTTTAGATCCAAGAGAAACTAAGAGCTCTGCAAATCAACAACGAAGAGCAAAAACAAGATCTTTTAAAGATCTGTTGTTAATCATAGATACAGGTACAAAAGTGAAAACTGAATAAACAAAATGTAGTGAACCAGCTCAAAATCATTACTGAAGAGCCATTTCAATGTATATTGCACATAACTATGGGAACCATACTTGTTGATCTTTATTAAGACTATATTTTTCAGAATATCTAAATTCTAACACAAATAATTAACACGCTAAAGTTATTAATAGACATTTTAATCAATTAATAAAGTTTGAGATGACACATCGGCCCTGTTACCAAAAAATTGCTGTCTTCTTGATATTACTAGCAAAGGGTTAAGAATACATGTTTTAGGAAACAAACAAGTAATTCTCACAAAATTCTATAAAAAATAAATGTTGTATCAGTGGTGAATTAATTTGAGAGTAATTTCTGGAATGTGTTGTAAATAATATTCGAGCGCATAAATAATTTTACATTTTGTTACATAAATGTTTCATTTAACAAAGATACACTTTCCTGTTTGTTTGTTTCATTTTTTTAAATTTCTATTTTTGTATTCATCGTATACATCAGTACCAGGTGATGTTATTTCTATGAAGGTAGGATCACATTTAATCGACAAAGTATCTTCATAATATTTATCTCAAAAGTCTGATATAACTATGAGAAATGAAAACTCAAAGATATATTTCTCATTATATAAATAAAATTATAGAATCTATATTTTTTGTGGATTGATCACAATCGACAGCCATTCACAAACCGCCACTGTTGTCGATCCCGTGTGGGCACGAAATCGTTTGTTATTTGCCACCTTTCTCCAAGGATACTACATCTTTTGATTATTTTTTACGTGGTAAATCGTTCAACTGTATTTTTAACCTTGTCCACATAGAACATTGATTAGAAAATTAAGATGACAGTCGACCTTCTGGCAGAATATACATGTAATTAATATTGACATGTTATGTATTACTTTAGAATAAGAATATTTTTACTTCGATATGTTTCATTATATTTAAAACATCCATATTTTAAATATCTATGTTTTCATCGACATTGGAAACCTTTTCTGGATGTATTGAAGTATCAATGAATCGATAGTTTGCTAGAATTTACCATCATTACTGCCAATCCATGCCCCTTGGAGCGTTAGTTGTTGCAAAGACGTTGGAATAGAAATAATCTCGACCCACGCAGAGCGCTGCATTCGCGGAATAATTTGAAGGTCACCACTGCAGTAGAAATTGCGTACCGCATAGACATTTTTGCGACTGTTATACGAGCAAGTTAGTTGTTTAGAATAACCGCATGATTTTTAATTAAAAAACTGTGTAAAAATAGAAGTGATATAATATGGTGAAGAGTTGTCCGTGATATATTAAGTGCACGAACAAACTCATTGTTCCATGTCCAACTTTAGTGTACAAGTTTGTACAGTTTCACACTTCATAAAGAAACATTACGAGGGAAACATGTGTGATATTCGTAAACAGTAATTAATTGTAAATATAGAAGACCTTTCGTGTGAAAACTTCTGTACTTGTATTGTTAAAAAATTGCAGCTGACATAAAAAACATTACATGTTGCCATAGACAAAACGTTATCTATTTAGAGCTAATATTTTTATTTTTCAATTCATATTTTTATTTCTGTTATTCTCACCCCAAAACAAAAGTAATGATGGAAACTAGCGCAATTACAGAGTCATATTTAAACCTTTGTGCAAATTATTTACTAAAATGCCGGCCACTGTCCCTTTCAATTTATCAAGTGTCCTGAATTGTCCATCCACGGAATTGTTTTTTGTTTGTTTTCTAATTTTATGACATTTAAAAAAGTGTACATAGTTCAGTTATAATAACATCTTTGTCACATGTATTGGTGGCTTAAGAACTAACTTATAACTAATTTCTTACATCTAATACATTGGGTGAGGCAACCTATTTAGGTACCTTTGTTTAATCCATTTCGGAGAACAATTTTAGAAAAACATGGAATGGATACTTGTTTTTTATTCTTGTGTTGTGGATTGGGTTTCTGCACAGCGTGAATTCGGATAGAGATGGTGTTTGCATGAGGTTTGTATAAACGTTTGAGGAGAGGTATGTGATATGATGGGATAGTTCTAGATTAAATTCTTTATGTAATTGATTGTTTGTAACATACCATGAAGCATTTATTATTGTCCTTAGATATTTATTTTGGTTGATTTGCATTTTATGAAGGTTTGTTCTAGATGCATTTAACCATATTGGACAGGTATACAACAATAGGGGTCTTATTGTTTTGACAACCACGGATTTGTAGTGGTTCGTATTGTTGTGTCAAAGTCGGTTGCTTTCTAAACATCAAAGCAGTGAAGGCCACGCTCATGGCGACGATTTGAATTTGATTGATTGATTGATTGATATTTTCGTGTTTCCGGGCGCGTCAACTGCTTTGGTCATTAGTCCCGTTAGTGTAGTGCATGTTTTTTTCGCTGGAGATGGCGGTGATCTTTTCTCCCTGGATTGCGAGATCCGGCGCCGACCTACCGTCGGCTAGTGGGGTTTCCCCGTAACCAGAACCCTCCCACAAGCTCTAAGCTCCCGACAAGTCTCCCGGAATATGTGGTAGTGTGGTGCATATTACTGTAAGTGTGTGTGTAAGGGGAGAGGATAGGACAAGGAAGAGGAAGGACTGAGCGCGCGCGGTCCGTGGCCCGCTTGTTAGGGTACTGCTCTGGCATTCGCCTGGTGTTGATCGGAGAAACCACAGAAAACTAGCGATCAGAGCAGCCGGCCGCTAGAATTCTCCTCCAGACAGCGACTGAATTCGACCACGAGTTGAAGGTTCGGCAGCGGGCTGAACCGACGCGCGATTTCGAGATACGCCCACCCGCAACTCGACAGAACAGCCCCGTCGCAAGTAACGACACCGCGACTGCAGATCGAGCCCGGACAGTGGATCTCCGCGGCGAGCTTCGGCGAGCCACCGCGCGCCGCGCTGCTATCGCGCGGCCAGCCAGGGCTGCCATCGCCCCCACGCAAGAACTGATTTTATAGTCGAGCAGGTCGGGGAGAAGTCGTAAAAAAGCGATGCTCTTGGACATCGCTGTTCCCGGCGCGGCGGTCCGACGTTCCGGCCTCCCGATTCCGCTCCCCGCCACTCCCCGCCCTTCCGCCCGCCACTCCCCCGCCACGCCCCGCCCACCGTCCCCGCTCACGCACCCGCACAATCTCCAGGGCGCTTGATGGAATGGAAATGAAATGTGGAGCCCCTCGTGTTCGGGAAATTACCTTTTAAAAAGAGCTGCTGGGTTATTGCCTTCTCTTATAGAATATTCCTTACAACCTAACATTTAAATTGGACGTTTTCCGAAAATGTCAAGCTGTAAAATAAAATATATAACCTTGAGAATATTTGTAATATGGGCTTTTCTCGTATCTTCGACGGGGATGGTCAGAATATTATGTCGTGTGTTGATGTAGCAGACGACATATTGGCACTGTCGACGTTTTGCCTGGGCCGTTGCGAAAACCAGCGAAATCTCTCGACCACAAGCTGACTTTATGTTATTAAGTTGTAATATCGGTTTTTATGACTCACACTTTCGGCTTATCTTCTAAATGCTGAGATATGTGGTTGTAAATCAGTGTAATGGACCTAAAGGGTTCTACATTTTGCTAGTCATGCTGACTCGCATTAGACGGATCTTTTGTCTTAAAGAGCGACAAATATCTCTTATAAAACAAATTAGTGTTAAGTAAAATAGGTTATTAGACCATTTTTTAACAGTTATTCTGTGAACATTTTAAGTTGTCACTCAGATACAAATTACAAGTGTTGCATTTTTATGAAAAATGTATCGTTATTGCATCAATAACATTGTATTATTTTAACTTTTTCGATTGTTTGCTCAATTGTGCGACTTTATAATTTATAGTGTGATAAATAGGGAAAATAAAATTGTGCTATTAATTATAATGTGCAATTTAATATTTACTATTAAAACAGTTAAACAACATTCACTAGTTAATTTCCTTATTATCTAAGTTACCAGAAACTACTTATTGGATTTCAAAATTTCATAAGGCTTTTTCACAAGATGATTACTTGATTTGGATGCACCCTTTTGAATGATTTCTGTTGTTTTTTTCCTTTTTGTATTGCTTCCTACTGAAACTAGTCAATAGACATGATTTTCTTGGACATTTCTTTTATACTGTCTACTTTAATGTCTAGTATTTTCTGTCATTTCCTTCCAATTATCATCTTTCCCTCACCTAAGCCGCAGTAGAGTGGCTAACTCTAACAAATGATCATGCCCAATTAACGGATGGATTTCTGAAGAACGAGAGCAATATAATTAAAAATATAACTTATTAAAATTAGTAAAAACTAATTAGTTAAAATAGGGTGCTGATCAACAAAATTGGCACTGAAATAATACAGCAAGAAATCAGAAATGGTTACAAACGTGGGGCGGAAGGAAACGTTATATTGGGCAGAAAATAGCCAGGGGGGCAGCAACAAAGCTCGAAGTTGCAGGAGACAAGAATTTCTGCCCGACGGGAGGGTTTCGGTGATTAGGTGTACTTTATGGGGGGCAAGTTTGAAGCGAGGGGAAGGGATGGGAAGGGTGGTCCCTGCAGGTGGCGGGCCCACGGGCAGCGCGAAGCCTCAGAAACCACAGCGGCCGCAGGAGTCAGGCGCAGACGGAAGGGGCGACGCGGCGCCCAACACAATGCTCCCAACCCACGCAAAGGGCCCTGCCCCGAAGAAAACTCACGGGGCCACGGCAGAACGCACTATTTCTGATAGAAATATAATAGCACGGACTGGACTTTCTACATATTTGAAAGGGCAAACAAAGAAAACTGTTTTTATTTAAAGACGACTTTCTCGTATTATTTTGCAGTATGCGAAAGAAATACAGTGGTGCTACAATAGCACGAACTTTCTGACATTATTTGAAACGGGTAAACAACAGAAAACTACTTTCACTTTGAAAAGTACGTACTTTCTCGTATTATTTGTGACAGTTATGCGAAAGAAATACCAGTGGTGCTACAGCGGCACGGGATTTCTCACATTATTTGAAACGGACAAATAAAAGAAAACAAGTATACTTAACAGTTCGTACTTTCTCGTATTATTTGTGACAGTTGTGCGAAAGAAAAGCCATACTACAACGCATGAACGTTCTCAAATTATTGAAATGTAAAAAAAAAAAAACGAATTTGCCCAATCTGCAGTGATTATTAAAAGAAACACTAACTGTGAAAAAACCAATCTTTTATTTGCAAAGAATATCCAATTTATATTGCAAATTGAATCTTACAAATTCTACATCCATCTCTTGACAAAATGTCCTCTTCGAACAATGAACGAGTGATTCAAAAATAATTTATCAATATCAAGGACCCCCAAAACTGGATTCCGTCACCAACATCGATTTTTATTATAATATTTCCTCTATACTTCGTATACGATGAAATAAAAAAGGGCTAAGATCTTTTACCCAAAAATTCGCCACTTAAATGGTGAACTTGTGATTTATGATATCAATCTGTAAATAATGAGGGTCATTGTGTATAGTATAAACGACGCTGTATAATATATTATTAGAAGTAAAGGGGGTGAAACATTTTATAAAATTGTCACAGAGCCAAATTGAACTAAGACGTCGATGACGATGATTACTTTCAATCGTCTCTAGATGTAGAAAAGTTTGGCATTCCTTTAATGTGCTGATTACACCGTTTTATAGTAAAATATAGGATATTTCTAACTGTACAGTATTGTCTGTTTACAAAACACCAAACTACACAAAATACTCTTAACTCTCCACTGCGCCTCTCGTATCTCTTCAAACCCTTCGTGACACGAGCATTGTGTAACGGTTTAAAAACGGTATTAAATGGAGATGGGCATTCATATTGAATCCAGAAACTCGAATTAAAAGCACGCGACATATTCGATGTAACATTGGTTGAGCGGAAATGGTCGTAAGTAAAGCCTCAGAATCACGTTGGTTAATCCACTTCATCTCTCGATCATCCTTGCCATTTTGATCCCATTCTGCATCAGAACACACCAGATTTCTGCTGTGTAAACAAGGCAAAATATAAATTCTAGTAGTTCATCTCTGGATTATTTTCTGTTTTATTGTAAATGTTTAAGTGTAAACCACGTTTCTTGGGCAGTAAGTTAATTTTTATTTTTTTTTCAAATTCTACATTGTATTTTTTTTCTTTATGTTAATCTCTTAATTTTCTCTTTTTGTTAGAGACCCACTGAGCATGGTACAATATTGTTCCCGAAAGTTACTTTGGGCATGAAATATATTTTATTTATTTTTATTGTTGTGGTTGATAATCTCCATATCTATAAGGCCAAATATCTTGGCATAGGTCGAACAAAATGTCAAAATGTCAGGTTGGAATATTTAATGTGGGTGGTAGTAATAAGGAAGGAAGCTGAAAAACTCTTTGGAAGACCATTAGCTGATTGTATACAATATAACAACTTTTTATATGAACTTATATATTTCTATTGTATTTCGATTTCAGTGTAGCGTTAATAAGCATATTTGAACTTATTTCAAATGCCTGTAGTGTTTTTCAGTTTGCGTATATTTTTATGTAATACACTATGGCTGTGCTATAAAATAACAACTGTGCTATAAAAAAACAAATATTTGAGGTGAATGCATTGCCGTTTATAATGACCAATGTTTTGATATAAAAGCGAAATATCACTGCAAGTGTTATTCAAACATGAACACATACAGGATGAAGAAAAACAGAAAAAAATACGCCACTTTCTCGTTATCTTTGTTGTCACGAAGTCACCGGATCGTACTCAATATTACAGACATTTCATTCCGTCACAGTAATGTTGTTTATTTACGGCGATAAATTCTTCGCATATACAAAATCTTCAAATTTTACATTGTTTCCTATTCCTTCGTTCCCAGGTTACACAGGAACTTTTAGAATCTATTCGTTCCAATTCTTTGGATATCAAGGAGCGATAGGCCAACATTATACTGATACTGCTTGTATTCTAATTCTCGGAAAATCGTGAAAGGATATGCCAAAATTATACCGATACCACTCGTATTCCATTTTTTGGAAAATCGTGAAAGGTTAGGACAAAATGATACCGATACCGCTCGCAAACCAATTCTTTGGAACTTGTTGGATGATAGGCCAAAACTATACCGTTACCGCTCGTATTCCAGTACTATATAACTTGTGGAACGAGAAGCCAAAATGATACCACTACCACTCCTGTTTCAATTCTTTGGAAATGGTGGAAGGATAGACCAAAATGATACTGATACCGCTCGTATTCCCATTGCTTGTAAATTGTGGAACAAGAAGTCAAAGTGATAGCGATACTGCTCGCATTTCAATTCTTTGGAAATCATGAAACGGTGAGCCAAAACGATACCGATACCGCTCGTAATCCAATTTTTTTGAAATCGTGAAACGGTGAGCCAAAACGATACCGATTCCGCTCGTATTCCAATTCTTTGGCATACGAGCGGCATCGGTATCCTTTTGGCCCACTGAGCGGAGCGTGTGGCGCGCGGCGACGCTATTTTACCCTCCAGCAGCCGCCGGTTCTTATTCCTGTCTCCTGCGCTCCCGTCCTCCCCGCCCCCCCGCCCCCCCCGCCACGCCCCCAGCCGTGGCCCGGGCCTTCTTCGCGCGCCGCTGTTATTTACTTCGTCCCCTAAGCCCCCGACAGCCAAGTTCCCGCCGCGCCCGGCCAACTTGGGCACCGGGGCCTCTTGAATATCCTTGTTACGCGGCTCCCCTGGTGCTTCGGCCGCCCCCGCTGCCCCGCCCCCCACCCCACCCGCGACCGGGCCCCGTTTGACCCCTCGGGCACAGTCCCCATTGAGAGCCTTTGGAATGGCCAGGTTTCAATTGACAGAATAGAAGGACATTATAGAACGATGATGTAGTATTTTATTTATTTAGTCAAAAACAGTCAAAAACTGTATGAGACGTATGGAGGAGAAAATAATGTAGTATAATAAATGATGTAGTAATGGGTATTAATACACGAGTGCATGATTACTATATGAGCTCGTTCCTCGCTCGTATCGTAAACTTTACACGAGTCTCTTAATACATTATATTGAGCTTCATACGGTACCTTTTCTACGAGTTCTATAAGTTGAACTTCTATAAGTTGAACATTGAATCGTTTCGTGGCAGTTGACTTGCAAGATTCAGCCAAGTCACCTAGCGAACAGTTACCCTCGTATACTGCCGCAGATGGCTGTGGTTACCCGTTCGCCTGCGAGGGAGTACTGCGCTAGTCAAATAGGATCAAGGTCAAATTACGAACCAATTTATTTAAAATAATATTGCACGAAAAAATTACTAATAATAAAAGAAATTAATACTGACAAGTATAACGTAATATAAAATGCAATTTTAATGTACACTATGGAACAAAACATTTACTAGAACGATTTTAAATGATCAATTAAGTGTTAATACTTCGTTTGTAAGCTTCTCTGTGATTGGAGAAGAACCTACATCATAATCAAACATACATCGTAATGTGTATCACTATGTTACCGGTTGCAGCCATCAATATACAATTATTACACAATGGGAGTAGAGAAAACTTCTTATTGTACTAAGGTTCTATCTGATTTCTGCCACAATAACATATTCCTGCTGCAATCTGTGAAGAAATAGCTACTGTAAAAACCACTAATGTGTGTGTAAATGTGTCTGAATAGCTGTGGGGATAGAACATGGATATGATTTTACCTGAATCGACTCAAATGTAGATTGGAACAACGTCATTCCAAACAGTCGTTGCCCCTTCTCCGCCGAGCCCATCATTTTCATGCATTCCAAATATTACCCTAGTCGTACCTATGGTTACTTCAATACAATATGTGTTTTCGTCACCCATTTCATCATTCTAATAAGGGATGTCCTCAAATCTGTTTCTAAGTCCTTCTTCTGCAATCAGTATTTCGTTTCCCTAGAATCGGGTACCATTCAAATTTAATCTTTTACCTCCGTGACATCATTCTACAACCTCATCTCGATTTATTACATGTATCATAATTTTACCAGCATTTTCCCCTCTCTGGTGCAATCATACGCCATGATCGAGTAAAAATCCCTCTCTGGCCACCCTTCTGTCCAATCTGTCACCCAGGGCTGCGTTTCTCTCAGTTTCTCCGCGAATCAATCAGCCTCCATTTAAATCTCGTTACCCTTGACTGCTCTCCTTTATATGCACCTTTATCGTCACCGAAACGTTTGGTTACCATTTTCTTTGTGTCTTTACTTCTGTATTATTCTCTTTCCCTTTCCCATTACTTTCCGGCCCATTTCCATTCATTATCGCCTCTCGCCAAACCTTACCATATAAGTGCGTATGTATGTGTGCTTTTTTTGAGTGTATATGAACTATATTCACATCCGAATACAGACAAAAGAAAAAACCTGCATCATTATGTTCTCTGATTTCCTGCGGAGGTGACCATAGCGGTGATTTGCTGTTTTCTGCCCCTATTAAGAACTATTTAAAAATCTAGGCACAACCGAGGCGGACTCATGATCCCTTCTACGTTTCTGTGTACTCGATTATGCACCTTTAATTACCTTCGATCTTCTCCATATCTTTGTAAACACCTCTACAATATATATCGATCTCGGTTTTTCTACAACCTTCCCTGCCTGTTTTCTGTCCCTAATTTTCAAATACACGTCTTCAACCGCCAGCATTTCTATAGTGAACTCTATCTCCTTGATTCTTTAACATTTCTCTCTACATCACTCATGATCTCTTCTACGTATGTGTGTATTCGAATATGCATTTTCTTTTACACTTCAATCTTCTCCGTTCCTTTGTGAACACCTCTTCAGTACATACGTATACTCCATCGCTCTAGATTTTTTTACATCCTTCTCTGCCTGTTTCCTGTCCCTAACTGTCAAATCCACGTCTCCATCCCTCACCGTTTCTACAGTGAACTCTATCTCCCTGATTCTTTCACATTTTCTCTCCATCTCTCCCCCGTCCTCCAGTTGTAAGTTCCCCGTATCCCCTTGCCATCCCGAACAATCGTGGGCGCGTAAAATACGCCTCTCCCCGTAGCACCTGAGGGCACGCCCCCCTCCACGATCACCGTCCCCCGGCGCGAGGCGCAAGCAGCGTTGGCAATGGGCCGGCGCCGCCACCGGCTTTATTTCCACCCCTCCCGACGGCCAAGGAATGGGCCCGCGCTGATGCAATTAGGACCCCCCGCGCATTGAACATAACACCTTTGAAGGAGCTTCTGTTTCTCGGATGCGGAAGGTGCGTTAATAGAACCGATCCAAACGGCTTAGAAGCTTTTTAAAATGTAGCTTGTATTTCCCGCTTACTTATATTTTATGCGATATATATATATATATATATATATATATATATATATATATATATATATATATATATATATTTATATATATATATATATATATATATATTCGAAGATTTTAGAATTTTTCAGAGAGATAAAGTCAACAAATAAAGAATTGGATTTCTTAAAATAATCTTCATTTTTTCAGTTAAATAACTTCCAAACGGGTCTTAATCTAATTGAAATGTTTGAGCACAAAATAAGTTTGCCTTTATTTTTATTTCGAAAAATGCTGTAAAAATACGAACATTATTTTATTTAATAATTGGAATAATGTATGCTAATTTCGTGGACGTGAAGTAAATACAATTACTGTGTAATAAGCAAATAATTCATGAAATAATTATTCGCATTAAAATAGGGTCATTGTTGAATTGTCTTGCAATTTAAAATTTGCAAAAGAAATTCGCAAAGAGATCGTTTTCGCAAATCTATCAAGCAATATCCTCATATCGAGGGGAAGCCATATTCTCAAGAGCGTTTTTCATCAGATCTAATTACAGCAACTTCAAATCTTAAAATATTCCATCGCGCCTCAATTAACGTAAACCCATCACCAAGTCCTGAGCCTAAGACTATCCCTAAATCAATATAAACCACCCAAAACCGCGGCAGCGCGTGTAGACCTCAATTATTGCCCAAGTGCAGGGAGCAATTATTCCGTGCTAACGTTAGTAAATTTCTCCTTGGGCCCCTCGGACGAAGTTGCTGCCGCCTTGCCTTCCCCCGACTGCGTCGCACGGTCGGGAGAGCGGCCGTTCGTCGGAGGCGACCGACCGCATCCTCCGCGCAGCCCGTGCGGCCGCCCTCCCCCGCCACGCCCCCCTCCTCCTCTCCTCTCCCGCGGGAGCCATAAGGCGTGCCTCGGTCGGCTGCGCGCGCGGATATTATAAAACGCGGCCCGCTGCCCGGCCGGCGCCTCCGCGGGCCGGGTCAGGACACCCGAAATTTTGTGGCTTTTCTTCCTCTGCTCTGTGTGTGACACACAGTTTATACCGTAATTAAGATACATTTTTTTTATTTGAACTGCAATTGGGTATTACCCGGTGGTAGTTAAATAACAATAATTACAATAATAACAATATTAATAATAATAATAACAATAATAATAAATTAGTACAGTACAAGCCGAACATGCAATAATCATAGTATCACTAATATTAAGTATTATAACAAATATTTCAACTCTGTCATGATATCCAATAATTATATGTCGGTGATTCTAAAATTTAATACAAGCTACATAAATATTAGCTAAATGTTTTTAATTCATTGATCGTGTTCACTACACTTAACTGCACTGCACTACACTACACTACACTACACTGTTTTTGCTTTGAATTACACTGACCAGCACGTCACATCACTTCACTGGACTTCACATCACTTCACAGCACTTCACCGCACTTCAAAGCACTTCACCGCTCTTCCCAGCACTTCACCGCTCTTCCCAACACTTCACCGCACTTCACCGCACTTCACAGCACTTCACAGCACTTCACCGCACTTACTCATTTAATATCTATTACTCTCATATTGTTCTAACTTATTTCTAAAGCTTCGGACACTTAGAGGAAAAGCTAATACGAAGTAAATAAATATTTTAATGCCGATCCGGTGGCCGAGATCGGTAACGCAGTTGTGTCGTAGTGACCTCGGACCAAAGGGTCGCGGGTTCGAGTCCCGCCTGGGGAATGGTTGTATTTGTGTTCGCCCATTCACCCCTAATCATCACTATATCGTTTCATCATCACAGTTTAACTTCAATGGTCGCTAATGAGGTAGATGTTGATGTGACCTTAAATAAACCGAACAAATAAGGGGTAATAATGTCGAAAAAAGAAAAGACGTTATAAAGTTCGATAAGAGACAATAATGACGTAAATAGTGTTGGTCGATATTTGATTGCTTTTTAATGGCATTCAAAAAATTCAATGAGAAAAACTGTTACAACTATCGGTTTCTAGTTTTATTGACATTGAAACAGCATCTCAAGTCAATCGGCGTCAACTCTAATCTAACAACTCTCATCGTCCTCGCTTTCTTGTAAAATTCACGTTTCGTGAAACTTCAACAAACAACCCAACTTCGTTTCGCAGCAGCTCCGGTTGCAAACAAGGAATTTGAGTTTGAGCAAACTTTGCTATTGCAGTTGATACAGCTTTGATCGACTTCAATAGACAGTTGTCGTCTCTTTTCAAACATATTTCTTATAAAATAAGAAATTGCATGCAAGCATTGATACTTTATGAATATGAGTCATAATGACACAAGAAAGGAGGCTCGATCTAAGGCAATACCTTGCCATCGGTAATACACCCTGCCTCTTACACTCACGCTCCAATCCGCTCCGTTTATTTTCGTTCCATTCCGCATCGTCCTGCCCCCCTCGCCCGCCCCCTCAATCATTCCTTTCTTCCAAGAGAGATGGCTCCGGGCACCAATTGATGTCACTACAATGCCTAGGTTCGAGGGCAGGGCTCTAGCTGCATAGCTAGATCGAATTCAGTCGCTGTCTGGAGGAGAATTCTAGCGGCCGGCTGGTCTGATCGGTAGTTTTCCTTGTTTTCTTCCATCAACGCCAGACGAATGCCGCAGCAGTACGCAAACAAACGGGCCACGGATCGCATACGATCCTTCCTTCCCCTTCCTTGTCCTATCCCCATCCATAACTTACACACACTTACACACATTTTTCGGGAGTTTAGAGTTTGTCCCGAATGATGCGGTGCCTTCATTATGGGAGACACCTGCTTGGGAAAATCCCAATAGTAATTGGGTAGGTCGGCGCCGGATCACGCCATGCAACGGGGAAAGATCACAGATGTTGAGATTTACGGAGGTTATTGAGATTATTGTGAAAGCGTGCAACAATATGCTTGTGATACATCACTTTATGTATTTCTTCAATATCCAATGAAACGTCTTTCTAAAATGAATACCTCCCCAGAAAGAAATAAGACGTAATGAGAATTTTCTTTTGTTGAAAACCATATTGAAACACTTCCTCTCATGAAAGTGATCACAAAAAGCCATTACAACAACAATAATTGGAAATATTAATAACATTAATAATAATAAAAAAATAATAATAATAATAATAATAATAATAATAATAATAATAATAATAATAATATAATTTAACTCGACCATCAGGGTATGGAAAAACTGATGTATTCTCCACAGACAGGCACACAGACTTACACAAATCACACAACTATTACAACAGCGTTAATTCTACAGTATAATATATAATCATTATTAACCATCAGAATTCATCCTGTCTAACCAATATAACTTCAACATTCCCGAAACAGCTATGGTAACTTTGATCCTAATTTCCAAAAATGCCTCAGAAGAAGGCTCATTTACATTGGGATATACGTAAACAAACCTTATTTCCTCACAAAAATTCCATCCTGTCTCTCCTTGGCACATATTGAAATCCATTATAAATTAAAAGTAATGTGATACAAATATTGTAAATCGCATTTGTGGCTCATGATCTGGGTTGTTTTTATACACATTTGATATTATTTTTCCAATGTCACTTTATGATAAGAATTGCTTAAATGGATGGATTCAGTTAAGTTAGGAGCAGAAAATTAGGAAGCAGCTCAAAATAATTTTAAATTAAAAGTTGTTATTACATACTGAAGTTTTACACTTAATGTATACCAAATAAGGCAAAAAATATAATTAATTCTGTAGGTAATAAATTTGACTCACGTAAAAAACTATGTCAACCGCGAAGTGCAAACATATTTTCAGGTCTTCCTCTTGTCATTGAGTGTTCCCAAATGAATTGACATTTCAAATGTAACTTTCAGAAAATATTCATTTTGATTGAGTTTTGTGCACACTTTAAAAAATACATCGGCAGCAATATATTTTATGTCGCAAATAGCTTTCTCTTCTTTTTCATCGTTCTCTCTCTTTCCTTGTTCTCCCCAAATGGTATACGTAAGGTCGAATGTCGTTAGAGGGCATTCCAGAACCCGAAAATAGATCAGCTTTTATCTACGGCGAGCCACTTAGAATTTGTGAGGCATAACTCTGCAAATGGAAGAAGTTTGTAGTTTTTATATATAACTAATTTTCTCGGCACATTATTCAAACTAACAGCGAATGGGCTTTAAACTGCAAGGAAAGCTCTTGTACGCCTGCAGTAATTTCTTACATTACTATTTAGAGACCATGGACGTAAATGGCGAAGACTTTATCCATTTTCTGGCCATGGAGCCATCTTTTAATGTAGCCTCAATGGTCGTGGGGGTGAGCATATCTCAGTGGCTTAATAAACCATGAACATCATTGCATCGCATAAATGCCGATTTATAATGAGGCCGCTATAGGAACCATCACCACATAGCTCGTCCCTTGGCTTCTTTAAATTGGACCCGTTCGGCGCGAAAGAGATTTACACGTGGGCGCGAAAGGTGAAATGTGGTGAGTGTGTGAATGTTAGGAGGGGAATACAAAAGTCTGATGAGAGCTAAGCGATTCGCAAAACAGGTGACAGTTTCTTGATTGATTGATGTCTCTGGTCATGTCAACCCCAGTGATCATTAGTCCCATTGGGGTAGTTAATATTTTATCGACCGGGAGGTCCTAGGTTTGAGTCCTGACGGTGGCAGGATTTTTGACACTAGCTTTTCAGCTAGGTCGAATTCAGTCGCTGTCAGGAGGAGAATTCTAGCGGCCGGCTGCTCTGATCGGTAGTTTTCCGTGGTTTCTCCAATCAACACCAGGCGAATGCCGGAGCAGTACCCTACCAAACGGGACACGGACCGCGCGCGATCTGTCCTTCCTCTTCCTTGTCCTAACCTCTCCCCTTACACACACACTTTTACTAACATGCACTACACTACCACATATTCCGGGAGACCGGTCCGGTAGCTTAGAGCTTGTCTCGGCTGGGGCGGTGCCCTGCTGGTGGGAGAGTCCTGGTTAGGGGGAAACCCCACTAGCCGACGGTAGTTCGGCTTAAACTAAATTACTTTGCATCGTCCCACCGACAGTCAGCGGTAATCGCGGTGCATAGGTCGTGAGGCTTAGTAGACGTTGGCAGGTCTGTGAAGGCAAATATTCTCATTAAACACTTTCAGGTGCATAGTTTTTCGAGGGTGGCAGCGTGGTGCTTCTTGAATCGATCTGCTTTCGACAAATTAGTGACATTTCGATTTTGTTTTATTGGTTTGTGGAGTGGAGAAATTTATTTTTTTCTACAAATTAGCAATAACACAGTGCGTGTGCGTGTGGGCAACAGAACAGTGCATGTGGGTTATGGACAGGGACGTGTTGGACAGGGAAGTACGTGAGGGTGATGGGCAGGGAGCGTGCTGAACAGGGCAGTGTGAGTGGGTGATGAGCAGGGATTGTGCTGGACTGGGACTGTGTGGTTCACGCGGGTGTTGCAGGGGGGGGGAGAAGTGGCTGATAGTTGGTTTGTTCAAGTGGGACGAAGGGGGGGGGGGGGGGGACTGATTCGGAGCGCGTCAACTGCTAAGGTCATTTCTTCTGTAAGTGTAGGGCATGTTTTTATTGCCGGAGGTGACGCTGATCATTGTTTGTTGCCTGGCATATGCAGTACACTAGTGCATATACGTATATATGTATGTAACAGATGCGGTTAGGGCAACAAAGGATGGTCCTCGCTCGGTCCGTGGCCCGTTTGTTTCGGTACTAATCGGGCATGTCCCTGGTGGTGATCGGGAAAAGCACGGAAAACTACCGATCAAAGCAGCCGACCGCTTGAATTCTCATCCAGACAGCGACTGAATTCGACCTAGCTCTCAAGCTACTGTCAAAAATCCTGCTGCGGAACCCCACAACTTCCCAGGCAGAGGCGCTGCCGTGACATCAGTTGATGCCCTGAGTCACCTTTGCTGGCGCGAAGGGTGTGAATGGGAGTGGACTGAACTCGGCGGTTCGCGCGGGCGGTGCGGAGGTGGGTTGCATGGGGCGCGCGAGGCGGGGGCGGAGGCGGAAAAGGCGAAGGGCTGAACGGGGAATCGGGCGTGGCGCGGACGTAGGAGGAGGGCGGAGGATGGGGATGGGGAGGTATGGACCGACCGGTTCGCGTGGTGTGTGCAGATGCTGAATGTGCAGGATGGGTGGTCAGCAGCGGGGAGGGAGGGGCGGGGATGACGAAGGGCTAGGCGGGGAATCGGGCGTGGCACGGTCGTGGGGGGCGGAGGATGGGGATGGGGGAGGTCTGTGGGGTTCAGAAGTTCACGCGGGTGGTTCTGCGGGATGCAAAGGGTGGGACGGGTGGCAAGTAGCAGGGCGAGACATCGGCGGCGAAGGGCTGGTAAGGAATCGGGCGTGGTATGGTCGTGGGAGTGAGAGGAGGCGGAGGAAGGGAACGGGGGGGGAGGAGGATGGGGCGTGGCGCGGTCATTGGAGGCAGAGAAGGCGTGGGCGGGGCCGTGGGTGCACCTTCACCTGGCCGCAAGATCATGGAGTGGGCGCTACCTTTGAGCTGTGGCTCCCTCGAGCCCTTTTACGCCTAAGCGAAACCTCCGCAGCCCTTCGCCGTGAGATATTAAGAATGCATCAGGGACCCGTCGCCCAGGCTCGATACGCAGGCCTGCGCAAAGCATGCCCCAGCGTCCAACCCCCCCGCCCCCGCCTTCCTGTCCGCCCTCTGGCCTGTTTGCTCCGTCTCTCTTCTCTCCAGCCAAAATTACAACTTTTTTTTTTGTTTAGAAAACAATTTCACTTGAAACGAGATGTAGCATTATTAATAATATCGTTGTTGAGATAGATACCTCCTAATAAATAAGTAAATAAAAGTTGTTGTCCCATATTTAGTATATATTTATGTTTAAGGTCTTTTCAATCGTCTTGGTGGAAAAAGAAAGCATGTTCGCTGCAAGAGAGATTGGATGATAATCGCTACGCAGTCGAAATGATCTTAAGATTACTCGTACATTTAATATCGGACAACAACTTTTATTTACCTATTTATTAGCAGGTATCACTCTCTCTCTCTATAATGATACTGGACACCACCTTTTGTTTACTTATGATGAAGCAGGGGTAGAACTAGAGAGAGTAATTTATAAAATGTCGTGTTTATCTCTGGGAAGTTTATGAAAAGTCATATTCTTGATAATGCTCTCTACAATACATAAATAGTATAAAAATTAAATGGCTTAGGACGGAATAAGAATAATAATGTTTTTATATTGCATATTTAGTTTCTATCACAATTCTGCAATTTTGCTTATGCGAGTCTCGATGACTAAATTTACGAGCGAACATTGAGTATTATTGTCACGTTTTACAACTTTGTTTTCGCTTGCCTTTACTGATATTTTGTTAACAACAAAATACATATATCGCAGGTCGTCAAACTAACCGGGAATACTATCATAGTGGTACACATAACAGTATGCTTTCCTAGAAAATGAATTATCGTCTTTCATACGATATCTCTGACCTCCACACCTAACTACAAAGACTAGTGCTTCGAATAAACGAAGTTCTACGATAGCCTGGGAAAAAATAATTATAATGTCGTAAAGAGGAAGCGTATCTTCGGAAAACAATCCAGCAAACATCAATATTTTTGACACCAGTGCACGGAATTTAAATGTAGCATACAGACATTAGTTATTTTCAAATAATTAAATCATTTAGTAAGCTGAGGTTAGTAATATTCTTCTCCTGTTTATTTAAAAATAACAGTATTTCAAAATAATCCAGAATCTCTCATTTCAAAAACAATTTTTAAAGTATCTTCTGAACAAGCTGAAACGTGTCCACCGTACGTACAATGTGTAGTATCATACCTTACTCTCGCGTCAAAGAATAAGCCTTGTTGACCTTAGTGACGTTAATGACAATAATACACTATGCATTTTTTAAATAAATATTCTTAACTACAAGAACAGCAAACACCCAAGAAAAATGTGACAAAAGGAATTAAAAGAAACCACGTCAATAAACTCTCACGTTTGCGTAAGACGCCTAACAACAAAATCTACAATCTCCACATTTCATTTGAAGCATTTGTTGCAGTCAATATGTCAGTATTATTTGTTTAAACCTATTCTTGAAAAACATTGCCACAAAGGCGAACCAAATGTCTTCTAGTTGTCCTCAATTAAGTACTTTTAATAAAAATTATTTCAGGATGTAGAAGAAAAATTGTTAGTAATAAAACGAAAGATTGAGAAAACCCAGAAACGTTATTAACAAAACTTTTGAAATGAATTTACAAAACTAATATCAGGAAGAGCTGAAAAATTTGATTCTTAAAGATAGCTTAGATGTAAAATGAATAGAGTAAGAAGAAATATTCGTCATTCATTACATAATGTAGAAAGGGACTTCAAGTTCAACAACGTTAATCCCTTTTTCGAAGCGGATCCTCGGATCATGTATTTCTAACGCAAGTGGATACATTTTTATCTAAATAGTATAGTTTATTTTGCAATGGTGCAATTATTTTATACCTCATTGGGAGATAAGCATAGGCACTTTATTATGGGTACAAAGAATGAAAAAGTTACCTCTTTAGTTATTATTGGAAATAAGATGAAAAGTTTAATTACACAATGAATTTGTTATCAGAATAATATTATAAGAATAGTCATTAGATTAGGAGTGGTTTGTACATGAAAAATACTAGCAGCGTTCAGTGCTATAAATTGAAATGTATCTACAAAACCTTGATGTATTAAATGTGTTTTTATACCGATGGTATTTTTCCTGTTTCAATTGATTCAATAAATATATTCATTCTTATTACAATAAGTCTCTCTGTAACATATCCTCTTCAACATTTATGTTAGAAGACAGAGGAACCACAGATTGATAATCAAAACTTTTGAAATGGAATGGTACCCTAGTAGATTTGTAGAAGATCTTAATTTATCTGCTGTCTTCCAACTCGGAGGCATGCAGATAAATGATCCATTTTCAGTCATAGCTGGATATTTAATAAATAATTCTGAGAATAATTGCACACTAGCATCTGAGTCAATTATTAATGTCAACAAATTTCCTAGCAAATGAACTATAGAGAGGCTAATATTCCATCAAAGTACATGAAAAATTATTTGAAGGTACGAAGTGATAAACAGTGGTTCCTTTCTTTCAGATGAGAAAAGTCGCTGAGTTTTCGTCCAGAATTTGTCAATGTACGCTATAACTTTGATTTGAAGGATTGCTCATAATATCCCAGTATCAAAGGATAATTCAGTTGATATTCTAACTTTGTGTGGTCCTTTCACGTAAATAAATGAATTTAAAAGGCTTTGTGTGAATGTTAAATATCGTTAAATCATTTTCGAATTAATTGAGAATAAAATCCTCTAAAATAAGGCTTTGTAAAAACGAGATTGGAGCATGTTATGCACACATCGCACGTCATGAAGGTCAGGCATTTAAAATTGAATTGATTCTCCATTAATTAATGGCGTCAAAACGTGAGCCTGAAATATTGATTCTGAGATCGCGTGTTAAGTGTTATCATTCTTACTCCATTTCTATAACGAGCTGAAGTATTAATAATGGCGTCGTCAGAATAACCTGGAATGCTTTGCATGCGACAAAATTCAATTTTCCAAATAAATTGTACGTGTTATTGTTCTTCGCTAATAGTTAATAAATCAAGACCCTCTTTTATTCTGGCCGACGGCTCGTTTCTCCCACGTATGCGGGAGTTAATATTTGTGAGGACAATTTTTATTTTTTTCATTTCGCTTTCTGATATTTTACTGCGTATAAATCTCTGCGCCATTTATATGGTGGCGCCGTGGCTTCTATCCCTTCCTACTTCTTTCCCTCCGCCGCTCCTCTCCCCCTCCATCTCATTCCCCTCTTCCATCCCCGCCTCCCCCCCCCGGGGCCCTCTCCCGCCCTCACCATCCCTCTGCCTCCATTCCTAGCCCCACCCGACACCCTCCACCCTATCGTCTCCAGCACCGGCCCCACCTCCTCTATGTAATTGAAACCGGAGTGTTTTGAATACATTAGCGACTGCACATTCGCGTTTTATGCCATAATGGGCCTTTTGTCAGCTTTTGTAGGAAGAAATTTCCATTTTTAAATTCTGTTTACCTACCACTACTTACTAAAAACAAAATACAAACGATGCATACGTATGAGAAGGATAAATGGGCCTTTTTTAAAATCTTAACTGCCTTTGAATACTTTTTAAAAACTATCCACAAGTTTTATATCTAGTTTAGGGGTTGGCGACGTTAAAAATAGCAATCGTGTTTTTTTATGATTCAGTGAGTGACGAGCAAACGTTTCTCTAGATGTTAAGCACAAAAAGACTGATGTGCAGACTTTTAAACACAACAATGAATGGTGAAAAGGATGGAGTAATATTGATATTCATTCAATGTCTTCCATTGTATAGGATTTCTCAAATGTATTTTCTCCTCAAATCAAATTTATTTGAATTATTTATCTGTAAAAAACTTTTAAGTGACTTAACTCCCATTTTATCTGTTAGGAGGCATCCGTATACTTCAATTTTATTACTTTTTATTGCAAGGTACGTTTGGGTGACTGCAAACACATGCCCATTAGATGAGCCATTTATTGCAAAATTACCAATCGATGGCAGCAAAATCTCTCTTTCACGGGGTTCACGTTAGTTTGAAATTCATGACAATAATTAAAAACGAATTTTCATAAATTGTGGATTTAAAGTCAAAAGAAATGCACTTGGAATCACATATGGTACAGTTGACTTGTATTGGTTTCATGGCTGGATATCGGCGGTCAGCTGATTTCCCTTCAAGGTCGACCGGCGGGTGATGTGGTGCGGATTGTAAGTGCTTGCCAGTGTTGCCACTACATACCTGCTTGACGGAATAGTGATCAAGGTAGTCTAAGATTCAGTCAGCTGAATGCACCAATTTACCATTAGTGCAGAAATTAAAAAATTACATTTATTATAAATTTTAATAATTAATTTCTTTAAAACGTTTCTATTTATAAGCACTCACTTCTATCATTTGTGATCATTTGCAATAATTTATAACAAGCGTACTCGTGCCAAAACTCTTGCAAGATTGATTAATTGATTTTTTTCGGGTTTCCGGGCGCGTCAACTGATTTGGTCATTAGTCCCCTAAGTGTAGTACATTTTTTCGGGAGATGGCGGTGATCTTCCCCCGCTGGATGGCGAGTTCCGGCGCCGACCTACCGTCGGCTACTGGAGTTTCTTCCTAACCAGGACTCTCCCCACCAGCTGGGCACCGCGCCAGCCGGGACAAGCTCTAAGTTCCCGACCGATCTCCTGGAATATGTGGTAGTATAGTGCATGCTAGTGAAAGTGTGTGTGTGTAAGGGGAGAGGATAGGACAAGGAAGAGAAAGGACAGATCGCGCGCGGTTCGTAGCCTGTTTGGTAGGGTACTGCTCCGGCATTCGCCTGGTAGTGATCGGAGAAACCACGGAAAACTACCTATCAGAGCAGCCGGCCGCTAGGATTCTCCTCCAGACAGCGACTGGATTCGACCTAGCTGAAAAGCTAGTGTCGAAAATCCTGTCACCGTCAGGACTCGAACCTAGGACCTCCCGGTCAGAGGCGCTGCAATGACATCAGTTGATGCACTGAGCTACCACTCCCGGTCTCGCATGTTAAATTCCACCACCTCCTCTATTTTCTATTTCCATATTAAGCCTGTATTATTTCTTTCTGCAAGACATTCTTATCCTTCTTCACTTCTTCTATGCGTTTCCTTGTCATTGATAACAATAAAATACATCATTGTCAATAAAAACTATTCTTATTTAACATTATTACAGAGCAGAGAGGTAGAATATCAAGTAATTAGTTTGAGTTTACATATGGTTGCATAGGCTCTGATTATATAGGCTCTGAACAGCTGGGGTTGAATCGAGATGCGTCGAACCAGCAGATATGTAATAGAATTTTCAAAGAGATCTCATCCTGAAGACTGCGGTGAGATGAACATTTTTTGAGACGTTTGGCCTCAAAATGTTAGTTTTTAAGACCTGAAAATGCTTCAGTTAAGAGTTATTTAACGATATAGATTTAAAAAAATCGACAAAGTGTGGCGGGTTGCATTTGACATCAATACGTAGATGCTACGGAGAGATTAGAATCATATTTTGATATTACTCATTCAATTCAAATTTTTCATAGTCAAAGTACAATTCGTCACGACTCCGTGAAATTATCTTTATTTAATGATCTCGTTTATAAAGATTTGTTGCGATTGATAGCCACAATAGTTACAGCGCCCTGTTACTCTGATCGGTAGTTTTCCTTAGTTTCTCCGATCAAAACCAGGCGAATGGCGGAGCAGTACACTAACAAACGGGCCACGGACCGCGTGCGATGTGTCCTTTCTCTTCCTTGTCCTATTCTCACCCCCTTCACACACACACACACACACACACACACACTTACACTAACATGCACTACACTACCACATATGCCGGGAGACCGGTCGGGGCTTGTCCTGGGAACATGTCCCGGCTAGGGCGGTGCCCCGCTGGTGAGATATACCTAGTTGGGGAATACCGCGTTGGCCGATGGTACTCGTACGTTGGCGCCGGATCTGCCCATCCAGCGGGAGATACCACCACCCCCTCCTGAAAATACGCACTACACTTACGGGAGTAATGGCTATAGTAGTTGACGTGTTCGGAATGACTAACAATAAATCCATTCAGGGCGACTTTGAGGACTACTCAGCGTGTTTTCCACACACTTTCACCTTGTGTCGGCGGCGATGGATAGATGGAGCCCTATCTTCACTTCTCCCTTCGGCCACATCGGCGTGTGTTGAATTATACAGGGGTGCCTTTACTTAATGTCCAATGCCTGCCACAATCGCCTGCGATATCCTTAGAACCCTTTCCTCAAAGCTTGAGCAACTTTAAAAATAAATTAGTTTTCTTGTTAATTATATATTAGGTTATTGTATCAATGTTAAGTTTCCACTGTTAGACTAGTAGTATTTCCTACAAAGTAAGTTCTTTAATTCTTAGTAAATATCAGTTGTAGTAGTATTGTTATTATTATCTTTATTATTATTGTTATCATTTCATTATTATTCATGTAGTACAGTGCAGTACAGTGCAGTGCATTGCAGTGTAGTGCAGCGCAGTGTGGTGTTATGAAGTGAAGTGGAGGGAAGGGAATGCGGGAAGAAGAAGCGAGTGTGAAAGAAATGCGTCACAGTTAAGTGTTAAGTGAAGTGAATTGAAGTGGAGTAAGGTTTTCATGGTGATTGTATATACTATTTATTATTACTTTTAATTAACTCCTTTTTTGTAAATTTTTGTTAGTAGATGTACGTTTAATGCATATAATGTTAAGATATTCTGCCACTAAGTTACTATACTTAATTGCAGAATTAACAATAAAATCTAATCTAATCAAATGCGCACAGAAAATGAGCTTCCGGGCAATTGAGAGCTGTGGGTAGTTTCGTTACATATCCAGTAACTGGAGACAAATCTAAAAACAACGAAACATATTCTATTTTCATTTGAAAATGCAAAGAGTTGATTCTGTTATTTCTCTTGTTCTAACACTGAGAGAACCGACTGAATTCTTTACTGAGTACGTCAATTTTTACAAAACTGCTGAGTGCATTTACGCAATGCCATAGAAGAGGGCACCCGCCATTAAATATTTGCTTTCGACGTATTGGTAACAGCAAATTGTTTATTTTCTTGGTATGATCAGATCTGTTATATACTGTCTGTAAATATATAGTATATCAGTAAATATACTATTCTATTTTCTTGAAGTATTTGTGAAGATTGTTTTTCTTAAAATAAGAAAATTGCGAGACATATCCCCATTCTCTCATTCATGGCAACATCGATTGAACTCCGATCGATTAGACAACATCGATTTGAGAACGTGCTTCATGATGGTCGCTGGGGAGTTAACATTGCGTGATTATCAGGAATGTACTGAATGGATCACTCTGCCTCTTACCTGAAACGATTTTAATCGCATTTCAGGAATGTGTAAGCTTTACTTTCATTTTTCACTCTCTTTAAAACAAAGAATAATGAAATACTACAATATAGTTCTTTTAAAAAATGTATTAAACCTGTGGACCTACCAATACTTTGCTATTGCAATATATTATACTTCACACACTACTTGTCATGTGATTGTCAATCATATTTTACACTACTTTTTGCAAAAAAAAAAAATTAATGGATGAATTTCTCGGGAGAATTAGTTTGTTCTGTCCTGGTTTTATCATGGTAGTCAAGATTCCTATTGTTAAATCGTTCTCCCTCATGTTTGGGCATGTATTCGCAATGACACTGTCTTCGAGAAATTTATTTTACTTGTTCGAGATAACGATCAAGTAATAATTCCAGCTGATATTTCACTATTATAGGGGCAAAATATGCAGCGAAGATGCTCGTAATACTTGGAAGTGTTGCGGGTTTCCAAGAGCTTCTGTTCAGGGGCGTTTGAGGCAGCGTAAAAGCGTAAAATCATCATCAATGCCGGCATTTTGCAATAGACATATTCATATTCAATTATTATTCAATTATAGTACGCCTATATTCTTCACGCAAGTGCAAGCGACGAGTTTATAACGTTTTATTGCAATCGAATGAACGGTACGGCAGCGCAAAAATACTAACCGAGATATCTGGCTCAGTGCATCAATTGATGTCACTGCAGTAATTCTGACCGGGAGGTCCTCGGTTCGAGTCTTGACAGTGGCAAGATTTTCGACACTCACTTCTCAGCTAGGACGAATTCAGTCGCCGTCTAGAGGAGAATTCTAGAGGCCAGCTTCTCTGATCGGTAGTTTTCCTTGGTTTCTCCGATCGACACCAGGCGAATGCGGGAGCAGAACCCTACCAAACGGGTCAAGGACCACGCGCGATCTTTCCTTCCTCTTTCTTGTCCTATCCTCACCCCTTACACTAACATACATACACTACACTACACTACCAAACACGCCGGGAGACCGGTCTGGAACTTACAGCTTGTCCGGGCTGGGGCGAAGCTTCGCTGGTGGGAGAAACCTGATTCGGAAAACCTCCGCTGGCCGAACGAAGGTCGGCGCCGGATCTCGCCATCCGATGGGGGAAGATCACCACCATCCCCCTATGAAAAAACCTGCACTAAATTTCCAGGAACACGACCCCAGTAGTTGACGTACCCGGAATCACCGACAACCAACTAACAAACCAACGACCATAGAAATATTGATTTTTATTTATTAGATCATTTGCATCGTCTTTAATTTTATCACTGCAGAAAATTCTATGATGACTTTGACGACTACCTCTTCTCTTTGTGGAAGATGTCCCTGCTTGTCACCGCGGGCGCTGTGGGTGTACAGTCCGCACGCCACATGTGACGGCGACTAAGCGGTGCCCTCGCCGCCTTGCCACAACTGCGAGCGCGCGTGAGCGGGTGGGCGATGGGCGATAGGCAATGGGCGTGGGGGTCGTGGACGTTTGCGTGGCCACGCCCACCTGCGCGGGTGACGTCGCCCCTAATTGGTTTTCTGTTCCGGCGCCGCGCGGCAATATCTGGCCGCTTCCGGTCTCCCCGACGCGCTCGCCTCCGGAAATTGGGTCGGGCGCACGCCGCATGCCTTCCCGCATCCGGTCCTAGCCGCTAACTCCGCCCCGCCCACTTCTCACACATCCCTTCGTGTCCTCCCTAACCACTGCCCTACCCTCCCTCCTACCCCTGCTTTGGTTTGGTCGTCCATTCCTTACTGTTAATATTTTGTCCCAGCCTACTCCCCTCGCCCCCCCCCGACCGACCAATTCTTTCCTCACCCATCTCTTCTTGCCCTTGCGTACCCAATCCTTGTAGCTCTCTCCCCCCCCGCCCGCTTCTCACACATCCCTTGTCCTCCCTTACCACTGTTCCATTGTTCTACCCTCCCTGCTTCACCTGCTTTGGTTTGTTCCTTCCTTCATGTGCTTATTGTCCATTCCTTCCTGTGCTTATTTTGTTCCACTCTACCCCGCCTCGACCCACTCGACCAATTCTCTTCTCACTCATATCTTCTTGTCCTGCCTTACCTCCACCCAGTCCTTGTCGCTCTCCCCAACCCGCCCACTTCGGACGCTTCCTTTGTTGTGCTCTCTTCCCATCGTACTACCAAGCTTGTTCTCCCTGCTTCACCTGCTTCGGTTTGTTGTCCGTTCCTTATTGTTCTTACCATCGCCCAACTCTCCTCGCCATCCTCGACCGCTCAATTCTTTCCTCATCCATATCTTCTTGCCTTTCTTTCCCTCCACTTAGTCCTCGGACTGGGAGGGATAGCCCTGTGCATCAACTGATGTCACTGCAGCGCCTGTGACAGGGAGGTCCTAGGTTCGAGTCCTGACGGCGGCAGGATTTTCGACACTAGCTTTTCAGCTAGGTCGAATCCAGTCGCTGTTTGGAGGATAATTCTAGCAAGTGGCTGCTCTGATCGGTAGTTTTCCATGCTTTCTTCGATCAACACCAGGCGAATGCCGGAGCTGTACACTACCAAATGGGCCACGGACCGCGCGCGGTGTGTCTTTCCTCCTCCTTGTCCTATCCTCTCCCCTTACACACACACCTAGACTAACATGCACTACACTACCACATATTCCGGGAGACCGGTCGGGAGCTTATTGCTTGTCCCGGCTGGGGCGGTACTCCGCTGGTGGGAGAGTCCTGATTAGGGGGGAAACCCCACTAGCCGACGGTAGGTCGGCGCCATCCAGCGGGGGAAGATCACCGCCATGTTCCGAGAAAAAGCATGCACTACACTAACGGGACTAATGGCCGAAACAGATGACACGCCCGGAAACACGAAAAAATCAAATAAAATCAAATCAAATCAAGCCACGCGCGTGATGCGGGGGGGGGGGGGGGGCAGGTGCGACGACAGCGCTGCGCGGCGCCGCGGAAGAGCGCTGACGGGAGGATGGCGTGCTGCGACGAGCGCGGCCGGCGCTTATCGGCTGCTAGCGCGACGCACACGACGAACGCCTCGCCCAGCGCGGGATGAATATGGATGGCGCCGGACCTTGGCGCGCGCCTCCCCTCACTCCACTTCATTCCAGCTTTCCACCACCCCTTCAGCCTCTCCCGATCTCCCACCCAGCTGGCCCTGTACCTTTACCACTCCAACCCCCATTTCCCCTCGGCCTCGCCCAATCCGTTAGTTTAAGCATTGATAAAATAACCTCTTTAGTTTTCCAATTTTATAAAGGAAATCGTAGTAAATACCTATTAATCATTATTATTAATTACAATTATAATATATAATTATTATCTATTAATAAATATGTTTGTCATCTATTAATAATTATATTCATCCACATAATAAATATATTTTAATAAATAATTATAATAAATATTTATTAATGAATTTATATATATATATACATATATTATTAATATTTATAATTTATTATACATAATTATAACCAATTTTAAAATATTTCAACTTTTTAAATTAACTGAGCGAATGTAGAAAAAGGAACGAACATTATCGATTGTTTCTTACTGGTTAGTAGAGCGAACATGGGGCATTTGATGAGCGAACATGCGACATTATTGGAGCCCTATGGTACATGATACTGAAACATAATATTCCATACTATTGCTCGACATTTACCAGTAACTTGTATAAGAGAAAGAAAACTGATCGTGTGTTCGTTATTTCCTTGCAAAATGTTGCGAGTTTGTAGTCAGAACAAGAAGTCTTCTTTTAGTGGTTTAGAGTAGCTGTTTAAACAAACTTGCACCAATTAATTTGTTTTAATTAAATTATTGACAAATATCAAATTCATACGTGACGATTTACAGTAGCAGAGACCGGCAACCAAACAAACGGTGAATTATTCACTTAAATATTTCAAAGAAGTTGAATTGGAAATTATTTCTTTGAAATAATGTAAGTATTGAAAACATTGTGTATCATTCTTGTATCTGGGGCCGTGGACATATTTAGAAAAACAAGATGACAAAATATAATCTTACTGTGAATGAGAATTGAGCAGCAGCAGGACAACAGACATGGGAAGTGGGATATCTTTGAGAAACACGACTACGTGCAACACAAAATTCCGCTTGAAGAAGTCGAAATATGAAAGCTGGTAGAAGGTGGAAAAATATCACGCAAGCGATATGCCACGCTACCGGTCACTGCTGACACTACATAAAAAAATCCAAGTTTCGTTTCGGTCTGCGAGACGCCTCGGGAACGCTAGTTTCTGCAATGGCAAGCATGTCACCAGCGCTGACGATCGTGGTGTCCGGCAGAGCGCGTGTCCCATGTGTCTGTGTGTGTGCGGGGTGGGGTTGGGTGTGCGTGCGATGCACACACAGCAGCTGCGGCGGAGAGCAATGCAGCGCGCCGGAAGTAACGCGCCGGGGGTCGAAGCGGCTCAGTGGTGCGACCCCGCCCCCCTGCGTCCGCCCCCGCGTCGCGAGTCGATCAGCAGCCGCACTCGATACGCAGGGCACGCTCTTCATGCATGGCAGCGCTACCGCGCCCCCCGCCCCCGCCCGCCGCCCGCCGCCCGCCGCCCGCCGCCCGCCGCCCGCCGCCGCCGCCCGCCGCCCGCCGCCCGCCGCCCGCCGCCCGCCGCCCACCGCCCACCGCCCCGCCTACCGCTCCCAGCCCACTGCCCCCGCCCACTGCCCTCCGCCCACCGCCAGCCGCTCACGACCCTCGGACCTGCCGCCAATGCCCCATTGCTAGTCGCCCACCTCCCAACGACACAGCGTCCATTGCCAGCCGCTCACGGCGCACCGAACAGTCACCTATCGCCCATTGCCAGCCGTCTACCAACACATCGCCCGTTGCGTGCTGCCCACGGCCCACCGCCCACAGACACATCGCTCATTGCCCGACGCTCTCGGCCCACCGACCTGCTACCCACTGCCCACCGCCCACCGCCCACCGACAGCGCCCTTGCCAGGCGTTCCGGCCTCCGACCTGCCACCCATCGCCCATTGCCCGCCATCCACCGACCACCCACCAACTACCGATCTCCCTCTGCCCAGCCTCTCTACACCTCTCTACACAGCCCACCTCTCATCTATGTACACAGCTTACCGTTTACCACCCATTGCCCAACCCCTACCAAACGACCCCGTAATGCCGCCCGACCAACCGACCCATCCCTCTGGCTCGCCGCCCACCTCCCAACGACAGCGCCCATTGCCTGGCGCCCTCGGTCCATCGACCCGCCACCCACCGCACACTGCCATCGATCTGCCGCCCACCGATCACAGACCACCTACCCATCTCCCTCTACCCCCTCCACACAGCTCGCCGTTTACCATCTAATGTCAAACCCCCACCAAATCACCCCGCGTGCCCCGCTTGTGACCCCCCCCCCACCCCACACCCCCCCCCCCCTACCATCCCGCAACACCTACCGACCCTCCCGCACCGCTCACCGCACACCTCCCATTTCCTGCCACCCATGACCCACCTACCCACCACCCACCACCCATTGCCTACCGCCCACCGACCACTACCCATCGCCAACTCCACACTCCCACACAACCCATCGTCTAACCCGTACCAAACCATCCCGCAAAGCCTACCGACCCTCCGCTCACCGCCGAACGACTCACCGACACATCGGCCCACGGAACCGTTCACTGCACTCTCCCTTCCTGCCCCCGCCTTCCATTCCCTTTTTCTATCACCACCAGCTACTCACACACCAACCCTACACTTGCTCACCGTCCCCTATTCGTTCACCGCTCGTCCGTAACTAATTTACCGCCTCTGTCAATTTCCTCGCCAATGGCGTTTAATCTTTTTTCTTTCTCATCATCGTCAGCAGTTATGTTGTTGTTGTTGTTGTTGTTGTTGTTGTTGTTGTTGTTATTATTGTTTTTATTGCTATTGTTATTAGTATTGTGATAATTACTATTAAATGAGTTGTTTAATTAAATACGAAATTATATTCAAAGTAGTATTGTATTAAAGTGTGTATTGTGAAGTGAAGTGCAGTGTAATTAAAAAGTCGTGTGTTTAATACTTTAAA
Source organism: Teleogryllus oceanicus (assembly GCA_964035755.1). NCBI lineage: Eukaryota > Metazoa > Arthropoda > Insecta > Orthoptera > Gryllidae > Teleogryllus > Teleogryllus oceanicus. Next base: position 30,632,440 of record CAXIVR010000014.1, on the reverse strand, counting down.
ATAACTGTGCAGTACAGCCACAAAATTTAGAGTTAATGCTCTTATCTTTAGTATTACTTATTGTTAACATTTTTATCATTTTGTTGTTATTATTAATATTGTCTTTAAATGTTTTAAAGTTATATTGTATTAATATTCCTAATTGTAGAATGTAAACTGTAGCGTTCTGCCTCTAGTTTGTATGAATCTACCAACAGAAATAATAAGTATTTATCTGCCTATCATGCCTCTTGCGCTATGCGCGGAGGCTGTCTCAAAGCCTAGACGGTTCTCTACATTTACTTTCCAACTCATCTCCCTGACGTTCATTCACCGACCCGACGCTCCACAGACACTCAATCATCCTCTCGCCTATTGAAAGTCAGTTCCTCTGTATTTGTTTTTGCCAACTCTCACGCTCGCTCATCGTCTCGCCCACCAACTCGCCACTCGCACATTGTTCGACTCGCCGGAGATCTTGGCCCACAGTGCGTTTCGCCGCTGTCTCCTCAACCTGCCTTTTAGCTCTAGATTACAAAAGATGCGACTGTCAGACGATCAACTAGTGCCAAAATCTTCCCCCAGTCCCGTCCCTTGACTCCCCGTTTCTAAAAAATTCTAGGTACCTTCATCGTGACTAGCCAGTGAAATACACGTAACGTTCAGCTCTTGAATTTGCTTTCGAGGGCTACTCACGAGCGAATCAGTTCGCACTTGGCGGTTCTCACGCGCGCACAATCGCCCCGACATCACTCGGGGCCGCATGCGAAAGCGTGCTCGCTTACGTGCGCGCTCTCAGAAGCCTGATGCTGCCAGGGTCGGGGGGAGGGGAGGGGGCGGACGCTCTCGGGCGCGCAGCGTCCCCTCGACGCCTCCTCCATCACTCACCATCACCACCTCGCTTTTGCTGCTCACACTTTCACCCCCTCCCTGCCATCTCAGATTCTGTGCGCCCTTAACCGAGCATTCCCTACCTTCCTATATCTCCCCGTCGTCGCTCACTTTGTAGCTCTCCCGTCCTTTCCTCAGCCTCTCCTCGTGACCCAACCTCCTCACCCCTCTCCTTTTCCCCTCTCTCCCTGCCATCTCGATTCTGTGCGCCGTTAACCGAGCATTCCCTACCTTCCTATATCTCCCCGTCGTCGCTCACTTTGTAGCTCTCCCCGTCCTTTCCTCAGCCTCTCCTCGTGACCCAACCTTCTCACCCCTCTCCCTGCCATCTCCGTATCTGTGCGCCCTTAACCGAGTATCCCCTACCTTCCTATATCTCCCCGTCCTCGCTCACTTTGTAGCTCACCGCGTCCTTCCTTCCTCAGCCTCTCCTCATAACCCAACCTCATCATATAGACACGTGATTTATTTCCTTAGCTTATTTCCTGTTTTTACCTACTCTTCCAGTTTCTTTCCATGCTCTTTTCCCCATTTCTCTCTTCCCTTACATCTCCTTTCATATACTTTACTCGCTATCTTCGTTCCCGCCTGCGCATACCCCACCACTCCACATTCTCTAATGTTCTTTCATTACTTCCGCCCTCCAAATCTTTCTTTCTCCTCTTTTCCATCCCCCTCTCACATAGTAATTACCTTCATGATTTCGATGCTTCTCTTTCTCTCTGCTTTACCTATTTACTCTTTTGCTTCCCTTCACTGTTATTTTCCTTGTCAATTTCTTCCCTTCTCTGATTGATCTCCATTCTCCATACGCGAGATGTCATTATCTCCCTGATTTGTCCGTTGCCATTTCAAATTCCGCCACGTTGATACGGGCCGCCTAGTACCTAGTACCGCCTAGTACCGTCGTCAATCACACAACTCGCATTCCACACCTCATATCTTTTATCGCCGCCATTCCTTCCTTTATTTACCTTCGTATTTGTTCATATCTGTTCTCCCATTTCCTGCTCTGTCTTCTTTCTTATACTCTCCCTTTTATTCTCTCCGAGATCTTCACCGGGAGAGGTGGCTCAATGCATCAACTGATGTCACTGCAGCGACTTTGACCGGGAGGTCCTAGATTCGGATCTCTACGGCGGAAAGATTTTCGACACTCGCTTGTCAGCAAGGTCGAATTCAGTCGCTGAGATAGTTCGAGAATTCTAGCGGCCAGCTGTTCTGATCGGTAGTTTTCCCTGGTTTCTTCAATCTACAACAAACGAATGCAGGAGCAGTACCTTAACAAATGGGCCATGGACAGCCCGCAATCTTTCCTCACTCTTCCGTGTCCTATCCCCACCCATTACACACACACACACTTATACTAACGTGCATACATTACCACACACATGCCAAGAGACCGGTCGGGGACTTAGACCTTGTCCCGGCTAGGGCGGTGCCCCACTGTTGGGAGATAACTGATGGGGAAAGCTAGTCGACGGTAAGTCGGTGCCGGATCTCGCCATCCAGTGGGGGAAGATCACCGCCATCTCCCGAGAAAAACAAGCTCTACACTAACGGGACTAATGACCAAAGCAGTTGACGCACTCGGAAACACGAAAAAATCAATCAATCAACCGTATCCCCTCACCATCGCCATTCCTCCCTCGTTCGGCCCCGCCCACTTCCACCCCCGCAGGCGGCGCCGCCCTCCCCCTCCGGTCCCTGGGCGTGCGCGCGCCGCAAATCCGATCGGGCGGCGGCGGGCGGCCATCCGCCGGCTACTTGCCGCGCGCCGCACCGCGCTGTCCCCGCTTCATGCCCCGGCGCGCGTCCGCCTGCAGCCCTTTCATCTCCAACCCGCGCCCCAGAGGCCGCCGCCTCTGCAAGGGCCACCGGGAGATAATGCTGCTTTAATCCCAAGCGCCGTAAACGGCCATGAAAAGTACAGAGATAAAAGCATCGAAGCGTTTCGTATTATTTTGTTTTATTGCTGTGTTGTGTTGTTGCCTGTGGTGCTTTTTTTATTGCATTATTAAGTTATTTTTGATATTTAGTACACATTAAACCATCCGTCTTTATTACAAATAAAAACATCGCTCTCCATTTACAAATCTATTATTCGATGCTGTATGCGCCATGTAGAGCGGTGCTGCCAAATCGAACTGCAAAACGAAATGCCAAGCGGTGCTGCCAAAAAAATGCAAATCATTTAAAGTAAAACTCTTCGGAGTATCGCAAAACCCGCATGGTGTATCTGCAACGATCAATTCAATAACGAATTAAATATTTCCTACCTGGAAGACTACATTAAAAAACAATAGCATTAACGTGCTGTAACGAAATACCAGGTTTCCCGTTATCCACACACATTTACACCACCACTAGTACAATCAGAATCAAACTGAATCACCAGTGAATGATTACCTTTTTTTAACAAATATCACAAATAGGAGATTATTCATGAGGTTTCCTTTTACAGAAAGAAAATATTTTATGACAATATTCCAATATATTGTGCAGTGTAAAGCATGTCTTCTAAAGCACCTCGATAGTGATCGTGGAATAAATAAATAAACAAGGAAACATTTTATGTAAACCATAAAAAGTACACATTACTTTATTTCGTTATTATCTTAACCTGCATTATTTTATTCCATTATTGGAGTTACGAAAACGTTACATTATTATATTCCATAATTACATTTGTAAAGTGTGGACTAGAACTTGGGCATGTTGGACGTCCAGTTTCAAATCGTCTGCCCAACATCGATCATAAAGAATGGATTTTTACGATATGATAAATCATAGAAGTGCTTGTCAGTTGCAATAAAATGGGTAAAAACACAAATCTAGGCAAAACACAGTAAAGTAAAGGCAAAAGGCAACATAGGGGTCAATTTGAATACAATCTATCTACATCTAAACGATTTTTAGACATATACAAGTGATTTTATCTGTTAAATGCTTGACTGACTTCTCGAAGAAGAATGAGATCATATACGCGAGTTATTTGGAGCGGAAAATATATTTCTGTAATTTTTGCCCAAAATGGTAATTATTCATTCGTTTGTGTGTTTGAGAATTGATTATGTCGGAACCAGTGGCATCAATATCCTAAATTGAAACTATGTTTAAATTTCTCTTCTTTATCACAGAACGAAAATGGTCTTTCCGAAGACTTTATTCTTCAAAGAAAATCTACAACGGTTCACACAAAAACTGAGATAAATTTTTCATTTATTAATAACCAAGCATTCATAACAATCCAAAATGGGATACCAAGTATACATTTTTGTTCTCAATATAACAAAATAGTGTTTCTACACCATTTTGATAATACATAGTAGTGTTTCTCACACAAGTATAATGTTTTTTTAAAAATAGGAGTAATAAACACAGTTTTCACGTGTTTGTCGTGCCTACTACCAATAGTATCAGGCAGCTTCTATTTCATTTTGTAATATGGGTATGTACGTGTATTAACCTGCCTCGGACATAATTGTCTTCCTTTTTTTATATTTATTCATCATCATGGATTACTTACTACATCGTCTCACAAAGTATCGACAGCATTTAAGTTTATTAATACAATGGCTGTCCCGCTGCATTTCGATACCGTTGAAATCTTTATTACTTAGGGCGGGGTGTTCATGTGTGTTATCCTTTATTTCACAGATAATATCTGTGAAGGATATGAGAACAATTTCTATTTGATAAGAAAAAAGACGAATGGAGCAATTGTGGATAGACATAAAAAGTCTAGGTGTTCAATTCTCTCAACCAGTTGGCCTTCCACAAATTTGACAGGGGCGGCCCGAGTTTGATTTTATACTCAGGGGCGAAAAATTAGCACGTTGGATGCAAAAATACGATATGATTCAATTTAGAGGGATGACGATACATTTTATGATGGGTCCTCGGTAAACTAATCTTTTTTCAAGTTTCAATGTTTTCTGGCATCTACTCATGCCATTGCGGGATACGAACTCACATCTCCTGTTTGTAGACAGAGTGACGGTACCGCATACGTTTTAGCTAAGGTGTTCCGGGTGCCATATATCTGCTGTACATCATATGGGTCACGTATATTCCGTTATATTTATCTTGATGTTTTAATTTCTATTTCTTTGATTGCTTAGTTTCTATTTTTGTGAAAAATGACAAACTTTTTTATGTCAAAGTAGTATACAAATTCTTGTCTTTATCAGACGATACCAAGAAATCAGTTGTTCAAGGCGCCATTGTCGGTTCAGCCGATTTCGGAATAACTAAAGACAGATATTTCTTGGTAAAGAACAGTCCACACCAAAAGTTTGCGAGTTGAATTCACTCGAACGAATGGAAGAAGCTTCGATTACACCGGTAGCATATCCAATAGCTTGAGTTGTTGATCCGAAATGGTTTTGATAAGATTTTTTACGTCATTTGTTTTGGTTTTAGAGCATTTTAAAGCATTTGAAAAGCATTTTATTGATCGGTTTTGGCGATGTTTTAAAGCATCAAAATTCGCCCCCTACTGATAAGGCTGTTACTTGTACTTCATCTTAAAAAACACATTTATCCAGTGCAGTGGTGGATGGTGGGTTTAAAACTTGGAGAGGCCCAGAAAAATTTAGGCACGGAGTCATATTGTGAAATTGAAAGTCGATGACCTTTGCTTAATTGGTAAACTGCTATTGGCAACATTGCAAATAGAATAATTAGATTTAATATTTATCATTTTTTAGGATTACTTTCCCGCGAAAAACCGTTAGCGGTAGCTCAGTGCATCAACTGATGTCACTGCAGCGCTTCTGACCGGGAGGTCCTAGGTTCGAGTCCTGACGGCGGCAGGATTTTCGACATTAGCTTTCCAGCTAGGTCGAATTCATTCGCTGTGTTGAGAATTCTAGCGACTGGTTGCTCTGATCGGTAGTTTTCTGTGGTTTCTCCGATCAACTCCAGGCGAATGCCGGAGCAGTACCCCACCAAACCGGCCACGGACCGCGCGCTGAACTGTCCTTCCTCTTTCCTCGTGTTCCTCCCTGTCGGGAGCTTAGAGCTTGTCTCGGCTGGGGCGGTGCCCCGCTGGTGGGAGAGTCCTGGTTAGGGGAAACCCCACTAGCCGACGGTAGGTCGGTGCTGAATCACGCCATCCAGCGGGGGAAGATCACCGCCATCTCCCGATAAAAACATGCACTACACTAACGGGACTAATGACCAAAGCAGTTGACGTGCCCGGAAACACGAAAAAATCAATCACTCAATCAATCAATCTCCGCGAAAACGGTACTTCCTCCAAAGATGTTATTGTGTCCACTGAAATATTGTGTCTGCCACACAACCACAGAGCATCCGTTGTCTGTGACCGCAATTCGCCTTCACATAAGGAGGTCGGACGCGCGAGAGCTACCGTACCAAATCAACTCTAAAGCTAGACAAAACGAAACTAACCTTTTCTCATTGCTTAAGGGACGTTGTCATGGCAACAGGGGAGACACGCGTCAGCTTGGGCCACCGCTATCCTGCAGGCACAAACAATGATAGTAATTGGTGGTGCTACCTATGTGTAGCGCATAGAACTGCTTAACTCCATCTTGAATAGTAACGCTACGTTTGCAGCAAGAGAAACGACTTATTTTAAATGTTTACTCGCCAGTCGTAAACTAAGATATTGCTAACATTTTTTAATGTAAAAATAGTTATTTTCATATTAAGTGTGAAATTTTCGTTTTTTTCATGGTTCGAGATCGTAGGTCGAGGCAAAATATCTCAATCGAGACCATGAAAAGGGCGGAAACTTTACACACGAAATATGAAGATTTTTTCTACAACTGCATAAAAATATATTACAAATAGGTTCGTAAACTTGTATGGGAAAAAGAACCAAACGTGCAAAAAATTATTCTAAAACCTTGCAAAAAAGACTTTTTTTCACGGTATTAAGATAGTTGTTTTGGCAACGATCTTTTTTAATGGCGATTAAAAAATGGCGAAGTTCACATACTGCTAGCGATGCAAAGAAGTTGTCTTTTGTAGAAAAGATATATTTGTCAGTTGTAGAAAATACATATTTTTGTGTAGTGAATCAATATTGTGGAAAGGCCTGGAATCCCTTGCCTCCTCTGAAAATCCGCCACTGCTCCAGTGCCACTTATTCTGGTCAGGTTTCTGGACTCTTATCTTTCCCGAATTCCAGTACGTTTTCCCTTTATATGCTTGTTATTCTTAATAATTCTAAATCAGTGTTACTTAAGACATTCAGGCATGGTAGGTCCCTGAGATCAGTACTTAGAGATACTATTCTGCTGAAAGACAATGTCGCAAAATCCATGATTTTGGTAAGGTAAAGATATACATATTTGTAAGTCGACACGATCAGCTTTAACTTACTCGGCGACGTTAGACTTGTTTTGTATTTCAATGAAAATTTCCGCTCGTGCCAAAATTTTGTAAAGATGATACCTAAACACCACAACAACTAGAATGAAAATTTATTGAATAGTTTTTGTTTTACTCGTGGCTTAGGATGTGGAAATTTTACTACAGCTCATTTGTGGTAAGTTACTCTTGTGAGGTGTTTTTTCAGTTCTGAATAGTTCTGCTGCACAGCATATGGCCTTACATGAAATCAGTTTCTTTCTTTCAATGACCCAATATAGTTACGAAATCATAAGGACTCATCTATGTTTAGCAGGATTTTATCAAGTATCGAGGGCTGTTAGTCACTGTATATATTTTCACTATAAACTGTAAAACAAATCCGATGTATCACATTACGTTTGTTTTAGCACACTAAAGTCACCTTTATGATGCGAACGGTATATTTCTGGAGATTTCTATGAATTCTTTAGGCACAGTCTACCAAGTTAAGACAGTAGGTTTTCTAATGGGATTATTTCAAAAATTAATATTAAGCGTAGGCCATTCTTAAACTTTGTAAGTCATACAAGAAGCACGTGTGTTGATCAATACTATTTGATCGGATAATTTTATAAACGTCGTATAGCCTTGTAACCAACCACATGACAAAAATATTGTTGTTTTTTCATTATGTAACGAATAGTTAATCTTACAATCAAAGGCATGAATATATGAATTTGTGAAGGCAGAACACGCTTTATACTGTTATTTCATGTTTAACGCATTTTATATTCTCATTCATTTGGAAACCAGCACGTCATACTTGGGTGTTTCTCCATACATGTTGAAAATCATAGTTATGGATTCAATTTATCACACAAACATCAAGTTAACATGAAACTAATAGCGCAGCAGTTTTCTAGAATCAACGGGATCTTTATGACTTTATTCATGATAAGGATTACTGTAGAAATAAGCGCAGGAAAATAGAAACACAACATAATAACAGTAAAAACAAAGAAACATCCTGCAGCAAGAATTAATGGCGCGAAGCTTGGACATTAGTAAAAATCCAAAACGTTGAACCCAAGGTCAATAATAAGAGAAAAGCTTAAATATTGGGATGATGAAGTGAATGGGAGAAATGAATATTATGAAAATCGAAGGGAGGTCAGATAAGCACCAGGCGTTCATATCACGGAAAGAAACAGTGACTGGGAGAGGTGGCCCAGGGCATCAAATGATGTCACTGCAGTCCCTCTGACCGGGAGGCCCTAGGTTCAAGTAGCGACGGCGGCAGAATTTTCGACCCTAGCTTGTCAGCTAGGTCGAATTCAGCCGCTGTGAGGAGGAGAATTCTAGCAGCCGACTGCTCCGATCGGTAGTTTTGGTTTCTACGATCCACACCAGGCGAATGCTGGAGCAGTACTCTAACAAACGGGCCATGAACCGCGCGAGATCTTTCTCTCCTCTTTCTTGTCCTATCCTCACACCTACACCGACATCCACTACACTACCACTCATGCCAGGAGACTGGTCTGGGACATAGAACTTGTCTAGGCTGGGGTCGTGCCCCGCTTATGGGAGGTACCTGGTTGGGGAAAACCCCGCTAGTCGACGGTAGGTCGGCGCTGGATCCCACTATCTTGTGGAGAAGATCACCACCTCCTCACGATGAAAAAACATACACTACACTTACGGAACTAACGACCTGAGCCGTTGACTCGCCCGGAATCACTAACAATCATCATATCATCATCATCACTCATCACTGAATCGTTTGGCCCTACACGTCACCACATTTTGTCTCGCTCGCGTCGTTCCGCACTGTCCCGCGTGGCGCGCTAGCTGCACTCCAAATATCTCGATTCTGACCCCACCCGATTACTGCCACACAGAATGCAAAGAATGCCCAGAAGTGTTTGTTCGGCGAATGTGTAATTGGAATGCCTGCCGTAATGGAGAAAACAGAGCAGGCGCCAGCGAGTTTATATAGGTTGCTTTCGGGAGCTCCATTTGGAGATTCCATTGCGCGGTTACAATTACTGACACTTTCCCCGGATCGAACGCTGCGGCGCGTGCATTTTTTCCTCCCAATAGAGTTAGCGCCACGTTCCACGAAGTGCGCATGGAATTACAGTCAGCATTTTACAAATAACTCACCCGCGTTTTTTACACTTTGAGCCATGTTTTGTCAGGCGATCTAACGAAACGGATCGCTTTTAATGAGGTTAAACGAATTTCGGAGAACAATGAACGAATTACATGTACAATTGAATGAAAGTTTGACTGCACTACGAAAGAGGTCAGAAGAGTATTAAACGAGTTGCGGTATAGTGTATTGCTCTTTGGTGTTTTTTTTAAATAATAATTTTGTTGAACGTTATAATATTGAAAATTTAATATTTCAAAGAAACGTATGCAGTTAATCTGTGCAAGAAGCAAAGAAACTAGATTTAAAATATTTTCTAAAGGAAAATATGGAAGTAATGTGTAAGACACTATGCCATATATCGTATTCTAATAGAAAAATATCATTTTGTGAGAAATTAAAATTGTAAGTTTTATAAATATTTATCTTCCTACTCTTCTTAGAGTTGGTATCAGCGTTTTTTCTCAGAAACATGGCGCAGATATGAATAGAAATTATCCACTTCTAATGAACAATACCATTTCCAAACCTTTAAAAAAAAATGATAAAACGGATAAATACGTTTAGGATTTCGGAGTGTAATAGAGTATCTACCTTTAACTCCAAGGACTTCCATTATAATCTGATGGCGCACCCTCGATTCTCACAAATGCTCCGGCGGCAAGGGGTTGCCACCGGGAGAACATTAGTAACCTTTATAAAGGAAATTTTAGTCAAATTTTGTGAACAGAGCGTACGTTTTAATAGACAAAATACTAATTAATAATGTTAATTCTGCTACGTAAGGAAGGGCTTTGGGCCTCGTGGTACCTGCGTGAGGTAACGAATAGCTCCATAACGTCCCTTTGCACACACGGAGGCCTGTTTTGCAACCACATATTAATTACGTTTATACCTTTGACCAACACGACGGCGGCGTCGGCCGAGAGAGGGGAACGGAGGGTCTCCGGGCTCTCACACGGTTCCATCCCCTCCCCCTCTTCGTCTCATCCCGCCACTAATTACTCTGGATGGGTAGGAGGGAGGGAGAGAGGGAGTCGTGGGGTCTTATGAGGTTGGCAGCGAGGTCCGGGTAGCTGTGGTGAAGAATTGCTGGCGGCTGACGGATTGGGTTTTGAGTGAATGATTTTTTCGTGTTTCCAGGCGCGTCAACTACTGTGGTCATTAGTCCCGTTAGTGTAGTGCATGTTTTTTCTCGGCAGATGGCGGTGATCTTCCCCCGCTGGATGGTGAGATCCGGCGCCGACCTACCGTCGGCTAGTGGGGTTTCCCCCCAACCAGGACCCTCCCACCAGCAGGGCACCGCCCCAGCCGGGACAAGCTCTAAGCTCCCGACAGGTCTCCCGGAATATGTGGTAGTGTAGTGCATGGTAGTGTAAGTGTGTGCGTAAGGGGGAGAACATAGGACAAGGAAAAGGGGAAGCAAAGATTGCGCGCGGTCCGTTGCCCGTTTGGTAGGGTACTGCTCCGGCATTCGCCTGGTATTGATCGGAGAAACCACGGACAACTACCGATCGGAGTCGAGCCGCTAGAATTCTCCTCCAGACAGCGATTGAATTCGACCTAGCTGAAAAGCTAGTGTTGAAAATCCTGCCGCCGTGGGGAGTGGGAACCTAGGACCTCCCGGTCAGAGGTGCTGCAGTGACATCAGTTGATGCACTGAGCTACCGCTCTCGGTCTGACGGATTGGATTCGGAGAAACGCATTGCTCGGTGAAACGAAATTTTTCTCCCAAGGCATTTTATGTAATTTTTAAACTGCTACTACGTGGTAATTATGTAATGCTTAATAATGTACCGAAATACTTCCCTTGAATGGTTCCAGACTGCAGAGTGCGTTTATTGAAAAAACGCAGAGAGAAATAGCGTCTTTGTGCATTATTTAAATCAATATGACAGGATCGTCCGTGGGGTGAAGTACGGGAGAGACTATCAAAACCAACTTACGTCGCGCGGAAGGATTATGGTTTCAAAATTCGGCAAAGAAAACAGAACAGATGTACGTAAATTCTCATTTGTAAACAGAACGATACAAAATTGGAACAAATTACCTGCAGCAGTGCTGGAGACTTTCCCTCAGAATGTCAAAAATTTTAAAATTAGACTAAGTAAACATGGTTAATAGATTAATTTTGTAAAATTGTATTTGGTAACATGTATATATATATATATATATATATATATATATATATATATATATATATATATATATATATATATGTTGTTTGATGTTTGTTGTGTGTATTTTTAGTAATTCCTTAGAAAACGCCACCTCAGGAAGTATTCTATATATTCCTAAGTAGAAAAATAAATGTTCTATTCTATTATATTCTATTGAGATGAACATCATTGTTGTGGGGATCGGGAGTGGTAGCTCAGTGCATCAACTGATGTCACTGCAGCGCCTCTGACAGGGAGGTCCTGGGTTCCTGTCCCGACGGCGGCAGGATTTTCAGCTAGGTCGAATTCAGGCGCGGCCTGGAGGAGAATTCTAACGGCCGGCTGCTCTGATCGGTAGTTTTCCGTGGTTTCTCCGATCAACACCAGGTGAATGCCGGAGCAGTACCCTACCATATGGGCCACGGACCGCGCGCAATCTTTGCTTCCCCTTTTCCTTGTCCTATGTTCTCCCCCTTACGCACACACTTACACTACCATGCACTACACTACCACATATTCCTGGAGACCGGTCGGAAGCTTAGAACTTGTCCCGGCTGGGGCGGTGCCCCGCTGGTGGGAGAGTCCTGGTTAGGGGGAAACCCCACTAGCCGACGGTAGGCGGCGCCGGATCTCGCCATACAGCGGGGGAAGACCACCGCCATCTCCCGAGAAAAAATATGCACTACACTAACGGGACTAATGACCAAAGCAGTTGAGGCGCCCGGAAACACGAAAAAAAACCAATCATTGTTGTGGGAGTGCCGCCATGTCTCATGCTTAACAACCCTGATATACAAATATATAATTTACAATTACTGACCTGATTTGGGAAACGTTGGAGTGTAAAATCAATTTGTAATAATTTGCAAGTTACAGTTCATAAGATAATAAATTTACGTAAAAAAATGGTAAAACAAAATGTGTAAGAGATATTGCTTAACGTTCAATGAAACACAGGTATTTCATTTTTTTTTTTTTGAATTCTTGCAAATTTTTTTGTAAGCAACAGTATTGGTTTGGACACAATAAAACCTACAATTTCTCATGATGAAAATATTTGCCTAATCCACGCAATATGTTGAAAACTATCCGAATATAATAAATTTGCCACATTGCTCGTTTCTTTTCAGATTTGTAAATCGATTTTCGTAAAAAATATCGTGCTAAAGTGTATTTACGTGGCCATTTAATCACTTCATGAAATGTATAAAAATAAATATGTTGACATTGAATATTGAACCTACAATCATGTCGTCTGAGTTGCAAGATATCATCCTTTATTTCCAAAAAAATATATTTCCTTTAAGTGGGATATCACCCTCTCCCTCTTTCTCTTTATATTTTTCTCTCTAGCTCTCTCATTCTTTTCATTTCTCCACCTTTCTCTCTCTCTCTCTTTCTCTCTCTCTCTCTCTCACTGTGTGCGGGGGGGGGTCCTTTTATCCATTTCGATAAATATGCAGTGATCCCTGTTATTTCTTCTCCGTCCCCTTCCTTTGTTCGTATCACGTGGCGTAGAGAAGGAGTAGCTGTTGCCTTTGCACAATTACGGTTCAATTCTTCCTTTCCATAATGACGCACCAACCAAAAACTTTCAAAATGTGTTTTGTTTTTGGAATAACGGCACGTGCGGAGGTTCTATTTGTTAAGGTGACGCACGAGGAAATATACTAATCTTAATAGAATATCATTAACAATTGAAGACTGCAAAGCGATTTCAGCTATTATAAAGAGATGTGGGTTTTAACAGCGATATGAGTAATTTTAATTTAATAAAAAATACCAAAAGAAGTGATTCATCAAGTGCTAAACTCTGTCCTTAATCTATTAATATTTTTTTTATTTCTGCTTGAGAAATCCTAAATTTTTATTCATTTATATTCATACAAATTGTAAATATTAAATATAAATAATAAAACATGATGTGTAAAAATTGTTTGTAGACTATCAATTAAATTTTATGTGCACTAGTTGCTTCTCCAAGAAATAGTCCAGTTTTCTAATATTACTGTTTTTATGAAATACTGAACCACGTCTTATAAATACTTGTGTACGAGTTTTTGAGAAACTTTTGCAAAATTTTCTACAAAGTTAAAAATCTATCACTGTGCATACTGATCAGTAGAGACAGGGAAAATGTGTAGTAAGAAACGTCAAAATATGTATAGAAATATGTAATGGAAACAGTAAGGATATGTAATGAATATGTAAAATCAGATATCATATGAAATAATAAAACACACAAATCATAAAACACATTAACTTAATTCGAAATTACATTTATAAAAAATGCCACGTCACACATATATATATATATATATATATATATATATATATATATATATATTGTTACCCAGAAGGAAAAATACCTAGAAGGGGAAGGTGGGCAGCCTGACCACCACATCACGGCTTGTCCTTTTCCTCTCTCATCTACTTTTCCCCTCTCACCTTTCTCTCCCAAATGCATGACGGCAGCACAGCAGGGAGTGTTCATCAGCTGAGACCCTTGTTACTCGGTCGCGGACTCCCCCACCGCCGCGCCTTCGCCCCCCTCCACCCCCTCCAACGCTCCCCTCCCGCGAGGGGAGAAAAAGCGCCCGCGATGCGGCAGGAAATGGCGGCGGCGGCGGCGGCGGCGGCGGCGGCGGCGGCGGCGGCGGCGGGCGGCGGCGGCGGCGGCGGCGGCGGCGGCGGCGGCGGCGGCGGCGGCGGCGGCGGCGGCGGCGGCGGCGGCGGCGGCGGCGGCGGCGGCGGCGGCGGCGGCGGCGGCGGCGGCGGCGGCGGCGGGGCGGCGGCGGCGGCGGCGGCGGCGGCGGCGGCGGCGGCGGCGACGGCCGGGACGGCGAGGCGGGCGCAGCCAGCGAGTTCGCAGGGAACATTAATATCGGTTATAGATTTGTAATGGGGCCGGGAAAGGGGCGCGAGCACCGCGGAAGAACGTTGTCGACAGCGTTCACCCCCCCACCACCACTCCCCCCCCACCGCCAACGCCCCCACGTCCAGCTCCTCCTTTCTTACCATCTATCCAGTTTGCACGGTTAATATTCATTGCTTACTTTCAATATTCCTTGTTTATCTACCATCGCCATTCTGGCATTCAGATGGTCGCTTGAGCATGAAAAGCCCCCTCGTCTGAAGATGTGCGATTGAGGGGGGCGGGAGTGGGGGGGCGAAAGAAAGAACGCAGTCCGCTGAAGGAGACAGAGTGCCCGAGGCAGTACCAGCGGAGAGGGAGAGTGGGACGGAGAAGTGCAGGGTGGAAGAGGGAAAAGAGATGGGAAATGGTGTGGAGGGAAGACGGAGAAAGGCTGGAGTAGATGCCTCAGAGTATCTAGTAATCTCACTGCTGTGCCTATGACGGAAGGCGCTAAATATGACGGTGCCTATTGCGGAAGATGGAAGGCGGAGATAAGACGGTGGCAAGATTTTCGACACTAGCTGCATCGAATTCAGATGCTGATTCGAAGAAAATTCTGGTTGACTTCGTAGTTTCTCTTATCAACACCAGGCGATTTCGAGAGCAGTACTCTAATAAACGAGCCACGTACAACACATGATCATTTCTTAGACTTCCTTTTCCTATCCACATCCGTAACGTACATTCTCTTACTTACATTCAGGTATACCGAGAGTCCAATTAAGACATTAGAGCTTGTCCCGTCTGGGGCAGGGCCCCACTTGTGGAAGATACATGGATTGTTTGATTGATTGATTTTTTCGTGTTTCCGGGCGCGTCAGCTGCTTCATTAGTCCCGTTAGTATAGTGCATGTTGTTTTCTCGGGAGATGGGGGTGATTTTCCGCTCGCTGGATGGCGAGATCCGGCACCGACCTACCGTCCGCTAGTGGGGTTTCCTAATCAGGACTCTCTGTTATTGTAAGTGTGTGTGTGTGTGTGTGTGTGTGTGGTGTGTGTAAGGGAGAGGATAGGACAAGGAAGGGAAGGACACATCGCGCGCGGTCCATGGCCCGTTTGGTAGGGTACTGCTCTGGCATTCGCCTGGTGTTGATCGGAGAAACGACGGAAAACTACCGATCAGAGCACCTAGAATTCTCCCCCACAGCGACTGAATTCGACCTAGCTGGAAAGCTAGTGTCGAAAATCCTGCCGTCGTCAGGACTCGAACCTAGGACTTCCCGGTCAGAGGCGCTCCAGTGGCATCAGTTGATCCCCTGAGCTACCGCTCCCAGTGGAAGATACTTGAAAAAAACGCGTTAGCTAACGTATTAGTCGGCGTCAGATTTCACCATCCAGCGGTGGGAGATAACCTTCATCTCCTGGAGAAAAAACATGCACTACACTTACGAAACGTACATCTCGACGCGCCCGGAATCACTTACCAATCAATCAAGGGCGAGGAAGAGAAACACTGAACGATGCAGGAATAACGTAATTAGAGAGTGGATCAGAGCTAACAATGATGGATGAACTAGGTAAAGAGGGTGACGCCAGGAGAATTGTAGCAGTGAAGGGAGAGAATACTAAAACGGGCGTCAGCGGGATAGACAGAAAGACGGAAGAGGCGGGTTGGCAAATGCCAAGGCAGGATGGGGAAGCGTAGAACGCGCGAAGAGGGTGGGATGTGCAGGGTGCGCCCTTTGTGAAGCAGACAATGGACGATCACCGCTGACTTGGGCTGAGCGACTGCGAAGAAACTGCGTTTCTTTCACCGGTGCGGCGGCAGCGGGGGCTGCACCGTATTCCGGAAGGGAAGTCGCAGATCGTCCTCGCCTTGTAAGCATCTCCGAGCAGCCGTATCGGCACGCGGTTGCATTGAGAGGCGAGACGCTGAATTTATTTCGGGGCCATTTCTTTGAGCGAGTGCAAGCGCTGGAAGTGTTTGCCTGAAATGTTTCTCTGCATTCGCGTGTTACATTTTGAGAGCTACGCTTGGTTTCTTTGTCAACCCTTTCCCTCATAACTTTAAAGAAGTAGACCGGGAACGGTGGCTCATTGCAACTGATGTCAATGCAGTGCCACTGACCGGGAGGTCCTAGGTTCGAGTCCCGACGGTGGCAGGATTTTTGACACTACCTGGTGAGCTAGGTTGAATTCAGTCGCTGTCAGGAGAATTTCTACAGCCGGCTGCTCTGATTGGTATTTTTCAAGGCCAACGCGGAAAACAAGGCGAATGTCGGAAATGTACCCTAACATACGGGCCACGGACCGCGCGCGATCTTTCCTTCCTCTTTCTTGTCCTATCCTTACCCCCCCACACACACACACTAACACGCACTACACTACCACACATGCCGGCAGACCGGTCGGGGACTTAGAACTTGTTCCGGCTGTGGCGGTGCCCAGCTGGTGGGAGATACCTGGTTATGAAAAAAGCCCGTAGTTAACAGTAGGTAAGCGCCGGATTTCGACATTCTGTGGGGGTAGATAACCACCACCTCCCGATGAAAAACATGTACAATACACGTACGGGTTGAGTTGATACGCACGGAATCACTAATCAATCAATCAATCAATTTAAAAAATTGGTAAGTTGTCAATTGGGATTATAAATAACATATCCCGACAAAATATTTGAAATGTTTTATATATATTGTATTTATTTGGAATTTTTTCGGTCGGATTAATCTTATTTTGCAAGCGAGCGATGTTGGCAGCCCTGAGCCGTTTGTATTTATTTCTTAGTTACTCGCGCTTTGTTTTGGCACACAAGTTCCCGCGGGGGGTACTTTGTGTGCCAAGCCTATTTTGTACAAAAATAAACTCCGCAAGGGCTGAATAATATTTGCACATAATTTTTATTTAGTTATATTTGAAATGTATACGTATTACAATTTCAGTTAATAATAATAATAATATAAAATTAATTAAAAAGAATATATATATATATATATATATATATATATATATATAACATTTTCTTTGTAACCTTGTCTTTCTCAATGAAATTATCTCTATACTTCAAATGGCGGCTTGAATAATCACTTGCATATTCAAGCTCAGGACACGTGTCATGTTCACTTTCGGCCACAACAACTTTTTTTTTTTTCAGAATCATTTGGAGCTTCGCAAATTTTGTATTTTGACAATTTCTCGCGAAATATTTCACATATCTGCTTTTTCCATAAATTATTCATCTCTGTATTGTTTCTAATGTAAATCGCAATAAATTAGTTTCATTACATAAAGGAATTTTAAAAATCCTGTGATAATTAAAAGAAAATGAAAACTCACATTGATGTCCGCACGGCGGAGAAAGGGCGCCAACGGACACTTTCCAACGGAAATTCAATCCTCCAGCCACTGCAGGAATCGAGTGTCGGGGAGGAAACAGCTGAATGCCTTCTGAGAAGTTAGGTCAAATGTCAGAACGCACGCTGATGTTATCTCACATCTAGGACGATAACAGTTCGAGTGGCGTGCAAAGTACGCCAACGCGAGTAATGAAGGGTTAATATCCTCGCCTGTGGTTAAGGGAGACGTATGGTGAGCATAACATTTTCCCATCTCTGGAACTAGTTTACTTGGCCTGATTAAGCTTTTTCTGCCATCACACATCTATAGAAACTGAGACGATTAGTAATAGAAAGCAACAGCTTTTCTTTATACCCCGACTGAAAATAGACCCCGGGATAGATACGCTATTCTAAACTGCTAACTTTGTCTTGCATTAAAAATTCAATGCCATATTTATGTGCCAAAATTAGTTAATTGTATTTTACAATGTATTTTCCTGACGAGATACAGGATAGCAACGGCTCCTTGGGATTTTTCGTTTTCCGCAGTCTTCATTGTAATGATGCACGCGTGTGCCTAATGCTTGAATGTATGAAAAAAGAGTTAAAAGTAGGAGAAGAGAAGACAGCGAAGAAGTAGATTATGTACCTGTAGATGTTGAACGAGCATTGAACAAAAAAGATTACTAAACCCTAGATAATGGAAATATAAAGTGGATAAACAAGTATATCATGAAGCAGCAGATATTGAACAAGCGGATGATGGACCAACAGATATTAACCAAATAATAAGAAATCACTAACAATAGATAATGAAGAGTGAATGAGAACAAGTAGATCAACACGTAGATAAACAAGTAGATAAGTAGATCAACACGTAGATAAACAAGTGGAAATAGTAGATAAATAAATAGATGAACAAGTAGCTAAACAAGTAGCTCAACTAGTAGATAAGCTAGTAGATAAGCTAGTAGATAAACAAGTAGCTACACTAGTAGCTACACTAGTAGATAAACTAGTAGCTACACTAGTAGCTACACTAGTAGCTACACTAGTAGCTACACTAGTAGCTACACTAGTAGCTACACTAGTAGCTACACTAGTAGATAAACAAGTAGCTAAACTAGTAGCTAAACAAGTAGATAAACTAATAGATAAACAAGTAGATAAACAAGTAAACAAACATTTAGATAATTAAAATGTTGATGATGATGTGAGAATTTATTCTTCACAAGATTCCCCACCCAATTTTCAAACGAAGCGAAGACAAAACGACGCGGGTCTCCTTTCTCCTCTGGTGGGTGGACGGCCGCATTCATCGCGGCGCAGCAGCGCCCCTCGAGGCCGTCATCCGCGGCAGCTGACCGCAGGAAGCGGGGCTGGCTCCGGAAATTTCTTCCCTTCTGTTGCGAGCCCTTAATTAATGCACCACCGCCGCACCGCAGTCTTTTGCAGAGCCACAGTCTGGGACATCTTTCCGCCCCTCGACTGTGCTCAAGTACACGAAGCTCCCTCGCTAATCTTCGCTTTAGTCTGCGTGTAGATCAACCGCCTGCGGTTTATGTAACGCCAGTTCACCCCGGGTTCATATATGAAAAGCTAATTTAAAGTTGATGACTTTGAGTGGTAGCTATTTACTCGTTTGGTGAACGCCTACATGTTTTTGAACGTTATAATATCCTTTTAGTATTTTGTGATTTTAAATTTAGTTGGCGAACATAGAAAATTCTCAAAATGACGTTATGAGAAAAAGAACTCTTCAAACCTTACCAATGGCTTACCCATACCAATGGCCAACCTTATCAATGGCTAACAACTACAATTAAAAAGTTTAAGAATACATTAAAATGTATTTATGAGGAAGGAACTAAATAATTTATTGGCGTGATCAGAGGTACCGAAGCACGTTGATGGCACTCACGGGCGGGATCCTTCATATTCATTTCAAATAATTCAAGAGTAATATCGACGAATGGATTTGTATAATTCAAGAGTAAATGAAAACAAATCTGCTGAAACCATAAGTAATTTTTAGGCTTAGATTAATAAACAGTTACGAGAATTCTTAGAATTCAACATGCAATATATTGATAAAAATTTCAACATCAACTAGGAAACATATACAGACTTAATACCTACAGATTTCTAAAAAATTTTCTTTTTCGAGCGATTCTGAGAAAAGCAGAATTTCAAGCTCATTTTCACAGAAAAGTTTTGTATTTTTGAGAAACTTTATTAGCTATGACTTGAAGCATTGGTACAACGAATTCGATAATGTATAAAAATCGCCCGCGCTCGTCGCCCGCGCTCGTCGCCCGCGCTCGTCGCCCGCGCTCGTCGCCCGCGCTCGTCGCCCGCGCTCGTCGCCCGCGCTCGTCGCCCGCGCTCGTCGCCCGCGCTCGTCGCCCGCGCTCGTCGCACGCGCTCGTCGCACGCGCTCGTCGCACGCGCTCGTCGCACGCGCTCGTCGCACGCGCTCGTCGCACGCGCTCCCTTTCCGGTTAACCCCCCCGCTGAATCAACCTGCCCCGCTGCGCCCTGATTTACTCTGGGCGTTTGCAGGGTCGTTCGACAGGGCACGCGGCGCTGCTATTGAAGCCTCGGGCGAGCGCACCGAACGGGTGAGGAGGCAAAGGAGGAGGGCGGAGGGAGGGGATCGAGGCCGATGTGGGGGCGGAGGCTGTGGCGTTGAAGGTGGAGTGTTGTGTGGCGAAGCTTTTGGTTACGTGCCGAAATACCCACTGAGATGATAGTTTTAGGTAAGTTTCCAAATTCTTCTGATAGGTTCTAAAATACATAAATGTCTGATATGCATGTGTGCGTGAGATTGAGTGATTGACACAGAGAGAGAGAGAGAGGGAGAAGAGGAAGAGTGAGTGAGAGTGAGTGGGTAGTGAGAGAGGGAGAGTGAGTGAGTGAGTGAGGGAGAGAACGTGTGAATTGTCATTAATCGGACGTAACCGGACTTGGATAGGTCACTATCACTTAATCTTAAAGAGAATCTTACCGCTACATGGATTTGCAAATAGACTAACTTTTAATAACGGAATTATGCATACACGTATACGTAATATTCCTTAGAAAGGAAGTTTAAAGAGTATTTTCCTTGAATTCCAACAAAACAAAATTGTGTACAAGTGAATACATCTTACACAAATAGAAAGAAATAGACAAAAGCTTAAATATTTTTAATAATTCGAATTGAAACGTCCACCATTAACATTGGAAAGTAAAATGAAATAGAGGAAAAAAAAAATCCTCTTGTTTTTTTACATAATATATTAACTTGTGTATAATTTTTTAAGAATCGAAAATATCAGAAGTAATACTTTCCAATTATTGTAATTAAGTAAGTATTGTTCCATTTACAAAAGTTTCCTTTTCATCTTCATTTACAAATAAACCATAAAAAACACATTATTATAACGATGCTGTTTAAAATTTTATATGCAACTATTAAAAACTAAAATACTTTTTAAATTCATATGCAACTTCCATGTTTGAAGTATGGAGCATTGTGTGAGACGAGATGTAATGCTGTCTTGTAAAATATGTTCCCAGGAGAAATCAACAAAAGAGTTGTTTAATACCACGTATAATAGAAAATGACACGGTTCGAAAGGATACGATGTGTAAAAAGGAATAATATGAGTAAATAGATACGAATAATATGTTCAAATCATAATTAATTATGAATTATTAATAATTGGGAGCGATAGCTCGGTGCATCAACTGATGTCACTGCAGCGCATCTGGCCGGGAGGTCCTACGTTCGAGTCCCGATAGCGGCAGGATTTTCGACATTAGGTTTTCAGCTAGGTCGATTCAGTCGCTGTTTGGAGGAGAGTATTAGCGACTGGCTGCTTTGATCGGTCTTTTTCCGTGGTTTCTCCGATTAACAACAGGTGAATGCCAGAGCAGTACCCTACCAAACGGTCCACGGACCGCTAGCTTCCTCTTCCTTGTCCTATCCTCAACCCTTCCACACACACACCCTTACACTAACATACACTACACTACCATACACGCCGGGAGACCGGTTGGGGACTTGGAACTTGTCCCGGCTGTGGCGGTGCCCCGCTGGTGGGAGATACCTGGTTGGGAAAACCCGTTAGACGACGGAAGGTTGGCACCGGATCAGTCCAACCAGCGGGGAAGACATCCACCGCCACCTCCCGAACAAAAACAACCACCACACACATACGAGACTAATGACCATACTTGACGCTCCCGGAATCACTAAAAATCCATCAATCAATCATTAATTATTAACAGAGAAAGTAGAAAGGCGTATTCTAAAAAATGTAAGTATAAAAACATGTCGTAATATCAGTGTTCCTTGTTCTTATTTTAAAATTATTCAATACCTCCGTTGATTGTAAACGTTCGACGGAGTCTGATACGGGTGACTACGGCGGTGATAACAGTCGAAAGAGCTTCTGGCGCGGGCCGAAGGACGACTGGGAGATGGCCGGAGCGAGTCGTGAGCACAAATATTTACCCGGAAGACGGCGCTCCCCGCCACTCGCACCATCGAGTCCTTTAATGAACGCTGTGCCCGATGCTCGCCTGACCCTCCCCACTCCCCTGTCTAGCCAGCCCCACCCCACCCCCGGGAGTCTTTGTTTGGCCAGAACGCAGCGGAAGTATTCTACTCGCTACTACTACTACGGAAGGTACGATTTCCGGGAAGAACTCGCGGAGATACCAGATGTTTGTGGAAGGTCCCGTCATGATATTAGAGAAGAGGTCGCCGGACTCAATTTGCAGTTGAAGCACATTAAGGTACGCTTTGCTGAATCGTCTTCTGACAGTTTGTGTGTGCTTCCTCTAAGTAACAAGACCGGGGACCTCGATAAATCAACATGGTAAACGTTTATGATTGCATAAAGGACGTAAATATCCTAATTCGCTATTGTACTTGACAGTAGAGAATGAATGCGATGAAAAGTTCAGTGGTCGTAGAATATTCCGTATTAGTGCCGTCATGATTTAATAACCCCTCTGTGTTCCTTGCTCGTTTTACACTGTTATTGATTCAGTGTGTGCGAATGCTTGACTGACAGCGCTTGTTGACGTGAACTAACGTTGCATTGGATGATATGGAAAATTGGTGTCAGTTTCCTTGCTAATTAAAATCTCTATTTTAGCATTCTTGATTTCCTTCGGTCAGGAATAGATTTTTTCTAGAAATTCAATATAGTCAACTATTACATAACGATTAGTCATTCCGTTTATCCATATTCCCTAATTCTTCTTACTGTACTTCCTGTCACCTCTATCTGTATTTAACATCTTACAAGATTTTGAACTTCTATAGACATACATTAAACTTGATGAGATTGTCTTGAATATAATTGTAAATTATATAATAAGAATATATAATAAGTTACAAGATCGTTTAATGACCTTTAAAATAATATACTATATTACCAAATGTGTACAAAATACGTAAAAAGGCTATTATTTACTTCCGCAAACCTATCAGAAGTTTCCTTTTCACTCTAAAGAATTTTGGATGCTGATTTTAGGGTGACTACGTTTCTATATTAATTTTATCTGTTTAATCAAATCGAATAAAACGAAAGCGCCAGACCATCCTAACCACAATACCCACATACAAAAAGAATTTGTTTCATAAGTTCATCCTGAAATTAATTATCCGTCCGTTTCTGGCTAATCATGACATGAAAAAACAATGCAGCGAAACAATGAAGTTGGTTTAATCCAAATAATTAGTTTAAATCAATTTAGATTTTGAACTCTTTCGGAGATTTTTAAAAAACAATGTGATGTTCAAAGAAAATCTGAGCTTCATCTAGCACTGCAAAGTGCATTCATGGTAAGAAATTCATTTCTCTGTGTGGTCGGAATCGTTAAGAATTGCATGGGCGCCATCACCCACACTCACATATATTGCATCTTTACTAGTGGTGCTGGTTCTACCCTGACGTGTCGTCTGGTTGGGATGACCAAGAAGCGATATGTTTTAGGATAATAAGGATGAAGAGAAGAAACACATGAATGGAGTGAAAGTTTGGTTTGGTTTCGTTTTTTCGTGTTTCCGGGCGCGTCAACCGCTTTGATAATTAGTCCCGTTAGTGTAGTGCATGTTTTATCGGGAGATGGCGGTGGTCTTCCCCCGCTGGATGGCGAGATCTGGCGCCGACCTACCGTCGGCTAGTGGGGTTTCCCCCTAACCAGGACTCTCCCACCAGCGGGGCACCGCCCCAGCCGGACAAGCTCTAAGCTCCCGACCGGTCTCCCGGAATATGTGGTAGTGTAGTGCATGTAAGTGTTAGTGTTAGTGTGTGTGTGTGTGTGTGTGTGTGTGTGTGTGTGTAAGGGAGAGGATAGGACAAGGAAGAGGAAGGACAGATCGCGCGCGGTCCGTGGCCCGTTTGTTAGGGTACTGCTCCGGCATTCACCTGGTGTTGATCGGAGAAACCACGGAAAACTACCGATCAGAGCAGCCGGCCGCTAGAATTCTCCTCCAGACAGCGACTGAATTCGACCTAGCTGAAAAGCTAGTGTCGAAAATCCTGCCGCCGTCAGGATTCGAATGAATGGAGTGAAAGCTTCAAGTGACAGAGGCATAGCAGTAACATATAAAACGTTCGACCCGGACGTCGTTACTGCGCGGGCGTTCTCGGTCAGAAGGGTGAGGATTTAAATCCTTCTTGTATACGGATGTAACTGTGGAGTTGTGATACTCTGACCTCTCCCAGCCATCAAGTGTCGAAATGCACTTTCCCCATTTTTCACAATTTTTCCGTCTTCCCTGGACTGTCAGGACAGCTTGGGAGTATGATATGGGAGGCATGTTCACGTTATACCAGGACTGTGCCGTTCCCTTCAACCTGTTTGCCCGCAGGAAGCAATGTGGACTCGGTTTCTCCAAATTGTGCTCTGTACGGACCTCCGGCCTCCAGCGGACGAGAGAATACGACCATGTATTCCCATATGTCCCAGATGGTTGGTTGGTTGGTTGCTTGGTGGTTGGTTGGTTGGTTGGTTGGTTGGTTGGTTGGTTGGTTGGTTGGTTGGTTGGTTGGTTGATTAGTTGCTAGTGATTCCGGGAGCTACTCTGTCTAGATCTGAGATCTGTCTATCTGTCTGTCTGTACTTAGTGCGACATCCCACGAACGGGCATGGCCTACCAGTAGCGTCCCAGCCTCGCGGCCATGGGTTAAGAGGGTACGTATGGTTAGCACGAAGACATCTCCACCCTGTATTCCAGTCTTATCAACCTGAGAAGCGAGTCTCCCATCTTCACACAGCAACATATACTGGGACATTTCAAGGAAAACGCACATTATATCTTGCTCGACCGGGAATCGAACCCGCAGTCGGAAAGCGAAGCACGCTGGCCAATGAGCTAAGCCGCGAGGACGAGATCTGCAGTAAAGAAGCAAAATACCAAGGATGTATAGCACAACATTGCAGTCAGAGAACTTGGGAGGGACTTAATGACGTAAATATGGAGTGGGGAAAGAGAGTACGGCTTGCGAGGCGAAGCTAGAGCGGAGACGAAAGCAGGAGTGGAAAGTAAAGAAGAGCGAGGTGAAACCGGAAAGAAATGGTGACGAATCAGAGAGAAGATGTACAAGAATGGCAAGGACCTGGGGCAAAATCGGATACAAGGGGACACAAGCATTCAAGACAAGGAAGGGACGGAAAGCGTGAGAAAGCGGCGATGAAGCAGTGAAAAGGGCGTTGCGGTTATAGTTAATGCCTTATTTTACGTGGCGAGACTCGGGCCATCAGGCCCGCTTTTCCGTCAAACCACGCAAATTTTGCTACGCTCCTTTCACCACCTAACGGTGGTATTATCTTGGGGGGACGAAACAGGCGGATCTCAATTTTGTTCAGAAACTTATTTTAGGCTTAAGAATCTTTTACATGCAGTAAATCTAGTACATGGGACAGACGGCTTTACTTCCCCTCCGAAGGAAGACGTATGAAGGATTTTTTCGCCCTTAAAATTCCTTCGGTCGGGTTTGAATCCACGAACTCGGGTATAACAGTCCAGTACGCTGACCGTTATACCACCGAATTCGCTAATGGTGGCCTACATATTATCTGCGCACTTTTTCTTGAGCCCTCATTTTGCTGAATACGAAAGGAGTGTTGTTTGATTATTTCGACAACCGGACTAATAGAACAAATCTGTAACTCGATTTTGGAAGCAAAATAGTTTCTATTACACGGAAGGGAACATTTATTGATATCAGACTTCGTCAACAACACTTGCTGCTATCCTTTATACAGAATTCAACTAATGTTAGTAAAGGAGTAGGGTATGTAAACCGGGATTCAAGAAAACGTGCACGTGTAATTCTGCGCGCGGTGGCAATCGCAACAGCTTTCAAGAGTTGTTGCGAGGAGCAGGTTTGGGGAGGAGCAAGAACGGGTAGGTATGGTGGATGCATAGAGGTCGCGAGGGACGCAAGGGAGTTTTGAAGTAGAGGGCGTAAGAGAATGCGAGGCGGCCCGAAAAACAGAGCGAGAGAGGAATAGAAGCGGCGTATGGTCGATAGGGGTGACGATGGATGTCGCGAGAGAGGTGCGAAAGGTATGACGGTGATGCCAAAGGGGTGAATAAGTGCAAGGGCGGAGCCGAGGTGGCAGTGAGTTGCGCGCCGGGGGGGGAGCTGGGGCGGAGGATTGATGGAGTGGAGGAAAGGCGGGGCGTAGGAAGGGCGGTGCGGAGCGTGGACGGGGTGGAGGAAGGGCGGGAGGGAGGAAGGGCGGGAGAGGAAGAGCGCAGCGTAGGAATGGCGTGGTGTAGAAAGGATAGGGCGGAGGAAGAGCGGGACTCAAGAAGGGTGGGGCCGAGGAAGGGCGGGGTTGAGGAAGGGCGAGGCCCGAGGAAGGGCGGGGCTGAGGAAGGGCGGGGCCGAGGAAGGGCCGGGCGGAGGAAGGGCGGGGCCGAGGAAGGGCGGGGCCGAGGAAGGGCGGGGCGGAGGAAAGGTGGGATGTGGTGCGTTGGTGGCGCGAGCGAGTGGCGGGGTTACTGCAAGCGCGAGGCGCGATCGGTGTGGGAGCCGGGACGAGGATGCGGCGATGGCAGCACATGCGATCCGCTGTAAGCCCCCGCGCGTTTGATGGCGCTGTCACGGCGCTCTCAACTTGTCACCGACAGAATGCGCTGTAAAACGGCGATTACCGGCCCAGATCGCCCAGCGCTCGACGCGGCCGCCGCCGCCCGCCGCCCGCCGCCGCCCGCCGCCCGCCGCCCGCCGCCCGCCGCCCGCCGCCGCCGCCCGCCGCCCGCCGCCCGCCGCCGCCGCCCGCCGCCCGCCGCCGCCGCCCGCCGCCCGCCGCCCGCCGCCCGCCGCCCGCCGCCCGCCGCCCGCCCGCCGCCCGCCGCCCGCCGCCGCCGCCCGCCCCGCCCTACCAGCTTCCAGCGCTGTTGGATGCCTCCCGCTTGGCGTGGGGGCTGTACAGCGCGTCTCACATGCTTCTCCTAGATGTATTCCTATCTCTGGGGTTAAAGGAAACATCTTCCATGAAGCGATATTGCCCGCAACTAAATGTATTTACAATGAATGTTTGTCCAAATGAATGCACCTACTCTCTACTTTATAAAATTCAGTGTGGTCGAAATCCCCTGTCTTTGAATTTTTCCCCATTATTTACTTAGTTTCAAAGTCTCATATGCTTATTTTCTCCTTTCCTGCTTGTTAAACTTTATTTGCATTCTTGCCGAATATCCCCACTAATTTTACACTGTTTTGCACACTGTGACATTGTTTCCTCGCTGGAAATTTTTGTTGATGTAGAGTAACAGAAGTTTTAAATGAAGTTAATGAAAAGCAGATAATAGCTTGATTCACACGTATTTGTAAAGTTTTTTTAAATATACTTCATTTAATTATACGATTCCTCGTATTTGACGAATGTATTTATCCAAATTATTTCGGTTAAAATATAGGTTTACATACCATAGAGAATACATAATGAACTAATTTAATATTTGTTTCTAGGCCCAATTAAAATTTATACCTGTTTAGGAATTATAATTTTCTTCTAGAATAAAAAAAAATTCATGACGGACGGGATGCAATATATAACAATTCTGCTTTATATAAAAACCAAAATTGTACTATTACTGACTGAATTGTACTATTCTCTTGACATAATTTGCTTGTAAATGTTGCGTTGAGAGGTGTCTTAGGATATAACATATGCGTTTTAAGACTTGTACGTTTAATTTCGTACAGAAATACATTAATCAATGCAAATTAGGTTCGTTACGTATTTTCAAAATATTATTTCATCGGATAAGTTTTTTAGGAATATTTAAATATTTTGAACATAGACTAGATAAAAATATTAAAATATCTGGTAACTTATATATTTATCTTATATCTTACAGACAGTTATGTCATACTTAACGATAAAAGAATTCACTGTTATATCAATATCAAATGAATATGTTTATACAGAAGATTATTAGAATAAATATAACTTATTGGTAATTTTGGGTGTCAATTATAATAAAAATGCCCAGTTTACATTAGGAATGAATTAAAAGTAAAGAGCACGTCGTAAGGCGGACGGTTCCATCTTTTTTAGATAAAGCATGGCCAATGGCTTGGAAATAAAAGTTTTGTAGAAAGCATGAAACATGCGTTGAAGTGATCTCACAATTGAAAAGGAGAAATAATCAAATTGCAGTATGTGCACTGGTAAAATTTTGTTCTTGCTTGGGGATCGAGCAGAGCGTGTGGTGGTAAACTGAGTTACATAAGTGACATTTATGACCTTGCAGCACGTTTTGTTACAATATTTCCACCAAAACGATAGGTTACTGGCACATTTCTCAGCTTCCGTTAGGGAGCATCTGTGGGAGGCACATAAGTATGTATCTCATGATTAAAGACTCGCCAGTGGCTTGGACTCCGTTGTCGCTAAATTTGACATTTATAGATTTTTCTGAAGTGTCACATGACGTCTCTTGAAATAGAAACGACAGTGATGGTGATGGCCAGAATATTACGTGAGTTTCCATAATCCAAATTACATTAGATGGGTTTAAGATGATATGTTTCTACGTGCATCATGTCTAACGGAGCTGGAACCGTCCGCTTTATGATGTGCTCTTTTCACTTTCAATTCATTGATATGCTAAACTGGACATTTTTATTGGAAAAATTATCATATTTGACTCTCTAAATTGCTTATAAGTCAGTAAGATTTATTTTTAATAATCCAGTATATAAAATAAATGTATGATCTTGGTGTAATAATAAAGTCTTATATCGTCGAGTATTGTCATAACTGAGTTTAACATATAATATGATATTTTTGTGATTTTTATAGTACTTTTCAATCATATTTCAAATTTTATGGTCACCATTAAAAACGTTTTTTGTAGTCAAAAGTGTACAATAAAAATCAAAAATCCTAAATTGTCTTTCTAGTGAACAGATTGTCCCTTCAGAGTTTGTATGCCTTCCAAATACAAGTACATGATGAAATGTCTACCAATAAGCACCACACAAATCCCACGTGTGTGACACCATATATTCACTTAAAAAATTATTCCTTTCTTTCGCCCACATACCTTATGTATTGTCATTTTTATTCTAATCCACCCCGTAGATTTAAAGAAAGAAATTAAAGTACTTAATTATGGAAATAAAACACTATTTAAGCTGATGACAAATTTGGAGTAGTATATGTCCATAACGCGACTTCAATTCCTGTAACTAGTAAATGAGACATCCCCCAGAAAATATTATCTTCAACAGAGAAGCAAGGTTCGATTTTTCCTTTGATAATGTGAAACGTAATTTAAAATCATGTAACTACGAATATAAGGTAAACAATTGGCAACAATGATAACCAGACGGTCCGCAGGTTTACTGACGGATAACCCGCAATTCACGGATGATATTGAAAATCAGCCAACGTGAGTGGTGATCCTGTCAATGTTGAAAGGCTTCTTTGCGCGGGCTGATTGGGCGTGTTGCGCCGGGCTCAGCCCTTGCGACATCCCGAACGCGAAAGCGCTCCAGCCGAGCCCTGCGCGTCGGGCTCTCACAGCCGGCAGAACACAATTCCCGCTCGCATCATTCGCGGCAGCCAATTGCAGCCAGTTACGGCCATTGCGGTGCACGTGTCCGTCAGCGTGGCCGCCTCGCCTGACCCCTCCCCCGGCCCCGCCCCCGCCCCCCCTCGCAAAGACAATAGCGCGCGTCGCACAATTATACCGGCGGATGACGTGAACGGCGCGGCGGCGGGAGAAGCGGTGGTGGTAGAGTTGGTGAGGGTGAGGGGGAAGACTACGGAGAGTGACGGGGCGACGGGGCGACGGGGGCGACGGGGCGACGGGGCGACGGGGGCGACGGGGGCGACGGGGCGACGGGGCGACGGGGCGACGGGGCGACGGGGGCGACGGGGGCGACGGGGGCGACGGGGGCGACGGGGGCGACGGGGGCGACGGGGGCGACGAGGGCGACGAGGGCGACGGGGGTGACGGGGGTGACGGGGCTGACGAAGGCGACGGTCGAACGAAGGCGACGGGGGCGACGGAGCAACGGGGATGGAGGTGGCGATGGGGCGGCGGGGCGACGTTGGCGACAGGCGGTTGGCGGGAAAGGGGACGGCGGGGTGGTGGAGGAGGCAAATACAGCAGGGGCAGTGGGGATGGTGGCAGTGGCAGTGGCGTCCAGAGTCTGCGAAAGGTATAAATATTCATCAGGCTGTTGGCCAGCCGCGAGCCGCCAGACGTATCAATCAGCGTGAGCTGGCCTTTCCTGGCCCGCGCCCCTGCACCGCTTCGCAGCCGCCGCCGCTGCAGGTTTGCCCCTCACTGCTGTGCGCACCTCACTTCACCGTGTCCCAAATCAATCTGCTCCATATCTCCCCAGTTCCACGGCACTTACCGCTGCGCTCGCCAATCCACGCTGCGCAATCCGCCATAGGGCACGCTTCACAATCAACGCCCTGTGTCCACAAATGTCCGGCCATCGCCACCTTGACTCTGCTATAGCATCATTTCATTCCCGCGCTACCCGGTTCTTTTCACAGAAAATCTTAGATTCTACTCAGAAAAACATCCTTCCACGCATATCCTACCTTGCTTCTTCTCTCCGATCCGTTTAATTTTTCTCAATACTTTTCTTTCATATTCCGAATATTATTGAATTGCATTTTTAGTTCCAACCGTTGCTCTGTTTGCATTTTTCACATTTTTCGTGGGGTTATTTTAGGTCCCATGAAT
The DNA here is from genome assembly GCA_964035755.1 of Teleogryllus oceanicus. NCBI lineage: Eukaryota > Metazoa > Arthropoda > Insecta > Orthoptera > Gryllidae > Teleogryllus > Teleogryllus oceanicus. Next base: position 30,601,504 of record CAXIVR010000014.1, on the reverse strand, counting down.
ATCTAGGAAGTTAGCGACCGCTTTTGCAGTTAACGTTACGGTTACTGTGAAGATGAAACGTTATAGTGATGATAAGAGGTAAAGACAAACACAAATACAACCATACCTGAGGCAGGACTCAAACCTGCGATTCCTCGGTTCTAGATCACTACGACACTACTTCCTTAGCGATCACGGCCACCAGATCTGCTTCTCACTTTTGTTTTACTACCAGTATACAATTCATAGCCATTGTTTGTGTGCTTATGACGTGCTTTCAAAGGAACAATTTAATTTAATTTATTTGTTCAAAAAATGGCCAAATTCTCAGTATAAAAAATTTACTTGCAAGGTTCTATAGTCATCACACATCCTTTCTTGAAATAATTGCAGATAAGTGCAAGTACAAAATTGTCATCCTATGTCTTAAAGTTGGTTGAATATATCGCGCTTTAATATGAGTATCACAATTTGTTCTATTCCATCCGTGGCGTTTCCCTCTGCCGTTCTCTGTTCCTTCATTTTAATCTCTCTCTCGCAGAGCTCTGGGTCTCCGCTCGATTAGCAGGCTAGCGAAAACAGCGCGCGCGGGAGCCGGAGCGCCGAGATCGAGTTTAAAAGAAACTGGCTGTGCAAAAAGGAAACAGCATTCCGCTGCGGCCGCTGGGCGTGCGCTCTCGAAATGCGCACAGGCTCCATCCATCATCGGCGACCGCCTCGGCGCCCCACTGCCCTACTGCCTCACTGCCCCCCCCTCACTGCCCAAACGCCAGGCCCCTCGCCACCTCTGCTTGTAGGTTGGTTGGTTGTTAGATTGATTGATTGATTTATGATTACAGGCGCGTCAAATACTGAAGTCATTAGTCCCGTCAGTGTAGTGCATGTTTTTCATCGGAAGGTGGCGGTTATCTTCCTCCACTGGGTGGCGAGATGCAGCACCGACCTACCGTCGACTAGAAGGGTTTTCCTTGACCAAGCACCTCCCACCGGCGGGGCACCGCCCCACCTAGTTCTACTTCTCCAACCGGTCTCCGGGAATATGTGGTAGTGTAGTGCATGCTAGTGTAAGTGTGTGTGAAGGGGCTGAGAATTGGACATGGAAGAGAAGGAAGCATCGCGCGCGATCCGTGGCCCGATTGTTAGGGTACTGCTCCAGCATTCGCCTGGTGTTGATCGGAGAAACCACAGAAAACTACCAATCAGAGCAGCCGGGCGCTAGAATTCTCCCCTAGACAGCGAGTGAATTCGACCTAGCTCACAAACTAGTGTCAAAATCTTGTCGCTGTCGAGACTCGAGCCTATGATCACCCGGTCAGAGACACTGCGGTGACATCAGTTGGTGCACTGAGCCACCGTTCTGGTGGTGGGTTATTAGTGATTCCGGGCGCGTCAACTGCTAGGATCATTAGTTCCGTAAGTGTAGTGCGTATTTTTTGCTCTTAAGGTGGCGGTGATCTTCATACGATGAGTGGGGAGATCCGGCGCCGACCTTCCGTCGGCTAGCGGGATTGTCCCCAACCAGTTATGTCTAGCTGGGGCCAGTCACCCCAGCCGAGACAAGGTCTAAGCTACTGGTCTTTCGGCATGAATGGTTGTGTAGTGCATATTAGTGTGCGTATAAGTAATGGGTGAGGTTAGGAAAAGGAAGGGAATAGAATGATGACCCGTTTGTTTGGGTACTGTTCCAGCATTCGCATGGTGTTTGTTGATCGGAGAAAACATGGAAAACTAGCCATCACAGCAGCTGGCGGATAGAACTCTTCTCCAGACAGCAACAGAATTCGGCTTAGTTGACAAGCTAGTGTCGAGAATCTTGCTACCGTCGGACTCTTCGAGTCTAGGTTCTTCCAATGATCTTCCGGTCAGAGGCACTGCAGTGACATCAGTTGATGCCCTGAGCCACCTTTCCCGGTAGCACCGCCAGTATCGTCACACAGTCCATCACCGCCAAACCACAGCCCTTTCACCCACACGGGCCACCTTCAGTAGCAGGTTGACCGCCATCACTACCAGACTGGTCGTCATTACCGTCAGTCCGCCCGCCATCACCGCCATACTGCTATATAACAGTTTGTTTCTTTGAAAAACAGTATTGTATTTTTATAAAATCATTTCTGAAAATCATGTATTAACTTGTAAGCAACGTCTCATCAATTTCTAATTCCTTACAACTCTTGGGAAATTCTAATTTTTTAATGCCATCTAACACAAGTCACGGTATGTTCCATGGACAGTGCGTTTGAATTCATTTGTTTGCCACTAAACCTTTGAGAAAGTATTTACCGCATTATGAAAATGAGGAGAACAGACTACTAAATTTTCAACGTATACATTTTTAATTTTCCCAATTCATTATTCAATTTCATTCCGAAAAAATATTAACATACCATTATCATTAATACACAAATAACATCGCAACACACCCAGTAACCCGACTTCGTGTCAAAGTCGGCCGCAACAAAATATATGACTTCCATATTTTATTACTGAATAATTCACGCGTTTACAAACGAAATACCACTTACCCGAGAAAAATTCGAATGGAAATGCGTTCATTAAATAAAAAATAATCCACGTTACACGTCATTATTTATAATAATCGAATTCATCTCTCGAGAGACGGATGTTAAAAATGCAAATGGAACGCACCCACGGGCGTCATGGAGGGAGAATAGGTTTGGCGAGTGTTGACACCTGACCACTCGAGGGACACGCTGTTGCACAGTATGGACCACCATAGACTTCTTCTCAAGGGAATAACTCTTGGTGTGACCGTGGAAAGCAAAAAGGCTCAAAATATTCCGGCATTCTAATAATAGAAACTCTCATCTTAATCTCGATGTGTAAAAATGGATTTGTTTGACAATGTTCCACAATAACTCTGAAATGGCATGTGCAGTTTAACTCAACATATCGTCGTTACGTCTTCAATAACAGTGGTGTGAAGTGAATTTAGTGAGGTAAAATGAACATAAAGGAACAAGTGCGTTTAATGGAAATTTTGGAAGTGAGAGCGTTCCTTCAGGTTCACTTTCCCTTTCTAAATTCACTTCACATCACCGTTATCGACGATTTTATATATATATATATATATATATATATATATATATATATATAATATATATATATTGTGACGTACCGGTAGGCCAGGCTTGTTCTCAGTAAATTTATTTGTAAGGGACAGGTGTTCTTTCTCGTGAATGGGCTCGGGGTTATTAATCAAACACCACTGTTCCGTGAACAAAATAAACTGAACTATTTATTAATTCTATACAAATCACTAATGATACAATATCTATGGTGGTCTTTACCCTTTTCTTTCATATAACCCAGAATCACTGTTAGTCTCTCGATCTTATATCGATCGAAGAAATATTTACCGTTTACTTCTTCCTCTACGAGCGTCGGCGGCTTCGGGGACTCTCGGGTTGCCTCGCGCTCCTTCGCTGCCTGCCGGGGTCGTTTCACTTGGGACCAGCCGATGTGAGGCGCTGCGCTTCCGAAGTACGTTCTCCGGCGTAATCTTCCCCTCGGTGCCACCGCGCCTTCCTGTTGTGCTCCTTTCCAATTCTCCGATCCACTCGACGTCACCTTCCGCGAGTTGATGAACGCCACAAATGATTCAAACTACAGTTGTTATTACGTGTATCACCACGTCATCGGGCCACTAGTCTCGTGGTGTATTCCTCTGCACGCAAGTTCTTTTGATCTGTGTTACTCCAGATAGCAGCTATCACTTTGGCAATATGTCCGATCGACTATTGATGGTTATCAAGCACAAATTGTCCGTCAATTAATCTTTCTGCACTCGTTCGTTCGCGATACTATTTTGCTTTTCGATCGCGGAGCAGCCCCAGATACGTCCTTCCTCGCCGGCGGCCAGCCAGACACTGCCTCCTCGCGGCGTCGTTCCCACGCTCTGGGCCAACCGACCACCCTTCGCCGCTCGTAACCGTTTTTCTTGGCTAGCGAGTGCCCTCTTGCAACCGTTCTGCCGTGTTCTTGCTTGATGTCTCGCCGTTTCTTTGGGTGGAAACGCGGTGCGTTTCAATATATATATATATAAATATATATATATATATATAATCGTCGCATTGAAATTCGCATATAATACTCGCGCATTGATATTCGCATTGATTACAAACTAGTATAATAGTATTTCGGAAGCAGTACATTCCAAATACTTTTTGGGGTGGTGATCTAAATGATAATAATTATTTAGATATTTTGAACATGCTATCATTGCATGAATATTTTTATTATTACTTTTATTTCTAGCGATAGTTGTAAATCATTAATAACTCTAATACACCGACACATTTAAAACATATCTATCATCAATTCATTATCGTTCTGGACAAAGATTATAAATATTAGAGCATAATTTGTCTGTTATATTTATAACGTCAAAAATAATATTTTGCAGGTAAATGTTAAAAAACGTTTAGTAAATAATTTAACTAAATTAGTGGCGACTATTTTTGCGCCGATCAATCTTTGAATCAAGGAAAAACAAATTTAGAACCGTCCAATAAAAAAAAAAGCTCAACCAAAACCTCCCTTTGTACGTGTATCGCTTAACGCTGCGCGCCTGATGTCTCCCGAATGCCGCCATTTCGCTCGCGGGGAGCACAAACAGCGGAGCCGCGGGGACGCAGCACATTCTCAGAACTCCACACTGAGAGAGCGAGGGGGCGGGGCAGGGTCGGGGGCGGGGTGGGGGCGGTGGCGAGAGCGAGGGCGAGGGCTCAGAGGCGACAGAGACACGCCCCGCGGGACCGCCCTGCCCCGCCCCGCCCCTCCCTTCACATCTCCCCATCCTCGCTCATGCCTCTAACCGGGAGCGGTAGCACAGTGCATCAACTGATGTCACTGCAGCGCCTCTGACCGGGAGGTCCTAGGTTCCCACTTCCCACAGCGGCAGGATTTTCGACACTAGCTTTTCAGCTAGGACGAATTCAGTCGCTGTCTGGAGGAGAATTCTAGCGGCCGGCTGCTCTGATCGGTAGTTTTCCGTGTTTCTCCGATCAACACCAGGCTAATGCCGGAGCAGTACCCTACGAAACGGGCCACGAACCGCTCGTGATATTTCCTTCCTCTTCCTTTTGCTATCCTCTCCCCTTACACATACACTTACACTAACAAGCGCTACACTACCCCGTATTCCGGGGGACCGGTCGGAAGCTTAGAGCTTGTGCCAGCTGGGGCGGTGCCGCGCTGGTAGGAGAGTCCTGGTTAGAGGGAAACCCCACTAGTGGACTGTAGGTCGGCGCCGGATCTCGCCATCCAACTGGGGAAGACCATTGCCATCTCCCGAGAAACAAACATGCACTATATTAACGGGACTAACGACCAAACAGTTGACGCGCCCGGAAACACGGAAAAAACAAACCAAACCACATGCCTCTATCGAGGCCCATGCACACTTCCCGTCCCCCCGTCGCCCCCAACCCCACCCAGCGCGCTTCGCTCGCGCCCCGCTCTGTCACCGCCCTCGCGCCTGGTCTGGCTCGTTCAGCTCGGTTGGATGGTTGTTTGCGATTCCGGGAACGTCAACTACTGAGTTCAATAGTTTTTTAAGTTTAGTGTATGCTTTTTCATCGGGAGGTGGTGGTGAACTGTAGCGAGATCCAGGACCGACCTACCGTCGGCTAGCGGGGGATTCCCCAATCATGTGGCTACCACCAGCGGGGCACCGCCCCAGCGGGAACAGGTTCTGAGTCCCCGACCGGTCTCCCGGAATATGTGGTAGTGTAGTGCCTGTTAGTGTAAGTGTGTGTATGTGTAAGGGTGAGAGGATACGACAAGGAGGAGGAAGGACAGATCGCGCGCGGTCCGTGGCTCGTTTGGTTGGGTATTGCTCCGGCATTCGCCTGGTGTTGATCGAAGAAACAAGGGAAAACTTCCGATTAGAGCAGCCGGCCGCTAGAATTCTCCTCCAGCCAGCCAATGAATTCGATCTAGATGACAAGCTAGTGTCGAAAATCCTGCCGTCGTCGAGACTCGAACCTAGAACCTCCCGGTCAGAGGCACTGCAGTGACATCAGATGATGCACTGAACCACCGCTCCAGGTACACATGTCGGTCTGCGATCTACCTCGCCCGTCTCCAGCCCCTCTCCACCACTGTTCGCGCCCCTCTACGCCCGGCCACCAACCTAACATGGCCCGCCCCTGAACCGCTCTCCCCCGTCCTTTCTCTTGCCTCACCCTAGCTTCCGCTGGCGCCTTCCCCGCTCCAGCCCACCCTCACATTCCAATATCACTTCCTTTCCGTCAAGCTACCGCTCTTTGCCCATCCCCTTCTGCCAACGCACGACCCCGCGTCTGTCTCTGTCTTTGCTTCGTTTTACTGGTTCGCTCTGCTCTAGACCTGCTCCTATTTCCAACTGCTCAACTCACGAATCCCTTCGTTCTCGAACCGATCTTGAACCTACTGCTCGTTTCACGCCCTGCTTCCGATTTGCTCCCAATATTTTTCTCTACCAACATAACCCGTGCTCGACCCATCTCGCTTTCATAACTCTCCACCTCCGCGCGTCTCTCCACGGCTCGGTTTGTCCTCGCTTTGGGCCTCTCTTCCTGCTGCGATGCCATCTCCTTCGCTGCTCTCACCGTGCGTCCTTGGAGCCGTACGGGGATTTGACTCACAGAGGGTGGAGGGCTTTCATCCGGCCTTTGAGGCTTTTGCAAACCCAGCTCCGATTAAAATAACTGTGAGAATGACACCTGGGAGAAAGCAAGGTTGGTACCGCCACCTTTCAAATTTTATACAATATCTCGGAATAGCTTGAGAGATCGTTTCTGTTACATGTCAACTACCCGCCTGAGAATATAAAAATCATTCATCATTCAAGAAAAATGTTTTGTCGAACATTTTATTCGCATTTAGACATATTACAAAATACACCAAAATAGAGATAGTAACTTATATTGAATTTCTTCTGAATTTCTGAAGTGTAATTAAGTAATTACGTCGTTTTAACACCTACTTTAATGAATTAAATTGTTGTTTTCAGAAAATCGTGTAGTTTAATAACGAAAAAGCAGAGTTATTTTGCCATATAATAAATAAATTAACGTATAGTTTCAATAAGAGTTAACACAATTGCACATATCTCAATGTATGTGCGGTTCCTTTACCAGAAATTTTAAAAATTCAATTTTAAAAAGATTGTGATTTGTTTTTGCCCCAGAGTATTTTCTTTTGTTTTATTTTTGTTTTCATCTCGTATTTGGTCACCAATGTTTGTTCCGAATGAACAGTAAGAGTTATCTATATCGAAGAAGGGTCGTCGTACCCGTCTCCTCTAGAAAAGGCAAGACAACATACAAAATAATGAAAATTAACGTTTTATACCCATATTTTGTAAATAATATTGTTTTATTTTTATTAATTTTTCCGCATAACAAAGAAATTTGAAGGCAAATGTATGTAAAATAAATATTAATTAAGAATACTAATGTACTCCAAAGACGAGTATTATGGCTCGCTTGGAATGTGAGTTATAATACGGATAATATACATATGAATTTTAGCGCTGAATAACGCTAAACCACTTTGAAAAGTTGATAGGCTTAATTCGATTTCTTTTTTGTCAATAAACAGAAAATATACATGAGAATTTTAGATGTGTGATGTAGCAAGTTCTTTTTGATTGCCATTCCCATTTATCACTTGCCATTTATTTTCCGGAAGTGTTTTCGCGAACCATTTTATGAACCATAACCAAGTCAAACTAGTTGTACCAACTAGTAGCCACTAGTAACCCATGTACGTAATACGTAAATGCGATGGAAGAAGACTGTTATAATGTACACAAGGTCTTTGGCGGAACTTCTAGGGGGAATACACTAATAGACACAAGCAAACATCTATGCAAGAGCTGAAATTGGAATCTAGGACGCTTCCTTCGAAATCACAAAGCTCTAACAGCCTGGGCATAAGGTTCTGAAGTGTCTCGAAAATTCGAATTATTTTCTTACATTTGAACATACACGAGTTGAAATTCATGTGTAATGTTTTATAATATTTTCCAAATTTACAATTAAAAAATAATTGAATTTTATTACTTTATTAGCTAAATATTATTTATATGTTAGCCTAACAAAACTTATCCCCAAAACCTTTTATTACCTGACGTTACACTTTGCTATAAAACCGTTACTGCCTATGACTTACTGAAAAATATTTACCTAATAGAAAGAGGACAACATTTGACGATATAAGTTAATGAATTAACATTTCGAGAGCCCATGTTTTTTAACCAATAAAAATAAGTTTTCGAAAACCTTATAAGTGACTACAATGACGCATAAATGTTTTACAAAATATTCCACTAATTGAAAAATGTATCCAAATAAAATTGTGATATAATTGCAATAAGTGTGACATTGGCATTTTTGTTCGCCACTCAAGTATTACTTTAAAAAGTATCCGAGAGATACTAAAAGTTACATTTAGCTTAAGGCAACTTGAATCAGAATGCACGCATCCAAATTGCCTCTTTCCTTCGTACTTCTTCTTTCAGCTGTCGCCCAATTCGGGGACCAAAATCTAACACTGCTGCAGGCGATGCTTACGGCTACGTAAACTTCCTTTCTTCTTTCTCCGCAAACACTCTTTTCTGTTTATATGGTTACTGCTGTCATTCCCTCCACTAGCTCCTTCACGACTGTCACCACCAACGCCGCTGCTTCTGCCTGTATATGTCATTGCTACCAACACCACAGACCCTTCTGCACGCGCCGTTATCACCCCTCAGTCATCATCAATTACTTTCATCATCGCCTTGATTATTACCACCGCTGGGAACAACATTTACCTGCACACAGTGTCTCTAGGCGGAACTCCTACGGCTCGTGCACCCATCGTGGTAGATTTTACACACTACGTAGTTATATCTAATAAAAGAAGTGTCTAATAGAGATATTTAACGGCCGGCTGTGCTGATCGGTTGTTTTCTGGAGTTTCTACAGCCAATACCAGACTAATGCCGGAGCAGTATCTTAGAAACAGATCACAGACCGCCTTATATTTTCCCTCTTAATCCTTGCCCCTTCTCTTTGACTTAAACACAGTTGCATGCACTACACAATCACACTGATCGCGGAGAGCTTCTAATTTGTCTCTGCTGAGACCTACCTAGGTACTGCTCCGGCACTCGCCACGTGTTGATCGGAGAAACCATGGAAAACTACGGATCGGAGCAACCGGCAGCTAGAGTTCTCCTCCAGACAGCGACTGAATTCGACCTAGCTGAAAAGCAAATGTCGAAAATCCTGCCGCCGTCAGGACTTGAACCTAGGACCTCCCGGTTAGAGACGCTGCAGTGACATCAGTTGATGCTCTGAGCTACCGCTCTCGATGCTGCTGGTTAGGGGGAAACCCGCTAGCCGACGGAAGGTCGGCGCCGGATCCGCCATCCAGCGGGGAAGATTACCGCCATATCTTGAGAAAAAACATGCTTTACATTTAGGGACTAATGACCAAAGCAGTTGACGGGCCCAGAAACACGAAAAAATCAATCAATCAATAGAATTACTGAAAACGACCTAGCTGACAAGCTGGTGCCCCAAATTCTGCCATCGCCGGGACTCGAACCCAGGACCTACCGGTCAGAGGCACAGCAGTGTCATCAGTTGATGCGCTGAACCAGCTCTCTCGGTACGGAACTAATGACCATAGCAGTTGACGCGGACGGAAACAAAATATTGAATGGACCTCACCCCTTTCGCAAACGTCCGCTCCACCGCCACTTCTCGCTGCCGCCGGCCGGGCGCGCGCGCTCCCAAAGAGCTTGTAGATGGCGCACATTACGCGCTCGCGGCGCCACGCCCATGCAAATGAGGCGCGCGCGACCGGCGCGCGCTCGCGCGGCGGGCCGCCCAAGCTGCTGCCTAACGAGGTGACGCGGCCCGCGGGAGATTGGGAGCCCCCCCCCCCCACGGCCCCGTTCCAGCCCCAGCCCCACTCCTGCGCGTCCAAACCCTCACCCGCGGGGGCGCATGTGACCCAAGGGTCACCGCGACCACGCCCCCTTCCCGATATGGAGATGCGCACCCGCAATAAAATATGCACAAGTGCAAATTCCGTTACGTCCGCGCCCCGCGGCCGCGGCCGCGGCCCTCAACTTCCCCGCGGCGACACTCGCCCCACCGCACCCCGGCCCCGCCACCGGCCCTGGCGTCCGCCCCGGCTCGCCCCCGCGCCGCCCCCGCGCCGCCCCCGCTCCGCTCCGCACTCACCCGCGGATCCGGCCCCGCCACGGAACCGCCCCGGCCCGACCCCGGCCCGCCTCCCGGCCCCGGCCCCGGCCCCGCTCCGGCACCGCCCGCGCACCGCCCCTGGCCCCGCCCTGGCCCTGCCCCTGGCCCTGCCCCTGGCCCTGCCCCTGGCCCTGCCCCTGGCCCTGCCCCTGGCCCTGCCCCTGGCCCTGCCCCTGGCCCTGCCCCTGGCCCTGCCCCTGGCCCTGCCCCTGGCCCCGCCCCGGCCCGCCCCGGCCTCGCCCCGGCTCCGTCCCCGACCCGACCCGGACCCGACCCCGGACCGGACCCCGGACCCGACCCCGGACCCGACCCCGGACCCGATCCCGGACCCGACCCGGACCCGACCCCGGACCCGACCCCGGACCCGACCCCGGACCCGACCCCGGACCCGACCCCGGACCCGACCCCGGACCCGATCCCGGACCCGACCCCGGACCCGACCCCGGACCCGACACCAGCCACCACGCGGGACTCTGACCAAGTCATGGAGGAGGCATGTCATGGAGGTCACTAAATTCTGTTTGAAAGAAACAGAATGTACCGTATGACGTTCTGAGAAATTACGTGATTCATTTAAACAATATATACTAATCAGTGTGTTACAAAAATTTAAGTTTATAATATTTCTAGATTTGGAACGTTTAATTTTGTTTTCAACAAGTTAATAGTAATTATTATATAAATAATTTTAAATTAAATAATCCTCTTGTTTAGTGTTGCGGTGGACAGAGTGATTATCATTTTTATAAAAGTACTGGAAATTCAGTGTTTGCCATAAAACACCTGGTCTAATAATAAATTAGGGAACATTTATCAAATATATTCATCTCACATAAAAGTAAAATTATACTTGGCTTTTCTCCAAATCGCATTGAAGAAAATATTAATTTATATTAAATATTTTATAGTACATATTAGGCACTAAACCTAAACATCTTTTCTCTTCGCCGTAAGGGCTATTAGATTTAATTTTTGTATAGCAGTATTACCTTTCCAATTTGCAATTCAATTTCAAATGATAAATATACTACCGAATGACGATAGGATGAAATTATTCAAATTAATCTTCATTGTCTGTTTGTATTTGCCAGTAGAAGGGGTCGAGGTGAAAACTCGCTGTCTCAGAATTTCCCTATGTTAGTTCAGCCATGAAACATGATTACATGAAGACCACGCAGTTGCTAGTGTAACAGATATTGCAATGAGATAACAACGTTTTATGTTCCATGGGGAGTGAAGTTCGTTTATGCTTCAAACATTAACATTGGAGTCTGTAAGTAAGCCAAATAATTTCTCGGTAAAATTCTGGGGAGTAGGTTTCTTATAATTTTAAATGGATAACTATATTTCAGTCTGATTTCTAATATTTTGAGTTGTGGGGGATGATTTTTATAGGATGAATAATACGAAAAAATAGGAGCGGAGAGAAGGCAATTGTATTGTGAGGGAGGCAGAAAGGTTAAAAAAATCTACTATGGGCTAAAAGAATTGATTGTACGACCTGCTTCTTGCGTGAATTTTGAGTAACTATACCAGTCTTCTGCTGAAAGTCTAATGGTACGAAAAAATTATTTAAATTTTAATCTGTCTCACACCTGTCTATCACCAAGAAACTATCAAATGTTTCCGTCACCGTAATTTGCGTTACGTGCACTTGCTTTTCGTATATAAGACAAATATGCTTATTCTTTTAATGTCTATCATATCCACCATGTTCATCATACGATCCTAATATTCCGAAAAAAACACATGTGTTGCAATTTATTGAAATATTTACTAAAATTAATACATGATAAAAATAAAATGATAATCTCAAATTAATAAAAATTAGAGGGGAAGATTTTTAAAGAGCGTCAGCGCGAACAATGTTTTGAACTTTCATCATAAATTTTAAATGAGATGTCAACATTTGAAGCTGGGTCTCAAGGAATTGTGTTTTATTAATATTTTTCTTTTATATAACAATTAGCTAATATTCTTTTCACATGTTTCTTGTGACGTTCCGTGTAACATTTATATTTTTTCTTGTTGTTTAATAGGGTATTTACTACATAAATGAAACGTTCTGAGAATTACAATGTAAATAACTATTGTAAGTGGAATAACTATCTTGGCGTATATAAAGTCATTCCAGGAGCAGTAACGTTAAGGCGTTTCTGTATGTTAACATTATACAACACCTACTTTTCGAATTATTTCTTGATTTCATAGTTTGTGTTTATAAATGTATATGTTCGAAATATAGTGATACTAAATACTATTCGAACATCAAAATTGTTTAATAAATTGTTCCTGATTTGTATATTTATCAAAGAGTTTCAATACTCTCGTGGTATTATGAAAATCATTGGAATAAAAATTGTGATAACAGGTGATAGAGCAATCAGTTTACTTCTTGGTGATTGCCGGAATGAGGCGGATTAACATCGGGTAGGGAAGTGTCTAGAAAGGCTGATGGGTATTCTGATTGAAGTGTATGTCAATTCTCATGAATTATTTTTTTTTATTTCGAAAACCACATCGTCGTTTACTGGTAAACAATCAAAACAGTAAATATCATGAGGATGGTAAGAGACTACTTGAAAGGGAACTATCCTATCTGTAGGTCACTAGGACATGAAATACACAAGTTTCATAATTTAATCTGCCGTCCCAAACCGTACGTTTCGGTTTCCAGTCACCCACAATAATTGTTGGTTCGTCGAAAAGTAAAATCGATGCAGCTATCACTTAACCTTTATTAGATATTCGACAACGTGTACAGGTAGGTTATGACTGAGTTAATTACACGTTACACCCCTCATTTATCTTTTGACCCAGGAGATAGATTAGATTTGATTTGATTTGATTTTTTCGTGTTTCCGGGCGCATCAACTACTTTGGTGATTAGTCCCGTTAGTGTACTGCATGTTTTTTTGCGGGAGATGGCGGTGATCTTCCCCCGCTGGATGGCGAGATCCGGCGCCGACCTACCGTCGGCTAGCGGAGTTCCCCCTAACCAGGACTCTCCCACCAGTGGGGCACTGCCCCAGCCGAGACGAGCTCAACGCTCCCGACCGGTCTCCCGGAATATGTGGTAGTGTAGTGCATGTTAGTGTAAATGTGTGTGTAAGAGGAGAGGATAGGACAAGGAAGAGGAAGGACAGATCGCGCGGTTCGTGGCCCGTTTGGTAGAGTACTGCTCCGGCATTCGCCTGGTGTTGATCAGAGAAACCACGGAACTACCGATCAGAGCAGCCGGCCGCTAGAATTCTCCTCCAGACACCCACTGAATTCGACCTAGTTGAAAAGCTAGTGTCGAAAATCCTGTCGCCGCAGACTCGAACTTAGGACCTCCCTGTCAGAGGCGCAGCAGTGACAGCAGTTGATGCACTGAGCTACCGCTCGCGGTCCCAAGGAGATAGAATATTACTTGTATATTCCTGTTTACTACGACTTAATCTCGTTTGGAATAAATAACTTCAACAATAATGTTGTAGTTAGGGAACTACTGTATTTTAAATATTCTATCGAGTTTTTCTAATCTCCCACTTACGTGGTAGTGTAGTGCACGTATGTGAAAGTGCGTATAAGTAAAGGTGAAGATGGGGCAAGGAAGAAAAAAGCGCGCGGTCGGTGGCCCGTTTTTAGGGCGCTACTCCGGCATTCGCGTGATATTGATCGGAGAAACCATGGAAAACGATTAATCGGAGCAGCCGACCGCTACAATGTTTCTCCAGACTGCAGTTTATTTCGCCTTAGATATCTGTCAAGTATCGAAAATCCTGCCACCGTCGGGACTCCAGTTTTAGGACCTCCCGGTCAGACATAAGTTGATTTATTGAGCCACCTTAGTTGCCCATGATATCATGATAACTTGGACTTAATTATCTAGAAATAGCCTAATGATGTCTTCTTTTCTTTGAATGATGAATCTTTTTCTTTGTGCTGCTGGTAATTACGGTACTAATGTATCTATCACCCCTAACTATATTTTTAATTATATTTTGAAAATTTGGATCCCACATTGATAGGTTGCACTTCCAAGACCTGTATCGTTCGAATTACTGATATTCTTTTCAGAATTATGTTTCTTTCTCTAGATCCAGTACTATTTTACTCAACTCGTTACGCAAAATTAAACATTATTCCAGGAATGACTTCTAGACCTACCATCTTATAATAGGAGCTTAATAAATTTCTTGAATAATCTGAGTGTCTAAAATGAAACACATGGCTCAAGAGCTGTAATTTTATTCTCATTTGTTCCGTAATATTCTTCCCTCAAGTGTTTCATATTAGCAAGACGTCATTTCGAGCGTCGTTATTGTTTAATCTCGAACCCTCCTTCCATAACCGTTCGTCACAGCAACGAGCTACCGGCCAAGTATCATTTGTCAGAACGAATTAAACACGGGCAGGTGAACGCTTCTTTAATTTAATGTCGTTTTATTCGCGCACTTGGGACGGATTTATGGCTCAATTTCTGAGGGGCGGGATCGACGGAAGTGCAGGGGGAGGAGGAGGTGCCGGAGGCGGCCGCAAGAGAGCAGAGTGGACGGTCGCGGACGTCTTGGGGGCTGCATTAATACGCCCCGCTCCGAAGCAGCATGCAAATGGGCATCGAGGGGTCGTTCAGTGCAAGACGGCTTAAATCACCCCACGCCGGCGTCTTGGCTCCGTGAGGGTTGGGTTATACCTGCAGGGAAGGAGCTGACGGCGAATGTAAGGGCGATGAAGGAAGCTGAAAAGTGGCCCTTTAATTTTCTTTTGTATGAGCATTTATTTTCGGTGTAAAATGTACAGTGTAAACATATCCCGAAATTAAAATAAAAAGTTGAAAACATTGTGTGTAAAAACAACATAATAATAACAATAACAATAACAATAATAATAATAATAATAATAATAATAATAATAATAATAATAATAATAATATGTATGTATGTATTTGGCATTATTGGGCCGGTAGTCCGACTTCGCCGGCCAGCTACCGGTGTCCCCCTTGCCTGAGTCCAGTTAAATTCCTATACTTGGGGGAGCAAGAGTGACATGAGGCGAATATGACGTATTATCTTCATCGTAACTAGCAATATCCGCCTGCTTGAGCTTTTCTTCGTTACACAGCTACAAAACTGGGACGATTTTAAAGGAAAGGTATAACTCTATTTTCGCCTCGACCAGGAATCGAACTCGGGGAGCACAGCACGGGAAGGTATAATATTAATATTAATATTAATATTAATAATAATAATAATAATAATAATAATAATAAGCATCAGGTATGATACCTATCGTCTTGAACCACTCTCTGAATAAACTGGAAATCGATACGAACATTATCATCACTCAAACGAACATTATCATTCAGAAAGTTGTGGTCCTGAGCACGTATTCTTTATTCAGACGAGTTATGTGTTACTAAATAAATTTATGTTTAAATAATTATTTACTGTTTAATTAATAAATTAATTAAAATGTTTCTATTTATGCTTTGATAGAAATATCTGTGAGACTCCTAGAATATGTACCAGAAAGGCTGTGTAATAATAATAATAATAATAATAATAATAATAATAATAATAATAATAATAATAATAATAATAATAATAATAATAATAAAGCCTCAAGTACACAGTCTTTTTTGAACATTAACAGAATAAATGTCATGAACATAAGCAAATGTGTTTGTTTGTAGATGGAGGACATTTTCAACATATTCACATGTAAACACGAGTTTTTCGTATATGATTGAATATATATTTTTTAGTGATTTATTATTCTTATTATCTTACTGTATTTTTATATTCCTAATTTATTATTATATGCTCATTAACATAACAATTATTGGATAAAAAAAGGAATATTCTTTGTACGATCATATTCATTTATTCTTATTTTAACCTTAAAGGTTGTGGATGAAACCCCATTGAATGGAATTGCAGTAATAAACATTTTTGTTTCAATACATACTTATGACAAACCCTTATTGCTAATGCCTCAATTCCTTCAATCAAAGAAAGACAAACAATCTGAAAATGCGGAAGAATGGAAAGAGGATTTGAGGAAAAACGACAACTTTTTAGAGTACGTTTCATATCTTCAAATACTTCGATCAACTTCCGTTTCTCGAGCTCACGTTAGCACGGAGAGCTGTGTGTCCTTGTGTGGCGGATTGTTACATTCAAAATATCGGTTAAAAACGAGTTGCAAAAAACCAAAATTATTAAAATTATGCTTATTTAACTTTTAATAATATGTTTATCATTGGTTTTGTATTTTTACGCCCGTTATGATAGGCTAAAATATATATGAATATTTCAATTTGAAGGAAACAAAGTTACCTCAATATCTCTAAAAAAGAAGTGATAAAAAAGAAATGAATACATGTATCAATTAGCCGAATTCCCTCACGCACTTACGTGAAAATTGCATTGCAATAACTACAACCTTTCAAAAACTGCAGGAGGTGCTAAAATTACGTGACTATCTCTGAAATGAAATATGATAAATGGTAAAGCTTCAGACATATTCAAAATTCTTAGAATGTTTTCGCCAAAAATAAAGTAGATCTTACCAAATACTCAATAGATTTCGCTCTGTTACTTTCACATGTAATTTATAAGAAGGAAATGTGATTTTATTGTCTAGTTATTAGGTTTAGGTTGACACACAATTATGAGTACCTATATTTCAGTACAGAAATCCTGGTGCTCCGGAATCACAGAGCTTAGTAACCTTGTCACAGGACGCGAATGTACCCGGCTGAGCACAACCTGCCTCACTGCCTTTGTATCAAGTTTCCTAATAGGCGTGAGCCAGGGGAATACGTAATTTTGTGTCGTAGTAACCACTTTGAGAAAAGGGATTTTATGACTCCTTCACTATTTTATATTTTGAGACGTGTCGTTAAATGAAGCTCGATTTTGGACTAAAATTATGATCCCTTGTACAGTGTGTTCCTTACGGTCTCTCTAGCATCCTCTTTACGCCTCCAATCTTTATTTACGGCGGGAAATGTTTTACAACCGCGGGCGGGAGGAAGCATGCTTGAATTTGTGGAGGGATTCGGATGAGTGCTTATATTTTGCGAGAGCTGGTAAGTGGTTTCTCAAGAAGCGGTAAGATATATGAGGGATCTCTGGAAGGAAGTAAACAATAAACCTGAAGTGTACCATCGTCGAACATGTATTACAAGATCCATTATTTTGTTGTATACAATATTTCAAAATCTTCAAAGTGGTGTTTTGAGCGATACACTACAAAGAAAATAATCTACAGATCCTTAATAAAGATAATAAAAGCATTCATAAAATAAAGTAATAGACTTTCAGAGCACTAGGTATCTGACGAGAGAGTGATAGATATGAATTTCTAAAGTAATTGAAAGGATGAATCATTGAGTTAAGTAGAAGTAACTATTGAGAGTCTAAATATATTGAAAGGAAAATAGTTGGGTAAGAAAAGTGAGACATTGTATATGTATTGAGATTAGATGCAGTAAGTACTGGCAGAGTAGGGAAAGGACAATATATCAGGGGGTGACAAGACATTAGAGCATGTAATGCAAGGGTGTAATAGAGAAGAGAAGGGTAGAAGGGGTAGATGTTAAAGACTGAGTGAAGCAAATCCTACAGAATAATGGGGGAGGGGAAGGAAAGATGAAAGAAAATGAAAAAAACTGCAGAGAAGGATAACATTAGAGAAATATTAGTGAAAAATATATTAAGGAGTCGTGTAGGAAGCACGAATGTAAATGGGTAAAGTCTATAAAAACATATGTTGAGAAGTAGAAAGCGAGAAAATCAACAGATTTCCATGAACACGTTGAAATTAAAATTGAACTATCACAAAAGGTATGCAGTAAACATGAGATTTACGAAAGGATTTTATAAACACATGTTAGGTATCCTCAAATTAAAATTATTTTATTGACGAGTAAGGGGCCAATTGTTATCATAAACGACCTCGATTTAGTTATATTCATCTATCACCTACCAAATTGACAGCAACGATAGATAATTAAAATATCATTACCTGACTTAATCCCATTCAGGAAAATCCGCTTTCGTAACGAAAACAAACGACAGGCGCACATGAATATTCAGTCACACCATAAATCGTCTAGAAAATTGGTTTGCGGCCCCTTTCTGTAAGGGAGTCACATTTCGCAGGCGAAGCATACGCGAATTTCTCCCTCGTATTCCTTAAAATATTTCACCCGGTAACATCCACAAGCGACGTACCGCAAATCCATATTCATCGGAATGATTTCTGTCTCGATAGATACAAGCGGCCGCCCCCTGGGGTTGGGGTTGCCGAGCAGCCTGGTTGGAAACGCTCCGAATTTTTCACGACGGCCGCTCCGTCGCGGCGCTGTGGTGGGGAAAGGGGTGTGGCGGGGGGGGGAGGGGATGGAGCGAGGAACGTGGCGGGTGTGTGGCGGGTGTGTGGCGGGGTGTGTGGCGGGCTGTGTGGCGGGGTGTGTGGCGGGTGTGTGGCGGGGTGTGTGTATGTGGGTGTGTGTGTGCGGAGGCGTGGCGGAGGCTTGGCGGAGTGGTGGGGCGTGAGGGGCATGGCGGGAGCGTGGTGGGGACGTGGCTGCGGCGTGGCTGCGGCGTAGCGGAGGCATGGCGGAGGCATGGCGGGGGCGTGGCGGGAGTGGCGGGGGCGTGACAGGGGCGTGGCAGGGACTTGCCCGGGAAAGTGGCGAGGGACATGGCGGGGAGCGTGATGGGGAGCGTGGCGGGTGGGAGGCCGTGTCGAGGCGGCCGCGTGTGGCGTGGCGTGATGTAGCGTGGTGTGTGGCGGGGAAGGGGCGTAGCAGGGAGTAGGGAGCCTGGCGAGATCGAGGTTGGGAGCATGGCGGGTGTGTGCGGCGGGGAGTGATCGGGATGCGGGGACGCGGTTCGCCGGAACGGGGGGGCGGAGTTAACGGTGATTGGGGAGAAGTGAAGCTGCCGACAAGCACCTGTCAAGAGCAGTAGCACAGTTCCGTCCCTCCAGCAATCCCGATCCCCCCCCGCCCCCGGTGCCGTGCCCGCCCAACCACTGCAGCCGTTGCCGCCGACATCCGTTTGCATATAGACAGGCCTGACGTGATTTGTTCTACAAATGAAGCGTGGAGATAAATGGCTCTATCGATTCCTTAATCGGATAATCGGGTGGTCCACGGATTGCCAGTAGTTCTCGGAACGTAACTTTCAATTTAAATACATAGAGTAACAGCGGCTTTAAGTTGGGTGTTATCCTACTCTGTTGGAAGTGGGAATTGCTGCGGAATCGAGGATTTTTGAAGTGCTGCGGATGAGAGTGAGTTTTATTTGGAAGGTTAGTTGCACAATTCTTCCATATTTCGCACCGTTCATCGTTAGAAAGTAATCGAGCGAGGTGAATTGGCGCCTTCAAAACACTATCTTACTCTCTTTTCTATTGAAATAAATTAAAATATTTCCTTTGCTTGCTTTAAAACTATTATTTTTGTAATTATTTTTGAACCTTGAGGGATATGCTGTCTCATATAACACGTGAATGTATCTATTAAAAAAAGCGTGGGGACCAATTAAATGTTTGTCTTCTCTTTAGCTTTGTTTCACATTATAAGATTTTAAAACTTATTTAGACCCACATTAAAGGGTTGTAGATTTAATATTATTCCAAGAACGCACATTCAAAGTTTTCTCGTATCTCTTTGTAACTGGCATATATCTGCTAACATTACCAGCACATGTACCGCACTGAAGAAAGCCAACGACGCACTGGGGAAAGATACAGTTAGACATCACGAAAGACCCGAGACTTGGATTCACAGAGCGCAG
Source organism: Teleogryllus oceanicus (assembly GCA_964035755.1). Taxonomy (NCBI): domain Eukaryota; kingdom Metazoa; phylum Arthropoda; class Insecta; order Orthoptera; family Gryllidae; genus Teleogryllus; species Teleogryllus oceanicus. The sequence continues at coordinate 30,581,460 of CAXIVR010000014.1, read as the reverse complement.
AGCAGCGAGTTCCCCTCCTTCTCCAACTTGCTCTCCTCGTCGCCCTCAGGCTGGCTTCGCACGCTCCATCTCTCTTCGATATGCCCTACGATTGTTCCTCCCCTTTCATTTCGCTTCGCGACAACAATCCTTGCGCCACCAACCAGATCACGCGCCGACCCCCACAAGTTCGTGCCACCGGGATCCACCGCCGCACCACACGGACCCCGCCCTTCTCTACCCTACCTTAGCCTCGCCGTGCCCTCCGCCATTTGCTATGTCCCCCGCGCCCTGCATTCCCTTGCCCCAAGCCCTGACGATTCTTCGTCCCCCTCTGAACCCCACACTGACCACCGCCCTGACTTAGTTCTGCCTTCCGATCTGGCCCTTAGCCTGTCCCATGTCGTGCACCTCCCCTGCCCTCCGGACGGTCCCACAACCCGGCACCACTCGTTGTGCTCCCCCGTTCTACCCGAGTCTCACTGTATCCTTTGCCTTCGTCCAGTCCTCCCCAACATGCCCTCCACCGTGCACGCCCCTTCGGCCCCCCCCTTTCCCCCTCCGGTCTCTCCCACTGCCCTGTCAGTCCTCACCCTACCTCCAGCCTGCTCCTTTCCTTTTCCCGCCCGGTCCCGAATATTGCCCCGTTTAAACACTGCTCTTCTGTCTCCTACCATGCATCTCCCCAATTCCATCTGCTCCATCCCCCTCTCCCACCAACTTCCATCTTTCTGTCGTACCAATAGACGTGTCTCAGGGCACCAACTGACTGTCACTGCAGTGCGTCTGACAGAGAGATACAATATTCGAGCTCCGACGATGGCAGGATTTCCGACACTAGCTAGATAGCTTCGTAGAATTCAGTCAATGTCTGGAGGAGTCTTCTAGCGGCTGGCTGCTCAGATCGGTAAATTTCTGTGGTTTCTCCGGTCAACACCAGGCGAATGCTGGAGAAATACCCGAACAAACGGATCACTGACCACGCACGATCTTTCCTACCTCTTCCTTGTCCTATTATCTCCCCTTATTTACACACACCTGCACTTACATGCACTACACTATCACACATGCCTGCAGACCAGTCTGGAGCTTAAGGCTTATCCGTCTGGGGCGGTGCTCCGCTTGTGGGTGATACCTGTTTGGGGAACCCGTGTGAGTCAACGTGTAGGTCGGCACCGAATCTGGCCATACAGCGAGGCAAGATCACAGCCATCTGACACAAAAATATGCACTTTGCTCTTCCGGGACTAACATCGTTTAAAGTTCACGCACCAGGAATCACTAAGAAATCAATCTTTTGATTGATTGATTTTTTCGTGTTTCTGGGGACGTCAACTGCTTCGGTCATTAGTCCCGTTAGTGTAGTGCATGTTTTTTCTTGGGAGATGGCGGTGATCTTCCCCCGCTGGATGGCGAGATCCGGCACCGACCTACCGCCGGCTAGTAGGGTTTCCCCCTAACCAGAACTCTCCCACCAGCGGGGCACCGCCCCAGTCGGGACAAGCTCTAAGCTCCCGACCGGTCTCCCGGAATATGTGGTAGAGTGATGCATGTTAGTGTAAGTGTGTGTAAGAGGAGAGGATAGACAAGGAAGAGGAAGAGGAAGGACGTCGCGCGCGGTCCGTGGCCCGTTTCGTAGGGTACTGCTCCGGAATTCGCCTGGGGTTAATCGTAGAAACCACGGAAAACTACGGATCAGAGCAGCCGGCCGCTGGAATTCTCCTCCAGACAGCGACTGAATTCGTCTCGACCACTCGACCTAGCTGAAAACTAGTGTCGAAAATCCTGCCATCAGGACTCGAACCTAGAACCTTCCGGAAAGAAGCGCTGCAGTGACACTGAGTTACCGCTACCGGTGAAATCAATCTTCCTGTCGCACATTTCTCCGTTGCAAGCCACGCCCACAGTCACCCCCCAGGCGGGCGCTCCCGCGCAGGCACGAATCCGCTCCCTCGCCATTGACGCCATCGTGCCCCCGCCCGCGCCAACACACGCCACTCTACACCACTCGCCTCGTTCCCAGGCGTGGCTCCGCTCCGCGCCACGCACGCCTTCACCTACTCTTGCTCCGTCTCCCCGCCTTGCAAACTGGCGCTGAAGGTCACCGGCTGCAAATATCTACGACGTCGAGCATCCCCTTACACCTTCCAACGTCGACACATTTCTCCCCGCTTTCCACTTCACCTGAAATCTTTCGCTGGCCTGGAATAGGTGTAGATATGCGTTATTACGGCATTACTCGACCACATCCCCCCCCCCTCTAACAAGCCTTGCCTATCTTCCTATCGCCCCTCCCAACTTCATCGTAGTTATCTCTCCTGCTTCATCTGATCTCTCGTCCCAACCTTGGAGCTTAGAGCTTGTACCGGACAGGGCAGTGTCCCAGTACTGGGAGAAAGACTCGCAAAACGGCGGATACGTCGGTGCCGGATCTCGTCCTCACGGAAGCTCACCGCTATCTCCCGCGGTAAAACTATGCACCACACTTACAGGACTAATGGTATTAACAGTTTATGCGTCCGGAATCACTAATCAATCAATCGGGCTTGCCTAGATCCTCACCCATTTTTCACAGTCCGCGCTACGCCCCTCCAACACTCTGAAGACACGTATTCTCTCTCTCTCTCTCTCTTGCTTTCTCTCTCTCTCTTGCTTTCTCTCTCTCTTGCTTTCTCTCTCTCTCTTGCTTTCTCTCTCTCTTGCTTTCTCTCTCTTCTCTTGCTTTCTCTCTCTCTTGCTTTCTCTCTCTCTTGCTTTTCTCTCTCTCTTGCTTTCTCTCTCTCTCTTGCTTTCTCTCTCTTGCTTTCTCTCCCTCTCTCTCTTGCTTTCTCTCTCTCTCTTGATCTCTCTCTATTCCTTTATTTCGCTCTCGCTCTCTTTACCGTTAGCTCCCTCTCTTTTTCTCTATCTCCCTCTTCGTGTCATCCCTCTTGTCGGCACAGATCCTCCGTTCTTTGCGGTCCCTCGGCTTTACCTCGTATCCTGTCCCAACCCATCTCCGTCACCCTCACACAACTCCGTTCATCCCCTCTCCTTCTCCGCTTCATCGTCTCGCCGGCCCTTCTCACGACTCCGCCCTGCCCGCCACATCCCTTTTTCCCCCCCCCACCTTCTCCCCTCCATCTCCTACATGAGCTGATCCCTCTCGCCGGTCTAGATCCTCGCAGCTCCGTTGCTCCTCAGCCACCTCCCGCGCCCCCGGCCCTCCTTGCCCGGCATCGCGCTCTTTATGACGTCCCGGGACACTTGCACGTTCCCGTATATCAGGCGGCGGCGGCGGCACAGATCCCAGGTGGGCGACGCGCTCTCTAATGATGGAGCGACCGGCGCGACACCTGCCGCGAAAGTGAGGAGCTACCACGGGGAAGCCCCTCCCAGCCACACTCCGTCTCCCTTCCTCTCCCAACACACACTCCCACGCGTGCGCCCCCCCCGCCCCGCCCCCAATCAATATGGCGCCGCTGGTAATGTTAACACGGCGACCACTAACGGGCGCGCACCTGGGATTAGAGTTATTGATGGTATTTGCCATTACTGTCTCCGCTAATACCTCAGTCTTAGCCCCGGCGCCGCTCGGCGAGAGGCGGCGGAGGCGGCGGCGCCTCGCGCGCGCTCCCGCGGTGGCATTCTGAGTTAGAGCGCCGCCTGAGCCCCCGCGACGCGCCGCTGACGGCTCGTCAGAGCCCTCTATGCGCCGCCGCCTCCGCCCTGCCCCGCCCCGCCCCTCGCCCGCACCAAGCACGCAACACGCCAAGTGCCTCGGCGAGGAGCGATCTTCCGTGAGTGAGGGTGCTGGTGAAAAAAAATTCTTAGAGGCAAATTCGTATTCTCAGTCGTTACTGCGATTGAGTCAGTGAGTGAATATTTCCCGGCACGTAAACTACGTAAGTCACGAGTCCCGTAAATTTGGTTTAAATTTGGTAAGGGTTTGGTTTTGGCTTAGTTGGGTTGTTAGGGTTAATTTGCTTAGTTGGGTTAGTTAGGGTTAATTTGGCTTAGTTGGGTTAGTTAGGGTTAATTTGGCTTAGTTGGTTAGTTAGGGTTAATTTGGCTTAGTTGGTTAGTTAGGGTTAATTTGGCTTAGTTGGTTAGTTAGGGTTAGGGAAAGTTGGTTAGTTAGGGTTAATTTGGCTTAAGTTGGTTAGTTAGGGGTAGAGATCCGTTGCAAACCTCCAAGATCACATGCGTTGTTTTCTCCCTGAAAGTATCTCTCCCGGTAGTAAGCTACCAAAGTCTGTTTAGTTCTAAACTCCCGTCCGCTCTTAAGATGTGTGTAGGTATGCAAAGTACGTACGTGTGTATGTATGTGTGTAAATGGGGAGAGAACCGACTCTCACCTTCTGTCCGACGACTGGAGGCGATATTTTAATTGTATTACAACTCCACTGACACTCACGTTGAGATAATTAGGTCTAAAGTTAAATGAAGTTAAATAAGAGTTAAATGGAGCTACACAGAAAAAAAACATTGTGTGATTTTCTATTATAATTGTCCTTATCCTTGTCCTTATGAAGATGATATGAATAAGCATACAGGATGCTTCGCGGAATATTTAAGGGTTAAATTTACATTAAAAATGAGGTTCTTGGGCCAAATCCGTTGATGTCGTTCTAAGAAAAGGTGAAAATAAAGTCTATATCGATTTATTAAAAAATTAAATGTTAATTTAACGTTACTGTTGAAGCACATTCAGTTTTTTATCATTTTCTTGAAATTGTCCAGTTCCTACCAGCAGATGAGTGAAATGAGCGTGATTTACCCCTGAAATGAATGGGAACAAATCAACCATATCCAGTTTTCTTTCTCATTCACCTTCTATTTCTGTGGTCGTAGAAGCGGGATATTTATGCTTTGGAAAACCTTAGTTCTTCCTCATGCTCTGATAGTTTGTGTGTAGTGAGGTTTTCTGTGTGGAAACCAATGTCTTGAATTAAGGTTAACTTGTACATAATTATAAATAACTTCAGTTTGATATATCTAATCCATCTAACTTTTAGCCTGTTACACACAACATTTTGTTCATTTTCCTTCCTTCTTATTACAGACTTTTTAAGATATTATAACTCACGGATCAGTACGTTCAATTTCTGTGTTAAATATAAAAATGAGCGATATAGTAATATTATTTTCGTTGTTCCTTTTACCCAACCTGGTTTACGTCTTTTTAATCATATAATTGCAGACCCTAAAAATATTTCGAAACTCACTCATCATGACACTTGCTGAAAATCTTGTACCACTGAAGTTAACCTATCGAAATAAATAACTTGCAATCTCCTGTGATTCACATTTATTGTGATGCACTATGTCATCCACAGAAAGAACTTGAAGTTCTATCAATTTCAGAATAAATGTAATTTGTGCGGACCTGAAAATGGAGTTCACTAAATTTTTCAAACAAGAGGAGTTGTACACTATCAAACTAACGTCTCCATATGTTGTACGATGTCAAATATAAAAGGTTGCAATGCTCTTCCAACAGTTAAATGCGCAATACCGACGGACCTAGAGAAGAATTTATTTATTTGACTCCTGTCCAATGGCAGATGGATTCCGAGAGAGCTCTCAAATTCTGACGGCTTCAACAATGACAGCGGGATCAAACCAGGAATTTATGTTTCATTTTTTAATCGGCCAATTCCGGCAAATCGTGAGGACATGGACCGGGAGCGGTAGCTCAGTGCATCAACTGATGTCACTGCAGCGCCTCCCACTTGGAGGTCCTAGGTTCAAGTCCCGACGGCGGCACGATTTTCGACACTAGCTCTTCAGCTAGGTCGAATTCAGTTGCTGTCTAAAAGACAATTTTAGAGGCCGCCTTCTCTGATCGATAGTTTTCCGTGTTTTTTCCGATCAACACCAGGCGAATGCTGGAGCAGTACCCTACCAAACGGGCCACGGGCCGCGCGCGATCTGTCCATCCTCTTCCTTGTCCTATCCTCTCCTTACAAACACACACACACACACACACACACACACACACACACACACACACTAACATGCACTACACTACCACATTCCGGGAGACCGGTCGGGAGCTTAGAGCTTGTCCGGCTGATGCGGTGCCCGCCGGTGGGAGAGTCCTGGCTAGAGGAAAACCCCACTAGCCGCCGGTAGGTTGGCGCCGGATTCCCCATCCAGCGGGGGAAGATCACCGCCATTTCCCGATAAAAACATGCACTACACTACGGGACTAATGACCAAAGCAGTTGACGCGCCCGGAAACACGAAAAAATCAATCAATGAATCAAATGTGAGGACATGGAACGTGTCTTTAGCGTCAACGCGCATGTGTCGTGCATCCAGCTCCAGGGAAATCCATACTGCGCCACGGCCCTTCACTCGCTACCCTCACGCCCACACGCCCACCCTCCCCGCGCTGCTGATGTCGCTCTGCCCCCCTTCCCCCCTTGCGCCCCCGCTGAGTGGAAGGGCAGAGGAGGGCTGGGGAAGGGTTGAGGATAACGGATCCGCGAAGATTTCTTGAGGATTTGCGGGAAAGCGGAGGGGGTGAAATACGGCCGGAATTTCAAAGATGAGATTTCGAAGCGGCAATCAGCTCCCGGGAAGTGCCGCCTGTATTGGGTCGCCGGGTCTAAGTGAGAATTTCTTTACATTTTGGCTGAAATGAGATTACGCGAAAGTTATATTTTCACTGCAGATTTTAAGGCCAGTTATTATTACTAAAACTAATTATTTTTGCGAAGGATTATGCTTCATTTTCTTTCGGAAATGTTTTTTAGAAGAAATTACTTTCATAATAAAATATTGTTTTAGGCAAAGACGTTTATTTCCGTAGTCTGTAGTTTGGTCTACGTTGAAGTCTATCCTTCTTTAAAACGTTTCAAACGGTATTTCCTAGGCCTTCATCTCGACAGAATGGCAGTAAAGACAATGAAAAATAATTTTATTGAAGCTCTTTAATATAATCACGATTTTCATAGATTAACATAATTTAATATGATATTTGTGGAATATCTTTAATTTTCTGTAGTTCGCAAACTTCTATCATATTTTTATGTGTGTCCTGTCATCCCTTACAGTTTATTTTAACAATATTTTGATTTACAACTATCTTCTAAAAAAATATGGGCTTTTTGTCATACACAAACATTCACTATTCCTTGAAAATTAGAAATTATATTTTCGAGAAATTATATTTCCAAATTTCAGCGTTCTGCCTAATACTTAAAAGCGTCAAAATAAGTTAATTGCATCAGGAAACTAAACAAATAACTGAACCGAGAAACACACCAAAATTAACAATCACCAAACAAGGGATTTTAATTTTCAGGGGTTTCTCAGATGAAACCGGCAATTCTCGGGAGTACGACGTAATATAACAGGCTCGTTTCAACTTGCGAGGGCGCGTTCTCAACTTGAACTCCTCAGCGGGTGGTTCTTCAGCTGTTCCAACGCGCAAACATTTATTCATTTGCATAGCACACGTGACTTCTACCGCTTCTCCTGCCTTCCACATCCCGTCTTACGTCATCCTTCCAAAACTACCACCATCTCACCACCACCTTTTACTCCCACCCCTTCTCTGCTGCCATGACTGACTCCACGCCAAATCGTTTAATTCCTTTCCTACATCCCGCCTACATCTTCCTACATCGTGCCCGGTGGAAACAATCGTATGATGCTCTGGGAAGCAGAAAATTGGCACGATCCTATTTGATCTCCTTTCGTCTGACCCAGCTGAAGTTTAGGGTTCAATACGCCTTCATCAGGGGTCTACTTTTAAATCTTTTCCTCCAGGCTGCGTAGTTCTTCATTAAATTTCGAAATTTTGATTTCTTGATCTTCTGGTGAGGTCTTGTTGGTTAAAATAGTTATGCATGCTGACATTTTGACTTTGGTAACTTGTTATCTTGATTATTATTTTAATTGTATTTCACATTACTCGCCATGGTTTGTTAAATTTTTATTCTCTGACGAATTACGTCTGTATTTAGTATTATACGAAAGAAAAAATGATAGAATGCAAATTTTCTTAACTCTTTTCCAGAAATATTCCAGAAACGTTTAGAATATTAATTACATCTATATTTCTTACTGTCATTTATATTATTGATGGAATTATGTCAGAAACTATTATATCAACGTCAACTAAAATAAATTGAAATTTTACATGATTCATGGAATATTGGTCTTCTTTAGGCTAAGAACAAACGAATTAAGGGCAATCATAATATCATCATCGTCTCCCAGAATATTTTTATTTAGTCATCTAATTATTCTTTATTTTCAGAGATTGGAAAATTATTGAATGTAAAAGCAGATGTCTGCAGAAAAATAGGTTTCGTTTACCTTGGAGCACAAAGTAATGCAATTAAGCATCAATTCAGGCTGCTGGTAGATTGTACGAAGGCATATTGGAAAGTAACGTTCACTTTTTTTGTTCGAACATTTAATTGGTACTCACACACAAAAAAATCACCGAAGACCTTACATATTTCACCTACTTTCTGCATAGTCGCGACGTTTGTCAACATATTTCTGCCGGCGTGCTTACCAGTTTCAATATACCCTATTCGTAGAAGTCCTTTAGTTGGAGTACAGCCCTTTTAAAAGAATACACGTCACCTGGAGGTATTGATACACTCCACCCAGACGACCGCGTACACGCCACACATGTCCCTGTGAAATGCCCTGGGGTTATGCTCTTTGGCCCTCAAATTTCGCACTACACTTCTCTGCTCCTCACAAGTTGACGACAGTAACATGCGCGCCATTTATATTCCGTGCTTCAGGCTACAGTCGCTACAGACCTGCACATGAAAACAAAACACTCTCCGTAGCGCGATCTTTACACTATCTCATCGTGCAAATTTCGCCATTCCAGTTGCAGTACCATGGGAGAAAAAATATTGTACGTTACTTCCGATCTGCTCTCGTATAGTGTGGGAGGAATTATGAATCATCACCAATTTCAAATGTCCTAGAAATACCAATTTTACTTAAGCTACAACAGTGGTTTCGTAACGGAGACTTTATCTTTATGTATGATGGACCATCATATCATTCAGTCATGTCTATAAAAAATTCTAGAACAAAATGTGAAAACGTTACCATTATATGAAGTCAGACGGGGTTATGATCCCTGTAGAAAATGTGTGGTCAATTGTGTAGCAAAAGTTGAAGATACTATTAGACCACAAAAGAAGTGTAGGTATTAAAGAAGAATTAAATGTTGTGCCTGTTATAGATATCATAAAGAAATATCGAGAAGACTGGAAATGTCATGACCTAAGAATGCTAGAACTTATGATAAGTAAAATTATCCTTCACTATGCACCTCAAGGAAAGACAAAGTCCCTTGTGCAGATGGCATTAACAATTTCAAGACTTAACAGATTAAGAGTACTAGTCTTTGCTGTCGGTTATTATTATTATTATTATTATTATTATTATTATTATTATTATTATGAAGTTGAAGATATTCGCAATTAAAATATTTTTAGAAAATGTTCATTTCTCTTAGTAGGAATACTTAAATGAGTAGTATAGTTTAAAATGCATGCACACAAAATATTAATTTCTATTGAAACGCACAAAGAACGGAACATAAAATATGCCCTCCTTTAAGATATTTTCTTCAGAATATTAATTTTTACACCTCCGTGTTTTAGTCAACAATACATGAGATACGGTCATCTACCTCCCTAGTTTTGTGGAGGTAGTCATCTAATCGGGACAATTCATATCTGAATTTCAGCGAAGTAATTAGTTGGAAGGATTCTGTAATTCATAAACAATTTTAATTAATATTATTTCCTACTTTACATAAATAGCGTGATAATCAAATGAATACTCTTTAAATTAGTTGACGAATAACAATTATTTCAGCTTTCCGAGTTTTGACAAAGAAGAGTATTTAAAACAACTCTGCAGTCACACTCTTTCAGCCTTCTGTTACCTCAACAGTGTTATTATGACACAATCAGCAACAAACTGTAATTAATGTTATTCCGTACTTTACCAAAATAAGGAGATAATGAAATGAAGACTTTAAATTAGTTGAATGACAATTATTTCAGCTTTCCGAGTTTTGACAAAGAAGAGTATTTAAAACAACTCTGCAGTCACACTCTTTCAGCCTTCTGTTACCTCAACAGTGTTATTATGACACAATCAGCAACAAACTGTAATTAATATTATTCCCTACTTTATCAAAATAACGAGATAATCAAGTGAAGACTTTAAATTAGTTGACGAGTGACAATTATTTCAGCTTTCGCAGTTTTCGCAAGAAAGATTATTTAAAACAACCCTGCAGTCACACTCTTTCAGCCTTCTGTTACCTCAACAGTGTTATTGTGACACAAACAGCAATGAACTGTAGTTAATGTTATTTCCTACTTTACCAAAATAACGAGATAATCAAATGAAGACTCTTTAAATTAGTTGACGAATGACAATTATTTCAGCTTTCGGATTTTTCGCAAAGAAGAGTATTTAAAACAACTCTGCAGTCACACTCTGTTAGCCTTCTGTTACCTCAACAGTGTTATTATGACACGAGCCGCGCCGCGTGGTAAAGAGTTTTATCAGCGGTGTTTATCCACTAGAGTCCTAAATCCGGCGGTGCGATAAGAACCCATGGGCGTGGCCGACAGAGCTAATGACTGCAGTAATTTGAAATACGAGCGTCTTTACGAGGCGACCATGCGGCCCAGGACGAGCAAGAATATTTCTTCATCCGGGTGGCCAATTATTTTAAAAACCCTCGTTGAAGGAAAAAGAACTGAAACACGAGAAAATGCTTCACTATCCCTTTTCACAGTGCTGCTTAGGATTGCCAACAACGTTCATGTAAACGGGAGGGCACTCGATAAGCCTCGATAAAAACGCATCGACGCACTTCTTTTTGTAAATATTTAATTTAGGTTAACAAAAGCTCTATTTCTTTCTTCGCTCCATTTGCGATTTAAGTGAAAAGATTCGTTCACAGAATGCTCATGAAGATGGTCAGAACGTCTCCTATTTATTTGAGTGGCTAGATAGACACTCATGTGTGCGTGTGTAAACGTTCAGAAAAAGGATTTTCATGTGTTCTATTCTAAATTAAACAAATTATACAACGCAGCAGATGTTAGTCATCTGATAAAATAAATGACAACAAATGTTAAACGTTTACTAAAAGGATGACATTTAAAATAGAAAGGAGGACGAGAGTACACTTCACGTTAATGGAGGACTGTCCTCCCAAATCCAGGACGGTTGGCAACCCTAGTGCTGCTCCATATTGTTTCCAAGATGAACAGGGGAGTGGGCCTTGCGACGTTTGTGGGTTGGTTCGCCATGCCCCTGAAGGCTCCTGCACACGATCGTTGCGTTGACGCGCGTTAAGTAACGCGTCTTACGCGAAACGGCACACGAGCGTTTTGGCCGTTCCATGTAAGATGTAGTTAATCTACGATGCGCGTTACTTATCGCACGTCAACGCAACGCTTGTGTGACACAGGCCTTAATGCCGCTCCACAATAGCCCGCGAACGAGTACGTCTTCACAATAAACGCCAACGGCATTATAAACCCGTAGCAGCAAAATAGAGAGGTTCAAGACACAGTTGCCTAAACCAAAGCAATTCTAGCGACGCTACTCAGTTCACTCTTTGAGTTAACATCTGTCTGTTGTGCGTACGTGTCCTGCTGTGAATAATAAATGTTGGAACGAAAGAATATTGATTACGTAAAAGACAAATAAATAATAATGCGAAAAATAATAAAATTACTGCAAACTTACGGAAAATAGAATTAACCAAAATTTTATCAAATAGCAAACCACTCTGACGTACTTGAACGAATTATATAAACATTACTTTAGGGAAGGGGCATATTAATTTTAAGTATTAATATGAATAGAAAAATAATTAAACTATAACTACTAAAAATATTTAACACAATTCAACAATGACTAAAAAATCCGCTCAAATCGTAACTTTGCAAATTCACGCACTAACGTCAATACCGCACCGCTCTCTCGTCTCCGCTCCAGACCAGTTTCGCACGCTCGATCAGCTAGAAAACTTCGCCGTCATTTGCTGCACTTTCATTGGTCGAGAGTCTTCGCGTTCGCAGGCCAAGATAATTGTCTACAATCCTTCCCGTTCACGTCGTGTTGTCAACGCCTGCCTGAGATGTTCGTATGTCAAATTTCCCTACGTTCCCGTTCGCGATGCCGTTCTCGTTTGTGATGCCACTCGCGTTCGCGATGCCGTTCTCGTTCGCGATGCTGTTCTCGTTCGTGATGCCACTCGCGTTCGCGACACTGTTCCCATTCGCGATGCCGTTCTCGTTCGTGATGCCGTTCGCGTTCGCGGCACCGTTCCCATTTGTGATGCCGTTCACGTTCAAGTTTTAAAAATGTAAAAGAAAGATTCCACCTTACGTTAGGAATCGAACCATAAGTCTTCTGTCTCTTCCGAAGTGGAAATTGTACCAGCAATATCTTCCCTCCCAGGTGAATAAGATGCATAGTGCATGTTTTGAAGTAAATAGACTATACACAAGACGTAAGACAATTTCTGTATCTCTCTGTCTGTACTTAGTGCGGAAGGCCGCATAGGGGCCATGGCCTACCAGCTGAGTCCTGACCTCGCGATCATGAGTTTAAGGGTGTATGTGTGGTTAGCCCCAAGACATCCCCATGCCTTCTTCTCAAACAAGTACCCTACCAAACAGGTCACGGACCGCGCGCGATCTGTCATATCCTCTCCCCTTACACACACACTTACACTATCATGCACTACACTACCACATATTCCGGGAGACCGGTCGGGAGCTTAGAGCTTGTCCGGGCTGGGGCGGTGCCCCGCTGGTGGGAGAGTCCTGGTTAGGGGGAAAACCCACTAGCCGACGGTAGGTCGGTGCCGGATCTCGCCATCCAGTGGGGAAGATCACCGCCATCTCCCGAGAAAAAATAACATGCACTACACTAACGGGACTAATGACCGAAGCAGTTGACGCGAACGGAAACACGAAAAATCAATCAATCAATAAATTCTCAAACGAGTGAGTTTTATCACCGTTACAGCAACATATACTGGGGTCATTGCAAGGGAAAGCACATTCTAATGTTTCTCCGGCCGGGAAGTGAACCCGGGGTCGCGTTATGGAAAGCGAGGACGCTGACCAATGAGCTAATCCGCGAGGCCAGACACCATCCGGTGCTTATCAATTTCCCTCTTTCCTTCAGTTGACAGGCTCCGATGGCTCTGATTGACTTTGTAAATATAAATTTAACCTAATTATTAATTGAGAAAATTAGATTATTTATTTACTTTATTTAGTATATCGTACTAAAAATCGCAGAATAATATTGTTTCCAAAAAGAGCATTCTGGCATATCGTCTTAACTGATAGGTGTCTATCACACCTACTAGAGAATGTTTATTACAGAACTCGTAATAGACATATAGGCCAGATACGCCAAATTAAACGGAAATGGGTTTTTACAATATTTTTTATAATTTAGACGTTGTTTTGGTTCAAAGTTGAATTGGATTGGAAGCATTTCTGTCTCCAACTACATAAAAATCAAATTACTTTAAATCCAGAAAAATTTAAAAACGGAGAAGGTTACAATGCATGTAAAACTGTATATAAATACTATATTTAAAAGGAGAAGTTAATGTGAATAATTCGTTACAAAGCAATATGTGCCTGGGGTCAAAAATGACCCCAAGCAAAATATAAGGGTTGAATAATTGTTGGTTTGTTTGAAAATAAGTGTTGGTTTGTTAGTTCCATACAGCTACTAAACTTTTCCCACGTTTTAAAAACTCCAGGTTCATTATCAGATATTAAACAAATATTTCAAAACATTTGTATGTTTTTATTACATTTATTATCATTTTTTTGTAAGATATGTAGCGCATAATATGTTTATTGTACAATAATTTGTTTCTTTCTTCTTAGAATTAATCACACGTGTTTACTACATATTGGCTCATTATCATTTCATGCCTACAGTTGTTATCTCACTTCCTTGACGAGATGTCTCCCCCTTGGTTACCCCTTTCTCCCATCTAGCATCGCCTTGGACTTGCTTGCATGTTGAATACTACTCATGACCTACTGCTCCACAATTTTCCTGCTGTTTGTACAGCTGTACAATCTTCATGTGGAAAGTGAAAGTGCTAGTTCATTAAGCTCCGTAATACCTTCCATTACCAAACAGCAAGTCGCGCTCTCTCACCCCAGTACGCAGACTTTTAATCACTCTTGTAATAACTCATCGCGCTACTGTAGCCACATTGCAGTCAGTCGGTCCGTCTTGCACGGAGCCCGGAGTAGCCGACTATTACGGTTCAAAACGTACTGCTCCGCGATGCAGGGGCTGATGATATGCCGCTAGTTTATGAACCAGACACCCTTCCACCAGCGTCAGCGGATTAAAACTTGGCTGCTGAAGGGAGGCAGGGGCGAAGGAGCTAGAGTGAGGGGCAAAGAGCGTAGGGCGAAGGAGATGCATAGAGCAAAATCCGGACAGTGGAGGAGAGAAGCGCAGGGAGAGAAGCGCAGGGAGCAAAGGGCGGATGACGGGAATGTGAAGGTCAAAAGGTGAAGGGAAAGGGAAAGGGCGAAGGGAAAAGAGCAGAGGGTGAAGATCGTGTAGAAGGCAAAATCCAGCAGTTTGCGGGGGTAGGAGAGTGGATGTCAGAAGGTGAAGGGCAGGAAGCGAAGGGTAGAGAGCGAAGGGTGGGGAGCGAAGGGCGGACGGCGGGAAATTAATGTGCAAAAGACGAAGGGCAGAGGCCATAGGGCGGGGCAGAGGGGGGGGAAGGCGGAAGAACGGGAGACCGGAAGGGTCAGAGGGTCAGAAAGCAGGAGAGGGCGGAGGGCGGAGGGCGGAGGGCGGAGGGCGGAGGGCGGAGGGGAGGGGAAGGGGAAGGGGAAGGGGAAGGGGAAGGGGAAGGGGAAGGGAAGGGGAAGGGGAAGGGGAAGGGGAAGGGGAAGGGGAAGGGGGAAGGGGAAGGGGAAGGGGAAGGGGAAGGGGGGCGGCGGGCGGCGGGCGGCGGACGAATAGCAGATGGAGGTAGTGATGGCCACACGGTGTAGGATGTAGAGTGTAAGGCGGCGAGCCAAGCTCCACGGGTGCGAGAGGGCGAAATGAAAACCAAACGTCAAATTAAAAAGGAGGTCACGTGCACGTAATTGGAGTAAAATGCGGCCCGGAAAAATTGCGGCCGCCCATGAAATTAAGGAACTGGCGGCGTGGGCGGGGCAGCTCATGTATTCGCCGGCGAGGCGCGTATTTCACGCGGAAACGCCGAGTTTTTCACCGTAAGGAAAAGCGGGGACGGCGGCGTGCCGGCGTCTGGGAGCGACGTTCCATAACGCGTAATTAAGATAAATTATTTCGCCCTTCGTCTACGTCTCAAAAGCCGCGCCCTCGCCGTGCGAACGGTATATGAACTCTTTGCTTTGCGAGATATTACGACGCCCATGATGTATTGATTGCACAGGCAATCACAAAAAAAGTTTTCCGACCCAAAGACTTCACATGTCTCTCTATGTATGTCGACGCGCTGAATTCGAATCTGAATCCAAAATTGCGCGGCCACCGTTCAGATTTTTTTTATTGCCGAAAACCATCGTTAAATTGTTTTTTGTGGCGCAACTTTGATTCAGATTTGGAATCAGCGCGTCGACATCTACAGACAAACATGTGTCAAGTTTTTGGGTCTGAAAACTTTTTCTGTGTGTGTTCGTATTACTTCGGACTGTGTTGAGTCAGTTTTACTCGGAGAAATCCCGGTATGTTGTACCTATTTTATTTCTGAGATATGCTATGGATTTTGAGAGATTAGCATAACGATAAGGTACTCAGTAATATAGAATTCCTAATTCCAAGAATGATTGTAGTTTTTTAGAAAATACTAATGTCAAAACAGAGATTATTTTGCCTCTTCCGCCTATCAGCATTTCTGCTAGGAAATTTATATTCTAATTCTCTGGGTACAAAAAGGTTTATTAGTAAATGTACCTACATTGACTAAACCTGAATAATACTGTTTATAATACATTTTTAATGATAATGTTTTGCTGTTTAATAAAATGTTTACCTTCTACATACAATGCACTGAAGAGAGCACTCGAAACTCTACTGAATACAAAGAAACGCATATAATATGGCTTTATCTACATCACTAATATGTAAAAGACCGTATATTGTAATATTACTTTGGTATGCATAAGAACACATTGTTCTACTCAAAATATGAATATACTATTAAAAATGTTAATTCGCATTTAACTAAAATAACTTGAATATACTTCTGGCCATAAATGTATTATTGGCATCATTTTTTTGATTTGTTTACTATTAAATCGATTGATTTACAAATTGACACCACAAAATGCAAAATATTATGAGTATACTTCTTTTCTGTTTTTAAGTTTTATGAACCATGATGTGTTATCGCAATAAAAAATAATTATATTTGTATTTTCTGTAAAAACGAAAATTATTGCAGTTATCATTAACTACTTAATATAAAAATGAATATTATACGATAGCAATGATGGACCTGTTAACGTTTTCCAACTATTCTTTAGAACAATTGTCTTATGAGTAAGCTGAAAACACAACTTCGCGAGATAATGAAACTATACAGTTTTATTTTAATATAATTATAGAGAAAACGTATTTTTGTTAAATACATATTAATATTTCTTCTCATTCTTCTTCTTCTACTCCTTGTCCTTCTCCTTCTCCTTCTTCATTTAATGGATTAGGCAGAGCTGCATGTTTCGGAAACCATCTTCTTCGACGACCGATACTCTTTCGACCGGCTGGTTCGTTTTCCCTTGCCAGTCGAGCAATTCAGCTTCTGCTAATTCGCTCCAGATGATTGCACCAGTTCATTTTAGTGTTACTGATCTTACTCTCAAGACTACATATCAGTAACTCTACGTATTTCTTCAGTCCTAATTTTGTCATACACTCTTTTTTGTTTGTTCTTTTTGTTAGTCATACACTATTTTACAATTGTGGGAATTCTGATTTAGTGTTATTGACGTTCTTAATAAAGCCGGCTATCTTAATAAGGCTAATATGTTGACGAAGATGACCTCTTTTATTACTCTTTTATAGCTCTAAGAAATCTCATTTCTGATGCTCTCACTCTGTATTTCTCTTTCTGAAAGGGTCCAGGTCTCGCTTCCATATAACAACACCAGTACTGCCATCTTCTTATTGGATTTACTCTTAATTTATTTTCTTGTTTTATGTTTCAGTGTTCTATAAATTGTACCATAAATATGTTCAAAACTTTTTTTAATTTGTTTGCGACATCCTTGTCAAATACAAAAGATACTTCACATACCACGTAATTAACACTGAACTCTTACTCTATAGTCAATACTATTCAAAGTTCCATACTATTTTTGATCTGACAGGCCATTTTACATGTAAATCCATCACTTTAGTTTTATTAGTAGATATTTTAAGGTTATAATCTTCATATATATATTGCAATAAATACATCCCACTTTGCAGCATGTCATCTGTTTGCTGAATCATGACCCACATCATATGCATATACAGTAAGGTTGGACTCCATTTGTGCTGGGTCTAGTTGAATTCCCGAGTTAAAAACTGACAAGGTGAAGGTTCAGACAAGAAAGCAATACAGATGAGGAAGCCCGTTCCTCGTAGCGCCTGACCCAGGTGGCTGCCAACGAGAGTAAAGATCAACGGCAATGTGGATAAGATACACATGCTAAAAGTCGCGGAAGTAGAGCGGCATCTCGGATAAACTGCCCTGCAGGTTTGGAAGCAGTAAGATGGTGAACCCATAACTAAGCAAAACCTGCGAAGCACTCGTAACGTGACTTAACTTATTACTGGCAGAAACTATAATTGCCTCGGAAATATTAATATTATAAAACCTTATTTTAATATTGTGAGAGCTATTGACGTATTCTAAAAGTACCTACCAAAGTAAATTTACGATGTACATTTTTTTTCGTGAATTGATAAAAAATATTTCTAAAATCAAAGTGAAAACATTTAGGAAGAAATTAAGTTCCTGGGCACACATAGATTCATCTTGTCAGATTCGCAGGTCGGAAGCTTAGAGCCTGTCCCGGCTGGGGCGGTGCCTCGCTGGCGGAGGGTCCTGGTAAAGGAAGAAACCCGCTAGCTGACGGTATGTCGACGCCGGATCTCGCTATCCAGCGAGGGAAGATCACCGCCATCTCCCGAGGAAAATCACGCTCTACACTTACGGGACTAGCGACGGAAGCTATTGACGTGTCCGGAATCACCAACCAACCGACCAAGCGACACATTCGTACATAAGAATGCACGTATCAGCATTACATTCATGACACCTACGAGTATTATGATACGTACCTCCGTATTGTGATATGCAGATCACATCAGTACATATGTTTAAATGAATATGTAAAATTGTTGTTTTACCCACAGGCGACCTCAGAGCAACCAATACACAACCCAGGGCTTGTTTTCCCTCAATCAGGATGGTTAGATCAAATGGAATTTTCCAGTAGAATTTGGAACACGTATGTAGAACATTCGTCAATAAACTGACAGATTATGAGCATGAAAGCCGGCACGTTTCGGCAATTCATGACATCATCAAAACAATGCATATAAATTTAACAACTCTGCTGCTGAATAACTGTCCATGTAACGGAAGTGAACACCTCCAGCGCTGCCAGCCGTTTGTACGCGTTTGTAATTATTGGGTGATTTATTTCTGTGAGGGACATGTTTGAGATCTGTACTTTTGCATTTATATTGCGATTTAATTTTACACAAGAACTGCCTATTCCATTTCACGTTCATTTTGAAGGGCTTGTTTTCTCTGATATTCATCCGGAATCATTCAATTTCAAGTTGTATTGACATAATAAATGAAACAATGAAGTATTTATGCCTTTCTCTGAAGTAATTCTCAACAGAAAATTATTGTCCTGAGTCACAACACAATGTTAGTTTGGAGTCAATTTTCCGGTATTTTAATGTCCGTTAAATTTGCGATATTAAAGTGCTAGAGAAAATATAATATAATATTACCATAATCTGTATATTTAAAAAAATTAAGTATTCCGCCATGGCTTCGATTTGAGCTTCTACTGAATCGATTGTGGTATTTTTTCCCTTTAAATGAAAGAACGTGATCGCTAGATGTGTTATCAGATATTGTTTGTGTTGATTCACTAACATTTACGGTGTAAATTAACTAATTAATTAATTAATTAAATCATTCTTTAATAGTACGCTTATTTTTTTTCCAAAGGGTGGCTGTTTCTAAATCGATATATATGAGTCGATAGATGTGAGTCCATGCTGCTTCATGGTGGCGCTGCTTGATTATTTGTTGATCGTTGCCCAAGCGCCCCAAAAGACGCAAACGGACATTAAGTGGACGCAGGGAAAGAGAAATTCAGCGTAGGTGTCGTGATAGTGAGATCATTTACTTTTCTGTTGGGTCGTTGCCTATGAAATGTCAGTTTTGTTCTGCTTTGTACTTCCCATGTGAGAGAAATTCTGCAAACGAGTTTGCTCTGTGTTGCTTAAAAGGAAAAATAAGTTTACATTCGAGCAATATGCCAGAAGAATTAAAAGTTGTTTATAGGACATGATGACACAAAAAACTTCAGAAATAATATCCGTCAGTATAATAGTGCTATTTCTTTTGGGTCATTCGGAGCCGATATTGCATTGCCACTTAGTCATGGGCCATACGTGTTCAAAATTTTGGGAGCTCCACATCAGAGAATATCTTTGTTATACCCTGAAGATCCAAACAATGCAACAT
The DNA here is from genome assembly GCA_964035755.1 of Teleogryllus oceanicus. Classification (NCBI taxonomy): domain Eukaryota; kingdom Metazoa; phylum Arthropoda; class Insecta; order Orthoptera; family Gryllidae; genus Teleogryllus; species Teleogryllus oceanicus. The sequence continues at coordinate 30,561,680 of CAXIVR010000014.1, read as the reverse complement.
ATTGTGAACATTAGTCTGGGAACTGCATTTTACATTTATCTAAGATCTCACTGTCAAAGTTTGACGGGTTCTCACTAGTAATAATAATAATAATAATAATAATAATAATAATAATAATAATAATAATAATAAATAAATAAAAGTACAATGGATACTTGACTATTGAACAGAGTTATTGCAAATACGTTCGCGAATATTGTACATTACTGAATTTAAATACAGGTATTAAAAGAAAGCGGTTCAGCGTGTGGCCATGCAAGACGTGTAATACGAGGTCTCCTTGGACATAGGAAAAATATTAAAAGCCTAAGTTACGATTTTGGCTGAAAATTCCAAGTATCAGACTCTATTATCCAGACTATTCTCATACTGTGGGTATGGACGGAATTCACATACCACTAACAATACAGCTGCAGTCTTTGCAAAAGCAGGGCTCCATGCAAAATACTGACATCCATAAAATGTTTCCTATTCACGTGTTGCGTTATGAAACATATTTTTTGAATTCTTATGATGTAAACAACTGTTTATATATGTGCGCTTTATTTACTACACTTTCTTATTTCTATCTGAAGATAGGTTTCGTTAAAATACGTAATTTGTTGTATTTATCGTACTTGGTTTACCAGAGTATTTTATATATTTGTTTTTGAACATCGTTTGGGCTGGGTTTTAGAAAACGGTTTTCTTCAGAATTTTTGCTGCTGCAGACTTCTAGTTTTCACCTAATATCTACAATATGTTTTTTAAATCACCTAACATTCTATAAATTTGTTGTTGTTTTTGTGAAAATGATGTCCTTATTTTAAGTTTTGGAAAATACGATTTTATTCTAGCATGTTCATAAAATGTACAGATTTTCCCCCCCTAGTACTTGGAAACTCCCCTTACCTGGTTAGCAAGACTTAACGGTAATTAGACTATTTCATTGTTGCAAAATATTTCATACTGTTCTAAAACTTTTGGCCATGAATCGTCATGTAACATTTTATACATTTTCGCACAAATGATAAGTTAAGAAATTTACATTGTCGAAACATAAACACCTTTACTAGGCTAGAAGTCTCTTGATCCTATTGAATGAGAAATCAAAAATTTGTCCTTCACTAATTTTCTTTCCTTACTCTGTTTGCCAGGCCATATTTTTCTGGCCTTCATTTCACACAGCTCAACTCAGCCATTCTCACATTTCACAACGCCTCAGTCATGAACTCTCCCCTTTCTTTCTCCACCAACTCACCTCCATTCGCCTTGGCCTCGCCTGTCTCGCCTTGGTCTCCCTGCTGCACAGTGGGCCGAATTGAATTATCCGCGCGCCTTCGCCGTCATTTGTTCTACTAAAAAAATTTAAAATGTAAACTATTGATCTGGGACAATTATATGACGCAATAGTTATTAACTTTACTAGATACATTACACTGTGTGAAGTATATAACGGACGCTTTTGAAGCTTATAAGCAGATGCAGTATGCGAGGTCAACATCCAAGTCCATTATTTGTGATATCTGTCAGGTGTCGTTCAATCCTTTCCGTAATACTAACCGGTAAGGGAATCTCAGGGCATTAATTGATGTCACGATAGTACCTCTGGCCCGGAGGTTCAATGGTTTGAGTCCCGATGGTGGCAGGATTTTGGACTGTAGCTAGCTCCAATTCAGCTGCTGTCTGGAGGAGAATTCTAGCGATCGGCTGTTCTGATCGGTAGTTTTTCGTGATTTGTCCCGCAAACACCAGGCGAACGCCGGAGCAGTACCCGGACTACTAAAGCACGCGATCTTTCCATCCTCTCCCTTGTCGTACCCTAACTGACTCGCATGCACTATACTATCATGTCGGTAGACCAGTCGAGAGCTTAGAGCTTGTCCCAATGGGGCAGTGAGCGCAGTAAAATGTCATTTCTTACTCACAAGTTTCTTAGAAACTAATTTCATGGTTGTGAATGACGTCGATAATTAGGCTGATTTATATATTCTATACAAAATCCCGGTGGAACATGTTTTGGATAAATTAATAATAAAAACGGATTTTCTACAACAAGATCAAACATCAATACAAAAACTATATTCGATATTTTTAGAGCTAAAAGAAAAATATATTATATTTGAACAAGATTGAAATTATTTTTTTCGGATAACATAATATATATATATATATATATATATATATATATATATATATATATATATATACCAAAACGAATTAAAATTGTCGTTTTAAAATCATTGATATATTTCTATATCTAGTTACATTGTATTTTTGAAATTATAGTACTAATAGTATAATATAATAGTACTTATTAAGTAGGCACTATTATAACTAATTAATAACTTATATTTTGTGTTTTAGTGAATAATACAATCAGTAAATCTAACCAATAATAAATAATAAAAATTATTAAATAGAAAAGAAGTCCGAGATTTTAATATCTCTAAATGGAAAGTTAAGAGAAAAATGTAATCCTATGACAACAAGGGTCAGATAGCTTGTCTTTTCACTACCTTCAATCAACTGTGTCCAATGAACAAAAATCGACCAGGAATTATTAAGTGAAGAATATTTATATTAAAAAAAACAGATTATCACTCTCATATGTCCCCTGCAGACATATTTTTTTACATGTAGACGTTTACTTTTATTTTATTTATTTAGTAGTTTTGTGTATTTTTCCTTTTTGTTTATTCTTGTTGTATCTGTGTATTCTGTGTATTTTCTGGATTTCTGGTGATTTCTGTGTATTTTCTTGGTATTTTCTGGTGTATTTTCTTGGTGTATTTTCTGGTGTATTTTCTGTGTATTTTCTGGTGTATTTTCTTGGTATTTCTTGGGTATTTTCTTGGTGTATTTTCTTGGGTATTTTCTGGTGTATTTTCTTGGTGTATTTTCTTGGTGTATTTTCTGGTGTATTTTCTTGGTGTATTTTCTTGGTGTATTTCGGTGTATTTTCTTGGTGTATTTCCTTGGTATTTCCTGTGTATTTCCTGTGTATTTCCCTGTGATTTCCTGTGTATTTCCCTGTGATTTCCCTGTGATTTCCTGTGATTTCCTTTCAGTATTTCCTTTGTGATTTCTTGTGATCCTTGTCATTTCTGTGTATTTCCTTGTGTATCTTCCTTTGTTATTTCCTTTGTTTATTTCCTTTGTTTATTTCCTTTGTTTATTTCCTTGTTTATTTCCTTTGTTTATTTCCTTGTTTATTCCTTGTTTATTTTCTTTGTTTATTTTCTTGTTTATTTTCTTTATTTTCTTTGTTTATTTTCTTGTTTATTTGTGTGTTTATTTGTGTATTTATTTATGTGTTTATTTGCTTATTTATTTGTTTATTCATTTGTTTATTTATTTGTTTGATTTTTGTTTATGTTTTTTTTATTTATTTGTATTTGTTTGTTTATTTATTGTTTTGTGTATTTATTAAGAAGTTTTTCTGATTATTTTTCTGCGTTTTCGTGGCGGCCCAGTGCGCGTGGAGGTGTTCTCCATTACTTCCCTTTATTCCTGATGAAAGCAGCTCCGCGCCCCTCGCGTCGGCGGCGCGCCCTTTATACTTTTAAATCGAAGCCCCTCGGGCGAGGGGCGCGGCGCGGACGGCGCGAGGCGGCGATCGGGTGTTTGTCCTCATTTGCAGCGCCTCGCCAGTGGCGTCCCCGCCACCTCGCACCCGCCACCTCGCACCCGCCGCCGCCGCCCTCGCCGCCGCCGCCCTCGCCGCCTCGCCGCCCTCGCCGCCCTCGCCGCCGCCGCCCTCGCCGCCGCCGCCCTCGCCGCCGCCGCCCTCGCCGCCGCCGCCCTCGCCGCCGCCGCCCTCGCCCCGCCGCCCTCGCCTCCGCCCTCGCCTCCGCCCTCGCCTCCGCCCTCGCCTCCGCCCTCGCCTCCGCCCTCGCCTCCACGCTCGCCTCCCCACCACCGCCTCCGCCCCCACCCGCGCTCGCGCCCCCCTCCGCCCCCGGCCCCATTGCCCTTGACCTTGTCCTTGTCCGCGGACCTACCCGTCCCCCACGCCGCCTCCCTCACGTCCTCGCTCCAGACGGTCCCGCGGTGGCAAGACTTGCGCCACTGACTACATTGTTAGACTTCAACCGCTTCTGGAAGAGAAGTCAAGCAGTCGACTGATCGATAGCATTACGTGGTTTCTCTAATCAACACCAGGAGAATGCAAGAGGAGTACTCTCTCAAACGGGCCACGGACCGCGTGCTAGCTTTCCTAGCTCTTCCTTGTCTTACTTTCACCACTTTCATACACACACACACACACACAAACACTACAATGCACTACAATGCAACATATATCGGGAGACAGGTTATGGACTTAGATCTTGTCCCGGCTGGGGCAGGGTCCAGTAGGTTGGAAAAAAACCGCTAGCCGACGGTAAGTCGGCGCCGGATCTCGCCATAGAGTGGACGAAGACAACTGCCGCTATCTGGTAACAAACACGCAGTACACTTACGGGACTAATGGCCAAAGTAGTTGACGCAATCAAAATCACTTACCCATCAATCAAACAATCAATCAAACTTTTCCTAGTTCATTCTTTGCGCTTCACCCTTCTACTTTCACCAACCTCACCGCCTTTACTCTTTATCTCACTTGTTGACCAGCGATATGTTCCCGAGGTGCGCTGCAAAGAGTGTGTGTTCATAAAGTGGGCCTATTCATATTCGATTCGGATCTAGTAAAGGAAATTAAATATTCATGTGTTTCAAAAATTTAGCCATTGATCAATTTATTAAATATTTGGCTGTTTCTCTATGATTTTACTAGAGGTTTTTACGTAAATTTCGAAAATGTATTCTGTTACTTTCTCTTAGGTAATTCCTTGAATTTGTTCATCAATCTTTGAACCAACGCGCAAGAGTAATCCGATGATTGAAATGTAGGTTTGTGATATCAAAGGACACCATTTTTTATAGCTAACGTTCTATGAGGAATGAATGTTAAATTTTGAGAACTGGGTAGAACTCATGATATTACAATTCTAGTAACGTAATTTTGTTAAATTTGTAAGCAACGCAATTTCGATACAGAAGTAATGAGTGGTAAACGAGTAGATTTGAATTTGCATGATATGTTTTGATATATCTGAAAGTGTTGATATATTGTGTGACAGTGTAACAGACAATACATGCAATTAATTATTTTACTTATCGAAATTATAGTTAATTTGTTATCAAAAATATTATATACAAGCAGTAAACTACGTTTCACTGACTTGTATTATTATATATGAAATCTGAAGTTAAATAAAGTATATAATGTATATTCAAATTGTTTAAACAATTCATCCTTTAATAAATTCCTTTTTTTAATTTTAAAAGGTGCATTCCTTTATTTCAAGTATTTAACTTAAATGAGTAACAGTTTCAAATGTGTTGCATTCTGCCCTAAATGTTCATTGATTTAATCTGAGACGTTATCCGAAACATTGGCATTTTCTGTTCTAGTCATGTTTGGTGTTATTGCAAACTGAATGCATTACCCATTTGTAACTGAACCAAATAAAAATTATATCATAAAAAATGAAGTCGTATGTAGATGCGTTCAGGAAGTAAAGGGCAAACATTTCATGAGAACAGAAAGCGGCCAAAGTGAGACAGAGCAAGTCACATTTAGCGCAGGGAAACAAAACGCGTTTGTTTTTTTTTGTTGTTGTTTTTTGAGTTCCTAAATATTTCAGCAAAATATATAGGCGACTCTCTGGCGCGTTCCTTGCTGCGAAGTCTTCCGCGGTGTTCGATAAATATTCCAGGAGCGCGGGATTTTTATTTCGGTCTCTTCTGCAGATGCGCTGTTTTCCAAGAGTCGCGTCGGTCGCCATCTTTCTATCCGCGTTCGTCTACGCCTTCTTGTGGCGGCGGTGGCAGCAGCGGCGGCGGCCGAAATCTCTAAACGCGCTTAAAGTTTGATGTATGAATTGTTTTGGCCATCAGCGCCCGTCTCTCCGGCGGCCCAGCTGCGCTGATGGAGCGTGTTTTGTTTTTCGGCGGTCAACGGTTTGCTCCCTGCCTCGCGCCGAGTTCGTCGTTCTCGACAGTCGCTTGTTTCCGGCTCGTTGCTGTCTTTCGACTCTCGTTCCAGTAGCGTTGTGATGGAGAACTGCGGTTGAGTGGTCATTTCACTTCACTCTAAACGTTTCGGGAATGTGTCTGCGTTCATCAGAAGTTATAGGATATTACGCTTACACTTTTCATAGAAAATTATTGATTCTATGGATTATATTTGAAATGAGTTTGAAATTCTGGCTTTCATTATTGCTTAACACGTAAAATCAGGTATATTTTCTGAAAAATGGTTCTCACGAATAAATTAAAAACAATAAGTTTTGTAAATGAAGGAAAAATATTTTTTGTTCACTTTTATCAGATTAAATTGTCTTTAATTAATCCGTGGGAACCACTGCTCAAGTAGTAACAGAAACAGTCAGCAGAATACCTTCAACCGATATAAATATTTTTGTTATCGTTTAAAACACTTTCCTTAATGAAGATTCACTTGTTTTAAATGTTTGTAAAATTCGCTTCTTTTTTGCTTTTCTTGATTTCTATCGTGACCGTACTTATTAATTTACATACATTACTTTTTTTGTTTCTTGATCATTTTTTCGCACAATTTTCCCTCCCGAAGAGTAATAATTATCGAATCATTATATCATCCTACTGGGCGTAATGATTATGGAATTGACGATGACTCTTAATAGTGTATTTGTGATTGTTATTGCTTTTAAATGATTTACCTTCTTTGTATAACAGTAAAATAGATAACATAAAAGACATAATTATTACAGAAAATATCTTCATCCTCAGAATAAAAAAGCTTACGAGAGAAACTGAGTCCGACATTTTGAAATGAGTACATTAAAGACAAGTTCGTAAGTGTTGCGTATCTTATCAAGGAGAAGTGAAAACTTTCAAAGGAATAATCTAGGAATCATTATATAATTATATCCAAGGCAGAAGCCATGTTTATTTTTATCGCTCCACTCTTTTGGTTACTTTATTGTACTGTACGAAAGTACATCAAGTGTTATCTGCTAATAAACAATCGAAAAAAAATGGACCGAGCTTTGCAAGGCTGGAAGAATACGAGAGGCATTCATTATGACTGATGCCGTGGTCTTGAACGAATCGTGCTCCAATTAATGTTAAGAGTTTTTTGGGGACTTGTAAGCATCTACTAGGGAATAGATATTGATAGAACATCGAATTTGAATACTAAGTGTGACAGTAAAACTTAAAATATTTCAAGTGAACGAGTTGGAGGGACATAAAGGGCTTGGGCGAAGTTGTCAGTAATTGGACTGGAATGCTAACAGCAGATAGTTTATTGATCTGATGAACGGTGATTGAAGTGTGCTTCCGAGAACAGAACAGAGAAGATGGTATCTGGACCTGAGGACGGCGACGTCAGAGATGAATAAAGATGGTCCAAAAGCGCGCGAAGACGAATACGACATTATAAGTTTGGAACCGGTCATGACCAAGGTTTTCTTTCATATTGGGTAAAATTATAAAATTCCAAAATTGTTTAATAAATTTCCATGTTTTGTGAAATGAATACATGATTCTCATTGAGTCAATTCTATTTACGAAGTAGCAAGATAGAAATATATATTTGCTTTTCAGGTTCCTCGACCACTCTGTATAGATGGCAGATCGGATCGGATCTATTAGCATACAATAGTGATTATTTCTATGAAACCCATCGACCCAGGTAGCCGGAAACTAATTTATTATAATTAGAGTTGAAGATTGACGTGTATAATAGTATTAGCGTAATCTTTTCCTGGCGCTCATTTATACAAATTCGGAACGGATTACGATGGGATAAATCATCAATATATTCAGTTTATTTCAATATATTTGTTAAGAACATGCCAGCATAATTTGAGGGAGTTGTATTTAATATTATTTAACAGGACAATAAGGCGTTTTAATGATTTTTGCGTGTACTTTGCGTGTCAGACAAGAATTCTGCAGTGTGAGATTCATTAACAATTGCATTGGAGGACATGTACAAACTGAAGAAAACTATGTACGTATTTGGACCTTCAAACATATACAAACTGAAACAAACAATGTATTTTGGACATATATGTAAATCACTAACGCATTCACTAACATGCGCATTCACGAACAGTTGCAGCTATATCTGAGTGATACTGTTCAAACAAGATTTCTACAGAGTGAAATTCATTAACAATTGCATTGGGGGACATGTACAAACTGAAAAAAAAATGTATTTTGACCTTCAGACATGTACAACTTGAACAAAATATGCTTTTGGACCTATATGTAAATGGACCTTCAGACCATTTTGACAAAAAGTTGCAGCTATTTCTGAGAGATGCATTGCGGGCACTGGCGTGAGTCTACCTATCGCGGGCACTCCCTGGTTAACGCCAGGGCCGGGCCCTCGCCCATGCGCCCGCCTAGAGACGAGGCCGGCGAGCGATGGCGCCCGTTTTTACGGCTGAATAAAAGATCCGGAACACACGGGGTGGGCGCGGGGTTCGAGGTTGGTGGGTGGGCGGACGCGGAGTTGGGCACAGAAACGGGCGTGCTGCTAGCTGCGGGGTTGGGTGCTGCAGCTGGGGATGAGGCGGGTATGAGTGTTGGCGCAGGGGAGAGAACCGGTAAAGAGGCTCGATCGGATGAGGCGGGATGGGGAAGGGGGTGCAAAGGAGGTGATGGAAATGATGGGGGCGAATAGAGGCCGCATAAGGAATCGGTGAGAAGTGGGCATAGAAGCTGATTGTTTGATTGTTTGTTTGATTGATTGATTAGTGATTCCGGGCGCGTCAACAACTGAGGTCATTAGTCCCGTAAGTGAAGTTCATGTTTTTCCATCGGGAGATTGTGGTGATCTTCCCACACTGGAAGGCGAGATCTGGTGTCAATCTACCGGCGGCTAGCGGGGTTTCCCTCAACCAGGTATCTCCCACCAGCGCGGCACAGACCCAGTGTAGTGCATGTTAGAGTAAGTGTGTGTGTGTGTGTGTAAAGTGTGAGGATAGAACAAGGAAGGTGAAGGAAAGATCGCGCGCGGTCCGTCGCCTGCTTGTTAGGGAAGTGCTCCGGCATTCGCCTGGTGTTGATCAGAGAAATCACGGAAACCTACCGATCAGAGCAGCCGGCCTCTAGAATTCTCCTCCAGACAGCGACTGAATTTGACGTAGCTAAAAAGCTAGTGCAAAAAAATGTTGCCGCCGTCAGAACTCAAACCTAGGGCCTCCCGGTCAGAGGCACTACAATGACATCAGTTCATGCACTGAGTCACTGCTCCCGGTGGTACAGAACACAGAGCCATGAGGCGAGCGATGAGGCGAGCGATGAGCGAGCGATGAGCGAGCGGGCGGCGATGAGGCGAGCGATGAGGCGAGCGATGAGGCGAGCGATGAGGCGAGCGATGAGGCGAGCGATGAGGCGAGCGATGAGGCGAGCGATGAGGCGAGCGATGAGGCGAGCGATGAGGCGAGCGATGAGGCGAGCGATGAGGCGAGCGTGAGGCGAGCGAGGAGGCGGGCGAAAGGAGGGGGAGGAACGGAGTGGATTTGGAGGCCGAGCCAGAAGCAGACAAGGGGACGGGAATTTGAAGAGACGGGGAGGCGGAGGCGGGAGCGGACACTGGGGCGAGTGATGGGCGAACGACTGGGTGAGTGCGAAAGCGGATACGATAGCCGGCATGGGGTCGACGCGGGCACAGAGGGATGGGACGGGGGGGGGGGGGGGCAATTGCACTGGCGTGGGAACGTGGTACGAAGTGGAGGGGGCGGTGGCGAGCGCGGAAGAGAGCGACGAAGCAGTGCGGCGAGGTCGGATGCATGAACGGGTGTGTGGGCCAGCATTTGGGCTTGTGTGGTCGCAGGGGCGAGGGCGGCAACGTAGGTGGGTGCGGGAGCAGGGTTTGGGTAGGCACGGGGGCGAGGTAGGAGGCAGGAACGTTTTACTGGTGCAGTGACGGGGGCGGATGCGTGCTCGGTGTTGGGTCCAGGAGCGAGCGTTTCCCGGGCGCATATACAGACGCGAGGGTGGGCGCGGAGCGGGGATGGGCATGGTTCGAGGTTGGGAGTGGGGTGCGGGCGGGCGTGTAGCGGGTTTTGGCTTGTAGCGGGGTTCAACACGGAGCGGTGGTGGGCGTGGAGCGGGGGCGGGAGTGGAGCGGGGATGGGCGTCGAACGGGGATGGGGGTGGAGCGGAGGTGACCGCGGATCGGGGATGGTCGTGAAGGGGGTAGTCATGGATGGGCGGGGGACATTGGTGCGCGGGGGGGGGGGAGCGGGAGTGGGCGCAGTCGCGGGGCTGGGTCCGGGAGGGCGGGCTCGGGGTTTGGGGGGGGGTCGTGGGGCGAACGCGGGGCGGTCGAGTTTTTGCTTGTGTGGATGCGAGTGAGCGGTTGAATTTCCTTTCCGCCCACGCCGCTCTACCCCTCCCTCCCCTCCTCCCCCCTGTTCGCCCGCCCCCGCCTTCCTTCTTTTTCCGGAGCTGTAAATTATGTGGCGAGCTGTGGAGACGGATGCAGCAATACTCATGAAAGGTTGACACGGAGTGTTGGCAGAGAAAATCGAAACGATGCACTCGGACGGGTTTTATAACTCGAGCATGAGAAATGTGTGTTTGATGGTAGGAGATCACTTTTGTTTTCTTCTTTGTATGCTGTAGAGGAGAAATAACGTAGCGTATGACGTGTTCCTAGAATAATATAAATTCCTACAAAATACGTCTAAACATTTATTAATAATAATTGTTGTTTACGATCTATTGGAGACTAAAAGCACTAACAGTTTATTGAGTGAATAATAGTTAATAAATTAAAACAAGTTGAAATGTAATAGATATAGATTACACCAAAACGTGTTAGGAAAATCTTATTTAAATACCTTAAAGTCTTTCGCAAAAAATACCAATTCCACTTTGTGCTTATCTTCCGAAAGTTTCTAATCTAGTGACGTCACCAGTCTAGAAACGTAATCAGTTAAGATTATTAATAATTTTAATATACTAATATCGACACGTAAATATTCGATTATCTGTTAGCTTCAAAACTCATTTATGCTCAAATTTTCACCTCCAGATTAACCAATATAAGCTGGGGTCGGGAAAGAATAGCTACCAACCTGACCTAAAAAATACTAACATTTAGATCATTGTGTTGAAAATTTATTGTACAGATGATGGAGATAAGTCTATTTAATACTTTATTAAAATTTGTAAACTAATAGAAACTGAAAAAGAAAGCTGAATTACAAATAGAACGTCGTTTATGCACAAATTTAGCAACAGATATTCCTTGAAACTGTTATGCTATTGTAGTATAATTTAGTAATATTGTAGTATTAGTAGCCAGGAAAATAAACTCTCTGTGTAAAATCCTTAACCTGATGGTTGTTCGGATTAACCTAACGTTTCATCACGATATTTAGACATTAAAATATAAAGTTTATTTTCAAATACTTCGAAGATAATACGAGAGTAACTTTATAGAAAGTTCAAAAAAGGTTGTTCGAAATTATTTACGAATCTGTCCAAAGTACATAAGGTACAGTTTTTCTGTGATATTACTCCTTTGATGCACAATCAATATTACTATCAGTATTTTGAACACTATCACAACGGTACCCGATCTAGTATTTTGACATATTGCGAGAAAGTATTGAACGCTGGAGATACTGAAAGCCGAAATTTCCTATTTTCAGAACCTCTGCGTTCAGTTAAAGTGGTATAAATGTTAAAAGCACGAATTATTTAAAGCAGAACTACCTGTAACCAGTTACAAAAAATAAAAAACCTAAATGATTTCTCACAACAATGTTACGAAATGGAAATGTAGAATTTGAAACGAATGTATCAACTCGTACGGGCACGAACAATTGAGTATTGTAGTTGCTCATTTAATGATTGCTGTGGACGGGAGTTTTATTTGAGGGTCGATACTGACTAGAGTTCGAAAGATATGGATGCCTGAAGATTCAGCCTTGATATTTAAAGAGAAATTTTTGTTAATATACACTAACAGTAGCGTCAGGTAATCTTTTAATCCTCCAAAGATTAGAAGATTACCTAACCTTAGGGAGGGTATTTGATTTAATTAGTTGGTGGTTCAATAATTCAGAACAAGATATCCCCAAAAGTGGAGTATTGAATAGCAATCCACAACTTACTACTGAGTATAAATTTTGATTCAGCCATTCAGAATATCCAAGTGAATTATTAGCCAAAATATGCTTCAAATGGTCTTAAAAGCTTTTTTTTTTTCAATTTTCGACGTTTCCTCTGCGGACATCCTGTGTTGGAGATACACATGGTCCCGGTCGCCAACGGGAGAATCTACTGTTTCGGAACGGAAGTTCCGCAAGATATGTAACAATCAGAGGCGTTGATTCTGATGGTGGAGTACCTCCGTGAAATTATGAAAGTTTACAGAATTTTCGCGCTCTTCCGGATGAATTTCCTTAAGTCAGGGGCGCGCTATAACCGACAAGGGACGCATGAAGCTCAAACACCGTTACCCAAATTCCGCAAACAAATTATCTGGTAGGAAACTAAGTAATTCGAAACTGTGCTACCAGGAGCGATAGCTCAGTGATCTGGAGGTCCTAAGTTTGAGTCCTGACTGCGGCAGAATTTTCAACACTAGCTTTTCAGCTAGGTCGAATTCAGTCACTGTCCGGAGGAGAATTATAGCGGCCGGCTGCTCTGATCGGTAGTTCTCCGTGTTTTTTCCGATCGCCACCAGGCGAATGCCGGAGCAGTACCCTCCGAAACGGGCCACGGATCGCGCGCGATCTGTCCTTCATCTTCCTTGTCGTATCCTCTCCCTTAACACACACACAAACACTTGCACTAACATGCATTACACTTATCACATACTCCGGGAGACCGGTCGGGAGCTTAGAACTTAGGAGAGTGGTGGTCAGAGGAAACCCTACTAGCCGACGGTAGGTCCGCGCCGCATCTCGCCATCCAGCGGGGGATAATATTATTATTATTATAATTATAATAATAATATATAATAATAATAATAATAATAATGTACTCCCAAATTCTAAACATAAAAAATGATGTTCGAATGTAGTATATTCGCCTTCCACGGCGCGAAACACTCACTAAACAGAATAGAAGATTCCTCACATGTCCCAGCAGAGCGGTACGCTTTTCTACTCTACTTCACAGGCAAACACATTTCTAATATTCTCAAAGCACATAAAGTCTTTTATACAAAAGTTTATTTTAAAAAAAATATATTCAGTATACTGTCCGCTGGCCTAACTTTAGGTCGTCTGTTCAACCAAGGTGACCGACTAGCCCATTCGTGGGTGGAGGGTTTTAGAAAAGACATATAAAGGAAATATCTATCAATAAAAAAAAGCCATACACAGCATAATTTTACTGTGTATTGACCAAATAAATATGGAATTTGAGTATGAAAATTTCTGGCATTAACTAATGTTATTCCCACAAGCAGGACTTACAAGTTTAATCCTAAGATTGATTACCGTTAGTGAGTACATCTGTTTAATTAGTCGATCCTTTCCAATGCATGGCGCACTAGAGACAAATTCTGAAGACATTTAATCTTGTTGCAAGTGTTTACAATGCTAAAAGGGCAGTTGTGCACGGAGTATGCACATGGTGTGAAGCAGAGAAACGCAGTTAATGCAGCGTCGCGCAGCCGCTCCGCAATCGTGCTTGACGGTGCCGGCGAGCGGGTCGGGGGTCGCGTGCGTTTTGCCTCTCCGGGAGGTAAATGGGCGCAGCTGCAATCGCAGGGAAAGAGTAGGTGATGGAAAGGGGAGAGGAGGAGGTAGATGGTGGGCAAGGGGGGTGAAGGGGAAAGGATCAGACGGAAGGGGTGAGGGAGGGGATGAACGGAATAGGAGAGGGGGGAAGAGGGAGGGGAGATGGAGGGGAAGAGGATGTGGAAAAATGGAGAGGGATAGGAAGCAGAGAGGGAGGGGAGGGAAAGTAAGATAAAGGGGAAAGGAAGCGGAGGGGAGGGGTGGAGGTATAGCAGAGGAGAAGGAAAGAAGATTTTGAGAGGAAAAGGAAGAGGAGAGGAAAGGAAAAGAGAAGGACGAAAGGGTTAGTATGATGAAGGGGATGCGCACGCGGACACCTCCTGCCGGACGTCGCGCTGCCAGTCGACAGCTGACGGTAATCGATTCTCGATATCGAAATGAGATTTGGTGGTATACATTTCGCTTCGGCGGCGGTCGCGCGCACCAATCCACACGCGCCCTCCCTCACGCACCCCCTCGCACGCACCACCGGCCGCCACGTGGCCAGGCATTGCGGCTCGCCCACGCAAACAGCGCGCTTCTCGTGTTTTTAGAGCAGCTCTCTCAAATATTCATACGGGAGCGGTGTCTCAGTGCAGCAACTGATGTCACTGCTGGGCCTCTGATCGGGAGGTCCTAGGTTGAAGTCTCGACGGCGCGAGGATTTTCGATACCAGCTTTTAAGCTAGGTCGAATTCAGTTGCTGCCTAGAGGAAAATTCTAGCGGCCGGCTGCTCGGATCGGTAGTTTTCCGTGATTTCTCCGATCAACACCGGGCAAAGGCCGGAGTAGTACCATAACAAACGGGCCACGTATCGCGCGCGATTTTTCCTTCCTCTTCCTTGTCCTATCCTCACCCCTTACACACACACACACACACCTACAGTAACATGCACTACACTGCCACACATGCCGGGACACAGGTCGGGAACTTGGAAATTTTTCCGGCTGGGGCGGTGCCCCGCTGGTGGGAGATACCTGGTTGGGGAAAACTCCGCTAGTCGAAGGTAGATCGGCGCCAGATCTCGCCATCTAGCGGAGGATGATTCATCGGAATGGACTCAGCAGTAATGGAAGACTCAGCGTTTGTCTACCCTCAAAGAAACGTTTGAATTAATGGCTACTACGCGGTCCTAGAAACACCAAAGCATAAAAAACTGTTGACAAAAGCCATAATTACATCTTTGTACGGCTTATGCGAGGAAGAGGGGGTATAAGAATTTCTTTACGAAAAACTTCCAAACCAATCATTCAATTGGATATTAATATCCTATAACAAGAAGACCAAATTTCAGAAAACGTGGTGAATAATGTGGATACCTATAAAGTAAATTGTGTATTTGGGAAATCACATAAATGTTCTTTGCAATGCTAATAAAATAGTTGTATGAGCAAAATTTCCAGGGAAATATGGCGACCAGATTTATTTTCTAGTGCTCACATATAGAAAACTAGTACCCTAATCTTCAAGTTGCAGGCCGTCCACCACAGATGTTACACAACAGAATTGGCGTGATATCAATGTAGCCAATATAATTTATTACACACCTCGTGTAATTCATGCAATTATCTTCATTCACAAGTTTCCGGACGAGGAATTTAAATAACATGAAGCACATTTCTAACTCCCTCTTGTGATGCGAACGATACCTTGCTGAAATTCCTTTCTTTCCTTGTTTTCCCAACATTCCGTCAGCAGCTAGGTTGGACCCTGATCTCATCTGTTTGTAGTACAAGCAATTTGTATACGTAAAAAACAAAGTATTAACTCCTTACCACCCAATCCTGTGAAAATAAGTTATGAACATTCGTCTAGAAAACAAAGGTACACAAAGGTCATACACACTCACTCATACGCTCCTACGTCAGCGTGCAGAATATCGTGACGAAGGCGGAGGTAGCGACGGTGGTGGCGTGAAGGTCTGAGACTGTTGGCAGCGATAGAGGTAGCGGCAGCGACGATAGCGACGTCGGCGGCGTGGCGGTTGTGCCCCTCGTAAAAACGATTCCGGCTTTACTATTCATGTACGTGCCCATGTTTTATGTGCGCCAGCACAGGGAGCGCCCTCGGCGGCGGAGACGGCGGAGGCGATGAAGGTGTAGCTGGTGGGGTGATGGAGGTGGCGATGGCGGTGTTGGCGCTGGAGATGGAGGTGGGGGGGTGGGTGGCGGTGGAGGAGGCAGAGGTGGAGGACGTGAAGCTGAAAGAGGAAAAGGCAGAGGTGGAGGAGATTGAGGTAGACGAGGTGGAGGAGGGAAAGAAAGGGGGGAAAGTCGGTGGCGTGGAATGGCGGTGGGGACAGTGACGTAGGCGGGGCTGACGTAGGCGAGGTGTGGCGCAGGTGTGGCGGCGGGGTGGCGGCGGGGTGGCGGCGGGGTGGCGGCGGGGTGGCGGCAGGGGTGGCGGCGGGGTGGCGGCGGGGTGGCGGCGGGGTGGCGCGGGGTGGCTGCGGGGTGGCTGCGGGGTGGCTGCGGGGTGGCGGCGGGGTGGCGGCGGGTGGGCGGGGTGGCGGCAGGGGTGGCGCGGGGTGGCGGCGGGCGGCGGTGGCGGCGGGGTGGCGGCAGGGGTGGCGGCGGGGTGGCGGCGGGGTGGCGGCGGGGTGGCGGCGGGGTGGCGGCGGGGTGGCGGCGGGGTGGCGTCTGGGTGGCGGCGGGGTGGCGGCGGGGTGGCGGCGGGGTGGCGGCGGGTGGGGTGGCGGCGGGGTGGCGGCGGGGTGGCGGCGGGGTGGCGGCGGGGTGGCGGCGGGGTGGCGGCGGGGATGGCGGCGGGTGGCGGCGGGGTGGCGGTTGGGTGGGGCGGGGCGGCCTCGGGGCGGGGATGGTTGCGACGACTGGGGAGGTGGCGGTGGCGGGGTTGTGGCGGCGGCGGGGGTTGTGGCGGCGGCGGGGTTGTGGTGGCGTGGGGGTGGTTGCGCTGGGGTGGTGGCGCGTGTGGGGTGGCGTGGAGGTGGCGGCAACGGGGGAGGTGGTGGCGGGGGTGACGTAGGCGGGCCTGGCGGCGAGTGTGGCGGCGGGGTGACGGCGAGGTAACGCCGGGGTGGCGGCGGGGTGGTGGCGACAACGGGGTGGTGGCGGCGGCGGGGTGGTGGTGGTGGCGGGGTAGTGGTGGGGCGGGGGTAGTGGTGGCGGCGGGGGGTGGCGCGGAGGTGGCGGCAACGGGGGAGGTGGTGGCGGGGGTGACGGCGGTGGCGGTGACAGTGAAGGCGGCAGCGGTAGGGGCGACGGCGACGGCAGTGGTTGTGACGGTGGTGGCGTATCGGGCGCGAGGGCGGGGCATTTCGCGAGTGCATAAAGCGCGCCATGATAAGGCTACGTGCGGAAGCCAACCGGACGACGGATTCGCGTGGCGTCTCAGACAGCGCTCTGCAATAGACGCCCGTCTCGTCGTACAAACTGGAGTGCCTCACTTGAACTTTGAAATATTTCAAACAATTCAACACTTTCAAATATTCTTATGTTCGAAGTGTTTTATTGTGCCACCAACAATCGACATATTTGTTCACGAGAAAGTCATTTCCGTGTGTTTCTTTTGGAACGGAAATTTTACGTTGCTTAGTTTTCCGCGCAATTAGAGAGAAGTTATATACTTTAGAGAAAGGGAAAATAGAGAAATCATCACATCATCGGTACCATCGGTCATGTACCTACTTTTAATTTTTTTATTAAGAGTTGCTGGCCTTAAAGGTTGTATATTTAGTCTGCGTATTTTTAGTCAAGAACGTTAAGAATCGTTTTCGAAATAAACCATAAACACGACTCAAGATGTTAACCGTTATGCTTAGTTAATGGGAAATATTTTCTCTTTTACAAAGGTGTTTGGAAACAAGACACATTTTGCCAAAAGTAACTGTTCGTTCTTTCACGTTCTTCTTTTAACAAAGAGTATTTGAAACTTTCATTCTTGATGGAGTGATTATTTAAAAACGTAACTGATTTTCAATTTTCTTTGTAATAAACGTCCTTTTTCATGACTAGAGAGGCATCAGATTGAGCGAATGATCTCCTGACGTACGCCGTTTTGTTTTTGTTTATTCAACAAACATTCCCTTGTAAACGACGCAAATCTATCAGATTATCACTTCTCAGAAACGTCAAAATCTCCAACAAAAGGTTCTGACTATAAACACTACTTCACACGATCGGGCACTACAGTATCTTGTACCGCACGCAGCTGCTCTTTACGATGCAGCAAACGGTGCAATCCAAACTGAGCTCCATGTCATTGTGAAGTGGGTTCAACCTGTAGAAGAGACAGACGTGGGTTCTGGTTATAGAGAGTCCCAGACACGTTCGTCCATCTACATTGATTTGTTACCCCTGGGAGTCCATTGCATTGTTACGCTGGGCCCTGGCTTTCGCTGCAATTTCTGCGGCCGCCCCTCTCGGCCGTCCGCCGTCCGCGGGCGCCATGCCAAGTGGGGCAGCCGGCGGCCGAGTGCGCGGGAGATGGGATATTTTATATGAGATATCGCTTTCTCGACAACAGGACTTCGGCCGAGCTCAACTTCCGCCGAGAAGAGAATCCGCCCGATAACCTCCTTGGCGCAATGACATATTTTTCATGAACTGTGAAAGTGTCTTTGTTTGCTGCACGTAAAGTTCCGACTGTCACGTTTTTATTCGTAATATTATTATTTGAATTACATATATAAATTCTATATTATTATAAACTCAAAGAATACATGTACATTTATTGGCAATTATATTTTCTTTTTCAGTGAAATCACTGATTGGATTTTGCATGAAAGTTAAAATTAAAATGTTCAGTTCGCTTCTATCCAGACCGAAAGAGAAAAGTTGAAAATTGCGTAAAATAAAAAAGGTTGTAAATAAAAAATATAAGTATTTTCTGAAGGACGTTTCATCTTTAAGTTGGGCGCCCGAAATTTTGCATTATTAAACTGCATACATTAAAACTAAACATGTTTACAACTTTAATCAAAAATAGGAGATAGCGAAGAGGTATCATGAATTACAATACTTAAATTTCAGTTACTAGTAAATAGAAGCTAGAAGTAGTAACTGCTCTTAAAAAATAATTTATCACTTCAGTTATCTTCCTAAATCTCGACACCGTACCTTGTAGTATTCTTGAAATTGTAATGTATTTCCACAAAATATCACGTAAAAATTCTGCATACGAATTAGAATCTCTACTACATAAATGACAAGAAAAATTAAGGGAAAAAGGATGTGCAATAAACGAAAATAATAAAAAAAATAAGACTGAAACCAAAACAGAAAGCAAAGCGGTAAGAAGGAAGAAGCAGAAAGCCCACGAAACACGCACTCGTTCACGAACCAACGCACTACGCATTCGTGCAGACAGCGCTCGCTTGGCGACGGCTGCGGGTGCAGTAAAGAGCGCGATACCTGCGCCCCACCCCTCCATCACCCCTCTCCTCCCATCTGCCCGTCCCACTCCACCGCCACCGCTGCGTGATTTGATCTTGCAACCCCACCGCTTGCGTCTCGCTGCCAGGAAGGTACGGGAAGACGCTTCAAATACTCGCGACTCTTCTTCACTACTATACTTGTTTTTTTTTAACCTGGCCGATGACACTTCATCCGCTGTTACGATGTCATCCAACCAAGAGATAAAACGTCATCACGGTGACGTCACGGTTGTGACGTTTAAGATCCCGATAGAACGAAACCATGAATTTTCGACACTAGCTTGTCAGCTGGGTCGAATTCAGTCGCTGTCGGGAGGATAATTCTAGTGGCCGGCTGCTCTGATCGGTAGGTGCAGTAAAGAGCGCGATACCTGCGCACCCCTCCCCACCTCTCTCCTTCCCCTGCCCACCCACTTCACCGCCACGGCTACGTGATTTGATCTTGCAACCCCACCGCTTGCGTCTCGCTGCCAGGAAGGTACGGGAAGACGCTTCAAATACTCGCGACTCTTCTTCACTACTATACTTGTTTTTTTTTAACCTGGCCGATGACACTTCATCCGCTGTTACGATGTCATCCAACCAAGAGATAAAACGTCATCACGGTGACGTCACGGTTGTGACGTTTAAGATCCCGATAGAACGAAACCATGAATTTTCGACACTAGCTTGTCAGCTGGGTCGAATTCAGTCGCTGTCAGGAGGAGAATTCTAGTGGCCGGCTACTCGGATCAGTAGTTTTCCGTGGTTTCTCCGATCAACACCCGGCGAATGATGGAGCAGCACCCTACCAAATGGGCCACGGACCGCGCGCGATCTGTCCTTCCTCTTCCTTGTCCTATCCTCTCCCCTTACACACACACACTTACACGAACACCCTTACACGCCCTACACTACTACATATTCCGGGAGACCGGTCAGGGCTTAGAGCTTGTCCTGGCTGGGGCGGTGCTCCGCTGGTGGGAGAGCCCTGGTTAGAAACCCCACTAGCCAACGGTAGAACGGCTCCGGATCTCGCCATCCAGCGGGGGAAGACCACCGCCATCTCCCGAGAAAAAACATTCACTACACTAACGGGACTAATGACCAAAGCTGTTCACGCGTCCGGAAACATTAAAATACCAAACCAAACCAAAAACCAACGAAACCATAACAGCTGTCATCAGCCAGATTACAGAATACCCAAGAATACAAGACGGCTGCGATAGCCCAGTGGAAACCGTCGCTTCTACAACATCACTCATTGGAAGGTCTTAGAGTTTGAGTTCTGACTGTGGCGAATTTTCAACGTTATCTAGGTAGCGGGGACGCCGTTGTCTGAAAGAAAATTCTAGCGGTCGTCTTCTCTAATAGGTAGTTTTCCGTCGGTTTAGCAAACGCGGGAGTAGTGTTTCAACAAACGGGCCACGTACCGCTGACGATCTTTACTTCATCTTCATTCTCTTCTCTCTTCTTACAAGTGAATACACTAGAGCTAGGAGCGGCGGCTTTGTGCGTCAACTGATGTCACCGCAGTGCCTCTAACCGGGAGGTTCTAGGTTCGATACGGCAGGGTTTTCGTTACTAGCTTTCCAGCTAGGTTTAATTCAGTCACTGTCGGGAGGAGAATTCTAGCGACCGGCTGCTCTGATCGGTAGTTTTCCGAGGTTTCTCCGATCAACACCAGACGAATGCTGGAGCAGTGTGGCCCTAACAGACGGGCTACGGACCACGCGCGATCTTTCCTTCCTCTTCATTGTCCTATCCTCTCCCCTTACACACACACACTTACACTAGCATGCACTACACTACCACATATTCCGGGAGACCGGTCGGGAGCTTAGAGCTGGGACGGTGCCCCGCTGGTGGGAGAGTCCTGGTTAGGGGGAAACCCCACTAGCCGACAGTAGGTCGGCGCCGAATCTCGCCATCCAGCAGGGAAGATCACCGCCAGCTCCCGCGAAAAAACATGCATTACACTAACGGGACTAATTGCAGTTGATGCGCCTGGAAACACGAAAAAATCATTCAATCCCGTCTGGGGGTGGTACCCGCTGAAAAGGGATACCTAAAGAAGCTGCTCAGCAGGTCAAAGTATAGGTCGGCGCCGAAACCCACTCTCCAGCTAGGGAAGAAAAACGTCTGCTTCGTACACAGAAACACATTCACTACATTAAAAGTTCTAAAGACCACATTAATCAATCATCACACACATAATTCACTCTCCACTCTCATGACTCGCACTACTCTTCGTGCTCAAGTGCTACTTCAACTTTCTCGTCAATTTTGCGCAGTAATGTGCCGTAGCCCAACTCTTTATTTGCAGACACATTTATCTTCCAATTTATATTGAGTTTTGTTTTTGTCATGAATTAATGTGTGGTCGCGTGACTTTACATTACTTCACACTTTATAAACATTTGCATCAGGCTTTTTTCATAAAAATAAAATATGCTCCGCAAAGAACTAAGTGAATTTTTAATGAATTCTAATTTCTGGTTCTTGAATGTTTCATTTAAATAAGTTCTTATTTGTATTTTTGAAACAGAAACTACTTGCAATAATATAAAAGAATGAGAATATGAATACCGAATACTCTACAAAAATTCTGTTTCTTCTGCTCCTTTCTGCATAGTAAGGTAAATAATTAAAGGTCATTTATCAGCCACTAAATATTCAATATTTTATAATTAATTTACGGAAACTATAAAACTTAGGTCATAAGCGACAACAAGTTTACATTATTTAAATATTCATTGTTTTTGTGTGAAGGAAAATATTTTTTAAACATAACTAGATATCTATGCGTAACATTTTTTAAAAAGGGTAGAAATTTTGAATATTCTTCGTCGAAATTTCGAATATTCGCTTTTCTAAACAATTTCTCTAACGAACCTCCAATTTTAATTTTTTTCTTCAGTATTCCCAGTATTTCGTTTTGACGTGAACTTGTGCTTCCTACCTCTATGTTCCTGAAACATACAGCATGTTCTATTCTTTCATTTCCCGACTCTTTTTCACTGTCGTTCTTACTTAACAATCTCGCCGACAATTCTCTTCCTATTCGTTCCTTGCACCTCGCTTTTTCTTCATCTAGGAACCCTGTCTCCACAGCCACCCCCGCACCGCAACCCACCCCATCCCGTCCCGCCCTCACCTCCCTCCTGCCCTACCCATCCGCCCATCCCCGCCCCCTTCCTTCCCTCCCTCCCCACCCCGCCCCGCCCGCCCGCCCTGCCTCTCCCCGCCCCGCCATCACCAACATATTTCTTGTCGCGTCTCGCGCGCGCTCCGCGAAAGTAGATTCACGGGCAGCCTACGTGCCGCGCGTCGCCAAGGGTCGTGAGTTCGGGCTCCGAACCCCTGCAGAGACATATTTCTCGATATCACGGGCTGGATCGCCGCCTAAGTCTGAAGTCAATTCCTGGACTTGGATGGGGTCGCGCGTCCCAGACGCCGATCCCAGCGCTCCTGCCGGCCGCAACTTAAAACATTCGTCAGAGAGACAACAAGTGGGCACTTCGTACTTTTCTCCCGGTGGAAAGTCCCGGTCGGAAGTTTGGCGCGACACGTTTTTTCTTATTTCTGGACAGAGAATAGAGAAAATTCGATATATCTCAAGGGCACGTGGTCATACATACGTTTATCGTGTTATAGCTTTCCGTATCTCTTGCAAATCAAACTGTTGTTTACTGAGACAACTGATTATCAGTCTGCTGGACATTCTTTGAGAGGAATCGGATCCATAAAGTGTGTTATGATCAATGGATGACAAGAATATACGTGAAAACGGTGTAAAACGCAAAAGTACTATTATCTTGATACCGTAGTTTTTTAAATTGCATTTAGCGGATAAACAAATATTGTTATTGAAATATTGATATATTTAAAAAATATTTATTAAATTTATTTAAATATCCCTAAAATAGTATATAAATGTGACGGTAAACTCCAAACAAATTGTAGAAAAATAAATTTTCATAAATTTAAACGAAATTCTTAGCTGAATAGCTACTGCAATAAAGTTATCCTCATTGAAGAAAAATTCGTGATCGTGAATAATTTTTCATTGAAATTAGTTTTTGAAATGAACAGTCTTGTTTTGTATGATCAACGCACAACACATTTTATTTCATGAGTCTTCTTTACGTGCACTTTTTTATAAACCGTTATATGTACAACCTTGAAAAAAAGCAATACTCAATATGATGTAGACGGCAGCATTGTCACAATTAAATGCTACGACGATGAGAAGCACGAATCGATTTTCGAAATCTCTCTCCTAAGCTTGATATTTCTCGACAGCACATCCCCTACCTCGTTTTCTCTTATAATCAATCTGTAACCTTGTTTGCACAGCAAAGTCTACTGAACAAATTCTGAGAGCAGCAACGTAGTGAAGCTGGTGCAATGAAATTATCGGTTTTATTATTCGGTTTGCTTGCGTTACATTTATCAATTACGCGTTATTTGCATGGAAAAGTCGCGTGCTGGTACCAAGACCCGAGGCGTTTGCAGACATCAAAGGCCACCGCAAACTCGTTGTCCGGCGGCTTCTATTTTCCTGTTGGCGTTTCGACGCCACCAGGAATCTGGTCGACAAATTTCATCGTGCTGTATTTTGTAACAGACACTACAGAGATTTCATATGTAAACTTAGTATCATAGATGATTGTTTTTGTAAATTACAAATGTTTGGAAGTGTTCCATTCAAAATTAATTTTACGTAATTTGACTCTTGGGTTCACATGTTCTGAAAATGTGAATTTATTCAGCAAATATCGCAGATAAATGTCATTATTCCTGCAACGACGTATTTAGATAATGATGGGTATTAGCATTCGACGAGTTTTAAATGTGTATTAATACTACGGACAATCACAAATAAATCTCAAAATATCTTTGTTTTTCTTTTATATTGCTCTCTTTTTAGGGAAATATAATTTTTCTTCCGAATAAACAGTCGGTGAAAATAGTCACAGATCATAGAGTTTTAACGTTTAAAAAGTATACATCTTTTTGACACTCGTAATATTACAAATTTTTCAGCAAACCTTTCAATTTTTGGTATAATCTTTGCACAGAAACATTATTGTAAATTATTACAATACAATCATACAATCAACATTTCCGAGGGGTTTTTGGTAAAAATCACAAAATTGAAATTATATATTCGTAAAATTTTTAGAGATTCCATAAAATATATTAGAAGCATTTCGTTTCCCGATTTAACCCTCTAAGGGCTTTTGTTGAAAGTGTGGAGAGGAGATTAGTCATGCACTTTCCATCACAAATGACACTGCGTGCCGATTCTTCGTAATGTTTCTTGCATATACATACATTAGTTATTTTCAAACATATCCATATAAAATCCTAGTTATCAAAATCCACCGCTGGAAGAGCTTTGTTACCCATGAATGCGTTGAGCCAAATAAATGTAGTTGACACTGTGAGCCATTCTACACAACGATTCATATTGCTAGGCACATTAAAATATTTCTGTATCATAAACTGTCAGACAATTAGATCAAGGTTCTTACTATAAAATTTACAATGGCGATTCGTACCATATCTCAAGCACAAATGTTTTTCATTATGAGAAAATTAGGTTAAAATTGTGTTTTTGCAGCGTGTGCATTTACTGCTCGACGAAGAAAGGAACGGGGCCAGACGGGATGGCTGTGGTCGCCAACTGCTATAAAGATAAGGCTGCAGAGACAAGTGTGTGTGAGCCCGCTTGGGGCTCTATCGCGTGACCTCGCCTAGTCCATCCCCAATCTCTCTCTATTCCCCTCTCCTCAATTCTCCCGCTTTTACTCGTCTCGCGTCCGATGTCTCTGTCCTTCATCAACATGCTCAGTCCCGCTTTCTCCGCCCGCTCTCGCTTCTGCCCACCCCACTCACGCATACCACACTTCCCTGTCCAGATACCACGCCCTCACACCCCCATCCAAGTACGCCGTCCTCGTAAACGGTCCAGTTCCCCTCGATCTACCCGTCGATCTACCCGTCGATCTACCCGTCGATCTACCCGTCGATCTACCCGTCGATCTACCCCGTCGATCTACCCCGTCGATCTATCCCGTCGATCTACCCCGTCGATCTACCCCGTCGATCTACCCGTCGATCTACCCGTCGATCTACCCGTCGATCTACCCGTCGATCTACCCCGTCGATCTACTCCGTCGATCTACTCCGTCGATCTACTCCGTCGATCTACTCCGTCGATCTACTCCGTCGATCTACTCCGTCGATCTACTCCGTCGATCTACTCCGTCGATCTACCCGTCGATCTACCCCGTCGATCTACCCCGTCGAAGTATCCCGTCGATGTACCCCGTCGATGTATCCCGTCGATGTACCCCGTCGATGTACCCCGGTCCCCATCCACGTACCTCGCCCAAGTACCCCCAGTTCTCTACCCCGTCCACGTACCACGACAATTACCTTATCCTCGCCCTCGTCCATGGCCCCCTAACACGCATTCTGCCCACCCCAAGACAACGCCTCATATCCACACTTTTCTCTCGGACAACGCTTCCTCTCACTAACATTGTTATTGATGGCCTTGTTCTCATTCACGCCTCATTCCCGGCTTCAGCCATGTTCACTACCACACTTAAGCGAACGTTAACGTCCTCTTTTACGTCCATGATCCCGCGTACGCATACGTCTACGCATGAAAATCAGACCCGGTGCTGCGCCAATACGTCTCCATGCCTGTTCTAGAATGCGAAAGTTTAGTGTCAACGTCACTCTCTCCAGAGTCACGTTCAACATTTCTGAGGGTTCGAGTACCGACAGTGTCGGATGTTTTATTGTAGCTAGTACATAGATGGAATGAATTCAATCAGTGCCTAGAGGAAAATTTCAAAGGCTCTGTTTGTTAGTTTTCCTTGTTACTTCCGTTAATTCTATAAGCACGCTGCATCAGTAAGCCAAGACATGAGTCAATCTTTCCTTCTTCATCTGCGTCCCCTACTTTCCCATTACACTTATACACTACGTTACCACCACCCATGCGGTGAAGAGCACAAAGATTGATTCGGCTGAGGCAGTGTCAAGAAGAGAAAGTGTTCATCCGAGGAAGATATATACGGAGGAGGGCGCATGCCGACATGTAAGTCGGCGTTGCATCTCACGTTCCACAGGAGGAAAAATACAAGCATCTCCATAGATGTAATATGTACAATATTTACGGCCCCAATTATCTAAGTAGTTGACATGCCCAGATTGGCTGCCTCACTCAGTCACTTCACTCACTGGCTCAAACAATCACTGCATCAGATATTCACTGACTTCACATCATCCTTCGTTCCACTCACTTTCCTTTTTCTTTGTTTTATTCCACAGTATCATATGAATTTTCATATATGTAGCTCATCTCTATCTTTCTTTTTCAGCGTTTCTCCTTCTTAGTCATGCCCGCCTTTCTTTCGTCTCTTATCTGGCCCATGGGATGCCAAGTGGCACCCATATGGTCTTGCACTTACTTCCTGCCAAGCTTTTTTCTCCACAGGCACCATCGTTCTCTTTTGACGTACTGCGCTGTGGACCTTTGCGATGCAATCGCAGTGAAATAACTGCTGTGGAGATCGCATAAGATATGTGAAATGTGGACTTGGAGAATATCTGTAGTTGCATTGCCCACATTACAGTGCGTTTACTGTTTTACAGTACGAGGGGGTGCCGGGCAGTACGAGGGGGGCATATGTCTTCACAGTGCTTTCTTGAATTTTCCGATTTTCATTATTTTTGTTGATGATATTTCTAATGTTATTGTAGTTGATTCATAACATTAGTATTCAGTTTTTCATCGTTTTTTGCTCTTTTTATCGGTTTTTTTCTTTGCTTTCCTTGTTAATCGTTTCGTGATATAAAGTTTGGCAAAATATGTGAGTTGTAATATTCCAAATGCAGATCTGATTTTTATAATTTCCAAAGGCAATGTGAGTATTGAAAGACTTGACAACGTATATGTCTTACTTGACGCATTTTCACGTTTTCGGTCAATTGCATATCTTTGCAAAATGAAAAGTGATAAAGTTTGTACGAATATATTTCAAAAAATACAAATGTAATAAAAGTACAACTACATGGGTATTTTAATAAGAATTCCAATATTGAAAATTGTGGCTAGTATTCATTAGCTATTTTACTTTATGAGAGAGCCTGAATACGAAGCAGAAATGTTAATAAAATAAAATTACAAAAAATGGTGCTAGAATTTTTTAGGGAACTAAAACTCTATTCTTTGCATGGGCCCACGCTGGTCTTGAAAATTGAGTATATGCACCCACTAG
Organism: Teleogryllus oceanicus; assembly: GCA_964035755.1. NCBI lineage: Eukaryota > Metazoa > Arthropoda > Insecta > Orthoptera > Gryllidae > Teleogryllus > Teleogryllus oceanicus. Next base: position 30,534,236 of record CAXIVR010000014.1, on the reverse strand, counting down.
TTCCATTTTCACTATCCAAGAAACAGCCTTGATTTCCTCCAATCACTGAGTAGGGTTTCTGAAACATACCAGGTTTTCATATTTCGCCCGTTTCTCGGATTGATCGACTTCGGCTTCTCTCCTCCAGAAGTGCAGTTCTCAATTATTGAACGTATTGCTTCACGCTTATCTAACATCATTTCTGAATACGGTCCATCTCTGTCTTCATACAAACACAAACTAAATTAATTGCTTATTTTCTGTTCCTAGCGCAAAATCTGGTGACCTGGACTCAGGAAATCTCAGCTTGAATCCACCATACCAAACGGGGTAGGTAGAGAGTGTGAAAGTTTTTTAAAATATTTATTTCTGAAGGGGGCACGCCCCAATATCTTTTGAACCGCAAAATATTTTGGTTTATTGGCTATAATTTTTGTTCTTTAAGTTTTATATGCATGATTTACTAAGAGTATTGAAATAAACTGAATATATTGATGATTTATCCCAACGTAATCCGTTCCGAATTTGTATAAATGAGCGTCAGGAAAAGATTACGCTAATATTATTATACACATCAACCTTCAACTCTAATTATAATATATTAGTTTCCGGCTACCTGGGTCGATGGGTTTCATAGAAATAATCATTATTGTATGCTAATAGATGATTATCCGATCTGCCATCTATACAGAGTGGTCGAGGAACCTGAAAAGCAAATATATTTCGATCGTGCTACTTCGTTGCTAGAATTGGCTCAATGAGAATCATGTATTCATTTCACAAAACATGGAAATTTATTAAACAATGTTGGTATTTTATAATTTTACCCAATATGAAAAAAAAACCTTGGTCATGACCGGTTCCAATCTTATAATGTCGTATTCGCCTTCGCTCGCTTTTGGACCATCTTTATTCATCTCCGACGTCGCCGTCCTCAGGTCCAGATACCATCTTCTCTCTTCTTTTCTCGGAAGCACACTTCAATCACCGTTCATCAGATCAATAAGCTATTTGCTGCTAACATCCCAGTCCAATCACTGACAACTTCGCCCAAGCCCTCAATGTCCCACCAACTCGTTCACACGAAATATTTTAAGCTCCACTGTCATACTTAGTGTTCAAATTTTGATGTTCTCTCAATATCCATTCCCTAGTAGATGCTTACAAGTCCCCAAAGAAAAAAACTCCTAACATTAATTGGAGCACGATCCGTTCAAGACCACGGCATCAGTCATAATGAATGCCTCTCGTATTCTTTCAGCCCTCCAAAGCTCGGTCCATTTTTTCGATTGTTTATTTGCAGATAACACTTGATGTACTTTCGAAAAGAACTAGCCGTCTCCACGATTGTCACTGCATGAAGATGTTGACCTTCACGACGGCTCGCTTACCGTTGCTACGCTAGCATATTCTCATATTTTTATCCCCTATAATTTACGCCATTTATAATAAATATTGTACCATATTCAGTCACATTTTGGTATGCCACAGTATATTTTGATTTGGACTGATAATTGAGTTGTGATAAATTAAGTTTTATTCCTGCTTTGTTTTTTGCATTGGGAATATTTTACAAACATTGATTTAAATACATAGATATTTTAATTTACCATATTCAACTTTTATTACATACACACTAACTTATTCTAAACTTACATACTCGACATTACGGATATTTCCCATTATGGGTCTTGTAACCAGGTTCTATATTCGCGCATTTGATTTGACAGACACATAAATTGTTTTTATTTTGAGTTCAATTGGGTGAGTGTTGCAAGTTCAAGTATTATATGATAGACGTATGTAGTAAGGCAAGGGATGTGGTGATTTAATGAAATAATGTTGACTTTTTGCTGATTATTCGCTGAAGCCGGAGCTGATTATTCAAAATAAACCATAGGGCGTACGTTATGGATCCGAGAAATTGGTTTTCGTTTACTTTGAGTTTTGTTGGCGACATTAATCCATACGGAACAAGCGTAAGTGATTATAGGTCTTATCATAGTTTTGATATTGATTGATTGATTTTTTCGTGTTTCCGGGCGCGTCAACTGCTTTGGTCATTAGACCCGTAAGTGTAGTCCATAATTTTTCTCGGGATATGGCGGTGATCTTTCCCCGATAGATGGCGAGATCCGGCGCCGACCTACCGTCGACTAGTGGGGTTTCCCCCTAACCAGGACTCTCCCACCAGCGTGACAAGCTATAAGCTCCCGACCGGTCTCCCGGAATACGTGGTAGTGTAGTGCATGTTAGTGTAAGTGTGTGTGTGTAAGTGGAGAGGATAGGACAAGGAAGAAGAAGGATAGATCGCGCGTGGTCCGTGGCCCGTTTGATAGGGTACTGCACCGGCATTTGCCTGGTGTCGAAGAAACCACGGAAAACTACCGATCAGATCATTCTCCTCCAGTCAGCGAGTGAATTCAACCTACTTGAAAAACTAGTGTCGAAAATCCTGCCACAGAACCTACGACCTCCCGGTCAGAGGTGCTGCAGTGACGCACTGAGTTGCCGCTCCCGATATTATGGTTTTGTATAGTATGGCTACGGCGGTATTGTATTGTAATGAACTGAGTCTCTTTATTATCGATTTTAGTTGATGAAGTTTTGCTTTGGTTCGAATTATATTTGTTTCAATATTATCGCACCAATTTCATTATGAATCGAGATATAGTCCTAAGTATTTAACTGGTTTGTTGGAAGGGTACCATTATATTGACGACATAATTGTTAGCTGTAGGTGTGAAAGTGTGATGCAGTGCAAGGCCGCACTTGAAGAGATAAGGGAGCTTTATTCGAAGGAAGGCGCTATGAGGAATGACCTATAAATCGAGGCCACGCAAGAAGGGTTGGAGCGACGAGAAATGAGCAAGAGAATTATGGAAGAACAAGGGGCGGGCGATACATGAGAGGGCGAAGAGACACAAAGTGGAAGGACTGGGGGGGGGACGCAGAGCGACGGTAGATTGATTGTTATTTCTAGTCACGTCAACAGCTGTAGCCATTAGTTAATGTACTAAATTTTTTGATGGTTTGATCTTCTTCTTCCTCTAAAAATTGAGATCCAGCACCTACCTTCACGTCGATTATGGTTGTAATACTCCTCCAGGTACCTCTCTCAGAGGACAACAGCCCAACAGAGACAAGCTTGAAGCTCTCGCCTGACCTCCCGGCATGTGTTTGATTGATTGGTTTTTTCGTGTTTCCGTGTCAACCGTTTCGTGTCAACTGATTTGATCGTTAGTCCCATAAGTGTAGTGCGTGTTATTTCTCGGTAGATGGCGGAGATCTTTCCCCACAGGATGAGATCCGGCGCCGACCTACCGTCGGCTAGTGCGGTTTGCCCCAACCACGACTCTCCCACCAGCGGGACACCAACCCAGCAAGGACAAGCTCTAAGCTCCTCACCGGTCTCCCGGAATATGTGTTAGTGTAGTGCATGTTAGTGTGTGTGTGTGTGTGTGTGTGTGTGTGTGTGTGTAAGGGGAGAGGATAGGAAGAGGAACGAAAGATCGGTCCGTGGCCCGAGTGTTAGGGTACTGCTCCGGCATTCGCCTGGTGTTGATCGGAGAAACCACGGAAAACTACCGATCAGAGCAGCCGACCACTAGAATTCTCCTCCAGACAGTGGCCGAATTCGACCTAGCTGAAAAGTTAGTGTCGAAAATCCAGCCACCGTCAGGATCGAACCTACAACCTCCCGGACAGAGGCGCTGCAGTGGCATCAGTTGATGCACTGAGCTTCCGCTTACAAGTTAATCGAGCTAATGACGAGGCGAGAGGAAGCGTAGCCGTTGCAGAGCTGGACGAGGTAAGCCCAGACGTCGCGAAACAAGGTAGTCCGAACTGAATGGAGCATGCGTGGTAGCAGAATGGGTGATGGAGGGCCAGACACGGGGCGGCGGGTGGGACGAGAGGACGGGGGAGGAATAAGGGGCGTGGCGGGCGCGAGCTGCGAGGTCACACGGGACGGAGCCAGGCGCGGCTGCACAACTGCCCGCCGCGTGCATAATACATGGGCAAACGGCGCCCAAAGTGAATTTGAAGCAGTGTTTAATTACTCGGCATTCGGCCAGCGCGGCCCGCTGCATGGCTCGCGCCCTCCGTCTTTCTCTCGCGCTCTCTTCCCCTCCTCTCCTTTCTCAGCTCGTTGCTTCACACTCGCCAGTCTGTTCACATTCTGCTCGAGACGCCAATTCAATTCAACGATTTAACCGATTTCTTATATATTCCATATTTCCTCATGAATATTTATGATTCCTTATATTCCTTATAAATATTCCTTAAAATAGTCGTTCATGAATTTTTTGTGAAAAAAACTAATTGTTTAAACGTATAAGTGTTTGAATTCTTCGTCAATTTTACTTACACTGGTCCTTTTTTACACACAGTCTCCATATCCTGAAGTTTGCGTTATTGTTTAAGCTGTTTTTGCTGTATTTTTCATTTATTTTATTCTGTCCTGTGAAGTATCGTAGAAATAATTTCGACCATTTTGAATACGTTTTAAAGAAACTGTATGCAATGCTTATAAAATATTGGGGAAATTATACGAATTGCACTCTAGTGGTACTTTGAAAGGCTAATAATCTGTTAAATATATTTTTCAAAAGGGTAAACAAGTGGCTGTTATAAAAAGTAGCTCAAATTTTAATATTGAATTCACCCAGTTTCAATCACAAATGAATTACGATCATTCATTTTCATAACGAAATAACCGTAATAGGCGAGTTGTGTCCTATTCTAGCACTTGGAAGCCAGCCGGCAGTGTAGACACTGGTCCGCACAGCAAATTGCCTCAACTGCCACACTAGCGCTCTCTGTTCAGTGTGGCGAACTAGCGCACCCGTCCTCTCGGGCAGAGTGGCGAATGAACCGCCGCGACCCTCGATGTGACCTCTCAACTCTGACCCCCAAACCTCCGACGCGGCTCTCGCCCTCTGTGACCTTGTATGCGACTCCCCCCCCCCCGAGCAACCGCGGTCGCAGTGCTTCACTTGGACGCTATTTGCACCCGAGTTATGCGATTCGCGCAAAACTCTTTGTGGTGTACGAGTGTTGAAATATTTCACTTTTCGGTGAGTTAGAAGTTAATTTCGTGTTAGAGTCTCTTTCACTTTAAAAATTTATTAACGTTTATTTAGGGAATTAACGGTCAAGAATCTCGATTCGTATGCAGTCATTTAACCCGTACGCACAAACAGCAGACAAACTGACACCGCTATGTTCCATTTTTTATTTTATTTTTTTAATATTTTGATACTTCAGCTATTTCCACCAGAACTTCAGTACCTTCAAACTAACTCTTCATATTGCGTATGCGAATTGTCGATTTTATACGTCTTGATTTATTACCCTTTTTCTGCTAAAATTAGCTTCGCACGTCTCGGAGTCAATTTGACACCACGTCTGTGAACACGTGAAAAAAAAATTTTTGTTGACACTACCGAAGGCAGGTTGGTGCGTAATATTTTTTACGCCATATGATTTATATTTATTATATTTTTTTATTTTTCGAGCACTATTCTTGGTATTACCTTGATACTTTTTGTTTAGCGCTAATACATCAGTAACAAAGCTGGATTTTATAAAGAGTCTTGCTAAGTAACTAGTTACCAGGAAACTAGAAAGGAGACTGTCTATCTTACATCTTCTACCAGAAAACAGAATTTTTATTAAAAAAATACTACGTAGAAAAGAAAAACAGAGGATAAAAACTATCAACAAGAAAATACTGCTCTAATTGTCCTAAGAAACTGATGTTGCTCTAGTAAAATGAAACAATTCTAAACAATCTAGTAAAGTGAAACAATTGTTGCTTAAAAATTAACGTAAAAGCAATAAAATATTAAAATTATTCATAAAATATTGATAAAAGTGATTAATCGTTACATTCGTTATTACATATTTAGCGTAAAAAAAAAAAAATAATCTAAAAAAGTAAATTAGTAAGGCATAAATCCTCGAGAGAGCATGCGGAGTCAGTTTGACTCCATGTCTTTAGTTGCGTAACATAAATGCACGTCTGTCGTTACGCGTTAGTGTCGTTTTCGTTTAATTAACTAATAATTCTTTTTTGCTTTCCACAAAATGTTAAATTCTACTTTTCTTTGACAAAAGTTTGTAAAATTAACCTAATTCAAAAAACTAATTCAAATTAACCTAGCAACCTGGATAGCTGAGATCACTTTTGGGAACGCGCCTTAAGCAGACCCGGTTCGAAGGGTCGCGAGTTTGGTTTCGGCCATGGACATGAATGCTTGCTTTGGTCGTTTTGGAATGAACGGAGCTTTTTCAAACGACCATACATCGTTTAACAAAATAATTGAAATCCTTTCCGCCCCCTGCCTCAAATATGTTTGAGGTCGTATAGATAATGGGCAGTGATTAGGTGAAGAAGGCACAGTGAATTGTGAGTGTGAGTGCGTGAGTGTGTGAGTGTATGAGTGTGAGAGTGAGTGAGTGAGTGTGAGTGTGAGGGTGAGTGTGATAGTGTGGTGAGGGTGAGTGTGAAGTGTGAGGGTGAGGGTGAGTGTGAAGGAGTGTGAGGTGAGGTGATAGTGTGAGGGTGTGAGTGTGATGAGTGTGAGGAAGTGTGATGAGGTGCGTGAGAATGAGGGTAGTGTGAGTGAGGGGAGGGTGAGGGTGAGGTGAGCAGTGTGAGAATGAGGGTTAGTGTGAGGGTGAGGGAGTGTGATGTGGAGGTGAGGTGAGTGTGACGTGTGAGATGAGGTTTAGTGTGGGGTGAGGTGGGTGTGAGTGTGAGTGGAGTGTGGAGGTGCGTAGAGCGTGAGTGTGGGTGGGTGAGTGAGTGCGAGTGCAGGAGTGCGAGTGCAGTGAGTGAGTGCAGGAGTGCGTGAGTGAGTGCGAGTGTGTGTGTGTGTGTGTGTGTGTTTGTATGGTCTATTAAGCGTGCACTATCTGGACTCTAACGTTCTTCTCTAACTTGAAATGGAAACAGACGTGGCTGAATCTACGGGCTGTAGTGACAATAGTATCAGAGCCGCAAAGGGCTTACAATCTACTTCAGAGGGAAGGCGTGGGAGGGTCAAGGGTAATAAAAGGGCTCATTGCCAATAATTTGGGCAAGGCTGTCGGTGTAAGCATTAGCAGATAAACTGACATTAAAACAAGCTATCTAATGATTATTAATCTAACGAAGGCTGTCATGGATTACAATGTGACTTCCACCATCATACGAACTGCAGATGCGAGTAAGGTAGTGATGAGCATTAATCGTGATGGGATGGTGAGGAGAAGACGTTTCTGTAAACGTTATTGGGTACTCACGTTGAATGCTGATTCCTTATAAATTGTTGCAATGCTGCTGTCAACTTTGAGATTTCGAAGAAATAATAATTAATGTACATACTTTTTTGAACGCTGCACAACGCAAAAGGTAATTATACTCGTAGAACAAGATAAATATTTTCACAATTTAAATGCTTAGCATTATTAGCTGCAAAGCTGACGATGAACTAATGTTGCATTGAAAACTTTCTTAGTGTTCTCTATGCAAAGAAGAGTAGTTATCTATCGTACCGACAAAAATATTTTATATTCTCGGCACCAGTTTAGAATACCAACAGAGAATTTTACCAATCACACAATTTCATAAAGAAATAATAATATTGGAGAAAATGGAACACAAACGTTCCTAGTAAAACAAAGTTTAGGGTCGAATATGACTTAGCGTGAACAATAACAAGCATTCTGTAAGTGCGCAAAGCGGAATATTATAAAATGTTTCAGTGACCGTACTCAATTCTGTCTCTAGTAACAGGGAAACGCTGAAATCTAAACAACATTCGGTCTAATAGAAAACTTCATTTCAATGGCTGTATCGATTGGAGCGGAGGCAACATAGTCGGGAACGTGCCATGGAAATGAAACAAAAACGTATGCACAGTTTGTGAATTCCGCAGGAAAACCTTTTGAATCCCCAACTAGCATTATAGCGGGAAGCCAGTTTATGGCCAGCAGCGGCAGCCTCCTTTGAGTTCTCAGCCCTGCGGACTGCGTGGGATTCAACGCATTCGTCGCCTCGATGCTGTTTCACGTCCGCTCCCCTCATCTTTTCCACTTATTCGCCCTTCGTGTCCTGCGCCGACGCCCCAGCGGCCCCTCGCGTCGCCTAGCGTCGCCCAGCGACCGGCAGTGCACCCAAACCACACTCCCGGCGAGCTGCTTGAGCAGAGCGTTCACTACAAGCGTTCAAGACGATCTGCTTCACGTAGAGTTCTTGATTGGTTAGCTGATTGATTGATTGATAGTCGATTGATTGATAGTTGATTGATTGATTGATAGTTGATTGATTGATAATCGATTGATTCATTGATTGTTTAGTGTTTATGCGTCAACTGCTTTGGTCATTAGTCCCGTTAGTGTAGTGCATGTTTTTCTTGGGCAATGGCAGTGACCTTCCCCAGCTGGATGGCGAAATCCGACCTACCGTCGGCTAGTGGGTTTCCCCATGACCAGGACTTTCCACCAGCGGGGCACCGCCCCAGCCGGACGAGCTCTAAGCTCCCGACCGGTCTCCCGGAATATGTGGTAGTGTAGTGCATGTTAGTGTGTGTGTGTGTGTGTGTGTGTGTGGGAAGGGGAGAGGATAGAACAAGGAAGAGGAAGGAAAGATCGCGCCATGATCGGTCCGTGGCCCGTTTGGTAGGGTACTGCTTCGGCATTCGCCTGGTGTTGATCGGAGGAACCACGGAAAACTACCGATTAGAGCAGCTGGCCGCTAGAATTCTCCTCCAGACAGCGATTTAATTCGACCTGGCTGAAAAGCTAGTGTGTGTCGAAAATCTTGCCGCCGTCAGGGCTCGAACCTAGGACCTTCCAGTCAGAGACACTGCATTGTCATCAGTTGATGCACTGAGCTAACGCTCCCGGTGAGCTGAATTCGACCTAACGAACTAGCTTATTGTTGAAAATTCCGCTCCCGTCGGTACTCGAATCCAAAGACCTACTGGTTATAGGCGCTGCAGTGAGATCGGTTGAGTCACTTAAGCCAGTTCGATGTAAATTACTTAAATTACTTACATAGGTTTTACTAACTTTTCGACGGCGCATTTCAAAATGCCATGTAAAGTAGAATTTTTCATTTTGAATTGTTATTTTTGTAATGAAAATGTCACATTTATCACTCATACTTGATCTTAATATTTTTTCTTTCTTTTAAGGCATGCAACTGAAATTCAAGAGATGTGAACTGATATTTTCTGGCCCTTTTGAAATTTTAAAATGATCAATTAGAATTTTGATATAATACCTTGTTCAAAATGAATGTTGATACTTTAGGTCACTCATAGACGTCAAATATAATGATATTTTGCCCAAAAAACCAAATGGTGAAAAATTCCTTATAAATACGTTATCCAAGCCCATTCGTGTCTTTTTGTTAGAACGCCCCTTATAAGTAGGCAACCAGTCCTTCATTCATACGTGACAGGTACACGTACTCTCAGGGGGCGATCATAGAGTTCGTATACTAATCGAAAATGAGTACATAATAAGTATTCTACGCCCATTTCAGGCACGTTTGTGACATTTATTCTATTTTTTCCTGCACATCCACTTTAAAATTGGCTTGTGGAGACATGGAGAGGAGGTAGATAACTACGTACTCGTTTCGGATGATATTTCTCACATTACTTATAAATTTCATCATCAGTGACTCCCTTCATCATAATATTTATCCGGGGGTAATCATAATAATTATGAATAATTAAAAAACATAGGTAATTATTGATTCTATTAGGAATAAACATGATAAAATCGTGTAATCAATACAAACTAGCAAAGAACCGATTTTCTCATTTTAATTAGTCAATTTCATAATCATAGAGAAATAGTGAGTCAATTTCATGGAACACAAAGAAACACATAAGCGGTACCGCGTGAACAAAACAAGACGCAAAAAAACAGAAACAAGATAATAATAAACATACTTGATATATTTTTAACACGGACAGCAACAAATTATAATGTGAAACGCCCAAATTGTGTGGAGGAAAAAATCAGGGTACAAATCAGAGTACAGGGTCATCAATTACAACACGTAACATACCGCTCAATTTCATGAATTTACCCACTATAAGTTGGCAAAAGATGATCATTTTTCACTTCTATTTTTGCATCTGTAGGTAGCCATGATATGCTCCCTTAAGATCGATTGACCTCGGCGCCGTTAGATCTCAAGGTCCCTACTCGATCACTCAACCAGAAACTCGCAATGTCTGGAATTCGCTTAACCTTCGTGTCTTCAGGTAGTTAACGAATTCAACTAGCAACGTCGGTTTCGCCACCGTGGTATTTCAGTGGAACCTTCCCATAGTTCATTTGAATGACTGAAGGGTACCACAAAACCCGGTAAGAACGGTCGGCAGAGGATTGAACCGGCCATCCTGAATGCGAAGTATACGCACTTTCCCCTGATACACATCGCTAGGGTTTCAGTTATATACATACTCTATAAGGTATAAGTTCGTACCATTACTAATGGCACAAGTTTACTGTACACCATACTAATGGTATAAGTTTCTTTAATTGGTTAAGGTCGCATCAACATCTAGGTCATTAGCGAGCACTACTGATGTTAACGGCATAGTATTATGAAGATGAAACGATATGGTGATGACAAGGGGTGAAAGGACGAACACAAATACAACCGTGCGAGACGGGACTCGAACCCGCAACACTTCTGTCCGAGATCACTCAGACACTACTGCCTTAGCGATCTTGGCCACAAGGCCGACAGAATACGTTTGTACTATTTATTCCGAATTACTTGAATATATTCTGAAATATCCACACGTTCTCCGATTGAACACACCGGGGAAGTGGCTTCAGGTATGAATTGATGTCACTGCAGTGTCACTGACTGAAGTTCCAGATTCGATTCCCGATGGTAACAGGGAACTAGATAGCTATCCTAAGGAATAGCTAGGTGATGCTTGCTGTCTGGAGGAGAATTGTAGCGGCTGACTCTTCTGATCAGTAATTTTCAGTGGTTTCCCCGATGAATACGAGGCACACGCCGCAACAGTTACTTAGGAAACTTGCCACGAACCGTGCGCAATCTTGCCTTCCTCTTCGTTGAAGTATCCTCACCCTTACATACAAACGTACTAACATGCATTTCACTATCACATCGGTCGGTAAACCGGCCGGGAGGGTAAGCTTGTCCCGGTTGGTGGGAGATACTTGGTCAGGGAAAATTCCCTTAAGCCGATCGTAGTTTGGTTCCCGATATCTCGCCGTCTAAGGCGGGGGGAGGGGAGAGGAGATTACTTCCACGTGCAAAGAAAATCATGCACTACACTAACAGGACTAATGACCGAAGCAGTTGCCACTCTCGGAATCACTTATCTGTCAATTGACTGATTGATTTTTTCGTGTTTCCGGGCGCGTCAACTGCTTCGGTCATTAGTCCCGTTAGTGTTGTGCATGATTCTTTCTCGCAAGATGGCGGTGATCATCCTCCGCTGGATGGCGAGATCGGCACCGACCTACCGTCGGCTGAGTGGGTTTCCCTAACCAGGACACTCTCCACCAGCGGGGCACCGCCACAGTCGGGACAAGCTCTAAGCTCCCGACCGGTCTCCCGGAATATGTGGTAGTGTGGTGCATGTTAGTGTAAGTGTGTGTGTGTGTAAGAGGAGAGGATAGGACAAGGAAGAGAAAGGACAGATCGCGCGCGGTCCGTGGCCCGTTTGGTAGGGTACTGCTCCGGCATTCGCCTGGTGTTGATCGGAGAAACCACGGAAACTGCCAATCAGAGCAGCCGGCCGCTAAAATTCTCCTCCAGACAGCGACTGAATTCGACCTAGCTAAAAGCTAGTGTCGAAAATCCTGCCGCCATCAGGACTCGAACCTAGGACATCCCGGACAGAAGCGCTGCAGTGACATCAGTTGATGCACTGAGCTACCGCTACCAGTACTGTCAATGAAACCGATTGAACTCTGGTGCCGCGTACTTTCCTTTCCGAGCCGAAGCTCTTCTATGTGGAAGCCGCGGTGGCATTGAAGAGAGAGGCACCCCGCCCACTGTGCGTGGATGCTTGCAGTGTTGCCGGGCCAGACGGGGTGGGTCGGGGCGGGGAGGGGCGGGGCGGCGACCGGGGGCCGACGGGGAGCCGACGGTGAGCGCGCGCCCATAAATTGTGTATAATTAGGCGCCCTCGCGGACAGGCGCGAGGGGGGCAGGGGGTTACAGGGGCGCTGCGCCCCCGGACCCGCGGGGCCACCGGGTTCCGGCCCGCCGGCGATCCCCGCCCCGCCCACCCCGCGCGACCCCGCACCGCCGCCACCGCCACCGTCCCGCCACGCGAAATATGCATGACCTCAACTTTTACACCCGGCGCCTCTCCCTCCTTTATTTCCGGTTGTAACAGTTTATTGCCGCCGCCCTCGGCCCGCGGCGCGGTTTACTGTCACGGCGCAGCTGCGGCGCCGCCCCCCCCCCCGCGTCGCCGCCGGCGCTTCCGGTTCGCCCGCCGCCCTCCGCGCCCCCGCGCCGCCCACGGCCGCCTTCCTTCTGACGTCGCCCCCCGCCCCGGGTATTGCTCCAGCCCCGCCCCCACCGCCCTACCTGCGCGGCTGTGGTTGGGGGAGACGCGGCCGGCCCGACCTCAGGTGCACTATCTACACTACACGTAACAATATTATGTGGTATCTTCCTGGGTAGGAGTTCTTGTGGTAATTCACGTTATAAATAAATGATTAGTGGTCATCAGACGAGTATTAATAAAGTTCAAATAGTTGAGGGCTTTCCTCGTCTTCAGTGCGACAAAACAAGCAACATTTTTATGTAGATATGTACAAATTTTTAAATTAACACTGCCGCCCCGTCCCGGCGCCGCCCCTTATTTCTGACGTCGCCCTGCGCCGCCCCTTCCTTCTGACGTCGCCCTGCGCCGTCGCCCGGGTATTGCTCCAGCCCCGCCCCCACCGCCCTACCTGCGCGGCTGTGGTTGGGGGAGACGCGGCCGACCCGACCTTAGGTGCACTATCTACACTACACGTATAATATTATGTGGTATTTTCCTGGGTAGGAGTTCCTGTGGTAATTCACGTTATAAATAAATGATTAGTGGTCATTAGACGACTATTAATAAAGTTCAAATAGTGTATTTATCACATGTCACAACAAACTAATGTTGGGGGATTTCCTCATCTTCAGTGTGAAAGAAAAGAAAAATTTGTATGTAGATATGTACAAATTTTTAAATTAACACTGCCGCCCCGTCACGGCTCGCCCTTATTTCTGACGTCGCCCTGCGCCGCCCACGGCGCGCCTTCCTTCTGACGTCGTCCTGCGCCGTCGTCCGGGTATTGCTCCAGCCCCGCCCCCACCGCCCTACCTGCGCGGCTGTGGTTGGGGGAGACGCGGCGACCCGACCTCAGGTGCACTATCTACACTACACGTAACAATATTATGTGGTATCTTCCTGGGTAGGAGTTCTTGTGGTAATTCACGTTATAAATAAATGATTAGTGGTCATCAGACGAGTATTAATAAAGTTCAAATAGTGTATTTATCACATGTCACACCAAACTAATGTGGGGATTCTCATTTTCAGTGTGAAAGAAAAGAAAAATTTGTATGTAGATATGTACAAATTTTTAAATTAACACTGCCGCCCCGTCCCGGCGCCGCCCCTTATTTCTGACGTCGCCCTGCGCCGCCCACGGCGCGCCTTCCTTCTGACGTCGCCCTGCGCCGCCGCCCGGGTATTGCTCCAGCCCCGCCCCCACCGCCCTACCTGCGCGGCTGTGGTTGGGGGAGACGCGGCCGACCCGACCTCAGGTGCACTATCTACACTACACGTATCAATATTATGTGGTATTTTCCTGGGTAGGAGTTCCTGTGGTAATTCACGTTATAAATAAATGATTAGTGGTCATCAGACGACTATTAATAAAGTTCAAATAGTGTATTTATCACATGTCACACCAAACTAATGTGGGGATTTCTCATTTTCAGTGTGAAAAGAAAAGAAAAATTTGTATGTAGATATGTACAAATTTTTAAAATTTAACACTGCCGCCCCGTCACGGCTCGCCCCTTATTTCTGACGTCGCCCTGCGCCGCCCACGGCGCGCCTTCCTTCTGACGTCGCCCTGCGCCGCCGCCCGGGTATTGCTCCAGCCCGCCCCCACCGCCCTACCTGCGCGGCTGTGGTTGGGGGAGACGCGGCCGGCCCGACCTTAGGTGCACTATCTACACTACACGTATAATATTATGTGGTATTTTCCTGGGTAGGAGTTCCTGTGGTAATTCACGTTATAAATAAATGATTAGTGGTCATTAGACGACTATTAATAAAGTTCAAATAGTGTATTTATCACATGTCACAACAAACTAATGTTGGGGGATTTCCTCATCTTCAGTGTGACAAAACAAGAAACATTTTTATGTAGATATGTGCAAATTTTTAAATTAACACTGCCGCCCCGTCCCGGCGCCGCCCCTTATTTCTGACGTCGCCCTGCGCCGCCGCCCGGGTATTGCTCCAGCCCCGCCCCCGCCGCCCTACCTGCTCGGCTGTGGTTGGGAAAGACGTGGTCATCCCGACGTCAGGTGCACTAGCTACACTACACGTAAGAATATTATGTGGTATCTAGTGGTTGCAGCCGATTTTTTGAGGTAATTCACGTTATAAACAAATGATTAGAAGTCATCAAATAAGAAATAATAAACTTCAAATAGTGTATTTAACATATATTACACCAAACTAATTCTGGAGCGTTTCCTCATCTTCAGTGGGACAAAACAAGCAACATTTTTATCTAGACATGTACAAATTGGTCATTCATGTTAAAAACAAATAATTATAGATCATTACATGACTATTTATGACGTTAAAATAGTGTATTTAGTACATGTTACACCAAACTAATTTTGGGGATTTTCGCATCTTCAGGGTGGCAAAACAAGCAACATTTAACTCTAGGCTTGTTCAAAATTTTTAAATTTTTGAATTAACACAATGCTTTTTAAAAACATATATTACCTATATTCAATTATTTGTAATATTTCGTGATAACATGTAGACCCTCTAGATAGGTATCTTGTTGGAACTTTTTAAAACTAACTTAATTTGGGAAGTAGCATTAAATTTGAAAATCAACTCTACATTGTGCCTAGCTGAAGTCAGAAATTATAAATACGAAAAATAACTAAATAATGAATTTCTACGTAAAGTCATAAAAAATTTCTCTACTTTTGGTATATTGAAAAACTAGTTTAGACAGGACTACCAATTTATTCTAGTTACGCGTATATTCCGTTCGGTTCTGTTCAGAGAAAACGTGCTCAAAATAGAGAAAAGTTGAAACTAGAGTGGATCAGTCTGAGGGATTAAACTGTAACTGCATCTGACACCGGAGGTCACGGTATAACCGTGGATTTAACTTGACGATGAATCAAAATGTATCCTTTAATTTAGAATGCAAGTATTATTTAACTGATTGTAAGTGCAAAAGATTTCTATGCTCAAGTTGATGAGTATTTATTTTACAATTAGAGCATAGAATTTTCTCTTTCTTGTTCGTTTTTCCCTCTTTCCTGTTTTCCCTCTTTCCTGTTTTCCCTCTTTCTTGTTTTCCCTCTTTCTTGTTTTCCCTTTTCTTGTTTTCCCTATTTCTTGTTTTCTCTTTTTCTTGTTTTCCCTTTTCTGTTTTCTCTTTTTTTTCCCCTTTCCCCCGCTGTGCTTCCCCTATTTTTTCCGTTTTTGGTTTTCCCCATTATATTCGTTCTACTTTGCCCACGTAACGCTACTTTTTTCTCTTTGTTATTTTTCTTTTCTTCTATTTCTTACTGTTCTATTTCCCTATTTTTTAATTTTCTCTTTCTCCTCTACTTTGCCCACGTAACGCTACTTTTTTCTCTTTGTTATATATATATATATATTTATATATATATAATATATATAATATATATATATAATATATATATATAATATATTATATAATATATTATATATATATATATATATATATATATATATATATATATATATATATTTGTACTCCTTTCTTTCATTTTCTCGTTTCTTTCATCCTGTTACTTTCTCTCCCTCTCTCCGCCTAATCTCTACAAGCATTTTCGGCTCTCTCGCGGTGTAGGCGGTGGGCAGAGTGCAGCGGGTAGAGTGCAGCGGTAGAGTGCAGCGGGTAGAGTGCAGCGGGTAGAGTGCAGCGGGTAGAGTGCAGCGGGTAGAGTGCAGCGGGTAGAGAACAGCGGGTAGAGAACAGCGGGTAGAGAGCAGCGGGTAGAGGCAGCGGGTAGGAGGGCAGCGGGTAGAGGGCAGCGGGTAGAGGGCAGCGGGTAGAGTTGCAGCGGGTAGAGGGCAGCGGGTAGAGGGCAGCGGGTAGAGGGCAGCGGGTAGAGTGCAGCGGGTAGAGTGCAGCGGGTAGAGTGCAGCGGGTAGAGGGCAGCGGGTAGAGGGCAGCGGGTAGAGGGCAGCGGGTAGAGGGCAGCGGGTAGAGGGCAGCGGGTAGAGGGCAGCGGGTAGAGGGCAGCGGGTAGAGGGCAGCGGGTAGAGGGCAGCGGGTAGAGTGCAGTGGGCGGACTGCAGTGGACGGGAGGGAGGAGGCGATGTGGGGCCTGGCGGCTGGGTGGCTGCGCGTTTTGACCCGCGCCCTGCGGCGAGGGTTCAGCGCCGGCGGTGTCAATGAAAGGATTTGCATCGTGCCGCCGCAACCCGCGCGGCAGCGGCGGGAGCGCGAGCTACTTCGTATTTTTGAAACGCCGGCGTAAATACTCCATAGAGACGCTTTGAAAGATCAAAAAGCCACGATGCTTTCGTACCGAATATTCAGGAAAAAATACCTACTCCAATGAGTCAGGTATAAGAAAAATACAGAAACATATCATACTTTTGCGTTCATAAAAAGATATTGGGAATGACTGTAGCGCTTATGAGCTTTTCAACTGACTTTATAATTCTTTACACTCATCACAATGCGTAAGTCAATTATGTATCTGTTACTTTTTATGTTTCTCTCTCAGAGTAGAAAGTGTTAAATTCCTGGATATTTCCACAAAGGAAAGAGTTGGGTAAAAAATAAATGAATTATGTACACTTTTGCATAAATATTTTTTTAATCCATTTTTCCATAACAAAAATGAATATGGTATAAGGAAATTTAAGTTGTTATCTTTGTACTATTAATTCAACATACTTCAGATTTTGCAAAAATATGTTGCAAAATTGTTATGCACAGTAGACGATGATGATAATTTTTTCCTGCCCAGCGCGTAATATATTATGCACATTCTGATATTTTTAATTCTGATACGTTAAATTCGTAAAAAGTAATTTTGAAACGTAACATTGTTATTGCACGAGCTCCTGTCGTTCAATAAAAGTAATTTTATTTACTACTGCAATATTTTACGCACGAGCGTGTAAATAAATATGTAAATATATATGTAAACAAATAAATAAAAGAGCACATAAGCCGTATGAACTTTGTTTTAGATTCACCCGAGGGTAGCGATTTTCCAGTTCTCTCTGACCGCTCCGAATCGTGCTCGGTGTTCCATTTTTGTTTAGAGGTTTTTGATCATAAATTCACATTCGTGGTATTGGAAATATTCGATCGCAAAATTCAAATTTTATTATCACAATCCCTGTTTCGCCTTGTGTTGTGCTGTGTGTGTTTTACTGTTTCTGAGTTACCAAACGTCTTTGCACGAGGATGCCGTACATTTTCACGTTCAAACTCTATATATACTTTCGCCAACAGTTTAGAAATTCAAATACACGATCTTCCATCTCTAGAGCAGAATAGTAAACAAAGAATATTTTACACTTCCTTTGTTAAGCCAATGTTGTTTTTACTCAACATTGGTTTATAGAGTTAGAATACAGTAAATTCTTTTTTGAATTCTGAAATGAAACTTAAAAATTGTACGCAAAAGTTATAATCATTCATGCATATAGTTTACTTTCCAGGAATCAACGCTATTTTTGCTCTTCCTCTATCATAGTGCAAATATCATGGATTTTAAAAGTAAATTATTTCGCCAATATTGCATAACTAGTGTTTTCTGTAAGCACGTACATCGAATATGAAGTGAAAACAAGTTGTCTTTAAACCTTATATTTTCATTACATAAATTACATTTTAGGCGCAATATCCAATAAATTATTTGTTAGACGCAACTTAGAAACTCGTGTCGAATTTCATCAGGAGGATCGCCCTTTCGCCCACATTAATAAAAAAACAATTGCGAGAAATATCATTTAGCACTCATATTGAAGCCATCGAAGTTGAAACATATATTTACTAGAGCGCTCCAAAGCGAAAACAGTTTCTTTGAGCATTTTTTCTGAGCAAAAAACGTTAAAACGTAGTTGCATATGCTCCGTCAATTTGGTGCGTACCAGCCACTGGTTGCTTTACACCGGTCTCTCCCTTCTACATAACCTTCCGCATAAAACCGCTAAGCACGATTTTAGATGAAAATCCTAACCAACGCAAGTCAGGTGTACATTGATTGTTTGATTCATTGATTGATTTTTTCGTGTTTCCGGGCACGTCAACTGCTTTGCTCATTAGTCCCGTTGGTGTAGTTCATGTTTCTTCTCGGGAGATGGCGGTGATTTTCCCCCGCTGGATAGCGAGATCCGGCGCCCACCTACCGTCGGCTAGTAGGATTTCCCCTTAACCAGGACTCTTCCACCAGCGGGGCACCGTCCCAGCCGGGACACGCTCTAAGCTCCCGACCGAGTCTCCCGGAATATGTGGTAGTGTAGTGATTGTTAGTGAAAGTGTGCGTGTAAGGAGAAGATAGGACAAGGAAAAGAAATGACAGATCGCGCGCGGTCCGTGGCCCGTTTGGTAGTGTACTGCTCCGGCATTCGTCCGGTGTTGATCGGAGTAACCACGTAAAACTACCGATCAGAGCAGTCGGACGCTAGAATTCTCCTCCAGACAGCGACTGAATTCGACCTAGCTGGAAAACTAGTGTCGAAAATTCTGCTGCCGTCACCGTCAGGACCTAGGACCTCCCGGTCAGATCATGTGTACACCCTGACCAGGATTGTACAATGCCTTATCGAGCATGGATAAATCGACATCTGGCAATTAGGAATGCAATTATATGTTGCGTTTGCATCTATTCAAAAATTATAGTACACAATATCACGCAATAACGAAATAGTTCTGAGGTCCCCAATAGGATCATGGCAGACTTTGTGAGATTGGAGTAAAATGAAAAAAATAAGTGCCACCGTTCAACACTAGATTTCTTAAAATAATATTCAAGTCGCTGAAAATATAAGTGATGTTTCGTTAATGTGGGATTTAATGTGGAATGTCTAAAATATAAAGAAAAATCTGTGACAGTTGAGATTTCTCAACAGAAGAGACAATTCGTATCCTGAAATGAGAAAATTAACCAATAGAATTAAAGTAACTAGGAGTTTTTCTTTTTATTGAACAACACTTGTTGAGGGTTGCATTGTACACTCTGTGCTTATTGTAAATAAATAAATAATTTAAAAATTGTTATGAATGATACTGTACAAAAATGTTATGATACTGTACAAAAATGTTATGATACTGTACAAAAATGTTATGATACTGTACAAAATGTTATGATACTGTACAAAAATGTTATGATACTGTACAAAAATGTTATGATACTGTACAAAAATGTTATGATACTGTACAAAAATGTTATGATACTGTACAAAATGTTATGGTACTGTACAAAAATGTTATGGTACTGTACAAAATGTTATGGTACTGTACAAAATGTTATGGTACTGTACAAAAATGTTATGGTACTGTACAAAATGTTATGAAACTGTATGAAAACAAAAAGAAATTGAATTGAAATGACACTTATAGAATCACATTTTCATTAATAACATTTATACTAATTAACACATGTCCTTTACATATTCTTTTTATCTATCGATCTTACTGATTTGTATAACAACTTCATCATGTTATCGGAATTTGAATGACATTGTGTAACGTCCAGCGTCAGTATTTTCCAGAAAAGTAGCCAAACTTTTTGGACAGTGTAATGAGAAGATTGTTTATTCAAGGAGTAATTTAACTTCCACGATCTATCACACGAGGAAAACAATATTACACTTAAAACTCGTACTCTCTATTAATTGACACTTCAAATTATGTTCTCGGTAGACCGCAAACTGTAAACTGTACACACATTGAACAGGAATACGTTATAAATTTTACAAACTGACTTCCAGAGTAAGGCTTGACTCTGTATCAATTAGCTTGCAGTAGGAAATTTTATATTACGAATTAACAAGTGTAACACATGTTACAATTTTGCATGATTTACAGGTAAGTGATTATGCACTGTTTTTTGTCGGATCACGTTCTGGAGGAGTTAAGGAGATTTCGTGTATTTGCAAAGCAACAAGGTCAATCATATCTTGAATTATTAAAGTGTAAAATGAGTCGTTTCTTATGGACGTAGGTGCCGTAGTTTGACTGAAATTGAACGAAACTGGTGGGTTCATACGGGAAATGACTCAATTCAAACTTGAACACAATCTTTCGAGGAGTGGCAAATTTCTAAAAACAGTACAAAGGTTTATAATTTTAAAACAAGGAGGCAAATAAAAACTAGGAGGAAAATAAAAACTAGGAGGCAAATAAAAACTAGGAGGAAAAAAACCAGAAGGCTAATAAACACTAGGAGGAAAATAAAAACTAGGAGGCAAATAAAACCTGTGAGGAAAATAAAAACCTAGAAGGAAGAAAAAAACAGGAAGTACTGCAGCACACATTCTCTTGCATTATTTGTAACTTTTGCGTTTTTACAAAATTATGAGAGTTCAACAAAAAAGAGACCCCCGCCGGTCTTTTCACGCTACACGATAGCAAAGTTTAATAAAAAATATGGATCCATTTTTTAAATGTTAAAAATGTTCATGAGATTTCATGTACTGTACTCCTAAATACTGAAATTTCCGTTTCAAACTCGCAAGCTCTTGAGTTCTTTCAAACCGATCATAGTATCAGTTTTGGAAAAAAAATGGGACAGTTTAGGAGGTAACGTTGAAAACAGTCAGACAAACAGAAACAAGGAAACAAATGAAGTGAATTTTGCCATCAATCATTTTTGGGCTATCCAGGACCCACAAAACATGAATACTGACTACACAACGTGTTAAAATACTTTAATATAAGTAGAAACAATATTTATCCACTTTTTCATTCTCAAGGTTCGGCAATGAGAGTTTTATGTAAAATAATGTCCGTTCCCGGGGCACGATTACAATACTTACTTCGTAAGAACAGGAAGTAAAAACTGAAACTAGAACGCGTCCCCTGCTCTGAAAGAATGCAGTCTAACACAAATGAAGAAGCAGCGTTTTAAATATGAAACTCCATTGAAGAAGACTAAAATATAAGATGGCTATATATAAGATGGCTATATATAAGATGGCTATATATAAGATGGCTATATATAAGATGGCTATATATAAGATGGCTATATATAAGATGGCTATATATATATATATATAAGATGGCTATATATATATAAGATGGCTATATATATATATAAGATGGCTATATATAAGATGGCTATATATAAGATGGCTATATATAAGATGGCTATATATAAGATGGCTATATATAAGATGGCTATATATAAGATGGCTAAAATATATGGTTAACAGCGCTAAAAATATCTATTCCGTAATTTCCTGCATCCACTGCAAATTGTATCGTTGAGTTTGAGCAACTGGAGTGTGACAGAATCATCTTCAGGTATTTTGTATGCTAATGCTTATGGTTAAGAATATTCTGCTAAAACAGTTTTCTATTAGAACGTCCCTACGAGCAATGAAGAGCGGGAGCTCAGTGCATCAACTGATGTTACTCAGTCCGGGGTGGTAACTGTAAACGGTACAGTTACCACCCTCATAGTTTTCTCGCACAATAGTTTACTCGCACAGATGTCAAATATCGAGTCCTCACAAGAAAGTTGTTTCTCAAAATTAAGTTTAATTCTCTTAAAAATGTATAATGCTGTTATATACAAAAGCATATGCAACTCGTTTATAACGTTAGTTTATTAACGAATTGACTAAACTACTATTTGGGGTAAATTTGTGGCCACCAACACACATTATAGCGCACAGTTCAAAGTCTTCCAAAAACTATAAAATGGCGGAATCGGTGGCGAAAATAAATCGGCTACTCTCTGTAAATCGGGACTCTATGACCCCGTGACCCGCAGTCCTACGTGTGGTGACCTCTGTAAGCCTTGCCAGCAGCCGCGGTCGTAGGAGTCAGGAAAGGGCGAGGAAGGGCAAGGGGAGGGTGGAGGGGGAGGCGATGGGGAGAGGAGGGGAGGGGGAGGACGGGCCATTCCTTCTGATTTCTCGGAAAATAATGGCGCGGCGTGTGTGGCTCGGTTGCATGGAGCGAACGCCGAGTATGCGGTGCCCCAGCCGACGGGTTTGACTCCCACCTAAGACATGAGTGTTCATTCAGTGTCGGTAGCATGGTTAGTTTCTCACTAGTGGCCTGCAGCAGCAAAAAAATGCAGCTGAACTACACCAGGAAAATGGTTTTTCACGAAATATCGTGCGAACTGACACTGCCCGTCCGGATCATTCATCGGTTGACAAGAAAAGTGGCTATTTGACTTGCATCATTTCCCCTGCAACTGGCTTCTTTTTCGCAGTCCTTCATTATTGGATCTAAAAAGCGACAGCCAGAGGCCCATGTCCCATCACAAAAACAACAACAAACAGTTTTTTTTCTCTGTATCCAATTTGTTCACCACCATTACTGAAGTCTTTTTTTAACTTATGAGGACATTGGAGACACTACGCCAGTAAATGAAAATTACAATATTGTAGTTGATTATAACTAATGATTTAAAAATTATAAACCTGGGAAATAGTTTAGGATTATACTTTTCATTTCTTTGAGATTTGATATGTTTTTTATGTTACTCCACAATCTTATCTTTTAAAAACGAATGTAAAATTTTGAATACTTTCTGTCTCCACTTTCGATCACATTCTCCGTATAAATGCATATTTTGGGGAAAATTGTGTATTTAATTTAGAGATTTTGTAAAAAATTATGTAAGTATTTACAGTTTTGCTTTTTGAACTTCATACTTTCTCTACCGGCTCAGGTGGCTCAGTGTATCAACTGATGTCACTGCAGTGCCTCTGGCCAGGTGGTCTTAGGGTTCGTGCTCCAACAGTGGCAGGATTTTCGACTGTAGATACTACGTCCAACGTAGCTGCTCTCTGGAGAAGAATTATTGCGGGCGGCTGCTCTGATCGGTGTTTTCTGTGGGTTTTCCTGTTATTACCAGACAAATGCCGGAGCATTACCCTAGGAAACGGGATATGAACGACGAGCGATATTTCCTCTTAATTGTCCTATCCTCACCCTTCATTGTCCTGTTACACACGCTTGAACTTACATGTACTAGACTTTCACACCTGCCGGGAGACCAGTTGGGAGCTGGAACCTTGTGCTCGCTGAAGCAGCTCGCCAGCCACCCCTGGCGGTAAAAAATGCGTTACACTTTCGGGACTAGTGGCTTCATTTGATTTGATTTTTTCGTGCTTCCGTCAACTGTTTTGGTCATTAGTCCCGTTAGTGTAGTGCATGCTTCTCTCGGAATATTCACGGTGATCTTCCTCGGTGAATATTCACGGTGAGTCACTTTATTTTGAGATACGAATATTATCTTGTCAATAATATAAAAAATTCTTGTGAATCAATATATTTCCTCGTAAAAAATTTAATATTGTTAATAATTTTAATACTAGGAAATAATTACTATTAATAAATGAAACTACACACTTTACTTTTATTCTCATTTCATTCTCATTTCTATGAGAATATTATTTCGAAAA
Source organism: Teleogryllus oceanicus (assembly GCA_964035755.1). NCBI lineage: Eukaryota > Metazoa > Arthropoda > Insecta > Orthoptera > Gryllidae > Teleogryllus > Teleogryllus oceanicus. The sequence continues at coordinate 30,510,360 of CAXIVR010000014.1, read as the reverse complement.
CTGTACAACACATTTTTGTATGTAACCTCTTCCCTCTGCTGGTTACGAAGGACCATACATGTATAAGACACATTTTATCTAGTCTAGGAAAGAAGTCTAGGAAACTTGTAAATTCCTGGAAAAACTAACACTTTATCATGCATAGAAATGTTAATATTGCATCGAAGCAACGTAAACAAAGCAAGAAAAATTGTCTCGTAGCAATTACATGTTGTCAGGAACGAGCCTTCTGAGGCTTTAATATGTTCAAACTTCAAACTTACGGGAAGCTTATGCAAGCGGCGTTATCTCCTGGAGAATGCAACGCCAATGGCATTAGTACATAGTTGTTTGCTTCACAGTGCCGGCGTACTAACTTTTACAATATTTGTTCTGCAGACGAAATTTTGTAATTCTGTTCATTTGATTGGAAACATGAGCGGTAAGAACTATTTAAGTTAACAGCAACATTGTTATAAGAATTTTTGGTCTTATGTTTTAAATTTATAATAATAAATTATAGAACTGCAAGGATAAAAACGTGCACATGCTGTTTGATAAGGTTTGACGACAAGTTTTGCATTAGTTATAAAGAATTCATTGGGTACGGATTACTGTTGAATTATTGACAAAATATTAGATTATAATTCATTATGTAAAAATAATATTACTGATTATACACTATCATAAATCGCATATCTTAACGAAAGAATTTCAAACGCCTAGAATAAAATTATAAAATAATTAATTGTTTAAGTTTACATACATTGAACGAATTAATGAAAAGGATAAATTAAATTGTTAACTGAAGAACTGATTATGTGTTTAAAGAATTACTCTGTATCCTACACAAATTTATTTAATTTTATATATGTACACGTGTAGTAATGATGTAAAAATAGTCATGCATTATTGTAAAATTATAATACAAAATCATTTTGTAAGATATAATTAATTTATTCGCGAATATAATAAAGACTTGAAGAAAGGATGTAAAAAATTTTTTTTTAAAAAGGACATTTATAACACATTTAAAAAAATATTTGTAATTTGTTAAAACTATAAGATTTTAAAGGCGAACAAATTCTGATGTATCCTCTATTTATTTTGTTTGGTCTCATCATCCTTCAAAAGGTTTTTAATATAATATTTTGAATTTTCTACACTCTCCCCGTGTGCTTCTCGTTCTTGTGTTTATTTTAAATTTGAAATATATTGTATTTTCTTCCATTTCCACAGTAACACAGGTTCTGAAAGATATTGTTCTGAAATATAAATCTCTCTTCTTTAAATTATTTATATGCATAATAAATTTTGATATAGTTATAGAGAAATTTATAATGCACGCAATAAAATCGGTTAAGATTAAATTCCTTTCAATAAAAATGAAGTTAATCATCTCTGAAAGCATCGAAAATGTGTAACACTCTTTCGTTTTCAATGGCCCAGCGGCATAAAAAATCTCTTCTCTGGATTTCCTTCACATCACGTCAAGTAGCAGAGTCTCGAGGCAGCTAGCAGCAGGCTCTGGGCGAGAGGCAACTGTCCCTTGGGGCGGCAGACCATCCACTTTCCGAAACGTTCCCGCCCACGCCCCAAACACTTCTCCCCTCCCCTCGCCACCCTAGGCGCTCCCTTCCCCAAACATTCCCCTCCCTTCCCTTTCTTCTTTTCCTGCACTTGCAACGGACATCCGCGCCCAACTCTTCTTTGTCGAGCCACCGCCCCGTCCCCACAGCCCTTTCCCGCCTTTAACCCCCTTAACCCCCTTTCAACCCGCCATTCCCTCCCCCCCCTTTCCAACCCGCCACTTTCCAGCCGCCACTTTCCAACCCGCCACTTTCCAGCCGCCATTTCCAGCCCGCCACTTTCCACCGCCACTTCCAACCCGCCGCTTTCCAGCCGCCGCACCAGCCCGCCGCTCCAGCCGCCGCTCCAGCCCGCCACTTTCCAACCCGCCCTTTCCAACCCGCCACTTTCCAACCCGCCACTTTCCAACCGCCCATTTCCAACCGCCACTTTCCAACCCGCCCACTTCAACCGCCGCTCCAGCCGCCCACCACCCGCCACTCCAACCCGCCGCTTTCCAAACTGCCACTTTCCAACCCGCCCAACCGTTTTGGCGTGCTCTGCCTCCTCACTCCGATTTATCTCCCCGCCTGGTCTGCCACTCTCCTCTTTCACCCTAGAACATCTCATCCCTCCCTTAATCTGCATATTTTCGGTTCATCTCCGTTCACCCCACGCGTCTCCTTTATGTCGACCGTTTCTCTACCCCACTTCACTTTGTCCTACCCCTCTGGGTCCTCATTCTTCCCCGAAAACGCCCTTTTGTCGCCGCTTGTGTGGGCCGCGGCGTCTTCCGGCGCGAGCGGAGCAATCCATCGCATCTTAAATGCGAGTAGCCGAGAATAAATCCATGCGTCCGACCCCCCTCCACGACGCGCCGCCCGCCCCCGGGCTTTTATAAAGGTCAGTGGCAGCACGCAGTCTTTGTTTGCCTTCAATCTCCCAAGATCAAACAAGTTGTTTGCTGGAGGATCAAAAAGATCGCGGGTCTCCGGCGGCGCCGTGACGCGGGTCAAAGTCGAAGCGAGGGCAGGGGCGGGACGTGCGGGGGCAGGAGGGCGGGAGGAGCGGAGGGCAGGGAGGAGCGGGGCGGGAGGAGCGGGAGGAGTGGGAGGGGCGGGTGGGGCGGAGGGGCGGAGGGCGGAAGGGGCGAGGATGGCAGGAGGGGCGGTGGGCAGGAGGGCAGGAGGACCTGGAGGTGGGGAGGAGCGGAGGGAGCGGGAGGGAGCGGGAGGAGAGGGGGTGGAGAAGGCGGGAGGGGGGAGAAGGCAGGGAGGGTGGAGAAGGCAGGGAGGGCGGGAGGGCAGGGAGGGCGGGAGGGCAGGGGAGGGCGAGGGAGGGCAGGGGAGGGCGGGAGGGTGGAGAAGGCAGGGAGGGCGGGAGGGTGAAGGCGGGAGTGCGGGATGGAGGGGAGGGGGGGGAAGAGTATGGAGGGTGGCCAGACGGCGCGTCTCGAAAGGCGGTGATCGTGGTGGTGAGGAGGGGAGGGGAGGAAGTAGAACGCGGAAGAAACCCGTGTAAAGAAAAGTAATACTATTTTCATTTTGGGAAGACACTGCCTCCGCTCCAGCCTTCTTTGTTCATCATATCCGAAGCAAGAAACTGCTCTCGGCTGCTATCAAAAATTGAATCGGAGATGGTGGTGGAGGGGAGGTGGCGGTGGCGGCGGCTGCAGTGGCGATGGAATCGGTGGAGGGGTCGCGTTTGGTAACGTCTAGGTCAGCAGTTGAAGTAGAGGGGGAGGGAGAACTAAAAAAGGCCTCTCTTGCAGTGGTGAAATCGAAGAGGAAGAGAAATTTGGTATGTAAGAATTGTCAAGTAGTAAAACGAGAATTAATAGATATTGGTGTATGAGATGACTAAAATGATGCCTGTGCAAGTTAGGAAGTGGAGAAGGGAGGTCAATTTTTAAACATAATTTGTAAGTAAAACTCCACTAGAAAAAGGAATAAAATATATAAAAATGTTATTATAAAGGTTGAAAGGGGAATTATAACTATAATCAGCAACACAATGAAAAATGTATGGCCCCGCTGATGTGTGGCTATGTTACGCACAAACGTTTTGGGATACCACTTGGAAAAGACAGTTGTGGCGGTAGTCACACTGGCCCAAACTGTTGCAGATTTATTTCCTACGCATTTATCTCGTCTCACACGAATTTTTGTCACTAACAGTCTGAAAACGTTTTTGTCACTACGATTCAATATTATTTGCCAAAGGAATAAATAGTTATGATTGACACTGAAATTGAAATTGAAATATAATAATAGGAATGTTTTGAGGCGTGTAATACACGTAAAACGCATTTATAAAATCAATGCTAATTTTAAGGGATTATCTCAATATTAATGTTTAAAAAACTTTAACATTTTTAAAACCGACACGTTACATCTAGTGAAGTCGAAGACTTCCGCGGCCCGAGTCATGTGAATAATCTTGGCTGTCCGGGTGACGCCGCGTCGAAGGCTGTGTTGCAGACGTTTCCACCATCTTTTCGTGGTCTTCCTCGTGTGGTCCTTTCTTTCGCTAGTCTTGGCAGAGCAGCCCTGAGGAAGACCACGAATAGATAGTTGAAGCGTTGGCAACAGAGCCTTCGACGCGGCGTCACTCAGACAGTCAAGATCATTCACACAGTACATCTAGTTTTCAATAACTGCGCATATTGTTTATTATCAATTATTTCTGGAAACAAGAGGTCATTGATTGAGACAATAGCAGTTGTTTTCTCGTGGGGGGGTGTCGGGCGGTGTCGAGAGGCGGTGTCAGGGCGGTGTCAGGGCGGTGTCAGGGCGGTGTCGGGCGGTGTCGGGCGGTGTCGGGGCGGTGTCGGGGCGGTGTCAGGGGCGGTGTCAGGGCGGTGTCGGGGCGGTGTCAGGGCGGTGTCGGGGCGGTGTCGGGGCGGTGTCGGGGCGGTGTCGGGGCGGTGTCGGGGCGGTGTCGGGGCGGTGTCGGGGCGGTGTCGGGGCGGTGTCGGGGCGGTGTCGGGGCGGTGTCGGGGCGGTGTCGGGGCGGTGTCGGGGCGGTGTCGGGGCGGTGTCGGGGCGGGGCGGGACGGGACGGGCGGGACGGGGCGGGGAGGGACGGGGCCGGGCGGGCCGTGTGCCGAGGCGGGCGAGACCCGCGCCGGAAGTGACGGAAGATGAGGTCTCGGGAGAGGACGCGGGAGGGGGGGGCGGAGTGTTGATTGCGTTTGCCTCGACCCATCACTGATTGCGACGCGGCCATCTGCGGTGCGTGCCCCGCATTCGTCGAGACTCCGCCCCCTCCTCCGCTTCCGTCCCCGCGCCCGCCCCAGCTCTAGACCCCGCCGCCGCGTTCTCCTCCGCCATGCGTGGACGCGAGTCGCTACCTCTCCCGCCCGCGCATTTCCTCCTCTTCCTCCAACTCCGCACACAAACACGCAAATACATAATCACACACACACACACACAAGCTCCAGACACAAAAACTACTGTTGACTCCGGATACAGTGACCCCTTGGTTACAGTGACCCCTTGGTTAGAGTGACCCCTCGGTTATTGAGACCCCTTGGTTATAGTGAACCCTCGGTTATAGTGAACCCTGGGTTATAGTGAACCCTCGGTTAAAGTAAACTCTCAGTTAAAGTAAACCCTCGGTTAAAGTAAACCCTCAGTTAAAGTAAACCCTCAGTTAAAGTAAACCCTCGGTTATAGTAAACCCTCGGTTATAGTAAACCCTCGGTTATAGTAAACCCTCGGTTATAGTAAACCCTCGGTTATAGTAAACCCTCGGTTATAGTAACCCTCGGTTATAGTAAACCCTCGGTTATAGTAAACCCTCGGTTATAGTAAACCCTCGGTTATAGTAAACCCTCGGTTATAGTAAACCCTCGGTTATAGTAAACCCTCGGTTATAGTAAATCCTCGGTTATAGTAAACTTTAATCACTGGCCCTGTTTCATTTACATTATAGTTGAGGAAAAGGGGATTCTCTTACAGTGTACATAAAACGTGGCTCGTGTGAACGTAGAAAATACGTCTCGGAAATTAGTTCCCTTCTAGAGAAGATATATACCGCCTGCGTGGCACAAATTCAAGCAATATACAGCTTCAGAGATCTGTCGTCGGTCAAAGGTCATAATCGAAAAAGTCGCCGCTGAGTCGCTCACTGATTAGCTTATCACACTCAGTTTCACTGCCGAAACAAACGCCGTGATTTGTGTGGGCTAAAATTGGCGGCGGTGATGCGCGATAATTTGTTTTTACAGCTTTTGCTTAGCATGGCAAACATTTACTTAGTTTCAAGGTTTGTGTTACTTGATATTCCATGGGACAAAGCAGCTAGGTCGAATTCAGTTGCTGTCTGGAGGAGAATTCCGGCGGCCGGCTGCTCTGATCGGTAGTTTTCCATGGTTTCTTCGATCAAAACCGGACGAATATCGGAGCAGTACTCTAACAAACGGGCCACGGACCGCGCGCGATCTGTCCTTCCTCTTCCTTGTCATATCCTCTCCCTTTACACACACTTACACTAACATGCACTACATTACCACATATTCCGGGGGATCGGTCGGGAACTTAAGAGCTTGCCCCGGCTTGGGTGGTGCCCCGCCGGAGGGAGAGTGCTGGTTAGGGGAAACCTCACTAGCCGCCGGTGGGTCCGCGCTGGAACTCACCATCCAGCGAGGGAAGACCACCGCCATCTCCCGCGCAAAACATGCACTACACTAACGGGATTAATGACCAAAGGAGTTGACGCGCGCGGAAACACGAAAAATCAATCAATCAATCAATCCGCGGAACAAAACGAGTCTACGTAGGCGACAGAATTAACGCGACTGCAACAGCCTCGCGATATCTGCCGTAACATGCGGAAATTCGATCAGTTTATTAGTCGATTTATATTATTAATAAAGAATATAAATATTTTAATAGAGCATATTTAAGAGAAGTGCATAATTCTCTCTCGCTCCTTAGAGCATCCCACTTAATGCATTTAAACCTCTCCCAATAAATTAATTTAATTCAACACCTTTTAATTCCAAAATAACAAGCTTTTATTACTCTGTCTGGGAGTTAAAATAACACGAGTAGCACAAATTAACAACGTTAAAAGGAGTATTTGATCTTCCCCGCCCATTCACTCACTCGTAATAGTGTTATTCCGCCTGCTAAGCAGCACTATCCAGCGTCCATTCACTCATCCCCCTTCCAACCACCCCCATTCATCCCGCCCCCCCCCAGAAACCCGTTCGTCCTTTTATCAGCTACGAACCCAGGTTGCCCAACGGCCACACCGGGAGCGGAAGCTCAGTGCATCAACTGATGTCACTGCAGCTTCTCTCAATGGGAGATCCTAGGTTCGAGTCCTACGGCGGCAGGATTTTCGACACTAGCTTTTCTGCTAGGTCGAATTCAGTCGCTGTCTGAAGAAGAATTATAGCGGCCGGCTTCTCTGAATGGTATTTTTCCGTGTTTTGTTTTCGATCAACACCAGGCGAATGTCCGGAAAGTGCCCAAACAAACGGTCCACACGCGCGATCTTTCCTTTCTCTTCCTTGTCTTATCCTCTCCACTTTCCCCACAACACTTATATTAACATGCACTACACTACCACCTATTCCGGGAGATAGGTCAGGGAGCTTGTTCCGCTGGGGCGGTGCCCCGTGTTAAATATCAAACTTGGCTGACCTCTTATTTAATGACAATTTATTTAATACGGTCGCCAGCTGTTGAAAACAGCACATTGATAACATTAATTTTCGCTACGTAATATGTAGCGAACTGACCATCATTTGCCTAAGGAGATAATTATGCAAAGCTAACACAAAAGCTTCTAAGCTATCGAAATTCAGAAGATTGTCGTCACACTTGAACTTTTCAAATGGACGCACCAGGTTTTTAATGAAAAGGTATCACAACTTTATAGGATCTCAAATCAGGAGATATGACAATCAAATAACTTTCAATATAACACATTTATTAGATAAACAATTTTACATATATTAGTTTTTCCTGATGCGCAGGTTGCAAAGCAGCTGCGGGAAAAACAAAGCAGAATTACAATTTACAAGCAAGAATGAAGGACGGTCGAGGCCGTCTCACATAAACAAAGGCGCGCAAAAATGCGCCGACATACAGAATTAATGATTTCAGTCGACCTCTTGAAAGAACCCACTTTAGGGCGAGGAAGCTGAAAAGGAAAAAAATGTCAGGACGAGGTAGATAGAAACGTATATAAACAAATTTGCTGAAGAAGCCGTATTTAGGCCTTCTTTTCAAAAAAATCGTAATAAAAGAACTACGCATGAGCCATGGAACCAACTTTCGTAGGAGGCATAATACCAAATTTTTGGAAATGGTTTTTTACTATCCCTTTTCGTAACCAAAAACCATAGGAATGCAGCAAGTTTGATAAAGGGAGAGGGGGCGGCATGAGCGCCCCCCCCTGCTCGCTGAAAAAAAACTGTTCCAGACACGAGCCCCGATCAGCGTGCCGCATACAAGGTCAGCACGACCCCACCGCTGCGTGCCGGTGACAGCTGTAGCCCACCCGACCTTTTGCCGGCCGGGCCGTGACGTTGCAAAAAGGGGCCGGGGCCCGAGCACCGCAGGGGCCAAGAAAACCCTTTCTAGTCTCCCGGGGCCGAATGCCAAGCCCCGACTTATACCAGGGGGGAGCTTTTTTCATAAATTGCCGCGGCAAGGCCCGTTTTACTTATGGGGAACGCAACATTAAAACATTCATAAGTAAATACGAGGAACATTGGCTTTTCCACACCAATCAGAGGTCAGGACATAAAAAACATAAATATGTAGTAAACGAGCTGCAAACAAATAAACATTAGTAAATCATTAACATTTCAAAGTAAGAGTTCCATTTCAAGTCCAAATCAACACATTAAATATTTTATGCACTCAATTTTATTAAACATTGTTTGGTTCAAAGGAACCAAAAAAAAACAACAACCATGGCTCGGGTTTTACTGACGAAATGAGAAACAATATTTTTTTGTCTTCAAAATTTTGATTGATTATTGTAAACAACATACTATCTCGGCAAGGAAAAAATTAAAAACACTATTTACAAAAATATAAAACAGATTTGAAAACATAACGACTTGAAGGACCCGGGGCCTATGAAAGTTTTAAAAAGCTACGCCACTGGACGCAGCTGAAATAACAAGAGAATGAGAGGTGCGCAAAAAACGCACGCTTTAAAAGGGGTTAGTAAAGGGGAAACAGCCATGAAGGGAGGGGGTTACAACAGGGGGGAGAATGGATCGATAATTTGGAACCTTTTTTGCCAAAGAATACGAAGGGTAGCGCCTGCAGGGTATGCGCCCCTTTGACACCTGTGTGATGCTAGCGAACCCGGGAGGTTCAACACTGTAGGTGCTGCTCAGAATATAGCTTGAAAATATTTCAAATTGACCAGAAAACATCAAATCTGGCAAAGAGGGAATGAGGTGTAAAAAAGTCCTAAATTTGATGTAGATGCCGGTTTTTTGATAGAAGAATCCGGGGGGACAAGCGGTTCTTTTTATAATAAACAAAACCTGTTTTGAAATGAAAAAAAATTGTTGATAAAACATGAATTTTTCTCAGATCACACTGAGGCAAAACTTAGCTGTTACTAAAAAAATTCAGGTTTTAAAAACCTTCATGGCCATGAGATCACAGTTAAACCCGTAAAGTATTATTTTTAAGAAGTTTTAAAGTTAAAAAATTATTCATATGGTACCATACTAAGCCAATTATATAAAAAAACCCTTAAAAATTTGGATGTGTTTTCTTTCAGATGGTCTTCTAGGATGATTGATGGTTTATTGAAGGCTTAATCAAAAAAACACAGTGAACTGAGGCACTTAAATTTCCAAATTTAAATGCTGGGGGAACGGGAGGCAAACAGAGGCAACCCAAGTCACTGTGGAATGCGCTCACCAACCCATTACAGGAAACCGCGAGGGGAGGACCTCAAGGTTATCGGGCCCTCAGCGAAGGAAGAGGGAGATCTTCGGCAAGGTGCGAGGATTACCCCCTGCGAAGTTTTCGTTGACTACCCGAACTCGATAGTCGCGTCCGGAAGGATCTCCAGCACTTTCCCAGGGGCCCGGGGATGAGAGGGGGGGTTTTCCCACCACAATGATGGTCCCACCTTCAGGTCCGGGCGGTGCGCCATTTGGCCCCTGGTCTGCAGCTGGTTTAGATATTCAGCACCCACCGCTTCCAGAACGGGGCCCTTTTGTGCCTGTATAGCCGGGAATACATTAAAAGATTTAGTAAGGGGGCGGGGAGGGCAGAGCCAAGGGGAGCGCTTGCCTAGTAAAAAGTGAGGGGGAGTAAGGGCTTCTTTGAGTCACATCATTATATAGAGCACAAGGGTTTTGAATTAAGAATTTTTCATTTCTATTAGTAGAGTAAAAAAATTTTTCATGAGATAGAACTTCATTTGGGCGACTTATATAAAAAAAAGATTTGACATTCTGACTAAGCCCCACACACCCCCCATGATGTGGAGGTAGGAGTGAATATTTTTCCCATTCTATCCTATTATTTATTAAAAATTAACCCATTCGAGGAAACTTTTCACCCCTTCCCCCATCCACTCTGCCTTTTTCCCTCTGCCCCCCCTTAAAATTTTCCCAGCATTATCACTGATAAGAGCTGGTTTCCCGCCTAAAAATGAAACGTCGGAGCGCTAATAAAATGCATCAGAAGGCAGACACAACGTGCTCAAATGAATGGCAAAGCCATACAAGTGAGAATCAAGAATATTTTTTCCCAGTATGCTCTTATTGGAGGATGTTGGGAAAAAGAAAGGGGCCGGCATAATCCAGACCTGTAGGGAAAAATGGAAAGATGCTTCAACGCGTGATGATGGAAGGACCCTAACTGCTGGGAAAAGGATTTTTTGAAAAAAATTATACATTTAGGGACGACTTTTAACAGAAGGGGCCCCTAAGAGGCCAGAACCTAGAACGTAAGAGAAAGCAAGGCTGGGGGCCCAAAGGGGAATTTTTCTCGTGAGGTTTAATAATCAGCTTAGTGACAAAGTGATTAAATGGAAGAATAATAGGGTTTTTGGTCAAACTCAAATCAGAAAACTGCAGTCGGCCTCTTATTTTTAATCCATCTTCATCTAAGAATGGATTGAGACGGGTTTAAAGGGGACTTTTCGAAGAAAGATGTTGTTTGTAAATTAATAGTTTAATTTCGAGGGGAAAAGATTCAGATTGAAAAATTTTCAAAATTCTAATTTCCGCATTTTTTTCCCGACCAAGAACTTCCCTTCCACTTTTTTTTTCGACTTTCCCGGGAATTATTGAAAACCGAAAGATCCACCTGACTACCGTAGAAGTTTGGTTCGAGTACTTTGTTAAAAAAAATTTCGGTGGGACTGAAGGCGTAGCATGAACCAACGCGAGACCAAAGGGATTTCCTTACGGGCTGGGGGGGACGGGGGGGAGGAAAAGCAAACTTATGCCACCACAAAAATTTTTTTAATTTTTAGGGACCCTTTTGGCATGTCGGCGGATTTTTTTTGGCCCACATAAGCCATTTAAAGGGAAAGTTAATTTAAATTTTAATGATTGAAAAAGGGATCCAGTTGGCAGGTGGCTTGGCCGGGAGCAGACCTGAGCATCGGACCAAATACACGTCCGAATACGTAACGGAACAAATTTTTAAAAATTTTTGTGGGAGCCGCACCAGAGGGGGCGCAGAGCTCGGCCGGGAATTGTTACGTTTCTTTGCCGGAGCGCCCCTAGTTTTCGAAGGATCAAATGAGAGGATTGTTTGTAACTAAAAACTGCGCCGAAGGGGGAAAGGGGCTTCGCGCAGAAAACATGAAGTTCAGCGAGTCGCCAGCACGGCACAGTCTTTCTATAGCGAGATTTTTCGTAAAAGATTATTAAAAAATTTGGGACCAGTTTGCCATAAGGTCAGCTGGCACCTGATCACCCCAAACCCTATCTTAAGCTTCCAAAATTGTTATTAACCCCTTTAGCCTGAATTATAAGGGTTTAAAAGTCCTAAAGGATCAAATAGCTAAAATTTCTGAGAGAATCGAGCTTTTGGGGCCCGGAATTAGAGATTCATGTGTAGTAAAATTAATTTATCGGTTTCCGAATCCACAAAAGGCCTAAGGTTTTCGTAATTTTTTGTCCGTGTTGAACAGGTCCAACGGACATTAAATTTTGTTTATGAGTTTGGCAGAATTTGACCCCCATTTAGCGAGGGGGAAGATGTTTTACTTAATAGTTGAATCAATTCTGCAAGAGCATCAACGGAAATTTCATCAGAACAGCTGAATACTAAATCATCTACATGGGTTGTTTTTATTGGGAGAAGCAAGCGGTTTTCCCTTTTTCATTTTCCACGGCGAGTTGCAACAGAGAACGCGGGCAAGAAAGGCAGAGCTGTAAGGCGTTTTAACCCGGTGCCTGCGGCGGAGTAGTCGGTCGAAGCGCCACAAAATGCGCTGGGTTCTTTGCTGGGGGGAGATAAAACTTGACGATAAAATTTCTATGTCCGGCAAATGCCATTTTCCCAAGCGGAAAATTAAAAAAGAGAAAAACCGGTTGAACTATCCCGGGATTAAATTATTTATACAAATCCCCGGTCGATTAAAAAGGACCGTCAAAAACAATTTTATTTTTCCATTTTTAAATCAGGAGGGTGGATCGACACCTTCCCGCCATCGGAAAATTGATCATTTGCAAGTTCCATAGATCCAAACGAAGATATTCACGCATGAACTCGAAATACTGTTTTTTCAATTCCGCATTATTCTGAAATCTAGCTTCATTGCAAAGAATCTGTTAGCGGCGTTTTTAGGGAAAGCGGCATGCCGAATTCATGTCAAGAGCGGATAACTACGAAAAACCTTTCCATCGGAATCACGAGAAAAGGAATTTAGAAACATATTCTCACAAAAATCTTTTTCATTGAACGCGAGTCACTGTCGGATTTTTCCGTTTCCCCGAACTTTTAAAAAATTGTTGTTCCTTTAAAAAAAAATTTCAAAGACTAGATCGAGCTAACAAGAATTTTTTAAGTGCCGGTTACAATGTATCCAATGCAGTTTTTTAAATTAAAATTTAACAGTTTGTACGCGGAAGTTTTACTTTGTGATTTAAACAATTCCAAAAACACGTCGGCGCCTAACAAAATATCAACAGGACCCGAAGTGATATTTGGGGTCCGCAAGCTTTACATTTTGGGAAATTTTTGACATTAGTAAATCGAGAGAGTGAGTGGGGATGTCAGACGTAATTTTCTTTACTAAAAGGGAAAAGTGAAGTTAAATTTAAAAAGCGAAGGCCATTGACAAGCGAACGATTTTAAAGATTTTGAAACAGTGCCGCCGACTCGGTAATGCAGATTGAAAATAGGGTTTGCCTTACCTTTTAATTTCTTTACCCATTCAGTGATTGAGAATGGCACGTTTTCGAAGGGCTCCCTTAACGTTATTTTCCGCGTTCTTTACTAATACGCGGGCGGTAGAAGCGCGGGTTTTAGGCAAAATTGTTATTCACGGGGGCTTAATCTCGCACTCCCGACCTCGGGGCATTGTCTTTTCACGCCGTTTGTTCCAATTTATCCGCCCCGAATTCTCTATGCAAAAGTGAGTGGTGTTTGCTTTTTCATTTACTACACGACCTGGGGTGGGGCACGTGGACACGCCATGCCCCACTTCAGGCACAAAAAAAGCCCTTTTTTTACGAGTGTGTATCATCATAAGGGATTTTTCAAGAAATAATTTAATTTAGAGATTATGCGAACCTTTTCACAAGTTACACACTTCGTTCCGATCAGAAACGAAATTCCGTTTAGGTATTTACTTTGGGGGGTCCCCTTTTTTTTCCATCGGCACTACATTAGCGGCACGGGGTCTGGCCTCCAAGAACATATAAATTATCAAGAGTTAATGGGGTGTTTGCGCCGAATGCGCTTCCAGCTTTATTTTATTGTCTAACTTGGGGGTAATGAGAAAAAGGGGTAGAATAATATTCCAGGGTTTTTTAGAACCTTAAGAGCACGAACATTGTTTGAAGTGGTCAACTAACGCGAATAACGACATGAATTTTCGAAATATTGTAATTAAATAAAAATGAAATTAATTTATGCTTTGGGTTAGGGTTTTCCCTCATTTTTAAAAATACGAATCGCTTCGGCATAACTTTCCCCGGGGGCCGGCAATTATTTGAGCGCTACCAGTAAGATAAGATTAAAAAGCCATTTTTCAATTTCTGGGGCGGGGAATTTTGCACTAAACTTTTTGAATAAAGAGAAAAAAAGCTCCCACTGAATCATTGCCGGAAAATGAAGGAATTTTTTAAAAATAGGCGGGCCCTAAAGAATGCCAATACGCGGGCGTTGGGGCGGGGGTACCGTCATATTCGTCATCAGAACTAGGGGACTGGCGTACGCGAGGACGCGGTGTCTACAGAAAATGTGCCTCATTGTTCCGGGGGGAACGGATTTGACGTGCGCCGGGGTATTTTGCCGGAGGCCGAGGCCGGCCGCGGTCGAGGCCACTGGTCAAACGGGCGGAGCAAAAACTCGGTGGGAGCAGACGGCCTTTGCCGTTTTTCGCTCTTGTGCCACTGCGAGGCCTAGCTATCAGGGGGAAATACTATTCTCGAAACTGCCTTTTTGCCTGGCCTCCGCACAAAGCATGCATCTTTTTGTTGAATTACGCGGGGAAATTTTAAATCTGATTCTAAGGTTTGAATCCATGCGGATTTCCAAATTACCGTTTGAGGAAATTTTCAAAGGGGGAGGCGTCCTTTTTAATAACTCCTCTTCTCCGCAGCTGGTCAATACGAAGGAGGCGATTCCAAAGCTTCATCATCTCCGAGGTTCACGACTTCCCCAGCAGGGGGTTGGGGGAAAATGAAATTTTTGAACTGGCAAATAAAAAGAAAAGGCGTTACAAAAGTAACCCAGAAGACAAAGAAATTAAAAACAAATACGAGGTGAACTGTGAAAAGTTTAAAGAGAACAAAATCAGCTGTGAACAAATTAAACTTTTAAACTGAAAGAAAAATACAATTAGTTTCAAGTTTTTGATTGTTTAAAAGTTGATCCTTTTTGTCCTGCCACGGTCTCCAGTTTTTTTGTTAATATCAAACTTTGACCCCTTATTTAATGACAATTTATTTAATAGGTCGCCAGCTGTTTAAAAACACATTGATAAATTAATTTTCCAGAATAGAGGAACTTTACCATGATTTGCCTAAGGATAATTTGCAAAGCAAACAAAAACTTCTAACATCGAAATTAGAAGATTTTGTCACATTGAACTTTTCAAAAAGGACGCACCAGGTTTTTTAAAGAAAAAATCACAACTTTTTTAGGATCTCAAATCAGGGGATATGACAATCAAATAACTTTCAATATAACACATTTATTAGATAAACAATTTTTAAAAATTAGTTTTTTTGATGCGCAGGTTGCAAAACAGCTGGGGAAAAAAAACAGAATTACAATTTACAAGAAGAAGGGTTTGAGGTCTCACATAACAAAGGCGCGCAAAATGCGCCGACATACAGAAAAGATTTCAGTCGACCTCTTTAAAGAACCCAATTTAGGCGAGGAAGGAAAAATTTAAACATAAACCCGTAAAAGAAAAGGGGAAATAACTTTGTAGGACACAACATCGCGCTAGCACAAAAGAAATGTTGCTTATAATCTACCTTGAATGCCCACTTTAGGGCGAGGTAGATAGAAACGTATATAAACAAATTTTTTGAAGAAGCCGTATTTGGCCTTCTTTTTCAAATAACATTGTAATAAACAGAAAGCATGAGCCTGGAACCAACTTTTTAGGAGTGCATAATACCCAAAAATTCTTGAAATGGATTTCATTTTACCCGTAACCAGACAACATAGGAATGCAGAAACGCATAAGCGAGGGGGGCGGCATGAGCGCCCCCCGCTGCTCGCTGAACAAAACTGCCCGACACGAGGGATCAGGGCCGCAAAGGTCAGCACGTGACCCACCGCTGCGTGCCGGTGGTAGCCCAGCCGACCCCCCTGCCGGCTGCGGGGCCCTGACGTTGCAACAAGGGGGGGTTTGAGCTACCCCCACGGGGGCAACGCCCTTTTCAGTTCCTGGGAATGCGGCCGCGCCGACTTATACCCAGCGGGGGCACCTTTCCCAAAAATTGCCGCGGGGGGCCGTCTTACTTATGGGAGGAACTAACATTAAAAAATTCAAAAAAACGCAGGAACATTAGCCGCACCCCCACACCAATCAGAGGTCACACATACATAAAAATAACATATGTAGTAAAATGCAAAAAATAAACATTAGTAAATCATTAACATTTCGGAGTTCCATTTCCGTCCAAATCAAACATTAAATACCTTTATGCACTAATTTCATTAACAATTGTTTGGTCAAAGGGGAAAAACAAAAAAAAAACAACCATGGTCAGGCTTTACTGACGAAATGAGAAACAAAATTTTTTAGTCTTCATAATTTGATCTGACTATTGTGAAACTAAATACTATCTGGCAAGGAAAAAAATTAAAAAAACTATTTAAACAAATATATATACAGATTTGATATAATAACATCGAAGGAGCCGGGCCCTATGAGAAGAATTTAAAAAAGCTACGCCACGGACGCAGCTGAAATAACAAGAGAGAGCGCTGTGCGCGAAAAACGCACGCTTTTTATAGGGAGTAAAGGGGGAAAAGCCATGAAGGGAGGGGTTTAAAAGGGGGGGAATGGGTCGATAATTTGGAACCCTTTGCCAAAGAATACGTAAGGGTAGCGCCTGAGGGGATGGGGCCCTCTTTACACCTGTGTATTTCAACCCGGGGGTTAAGCACTGTAGGTGTGTCAGAATATAGCTTGAAAATATTTCAAATTGACCAGAAAACATCAAATCTGAAGTACAGAGGTGAAAGGTGTCAAAAAATCCTAAATTTGATTTGATGCTGGATTTTGATAGAAGAATCCGTAGGACAAGGGGTTCTCTTATAAAAAAAAACCTGTTTTGAAATGAGAAAAAAATTTTTGCATAAAAATGAATTTTTTTTCAGATCCCCTGAGGCAAAAAATTAGCTGTTACTAACAAAATCTGGTTTTCAAAACCTTCTTCAGAGATCCAAATTCAACTGTAAAGATTACCTTTTTAAAAAGTATTAAGGTTAAAAATATTATTCAAAGGTACCCGCCAATTATATAAATAAACCTTTTAAAAATGGATGTTTTCCGATTCTTTTAGAATTGATGGCTTCATTGAAGGCTTCACATCACAAAACACAGTGAACGTAGGGAATTTTTAAAATTTTCCCAAAATTTAACACCCCCCTTTGGGGGGAGAGTCCGGTTGGGGAACCACAGCCGACGGGGATCGGCCCGGGTTCCCCTTCAGCGAGGGGAAGATCATCCCCCCCAAGAAAAAAAATGCACTTCACTTACGGAATGACGTGTTTTTAAACGCCCGAATCACTAACCAACCAACCCAACCGCCAGTCATCTTCTTTCACTTGTTAAGACAATCAATTTACGTTTTTTGATACCGTTTAGAAGATATTTTTCAACTCAATGCGAGCATGATAGAGAACCATTTTAAAAATATACAAATGTGTAAAAAAAGGGAATTGAAGAAAAACTTTGTAATCATTTCTTCTCTAGCTCATAAGATGGTAATGAAAGATGAAAATTTGTATCTCATGAAAGCCCACAGAGGTCTCTAAATTCTTCCGAGGATTTGAAAATAAGCTTGGGAAAGGATAAAAAAGGAAAAACGGATGCACCCATCTACTAGCTATGAAAGAGAATGGCCGGTCCATCCAGACAATCGCATGCGGCCACCACCCCCCGGTCCATCAAAACACATCATCACCCATCCCCCCGCTTACCCACCTACTGCCGTCCACCCCAGCTCGCCAACATGCCTGCCCATCGTCCACCTAGGTGTCCATCTGCTCGCCAACTTTTCTGCCAGCGGATTCGCAAACTCAGTTCGCTCGTCTATCTATCCAAAAGGCCGCCCATCCCGCCACCCCGCTCGCTCCCTTACCCCCCAAACCCTCGCCAATTTGCTTACCCGTCCGCACGCCAAACTTCCCGCCAGTAGATTCCCTTAATCGCAAATAATATTTCAAATATAAACAGGGGGGTTTTTACATATGAACATTATTAATGAGCCTTTTTTTCACCGTATGAGCCTTATTCACCGTATAAACCCTTTTTCACCGTAAGAGCCTTATTCCCCCTATAAGCATTATTCAGAATAAGCATCATTAACTATATAAGCATTATAAACTGTTTGAGCATTATTTATTGTATGGGCATTATTAACTGTATGAGCATTACTAACCTATAAGCATTATTAACATACAAGCAGTATTAACCGCATAAGAATTATTAACCGTATAAGAATTATTAATCGTATATGTATTATTAACTGTATATGTGTTAATAACCGTGTATATATTATTAACGGTAATATTATTAAATTGTCCACTCACCCACCTGTCCATCAGCCCGCCCACCCCACCGCTCCGCTCGTCTATCCGCTTGTCCACATCCCTCCCCACCTACTTGCCCACTTTCCTGCCTGCAAATGCGCACTATCGTACAAACTTCGCCATTCTGCCCTTTCTCTCGCACATTCGCCCGGCCGCGAGATAGCCTCGCGGGTCGACCGCCGCGAGCTCTATCGGCCTCCTGGAAATGCTATTCATTTCCGCGCACCCTCTGCCAGGGACAGGAATGCGCTGGCGAGCTACCGAGCGAGTAAGTGAGCGAGCAGGCGAGTGGGCGAGCGGGCGGGCGAGCAAGTGAACGCGGCTGCCAAAACCAGCCGCCCGTGCTCCCCCGTTCGCTAGCGCGGCCAGCGCCCAAATTTAGCGAAATTTTTGAAGAGTCGCTCTCCCATAATTCAGAAGGCATTTCGAAAACCGATAACGGAAACTGGTTGGTCACGTCGAGAACGCACGGCCGCAGGGTCCAGTAGTTGAGAGGGCCTGAACGGGGTCTGCGATTCCTTGCGTGGGAGGAATGCAGAAGGAACGCGGGGAGAAGCAAGGCTAGAGCCAAGGAGGAACGAAAGAAAACCGGAAGCAACAATTTTGTGGTATTGTATCAGAGGCAGTCATGTTTTCTGAAGAATGAATACTCAGGATTACGCTAAAGAGTAAAAAGGTTTATGTTAAAGAGTAATTTTTTTACAAATTTTAATATTGTTTCGTGTGAACGCAAAGCATAATTTTTTAATTAAAAAAATTAAAAAATGTATTCCCAGAGATTCATTATTGAAATGTTCAAGAAGATTTGATAGTCTCATATACCACACAAGAATATTATGATTATATAAAATTCTCACACTTCCCAATCTGCTGCATGAAGTTGTCGAAGGCTCATACCGGTAGCGGTAGCTCAGTGCATCAACTGATGTCTCTGCAGCGCCTCTGACCGAAAGGTACTAGGTTCGAGTCCTGACGGCGGCAGGATTTTCGACACTAGCTACTCAGCTAGGTCGAATTCAGTCGCTGTCTGGAGGAGAATTCTAGATTCCGGCTGCTCTGATCGGTAGTTTTACGTGGTTTCCCGAGCAACACCAGGCGAATGCCGAAGCAGTACCCTACCAAACTTTGTCCAATCCTCCCCACACACACACTAACATGCACTACACTACCACATATTCCGGGAGACCGGTCGGGAGCTTAGAGCTTGTCCCGGCTGGGGCGGTGCACCGCTGGTGGGAGAGTCCTGGTTAGGGGGAAACCCCACTGGCTGACGGTAGGTCGGTGCCGGATCTCGCCATTCATTGGGAGAAGATCACCGCCATCTCTCGAGAAAAAAACATGCACTACGCTAACGGGACTAATGACCGAAGCAGTTGTCGCGCCCGGAAACACGAGAAAATTATCAAATTAAAGGCTAATTTTTCCTCGCTAAAACCAAAAAAATGTGTAAGATTGTAAATCATTATTTATAGGACGTATTTTGAGTTCTCATCTGATCTTGGACATCGCGGCAATTTCCTTCATGATGAAAGAATATTAGTTTTGGTTAATAGAAGACTTGCGTGACAAACGATTAAAAATACATTAAAATATGAATTTATAATAATATAGATACAATATACTATTGATTGTATTCGTAGTTTTACTTTGTGTTAAGCATTACAAATGCTCTCTTTGAAAGGGTCTAAAATGTATTTTCACTGTCCACAAATCTTCTTGCATACCTGCGAAGTAAAACAGAGAAGAAACAAAACAACAAGAAAGCTTGGCATGCGTGTTCAGCATCGAGAATATCCTATTTTCTTCCGAGTGCCATTCGTTTGGCATAGAAGTGGTCATGTTTCGAAGTTCACGATCTGGTGTAGCAGTGCTTGTAGAACATCATTTGGGAGGTATATCATTTTACCACTAGTCTTAATGCAACGAAAGCAGCTATTGGAATAAGGCAGATACCAGCCCGCAAAGTAGAGGGTAAGGAGAGCTGTGGTTGAGAGGCGGCGAGGGCAGGGCCTGAGGTTCGATATCCAAAGAGGTGAAGAGGTAGTACTGGGGCGGGGTGGGAGATAGGTGGCGGGGAGGCGGTGGGAGGCGGAGGGAGGCGGAGCGATGCGGAAGGAGGTGGGGCGAGGTGAGGCGAGGCGGGGCGAGGCGGGGCGGGGCGAGGTGGGGCGAGGTGGGGCGAGGTGGGCGAGGTGGGGCGAGGTGGGGCGAGGTGGGGCGAGGTGGGCGAGGTGGGGCGAGGTGGGGCGAGGCGTGGCGAGGCGTGGCGAGGCGGAAGGAGGTGGGGCGAGGCGGGGCGGGGCGAGGCGAGGCGGGGTGAGGCGGGCAAGGTGGGGCAAGGCGGCGCGAGGCGGGCAGGCGGGCCAGGCGAGGCCAGGCGGGGCAAGGCGGGAGAGGCCGGAGGGCGGGAGGGCGGAGAGGCGGGGAGGGGCAGGGAGAGGCGGGAGGGCAGGAGGCGGGAGTGGCGGGGAGTGGCGGGAGTGGCGGGAGTGGCGGGGAGTGGCGGGGTGGCAGGGGTGCGGGTGGCGGGGTGGCGGGGTGGCGGGTGGCGGTGGTGGCGGGTGGCGGTGGTGGCGGGGTGGCGGGGTGGCGGGGTGGCGGGGTGGCGGGTGGCGGGGTGGCGGGGTGGCGGGGTGGCGGGGTGGCGGGGAGTGGCGGGGAGTGGCGGGAGATGGGGAGGCGGTGGTGCTGGTGGTGTTGGTGGCGCTGGTGGCGCTGGTGCGGGCGGGCGAGTTGAAGCGGGAAGTGCGGTCGAGGTTTCGATACGAAGCGGGCACTGTTCCTAGTGGACGAGGTTAGTTCAGTGTGCCCTTAGAACACTTTCGCTACAACTCTGCCATTTCCAAGCGAGATTTCGGAAAGGTAATATGTTTCTTAAAGCACAAACTACAATTCAAAATTATTCATATTAGAATTCATAACCATGATGAAATAAGGAATGTAGTTCCAAGGGATGGAGACCAATCCCGTGAACTATTAAAAAATGGCAAAATAATTCTTTAATTGTTATAGTTAGACCAATCCCGTGAATTATATCACATACGATTGAAATGCTTAGGGACATAACAAGGTAAGCCACACGAACCACAGCAAGGCTCTTTATAGATATCAATATATCACTTTGGGGAAGTGTTGCTTATCTTCTTATTGACTACATCTTGTTCATATTTATGAAAGACGTGGGTAAACAAAATGAGAGTGACTTCGATCAAAATTGAATCACTAAGATTTTCGAATTAAGGGAGCGGGTCTGTACTTGGTATGGCTTATCGTGTGACTGCTTCAATCCCTTCAGTTGGTAAAGAGCTTAATTGAGTATAGTCCTTTTTCATGACCCATTTTTTGCTTTGAATGATTTCTCTTCCTGATAAAAAATCGCTCAATGACCTTCCTAATAATATGTTTTCCGACCTGAACATAAATATCTGGAAGGTACTATCCCTTTTACAGTGTTTCCCTAATATTAATAATTTAAATTAAATTTTGAAAAATCGCACGTATTGGCTACTTATCATAGTGATATCATAACCATGCCATCAAGAGCAATTATCATTTTCCTTTTACGGACTTTCTGTCATCTCTACAACACACATCTTGTGATGTGCAACGGATTTCAGTTCAAAACTAGTGTTTGAAGACTTTTTTTATCGTCGTTTATACCTTACCGTCGCTAACACATTACCGTCGCTAACACATTACCATCGCTAACACATTACCATCGCTAACACATTACCGTCGCTAACACATTACCGTCGCTAACACATTACCGTCGCCAACACATTACCGTTGCCAACACATTACCGTCGCCAACACATTACCATCGCCAACACATTGCCGTCGCTAACACATTACCGTCGCTAACACATTACCGTCGCTAACATTACCGTCGCCAACACATTACCGTTGCCAACACATTACCGTCGCCAACACATTACCATCGCCAACACATTACCGTCGCCAACACATTACCGTCGCTAACACATTACCGTCGCTAACACATTACCGTCGCTAACACATTACCGTCGCTAACACATTACCGTCGCTAACACATTACCGTCGCTAACACATTACCGTCGCTAACACATTACCGTCGCTAACACATTACCGTCGCTAACACATTACCGTCGCTAACACTTACCGTCGCTAACACATTACCGTCGCTAACACATTATCGTCGGTAACACATTACATCGCTAACACATTACCATCGCTAACACATTACCATCGCTAACACATTACCGTCGCTAACACATTACCGTCGCCAACACATTACCGTTGCCAACACTTACCGTCGCCAACACATTACCATCGCCAACACATTGCCGTCGCCAACACATTACCGTCGCTAACACATTACCGTCGCTAACACATTACCGTCGCTAACACATTACCATCGCCAACACATTACCGTCGCCAACACATTACCGTCGCTAACACATTACCGTCGCTAACACATTACCGTCGCTAACACATTACCGTCGCTAACACATTACCGTCGCTTACACATTACCGTCGCTACACACATTTCCGTCGCTAACACATTACCTTCTCTGACACATTACCGTCGCTAACACATTACCGTCGCTAACACATTACCGTCGCTAACACATTACCGTCGCTAACACATTACCGTCGCTAACACATTACCGCCGCTAACACCTTACCGTCGCTAACACCTTACCGTCGCTAACACCTTACCGTCGCTAACACCTTACCGTCGCTAACACCTTACCGTCGCTAACACCTTACCGTCGCTAACACCTTACCGTCGCTAACACCTTACCGTCGCTAACACCTTACCGTCGCTAACACCTTACTCCTTTCTCTGCCCTACCAAACACGAAATGTCACATCTTTTCCCTACAAAGACACATTTTGAGTTGGGAATCTCCTGGTTTGTTTCGGCCCAGTGTCCTTCGTGAGACGGAGCGGAGTGGGGCGGGGACGGTGGACCGGCCGCATGGAGATGAGAGCAGGGGGTGGGGCGAGTTCCGCATTGTGTTTCTTAGCACGTGGCAGCGGCCAAGCGGACGTGCCCTTGGCCCAAAGCCCCACGCGGACTCGTGCCCACAGCCCCGCCCCCTCCGCGCGCGCCAGCTCGCTCCCCGCCCCCGCCCCCCCGGCCCCTGCCCCTGGGAACACGTACACGTTCTTTGGGGGAGTGGCTTTCCCGCGCACCGGCTGCCCTTCGGACAAAACATGCCCAACAAGAAATGTGGTTGGAAATTAGGAAAATAGGGAAGATTTTTAGAGGATTTTTGTAGCACGTCTCAAGGTGTTTATTTGGCTTGTAAAGGAGTATTTATTACTTATACGAAAAATCAATCAATGGAATTCTTATGTGATAAACTTTATTTGCAATGGAATTGTAAAATATGAATATGATGGTGGCAGAAACACAAATGGATGTGACGTGTTTATGTTCAATATTTATGTTGTTTATCGTGTTCGCAAAGGATGAATGATAGAAAATACCAAAAGCAAAAAATTTACATCAAATATCCTCATTAATTGTGTAAGACAAGTATTGGAGTATTTATGCAAATACTGCTATTCTTTCCTGTTTTCATAACGTGTATTTTCTTCCTACTGACCAGTATGAGGCATGTGGTTTAATTAAATGGCCTGTAAATAGCAATGAAAAGAACTTACACCCCCATATTTATTCCTGACGTTCTCATTCGAGATTATTCCAGATAGCTGTGATCTACATTAAAAATGCTTTATGAAAGTCACGCGATCTATTCGAGTAATTGCAATGACTCATTCATAAGCCGACGCGCCGGTAAATTGATAAATTTATATCATAATTATCGCAATATTTAATCCATATAGTCAATACTGATAAATATATCGTTGTTTTTATATTTTCGCTGATTTTCAGAAAGTATTTTCATTAATAAAAGGGAAATTAATCTTTGAAATATACAGCTAAAAATAATGACAAATAAGCGAACCTATTTCTACATAAATTAAGATAAGGCAGTAAAATAGAGAATTTCAGTCAAGAAAATTGTAAAATGGTATTCTATATGCTCAGGTGCATCGTAATTGTGAGGATATTCTTAATATTGTAGTACGTCAAAATAAATAAGTCGCACGTGAAAATTACAAAATATAATAAAACGTAGGTAATATATTGTAATGACCATACGAGGTAGATTTGTCCGCTATCGAAACTATTTTAACATTGTAAGTAACCTCTCTTAAGAAACGTTGGAATCTTTAACTTTGAGAGTCAATTTATGGCCGCCAAGAAGAAGAAGAAAAGAGGAAACAAAAAGCCGCAATGAAAGTGGTGTATGAAAGAGGCGCACGCCGTACTACCTTGCCTCTATGCTCGCCCCCTTTGCCATCAGTTGCTCGCAACCGATGGAGTTCAAACTTCAAAGGGTAGCCTCTGATTAGCCAGATACACACTTGCGTGTAGTTGTGTCATAGTGAAGTAACGAGTGCCAAAAATATTGAAAGTTATAAACTGTTTTTGCTTTCCTACTGGTAAATTGTCAATGACTGTTGAATTTCTAAAAATTATTGGAATGATTTAACCGAAACTCATTTTACTTTATCGGACATAGGGAAATCTTTGTGAATTAAAAAAGGAACAATGGGACAAAAGCAATAACAAACCTATTGGACATTTATTTTAAAGAACAAACCTTTTATTGAGGTGTATGTAATATATAAAAATAATGTGGCACATAGGGTGTAAAAATGAATTATTTATTAATTAATCTAGAATTTGAACAGTTGTTAATCACAACTGATTAGCTGCAGTGAAACGTATCGTACAAATTGGTTGCCGTGAAAGCTTGTAGTCGGGTTTGGCCCAATAGTTTGCCGCACTATTCATTTCAACCAATAACAGCCAATAACAGGATAAACGAAATTACTTATTTCGTATAACAGTTAAGAAATGTTAAATATTAATACCAGTTTAGCTCTTAAGGGCACATTCCTACTTAAGGCGGCAGGATTTTCGACACTAGCTTTTCAGCTAGATCGAATTCAGTCGCTGTCCAGGAGAATTCTGCTGCTCTCATCGGTAGTTTTCCGTGGTTTCTCCGATCTACACCAGGCGAATGCCGGAGCACTACCCTACGAAACGGGCCAAGGACCGCGAGCGATCTGCCCTTCCTCTTCCTTGTCCTATCCTCTCCTCTTACACACACACTTACACTAACATGCACTACACTACCGCATATTCCGGGAGACCGGTCGGGAGCTTAGAGCTTGTCCCGGCTGAGGCGGTGCCCCGCTGGTGGGAGAGTCCTGGTTACGGGGAAACCCCACTAGCCGACGGTAGGTCGGCGCCGGATCTCGACATCCAGCGGGGGAAAATCACCGCCATCTCCCGAGAAAAAACACGCACTCCCCCGACACCGCCATTTCGCGAGGAAAAACCGCTCTCTAACAGGACTAATGACCGAAGCAGTTGACGGGCCCGGAAACATGAAAAAATCAATCAATCAAACCTACCTAAGGGGTAGCCATCCAAACAATTGGCCGCTACTGTCACCACTCCAGGAACACCAACCGGCAAGGTAGCTCCCTTACGGGTCAAGGGCTACATTGGGAGTGTCAGAAACCATCTTTCTCTTAACCAAGGAAAATGTACAACAGAAAGGCCTGCGTTGGCCGAAACGCAGTATCAGTTAGTTGTAAGATATCGTTTACCTAGCGCACGCGGTCCACTGTAGTATTTCACCACCCATGCAGTAGTTAATCACCTCATTTTCAGATTAATTAAATCCATTCACAACTTTCTGTCCTCTGCATGATGTACCCTTCCCTCCCAAGCATCTCCCATATTTCAGAGCACCTGGACCACTGCAAATTATCAGGAGTTAATTCGAATACATCAGATGACCCACAAACCGATCAATGGCTTGCGACCGTTGCTTGGCCCCTTATGCTGTCGCCCAATTAGCATGGGGTCATTATGTACGACAGGTGAGAGGTAAACCACAATAATAATGGTTTGTATTAATTGTACCGGGTTCTATTCCCGGTCGAGGTAATAATATATTTGTAGCTTTCATTTAAAATCGTCCCAGTTTCTGTAGCTGTGTGACGAAGAAAAGCTCAAGCAGGCGGGTCTTGCTAGTTACGGTGAAGAGAATATATAATGTTCGCCTCACGTCGTTCTTACCCTCAAACATGTGAATTTAAATAGGCCCAGGCAAGGGGGACACCGGTTGCTCGCTCGAACTACCGACCCAATAACGCCAAATGCATACATTAATTTTTAATAAAATATCAAGATAAAAAGTGTAATATTGTGATTCTTCTTTCCTAACAATCAAAATTTATTAAACTAAATAATATTTTTCAGCAGTGGATTCTACTTAAACCTGGGGTTTGAAAGCATTGTTGTATGTTGACTGAATGAATTACCTTACTACATACATAATGTGCTTATTTTAAACTCGGTGTGTCCCTGATTGCACAGCACAATGCCCTCTTTCCGGCCGGCCAGTCCTTCGGCGCGTAGGCCGCCCCGGCCTGTGCTCTATCTCGGGATGAGCTGCCCTCCTCCTCTCCGCGTCGGCCGGTGAGGGCGTGGCTGAAAAATGCAAGCTCGCCGAGTTAGTTGCCCCGCCCCCGTCCCGTCCCGTCCCGCTGCGGCACGCAGCTCTTAAAGCGGATGAGGCGAGGTGCGTGCACCCGTAATGTATTTGCTATTTTTTTCAAAATGTTGGGAACAGTAAGGGTTGTTCTTGGTTAACGATATTTGCGTGGGTAATGGCATTTCTTCGTCAAATAACACTTACGTGGCAAATAACACTTACGTGGCAAATAACACTTACGTGGCAAATAACACTTACGTGGCAAATAACACTTACGTGGCAAATAACACTTACGTGGCAAATAACACTTACGTGGCAAATAACACTTACGTGGCAAATAACACTTACGTGGCAAATAACACTTACGCGGCAAATAACACTTACGCGGCAAATAACACTTACGTGGCAAATAACACTTACGTGGCAAATAACACTTACGTGGCAAATAACACTTACGTGGCAAATAACACTTACGTGGCAAATAACACTTACGCGGCAAATAACACTTACGCGGCAAATAACACTTACGCGGCAAATAACACTTACGCGGCAAATAACATTTACGCGGCAAGTAACACTCACGTGGGTAATCATATTTACGTGACAAAGAGATTCTTAGGTAATAGTACTTGGATGTTCTCAGTGCAATAATTCTCCCGTGTCACATGTCTTTTGTTTAAGTGTCTTCATGGGATATATTGCTCATAATGCGGAGAAAATACATTGTTTACACTCATTCAACGTAATTTTAATTCTAGTCAGTTATGGTCAATATATGGTTAATGATATGTCTATGGAAATATGCAAATTGTTTTTATCCGCCAAATTTGCAGATATCTTTTAGTTAAAGTTATTTCAAACTTCTGCGTTCCAACTACTTCGAAAATTCTCTTAGAAGTCCCTTTGCCCTTCATTCATCGAATTACAGCCAAGGGAGAAAAAAAACGAAGTGAGGTTATTTTCTCGCTTTACCGCAATCTACTGGAAACTGCAACAATCGCCCAATTTTCTCCGAAAATTTTCCAATTTACTTTTCTCTGGGATATCGCTGATCTTTGCTTCTCGCAGTCGCTACTCAATGACTGGCCCGGCGCTCGTTTCATTCCCTCACCACCCTACCTCCCACATCGAAGTCGCCTTTTCTCTTTCGTTTCCTGCAGCCACAACATTACATTCAGCTTCGTTGCGGAGGCATTTGCAGTATCATTTACTTCAACATTGATGTTGTTGGGCTATACCTTACAAGTGTGTATTAGGAGTCAAGAAAACAAGAATGGTTTTTGAGTTTATACATTTTTATAGAGTTTCCAGTTTGAGTATAATGTCACTCTGTTTTAGCCAAAGGACATTACTTGAGAATATTCCTATTATCAATGTATATATTCTCCTGTTATAAGAAAACTATAGAATTCGA
Organism: Teleogryllus oceanicus; assembly: GCA_964035755.1. Lineage (NCBI taxonomy): Eukaryota > Metazoa > Arthropoda > Insecta > Orthoptera > Gryllidae > Teleogryllus > Teleogryllus oceanicus. The sequence continues at coordinate 30,482,368 of CAXIVR010000014.1, read as the reverse complement.
AACATTGTCATATTAATATTACACATTTATGTATATGTAGATGTATATCATGTGAAAGTTGGCATTGAAATAATTTATCTCGAGGTAACGATTTTTAATTTTTATCATACATCGTCTAATTTTTGTACTTGAAGTATTTCACCATCCGAGAAGAGAAATTTCATTTTCAGATTAAAAATTCTTTCATGGGATGTCTCGAGAAAATGTTCTTAAGTGATCAACCTTTGCTTAATGTTCTCTGCTACTCTTACGTAACATTTCATTAAGCACAAAAATTAAATTTAAAGTACATTGCCCAGTGTCTGGCTTGTCACACTTCAAAACAGAGGGCAAAAAGCCTTCTTCACCATCTCTGGTTGTCAGTTATTGTCCTCTCCAGACTCCCATCTCCCCGCTCACCCAAATCTCCAGATCGCTAGTCGCTCACCTGCATGTAGCGCTCGGACCCGCTCCGTCTTTCCTCGCCACGTTTCAACGTGCCCTCCACTTCTAACCGCACCACGTTTTTCGCCTGGCAATGTCCTGTACCCACATCTCCCCACTCCCCCCCGTGTCGCTACGGCCTGCTCCGCCCCGTCTTGCCCATCGTGTCTCGTCCTCCCTCGCCTCTCCTCTTCGCCCCTCCCCTCCCCATCCCCGCCTCTTCTGACCCCGACACGCTTTTCGACGCTCCGCCTGACACTATCCAGACACACTCCTGACACTATCCCCACTCCACCCCGTGTCGCCAAGGCCCCGCCTTGCCCATCCTCAGTCTCACCTTACCCCCCATGGCCCTCCCTCCCCTCTCCGCCTTGCCCCTCCTCATCCCTCCCTGACCCCTTCTCTCGCTCTGACCGCAGTGAGCCCGTTTGCGGAGCTGCGCCGCCAGCAGATCCTCCGCGCGGGAGGCGCCGAGCTGATAAAGGCTTCGGCGCGATTGGTTTTGTTTAATTGGAAGACTGCGGTGCCCGAGACCGAAGCCACGACCTCCTCCTCCTCCCCCCCCGCCTTCTCCTTAACCCTTTACCCTTCGCCTCTACCGCCCCCACATTTTCTTGTCTTCCCTCCACTTCCTCCTGCTCTCAACCCGCATCTCCATCGCCTCTCTACCAGATCGTCCCATTCGTCCTCGCGGCCTCTCCTCCTGCTTGTTTCACCCATCCCTCTACAACTATCGCTCGAGCCATATCCTGAACCTTGGGGAACTCCTCAACTTTTTTCCACTTTCCTCCCTTCTACTGTTTCTCCTCCTCCATTTCCACCGCCTCCGATCTTCGCGGTTTTTCCCCCCCGGGGGGGGGCCGGGGCCGGGGCCACTTCCGTCTTTCTCCTATCTCGCCCATTTCCCCTCCTCCGCTTCTGATGGTTAATTACGACTCTCGCCCTCCGCGGTGGAACTGTGTTCGCGCCCAGGCGCCGCCGCCGCCGCCCCGCCGCCCCGCCGCCCCGCCGCCACCGCCCACCGCCGCCCCGCCGCACCGCCCCCCCGCCCCCCGCCCCGCCCCCCGCCCCGCCACCGCAGACTCCGACTCTGCGCCACAGAGCTACGCGGAAGGTTATTGCTGAATCAAACTAGCGCCTTCAGAAAAAAAAATTGTGTGCTGTCTCAGGGAATACGTAGACTTGGGCTGCTGATTTCAGAAGGAAAGGCGCAAAGAAATGTTCTCTGCTGTTAGCTTTCTGATAACAAGAAGAATTTTACGAAATATTATCCAAAAGAATGAAGAAGAAATAAAAGAAGTCATCTTCGTCAACATATTACGATGTTATATTACGATGTATTAATATGTTGACGAAGATGACCTCTTTTATTTCTTCTTATATGAACGTCAACAACACCAAATCAGAATTCCCACAATTCAAAAGATTGAATACTGAATTAAATAATATTAGAAATTATTTCGAAAACTACCTGTCTTTTAAACTGTAAAATCAATTATTTTTTTACAGCGCTTTAATTTTCACAGACTAAACTTTTGTAATAAATTAATTTAATTTAAACTAATACAGGATCTTAAATTAAAAAAAAAAAACAAATAATTTTTCACAATCAGACTTAGTTTTTAATAAGTCTGGTTTCGAAATTATATTTGTGTAGTTCATAAAAGTGATGTGAGGTCTCTTCAGTTGTTTTTTTTTTCATCTCAAGATGCACCTGATGATGAAGCAACACCGTGACTTGAAACATTGTATATTACCAAGCTTTTTAATAAAAAAACATAATTTAAGATCATGTATTAGTTTAAATTAAATTAATTTCCTTTAAAAGTTTAGCCAGTCAAAATGAAAGAGACGTAATGAATAAATCCGAATTTATAAATAATATTGAATTAGACTTATAAATATCTAATAAAAGTTGAAATACAAAAATTAATTATTGATTTTTTATTGTTTCTTCTTAAGTGGCTTTTTTATTGACCGGGAATCGAAAGAATATTTTTCAATTTTACGGGAATAATTTTGTAATTTTTGTTGAGATTAGTTGCAATGTAACCTCCTACGTTTTGTAAGACATTTTACTCATGTAGTTCAATGGATATATTTACAAAGTTCACTGAATACGTAAGATACTTCAATAACTTGTGTGAATATACTGGAACATTCTAAAAATATTTCACTAATGACTTCGTCTCTTGCGTCTTTTCGAATTATTTTGTCTCGCTAATGAATTCACATATTTAATCTAAATTCATTCAGTTAGTTTTAATAGTAAACTTACGGTCAGTTTATTGTAAACTATTATTGATATTTTTTATTCAGATTCGAAAATGAAATTCAGAATACTTTGTCCAGTTTGCAGTATACATTGCCTCTTCGTGAAATGTGTTAATAGATTTAATATAATAATTTAATATAGAGATTTTTTCATTATATTTTTTTCTTTTAAATCATGTATTCCCATTAGGCAAATGAAGAGCAGTCATTCTAAATTGTTTTGCTCCCATATCGTGTGTCCTAATTATGTTAATCCTCATAACACTTATACGTCTGTAATAATCTCTATCAGGAAGTTGATAGAAAATGTATGTACTAGAAGTAGATTTAGCCAAGTTTACTAAAACATTGAACATATACATTACTTTCAATTTCTTTCTAAAATCGTGCCAAGCTGCTATATATCGGGGAATACGTTGGAGAATAAGATCTGTGTAAAGTAAACGCTGATTACATTGCACGGAAGTTAACGGGACAGACGCAGCTACGACCACGCCGTTTTACGCCTTTTTCAGAAAAAGGAGAAATAGTTTAAATAATAAGTTGTCGAAGAATGCGGAAATGAAGTAATTAGAATGTGAGAAACTATATTTCGTGGATGTTAGATTTAACCTTACAAGCACGAAGGTTCATGAAAGACTTATCGACTCATTTTCTTCTTAACACGTTTCTTGCTGTAGGATGCAAGTGAAAATCGTCAGCTACATTTACTCCAAAAAAGCGAAGAAAATGACGTTCATTTTCATGAAAGCTCAGGAATTCCGCATTCGTGGATGAATTTAATCACCGCAGCCGTGAACGAGTGCGGTGGAGAGGCGTTGGGTTTGGAAGGCGACGCAGTCTCAATCCGCGGCGCCGGCGGGGGTGGCAAGGGCGCGAGGTCGGGGATGACGACGGATCCGGGGGGCGGGGGCGGAGGCCAAGGCGGCGCAGGGAAGGATCGCGGGGGCGGCGCAGTGGGAATGGCGGCGGCGCGGCCGCGACTTTAACGACAGCCCCCGTGACTGATGGGGCGGGCGCGGCCCCCGCGTGATTTATACGTGCAACAACCGCCCACGCGCCCGCCCCGCCCCGTTCAATCCGCCTCGCCTTGGAGCCCGCCTCGACCGCCGCCTCGGCCTCCCGCCTCGACCCCCCCGCCTCGGCCCCTCCGCCTCGACCTTCCGCCTCGACCCCGCCTCGACCTCAGCCTCGGCCCCCACCTCGACCTCCCGCCTCGACCTCCGCCTCGACCCCCTGACCCCCCTCGACCTCCCACTCGACCCCACTCGATCCCCACTCGACCCCACTCGATCCCCACTCGATCCCCACTGATCCCACTGACCCCCACTCGATCCCCACTCGATCTCGAAACCCCACTCGCTCCCACCTTCCGACCCCGCCTCGCCCCGCCCCATCCTGCAACGTCCTGCCCTGTCCCGTCCCGTCCCCCCCGCTACGCCACTCCTTTCCCCCAGCACAGCCCGACCCATCCCGCCCCATTCGCTCCGCGCCGCATCCACCTCCACCCTCTCCCACTCCGCCGCACCACACCACACCACACCACACCACGTCACGCTCTACCAACTCCCCCCCCCCCCCACACCCCCCCGCCTTTCCTTTAAGCCCGCCCCCAATGCTGGCTCATTCCGGCACCATTTACGCTTTTAGCGTTTCCTGCCTTAGGACATCTTACTCCCGATACGTTCGCGCCTTCCTCCCACTACGCAGCTCCTCCTCACCCTCTTGTCGCTCCTTCGATCCCTTTGCCTCTTCTTCTTGGACACCCCTTTTCTACCCAAGTACTACAAGTCACTACATTATCTCGGATGGCTCTATCTCCGCCTGTGCCCTGTACAGATGAGGGGCGTGCCGCCTCAGCAGCGTGGTCCGTGCCCTCTTTGTCGCGCCCCGCAGCCATCCTCCCACGCCCAATTCGCCCATCGCCACCCGCCCCCGCCCCCGGCCTCGCCCGCCGGCGCGTTCTGCAACGCCCGCAAGCCTTCCATTACCCGCTGCCTAGCACAGAGGCCGCGACTCCCCTACGTGCGAATGGCCGTGATATATAGAGACAGGCAACTTCTGCAACATAAGCAGCGCGACGGCGGCAGCGGCGGCGCAAGGAAGACGTTACATCGGGGGCGTAGAAGAAGCAGCGAGCGCCGATGGAAAGCGAGAGAGAGACAGAGGGTCGCGTCGGAAAAGAAAGACTAGAGGGAAGCGGCAGGTCGGCAGGAAAATAAATTCAAACCCAAACAAAGTTTTTGAGGAAGTAAAATACGCATACTTTGTCAAAACCTCGGCGGGGCGCTTTTACTTCCACGACATGCTGACGTAGATTTTGTTTCGTAGCTGCTTCGGAGAACGCGCTATGCTCGGCGCCAGTCTTTCGTTCGCGGCCGCTGTCGCGTGTCGCGGGTTGCAGCTTCACCTTTCAGCCGCAGGCGGGGAACGACGCCGTAAACTTGGCAGATAACCCGGTAACTAAACTCACCGACGGCGGACGCGGTTGCGAAAAATGCAGAAAGAGGAGTTCCGCAAGGTTCAGGCGGCGGTTCGCGAGATGAAAGGCTGCACGACACAGAGCAATGAGACAGCTACTGAGACTTGGGTGAAACAACTGAAGTGAGTAGACATTGTCCTGGTGATGTAGAAGACTAACTCATTTGCAAGTCACTCACATTGGAATTCATACCAGAATAAAAACGTTAATTTAAAGCACTCTTTTATGTGCTGAGGTGAAAAGAAAAATATAAATGGTCATCTACCACTATCTCAGCTGATACAAAACTGTGCAATTGGGTAACAACGTCGTTTATTGCCAACGAAATAATACCTTTGAGCTTTATATTACATAAAATTGAGAAATAAATAGCAATAGTGAGAATATGTTAACAAACCACTACAATTTGGTTACTGAAATGCTACTTTTGAAATTAAAAAAAAAAAAAAAACCAAAATACAATTAATAATAAGTTGTTTTTAAAAAAAATTAACAATGAATAAAATATATTACTTATTATTATTATTATTATTATTATTATTTATATTTTACCGTCTAGTCACACTTTTAAGCTTAAAAATTGCAAAGGAATAGATTTCCTAATTCAAAACTGCCAACCAATAATAGTGTAAGATTTATAATTATTACTACACAGATATTATTATATAATTTTATCTTACAAAATACTTTCCATCGCAATCTCTTCGATTATTAACATTTAATAATTAACGGTTGCGTATCTTTAATCCTATTTTCACTATTATTCCAAATCCAATTATTAACTACATATACTATAACTATACTCTCCAAACTACATAACTATACTCTTCAAACACAATTACTTTTCCGACACAATTGTAGCAAAATGAGACTACTGTTTTTCCGACACAATTGTAGCAAAATGAGACTACTGTCAAATGTCAACTACGCTTCTGTTGTCTCTACAATTCTCTCTTTTGCTCTCGTAAGTTAGTAAACGTGTCTAATATTGTTTTCATTTAAATAACGATGAAAAAATTTGTGATACGTCTCACCCATATTTACCACCGCTAAATGCATAGAATGATATAGTAAACGAGTAATACGAAAAACAAATAACGGATGTAAGAAAATTCATCTTTAAAATTCAGCTACACAGTCACTCCGGTTATACTAATCTCGGATATAGTGAACCCTCAATTTTAGTAAACTTAAGTCACTGGTCCCGTTTCACTTACATTAGTAAATAAGCATAAGAAGATTAGGTTATAGTGAACCTGAACCTAGGCTATACTGGACGAAGGAATTACGTCCTGGAAATTAATTAGATCTCATGTGTTAGTGGGCAGTTGAAAGAGCCTTCGAGAGTGGGATGGTGTTCCAATAGTGCAAGAGGAATTGAAAGATGCCAAGACTGCATTGCCATACTTAGAGACATAGGATGTTAGTTTAGTTTAGTTAATGCCTTATTTTACCTGGCGAGACTCGGGCCATCAGGCCCGCTCTTCCGTCTAACAACGAAAATTTCCTACGCTCATTTCACCACCTAGTGGAGAAAGGAGGTATTATCTTGGGCGACGAAACTGGCGGATCTCAATTTTGCTCAGAGACTTCTTTTAGGCTTGAGGATCTTTTACATGCAGTAAATCTACTACATGGACAGCCGGCTTTACTTCCTCCAAAGGAAGGCGTACGAAGGATTTTTCGCCCTTAAAATCCACGTCTTCGATCGGGTTTGAACCCGGAAACTCGGTTACAACAATCCGGTACGCTGACCGTTATACCACCGTTATACCACCGAATCCGCAGAGGACTATGCAGAATCACGAATGGAGTGTGCACGCACTTTGGAGAAGGATTTAATGAAAAACGTACAATGCACACGTTTGAAAATATTTGATTTTTCAGGACGAATCAATATATTGAAGTTTTCAGTTCGTGCCGTTAATCTATTTTGCTGCTTCTCTATATCAATAAAATCATCATTGTGGAAAATTCCATTTAATTTTGACATCATTGGATATAGTGAACCTCGGATACAGTGATCCAAACATGTTGGTCCTCAGAAGTTCACTATAACCGGAGTTGACTATATTTAGTTACAGGACCGTTGCTGATGTGCTAGTGACGCTTCCCAGTAGCATGCAAGTTATTGTTCCACGAGCTTAAATGAAGAATGCAGTGAGGTGCACCGAAGTGCAGTGACGTTTTGCGGCACTACATTTTTAACGAAAATTACCATATTGAACGAGACTTTATTCATTTATAATATTATTTAAGCCATGTATCAGTTGTGCCTTTAGGAAACAGAAAAGAGGAAAATGTGAAAAAATGTACTATGGAGGAAATAGATGGCTGTTGGAAAGAGGGTAACGCAAAACCAAAAGCTAGCCCGGACCAACAAAATTAGGAAACTAACTGGTACAAGAAAGTCAGTACAGGCTTTAGTACCATTAGTTTATATTTGTTTATTTGTTCATTTTATTTTCTTTTATAATTTTATTTGTATCTGACGGAGGCCCATAACTAGAGAGAGGCGGAGGCCCATAACTTTTATGCCCTAAAAACTCGTGAAATATATTATTAAAAATATGCATTTATGACCTAAATATTCTGAAATATACACTTAAATATCCAATAAAATAGAACAATATTTCATTTTCTGTATAAAACGTTCTTGATAAAATTCAGGATAGGCATACTTAGAATGAAAAAATATATTTTTGTGCATACATGATACAATCTACCTTTCTTCGCGGGAAAAATAATTGAAGTAAATAATCACCTTAGGAAAGTACAATGTATGTCATGTTACATTTCTCCTGCCTAGCTTAAAGAATATATCAAGAAATATCCTACATTTGAACAATTATTTTATCATCTACAAAAAAAAGAAAGAAATCACAAACAGTGACAAGCTCGTTCTAATCAATGAATGCTCACGAATAAATATTAAATTCTATGGTAGTATATTTCAGAGATAAGTCTATTTTAAATTAATATGCAAAATGTGAGCCTATAATTCCAGGAATATTCACTAACAGGAAATACCGGCCTAACATGCCCAAATATGCTCTAATATATTAGTCTACATAGCATCCAATACTAACCAAATATCAAGAAATTTCACTTTTCTTGGCCCTGAAGCAATGGACAGAAATAAGCAAAATAACAAAAATTCGTTCTCTACTCATAGCTCTGGGTGTGTCTACTACATACTTTTTCCGGATACCTATAATTTATTCTTTAATCCTTTCAGACACGGCGTCCAGCGGGTTGGACAACTTTTAATTGGTAATGTCTGACACTTTATTTCGTCGGAATTGCTTGTGCTTAATTGTGGATATTTGATCGTTTCTTGTGAAGTTCCTTATAGTTTCATTGTTGTGAACGTCATAAAAATTTGTAGAAACCATCTTTAGAGTAAAATTAAATCATTACTTAGAGGAATCATTTTTCCAACGACCACAAAAAATTCATGTCTGGAAAACAATTCAACTGCTTTTAGTTTTTTTAATTTATCTACTATTCACTATTTAGAAATATTTTTTATATTAATATTAAATATTTCCTCCATTATTAATACTCGCAATTTGGGCATTTAAGAGCTCAAGACGGAACCTGTACGAAAATAAAAATAGGTACAAAAGAGTTGTGCCAAAGTTACCTTAAAACACCTGATTCGCTTTTCTAATTGAAATGAACAATCTCATCATGTGTTAATTCTTCTAAGATCCCTATTCTCAAATAGTTTTTAGCATGTTGAAATATTTTTTGTTTAAAAGCACTGTATTAGTCTTTGGGGAGAACTGTTAAGGATTCAACACTCGTTTTGGAATAGACAATCTCCTATTCGCTCACTAAGTGTTGACACTGTTATTCGGGGAGAGTTCCTTCATAACGCGGAAAATGCACTGCATAAGAAGGCGATGACATCTTGTGTTTGTTGCCTCTTCAAAAAAGCACTCTCGCAGTTCAAAGTGGCAATGGAAACTGTGGGTCAAATGTCACCGTATTAGCGGGCGCAAATTTTAGTCGACTTACGTCGAAGAATTTCATTGCAAAATACCGACGTCGTATCCAATGCATCAATTTAGTGATGCCCAGGGTCGAATGGTTGTAGTTTTAAACCACTGCTGTTCCCGTAGTCGTGATCCCGCGCGAATTCAAAGACCTCTTATCTCATTTTAACAAATAATTTTATTTTTATTTCATTTCCGTGCTACAGAAGATGATAAACGAGTGGACCATTTACAGAAGCCATTGTTAGTTGGGTGCCAGGTGGGAATAAAAGGATTAAAGTACACAACTTCAAATTTAATTAATATTTCTAAAAGCAAACCATTACTTCAGAAGTTCAATTTCATGAAAGGAAGAATATACAGGTGCATCATAACTAATGTTTTGTTTTGTGTATACAATGGTTATAAAATAATCATTCGATTCTTTACTTACGTAACATAAGTTTAAACATTTCAGCCAGCAGTACCAAATTGACCAACCACACAGCACAGCCAGAATTTGCTCTGTAAACACAAAAAAAGAAACTAAAAGCTAACAAAAAAGTGACATCAATCCAAGGGGATTGCTAAATTCATAATTTTTATTCCGTAAAAATGACGATCGCAATTTAAATAGAATTCAAATAAACATATTTAAGTTTTAAAATTGTAGTTGTGTCTCATTTCCCTAATTAAGTTTTCTTTGTCGATTATATTGAATATCAACCATTTTTACATTCATTTCCTCAATAGTTTGAGGCTCAAAAATAATTCCAAAAGAGAAGAGTAGCTTAAATACTAAATTGCATCACTTGAAGTTATCCGGAGTAAATAAGAAAAATTAATTTTACATTGAATAGCAAAAAGATGATGCAGTTGACAACATGGACATATGGGCATCAAGCAGATACAAATAAACAAAAAGAAAAGAAAAGAAAACACAAAAACATAAATATATAAATGTAAACTTGTTTCGGACACTCCTACATTGCACTCTCTTGATTAATCCATGATTGCGAGCGAGTTAATTGCTGCAGTCTTAACATTTTTACGTAATTTAGGGAATTTTATACAAAGGGAGGTAACGGTTTTTGAGTCCCGGTAGAAGGTATATCCGCCGTCGCCGTAAACGTCAACTTAAAGGATTTCCCCTCAAGTTATGTCCCCTAGCGGGGCACCATTCCCCTGTACATAAGATTCAACCTACTTAGTTTCCCAAAATGTGCGGTTTTGTAGTGCATGTAAATGAATATTGTACGCAAATGTATGCGTATAAATGTGTAACTTGAATATACTATGTATCAAGCCATTCAAAGTGTAGAAATGGTCATTTAATGAAACCTCTTAGCACATGGGGCAATATGGACAAATGTAAAAGTTTGTTGTTCAATACTGTGTGGATTGTCTGGACAGTCCTAAAGTCAATGTTCACATTAATCCCCACTCTCCATTTTGAAGATTTTGTGTCGATATCTCTTTGTACCAAAATGAAAAATACTTAATGTGTGCAGAAGACAACTAAAACATGTTTTCATGACGTATATTTAAAACGGTACCAACAATAGAAGAATCATATTTGTCCAGTAGTTCCCAGTCCATATTAGTTCCTCTTTCGATTACTTCATATTGTAATAGAAACGATTCACACTTCACCAGTATTCCATTGTTGGAACATAGACTCAGAGATCCCCGTACTTGGTCTCCTTTCCTGTGTATTTCAACCGAAGATTGAAATTAACAATAATTATTGTATTATTATGTTATTTAATTGTTAATTACATTATTTATTATAATAGTGTATTATTCAATAATTACATTATTGCATTATAATATTATAATATTGTAATATTGTATTACTAGCGCACCCGTGCGAGAACTTTTAATATATCTTTTTATATATAACCTGTAATATATCTTATTCTTCAGGACCTTCTTATCCTCTGTCACTTGTTCTATATCTCTTTCTAATTGATAACAATGAAATACAACCTTAAGAAAATACAAACTATTTTTATTTAACCTTATTAAGGAGCAGAGAAGAACACCCGTTTAATGCAATCCCGTAGAATATCAAATATTTAATTTAATTTCACATAGTTTGCAAATTCTAGTGGCTCTGAACAGATTGATTGAAATCGAAAAACGTCGAACCAGCAAAAACGTAATGGAATGTTCAAGAATATTTCATCCTGCAGAGTGCAGTGTGAGAAACCTTTTAGCTTTTAATGCTCTTAAACACTTCGTTTAGAAGTTATTCAACAATATAGATTCAAAAATGTGGCCGAGTTTTGCTGGTTGCATTTAACATGAAAATTTAAATGAGTTTTTTAAATAAATTGTTGTTGATTGATTTGGATTTCGGGCGCCTCAACTACAATGGTCATTAACCTCGACGCGTAGTGCGTACTTTTTCTCGGGAGGTGGCGGTAGTTTTCCCCAGTTGGATGGCCAGATCCGGCGCCAACCTACCGTCAGCTTACAGTGCTTTCCCCAACCAGGTATCTCCCACCAGCGGGGCACCGCATCAGCCGGGAGAAGCTCTAAGTTACCGACCGGTCTCCCGGAATGTGTGGCACTGTAGTGCATGTAAGTGTGTGTGTGTGTGTAAGGGGAGAGGATAGGACAAGGAAGAAGCAGGAAATATCGTGCGCGGTCCGTGGTCCGTGTGTTAGTATACCGCTCCGGCATTCGCGTGTTTGATCGGAGAAACCAAGGAAAACTACCGTTCAGAGCAGCCGGCCGCTAGCTCTCCTCCAGACAGCGACTGAATTCGACCTAGCTGACAAGCTAGTGACAAAAATTCTCCCACCTTCGGAACTCGAACCTAGAACCTTCCGGTCAGAAACGCTACAGTGACATCAGTGATGCACTGGAAAAATTATTGTATGAATGTATTATTATCCCACAATTTCCAAAAAAAAATATATTTACGGTATTGCCCAAAGTTTCGCCCCAGTGTGCGGTGGCGGTGAGGACAACTGCGCGAGAGATTTGAGTCGCGCTTGGCACCGCGCGGCAATCGACTCTTAGGGATGGGGACGAAGGAGGAGGAGAGGGGAGGGGGAGGGGAGGGGAGGGCGTTATGAAAGAACGCGAGTCAACCATAAAGCTCGTGAGCGCAGCAAAGCCGCGTGAAGAGGAGCCGCTTCTGGAGAGAGCGCGGGCGCGGTGCTCCAGCGCCCTCTCGCGGGAGGTGTATTACTTCCGAGCAAACACTCGGATTCCGAGCGCCACGCCCCCGCCACAGACTGTGACTCGGCGGAGGGGAAAACGCAAGATGTAACACGGCCCTGTGAGAATGGATCTGAGGGCTGAAATGATCCAAATTACGAGCTTACTTGGCAGGGTTTTACATTTTTTACATAAAAAGGATCAAGCGCCATTTTGTCTTGGGAAGGGAGTAGCGAGACAAACGTAATTGTCAGTTGGGTTTTTGTAAAACGTTTAGATTTTGGTACTATTTATTACGTTTTATATCTAAAAATAATACTACAAATTAAGAATGCAATATTACCATCCAACCTGCAATGTTTAGCAACCGACTTATAAATGATTATTATTAAAGAATATGAAAATTGACGATTACAAATCAATATTTCATCACTCATTTCTGTCTCTTGGATTCTGCGAGACATGCTCCAGCCAGAGGCTGCGAGTCGGCGGAGGGGAAAAGACAAGACGTAACACGGCCCTGTGAGAATGGATCTGAGGGTTGAAATTATCCAAATTACGAGATACTTGGGAGGATTTCATATTTTTATATAAAAGAGATCAAACGCCATTTTGTCTTTGGAGGGAACATGCAAGTCAAATTTCATTGCGTCTGTTGTTTCTTTGTGGGAATTGTGATGTGGTGTTGTTGGCGTTATTATACGAGGAAATAATGGTGATGATTGATCGATTTTTCGTGTTTCCGGGCGCGTCAACTGCTGTGGTCATTAGTCCCGTGAGTGTAGTGCATGTCTTCTCGGGAGATGGCGGTGATTTTCTCCCGCTGGATGGCGAGATCCGGCGCCGACCTACCGTTGGCTAGTGGGGATTCACCCTAACCAGGACTCTCCCACCAGCGGAGCACCGCCCCAGCCGGGACCAGCTCTAAGCTGCTGACCGGCCTCCCGAAATATGTGGTAGTGTAGTGCCTGCTCTACATACTTTAGAAGACCGGAATATTTATTATTAGACATCCCGTATAAGTCAATGGAAAATTGGAAAATGACAATATACGGTTTTCTATCAATGATTCGGCCGCTAGCGACTAAACATTTGTTTATTTCTTGAAAGTCTTACGGTTTTCCGGCACGCATCTAACGCTTGGAAACATACAAATTCAATTTATCCCACACTAGGGCCAAGTATTTTCTTACAATGGTGAAACATATCTTTACTACTACATTAACACGTTTTATGAAGAGTGATATTTTGATTCACAGATACAGTCGCTAGCTTCTCCTTTGATTCCTCTCTTCTCAAACACCGGTCAACGCCACACATTACGATCCAATTGATTTTTACAATCTTTTACAATCATAGATTTTATGTAACAAATTCAAAGTAACTGAATTTATGCAAAAGTTCTTAAAACTTAAGTACATTGAGGCTCTAATTTCAGACAGCGCTGGTTGTGTTGTGGATTAGCGCGAAACCAGGACAATTGCAGATATTGTTGAAACAGTGAGTGATTCTGCTACAAAGTGATAGAATGACTGCTCCAACCGCGCAATATGACCCTATTCCCTAACGGCTCACATTACAAATAGGCGCATTTCAGAAACATACTCGCTGCATCCGAGCGGCAAACAAGTCCACCCGCTCTTTCACCGCGAGCGCCCTCGGAGGCCGAGTGGGGCAGGGAACAATCGCGCGCGCAGATGGCCCCACTCGCGCCCGTGGGAGACAAAGCGACGCTCCCCGCAGCGCCCGCAGCGCCCCCGGGGGGGGCGGGCTTTATGAACTATTAAGTTATGTCCCCGGCGCCGCGGTGGGCTGCGTTTACAGCTTCATAAACGGCCGCGTCTTCTGCCGTTAAGGCACCCGCCGAGCGACGCGCGCGCGGGGACAGGTGGGCGAGCGGACAAGCAAGCGAGTGGGCAGGCGAGCGAATAGGCGGGCAAGTGAGCGAGCGTGTAAGCGGGCGAGTAAGCGGGCGAGTAAGCGGGCGAGTAAGCGGGCGAGTAAGCGGGCGAGTAAGCGGGCGAGTAAGCGGGCGAGTAAGCGGTAAGCGGGCGAGTAAGCGGGCGAGTAAGCGGGCGCGTAAGCGGGCGAGTAAGCGGGCGAGTAAGCGGGCGAGTAAGCGGGCGAGTAAGCGGGCGAGTAAGCGGGCGAGTAAGCGGGCGAGTAGCGGGCGAGTGAAGCGGGCGAGTGAGCGGGCGAGTGAGCGGGCGAGTGAGCGGGCGAGTGAGCGGGCGAGTGAGCGGGCGAGTGAGCGGGCGAGTGAGCGGGCGAGTAAGCGGGCGAGTGAGCGGGCGAGTGAGCGGGCGAGTGAGCGGGCGAGTGAGCGGGCGAGTGAGCGGGCGAGTGAGCGGGCGAGTGAGCGGGCGAGTGAGCGGGCGAGTGAGCGGGCGAGTGAGCGGGCGAGTGAGCGGGCGAGTGAGCGGGCGAGTGAGCGGGCGAGTGAGCGGGCGAGTGAGCGGGCGAGTGAGCGGGCGAGTGAGCGGGCGAGTGAGCGGGCGAGGCGAGTGAGCGGGGCGAGTGAGCGGGCGAGTGAGCGGGCGAGTGAGCGGGCGAGTGAGCGGGCGAGTGAGCGGGCGAGTGAGCGGGCGAGTGAGCGGGCGAGTGAGCGGGCGGTGAGCGGGCGAGTAAGCGGGCGAGTAAGCGGGCGAGTAAGCGGGCGAGTAAGCGGGCGAGTGAGCGGGCGAGTAAGCGGGCGAGTGAGCGGGCGAGTAAGCGGGCGAGTAAGCGGGCGAGTAAGCGGGCGAGTAAGCGGGCGAGTAAGCGGGCGAATAAGCGGGCGAATAAGCCAGCGAGTGAGCGGGGAGTGGGCGAGTAACGAGCGAGTAGGAGGGCGAGTAGGTAGGCCAGTAAGTAGGCGAATAAACAGGCCAGTACTCGCGGGGGGGTAGGTGGGCGAATAGGCGGGCGAGTAGGTGGGGGAGGCGAGTTGGCGTCAGAGTGCGAAAAGGGCGGGTGCGAGGCGCTCACGCCGTGATGGGTGCCTCGGGAGCAGAGGCAGGAAAGAGCCCCGTTTGCCCTCTCAATGGGCGCCCATTAAGAGGCTTTTCACTGCGCACACTACACGCGCCGCTCGATTGTGAACAAGTCCGCTCTCGGCTGGGAGCTGCGAAATAGTCTTCTGTTCATGGAGCATTTACGTTCAAAAGTTCCCACTTCATGCATTATTATTGTTGTTGCTACTATCATCATCATTGTTATTGTTAGTATGAAATTTTTTCTCAATCTTTTTTCCCCCGAAGTCCACCAGGGAACTACAAATGAAAGAAATATAGACTCTAAAGCAAAATGTGAACGAAAAAATACTAGTTTTTTTTTCAAGAAATCACGTTCAACATTATGAAAGACCGTAACTGACCTTGAAATACATTTGGGTGAATAAATGGCTAGTTTTTAATTTTTTCCTCATTATGTTGTAGTGCATAGAATAGTTTCACAAAAGAAAAGCAGATTTTCTACGCCGAACCCAGTATCCGTCTGTATGGTTGAGGAAGAGAGCGAGATTTTTCTTCCAATAATTTAACACTGAAGACAGGCTCATTGATTCAACAGGAAGTGAATTACATCGCTAAGAGAAAATAATTACATTTTAACAGATGGAATACTTTAAGAGTTAAAAGTCATTAACGGCGATCTAAAGTTCAGTGTATCAGCGATCATGCAAATCGACCCACGCTAATAGGCATCAGTAAGTGGAGAGGATAGGAGAGGGAAGATGGAAAGGGCACGCGCTGTACTTGGTCAGTTTGTTAGGGTACTGCTCTGGCATACGCCTGGTGTTGGTTGGAGAAACCATAGAAAACTACCGACAGAGCAACCCACCGCTATTATTCACTTCCGTTGATTGATTGATTTTTTCGTGTTTCCGGGCGCGTCAACTGCGTTGGTCATTAGTCCTGTTAGTGTAGTGCAAGTTTTTTTCTCGAGAAATGGCGGTGATCTTTCCCCGCTGGATGGCGAGATCCGGCGCCGACCTCCCGTCAGCTAGTGGGGTTTCCCCCTAACCAGGACTCTCCCACCAGCGGGGCACCGCCCTAGCCGGGACAAGCTCTAAGCTCTCAACAGGTCTCTCGGAATATGTGGTAGTGTAGTGTATGTTAGTGTATGTGTGTGTGTAAAGGGAGACGATAGGACAAGGATGAGGAAGGATAGATAGTGCGCGGTCCGTGGCCCTTTCGGTAGAGTACTGCTCCGGCATTCGCCTGGTGTTGATCGGAGAAACCACGAAAAACTACCGATCAGAGCAGCCACTATACAAGTGTACTCTGTTTAAAACTTTAAAAATGTACTCACTTATTATATTGAAACAAACTGTTTGATTTTTTTAAATTTAATATTTCCTCTGCCCTTCTAATATTAATTCAACGTAACCGGTTCCAAATTTATAATAGAGTATGGGCGCCAGGAAAAGATTACGTTAATTCTATTATTAAAAACTGCTATTTCAACTGCTATTTCCATTAAATTAATATCCGGCTAACTGGGGGTCTTATAAGAAATAATCGCTATTGCCTACTAATAGCCGATTATTCGATCTGCCGTACAGAGTGGCCGAGGAATCTGAAAAGCAATTATACATTTCTAGCTACTGACGTGCTAGAATTGGCTAAATGAATATCATCTTTTTAACGTTCTAACAGCGTAACTAATTAGTTATCTTCCTTTTAAACGTTCCCAGTTCTTTCTACTCGTATACTTAAAATATTAAAGTTCATCAAACTATATCTGCATCAAATACTCCCAATCCTGTTGCCGACAAATGCACCTAAGTTCACAATTCTAGCTGCTGCACTCGAAATATTTCCAAGTTCCAATTTCCGCACCTTCCATCAATATTCTAAGTCCGACAATCATACGCTCCAAAGTAAATGTTCACAATTCCCAAACTCCCAACAATTGTCTACACACGATCCGCACAGCACCACGGTCTAAGTCGGAATGCATCCATATTCTCCTCTTTCAGCACATCAAAACTCGGTCCATCTTCTACTGTTTTTTGTCTGAAAAAAATTCCATGCCTAGCCAATCCTTGAATTACTTACAAATTCAACTAGCCGCGCCCCAGACTGTCATTGCTTTCTCGGCCAATCCCCAAACAGTTTACTTTGTCAACTAGCCGCGCCCATTGGTTCAAAGCAATGAAGTTTGTTTACCTTGACGACAACTCGTCTACCGTTGCTATGCCGCCATATTTACAAATGTCTATCCTTACGATTCACCCTGGTTGCAATAAATGTAACGCAATACAAGATCCCACATATTGGTATGTCACAATATGAAAGTTCTAGCAAAACCCTCAATACCTGAGAACTAAGTCAATGTGAGAAAGGCACTTATTCTACTGAACCTTTTGATTATAATCGTAATTGATGTTTGTAAATCCAAGCGTAATAACACAGGAGCTACAGCATTTCAGATTGCATGTTCTATATCATAAATAGGGCTGCCAACCGTCATCCAATTGGTAGGACAGTCCTTCATTGACGTCAACTGTCCTCTCCCCCTCTTTTGTGTTTTAAATATCCTCCTTTTAGTAAATTTGTTATATTTGTTATATTTGTTGTCATTTCTTTTATCACATGACTAACATCTGATACGTGTATTGTTCAATTTACAAAAGAAAACATGAATATCCTTTTTCTGAACGCTGTCACACGCATAGTGTCTCTTTTCAGCGACTAAAATAAAAAAAACAGAAACGCTGAAATCATTTTCATCTGCATTATGTGAACGAATATTTTCACTTAAATAGCAAATGAAGAGAAGAAAGAAATAGAGCTGATGTTAGCCCCAATTAACTTTTTATGAAAAGAAAGTGCTGATGCATATTTCTGATGCTTATCGAGTGTCCATCGTATTACATGTGTTGATAATTTTTTTCTTTTCCCTCCTAAGTGCCCTCCCTTTCAGGAAGGACATTGTTGGCAACTCTATTCGAAACCTAACTGGAACAGAATATCTCCCGTGACGCAGCGCAAATTAAGGAATTAATCGCGCAACTTGTTTTGAACGATGGTTTGGTTTGATTGATTGATTGACTGATTTTTTCGTGTTTCCGGGAGCGTCAACTGCTTCGGTCATTATTCCCGTTAGTGTAGTGCATGTTTTTTCACGGGAGACGGCGGTGATCTTCCCCCGCTGGATAGCGAGATCCGGCACCGACCTACCGTCGGCTAGTGGGGTTTCCCCCTAACCAAGACTCTCCCACCAGCGGGGCACCGCCCCAGCCGGGACAAGCTCTAGGCTCCCGACCAGTCTCCCGGAATATGTGGTAGTGTGGTGCATGTTAGTATACGTGCGTGTGTAATGGGAGAGGATAAGACAAGGAAGAGGAAGGACAGATCGCGCGCAGTCCGTGGCCCGTTTGGTAGGGTACTGCTCCGGCATTCGCCTGGTGTTGATCGGAGAAACCACGGAAAACTACCGATCAGAGCAGGCGGCCGCTAGAATTCTCCTCCAGACAGCGACTAAATTCGACCTAGCTGAAAAGCTAGTGTCGAAAATCCTGGCGCCGTCACAATGGTTTGGAGAAATGCGGATAAAGTGTGGGTGGTAGCTACGTCATCGACTACTATATTTTATGAAAAATGCCAATCCTTGGAACATTGTTCAAGCCTTCGCACCTTTTGCAATAAACTGAGTTTAACTTTACCAGAAGATGGACGTATCTCCTGTGATTGTTCTGAATATGTTTTTTTCGATTTGTTTAGATATTGGTAAAAAAAAACAGGAGTACTCGCTTTCAACAGTATATATATATTTTCTTACGCCGGAATGAAGATATGTTTGGAATGTTGTCATCAGAGCTCGCAAGGAGCTGGTCTTTAACTGTTTATTGCTCTAGGGAGAGGGAAGGGAAGTCATCGTTCAAGAACAGTTGCGCGGGTAATAAGAGACTCATCGTGTGTGGATCGCCATTGCATTTCCACGGTGGAGGCAGCAAGAAGCGGCTTGCGTGCGGTCTTCGCAAATATCCCGCCACGGACAGACCTCTCCGCTCCGTTCTGTTCCCGTTTGTTGTTTGTTTTTTTTTCTTTCGTCGGCGCCGCACGGCAGTTTTCACCCCTGTCCGACTGCTATCCTTTGGCGGGACAGCTGTAGTATTTCCAGGAATCTCCGTCAGACAGCGCCCCAGTGCTGCCGTCTTCCCATTTCCGCCACCCGCCGCGCCACCCGCGTCTCGCTCTCCTGGGCTCCACCGGCTTTTAATTGTGCGTGCCTGGCGGGCCCGGGCTTTGATTGAACATTTCTTTTTTGGCGCCCCGCCGCGGGCCGCGCGCCTGATTGGGAAGAGCGGGAGGGGGAGGGGGAGGGGATGGGGGATGGAGAGGGGGTGCTGCCGGACGTCGAGATTTTTTCCATTACGCTGCGCGAGAAGTAGTCGGCGAGCGGGCCAGCCGTCGACCGCAGCTTGGCTGTAGAGTCTGCCTCCCACGCCGCGGTGCTACCCGTGTCCGAGCACGGCTCCTGTCCATGTCTGCCCCCGACCTTCCTTCCCAGCTACCCTGTCTCCCGTCACAACTCCTCTTCCCATCTCTTCACTCCCCCGCCATACATCATCTATTTCCACTCTTCCCTCTAATCACGCTTATTCTCCTCTTTATAACTAGAGACCGGAAAAATATGTATTATGAAACGTCCAAATATGTACATAAATATGTAATTAAAAAATATGTAATAAATATGTAAAATAGGATGTAATATGTAATATTAAAATACACAAATTATAAAAAAACATTCATCTAATTATAAATTAAATTTATCAAAAATTTCCGAAACTAATTTTAAAAGTAATTCAAAGGTTTTAAAAATCATTTGGAGAGCACAAGCCGATGCACGTTTTGCAATTTACAATATTCCCTTAAGTAATAGTATCTCCATCTATCACTACACAGGACCATAGTTTAACAGCCAAACTAGACGCCATAGGACGCCTCGTACAAACTGGCGATATCTACGACCAGTAAACAATTACTGCAGCATGCAACATTCTCATCGACTTGTTACACGTCGGTGACGAACAAGTTTATCAGAAATGAAGGTTAAAGGTCACGAACCACGACGTCCATTATACTTTTCGCACCTTAAGGTGACATTGATCTCAGTCGTGCATTTTCCATCACTGAGATAAGTGAAGCAGGCGCGCCGGACTGCAAAAATATCCGACCGCATCTTAATGTAGCAGACATCGAGTCTACAGTATTAATGTAGGAAAAATGACTGATTAAAAAAACTTTTTTCTTAAAAAATATGTCAAAAAATTGAAGAAATTAAAAACAGAGATTAAAAACAATATTTTTTGAAAATAGCAAAATATGTAAAATATTAATATATTCCTAAATATGTAAAAATATGTAACATAAAATTGATGTTGTGTTAGGATGGCGACTATTAGCCTAGATTTCAGTTTTGAGAACGGTAAATGGAAAGACAAAATATATATAATTTCATAAAAATCCGATCTCTACTTATGACTATTATTCTCCTCGGGCTCTGCTTCACATTGCCATCCTTCTCCTCCCCCTCCTCGTTATCCGTATCCTCTTGTGTCGGTCTGCCTCTTACCCTTCCTCCGTTTCTGCTTTTCCTCCTCTCTTCACCGAATTTTCCGTCTCCTCCTCTTCCCCACCTTCCTTCCCCCCGTTTCCTCATCCCTTCCTTCGGTTCCTCCCCTCCTAATCTCAATTTTCTTCTCCCGTTCCGCCTCTCTCTACTGTACCTGTCTCTGCTCTTTTCTTTCCTTTCTCTCTCCTAATTCTCATCCTTCCCTTTCTTCCCCTTCCATCTCACATTTCCGTTTTCTCTTGATTCCTACCACGCTACGCTTTGCTTGGTGACTCGAAGAGACCTAAACACCGATTTCACCAAACGTATCTTATGATGTCTTAGGTAACAAAATGTTCAATTAATTGTCACTACCGAATTATGATGCATTTCATCTACATTTTCAAAGCCCCATTTAGTAAACCATCTATTAATTATTCCAAAATACTTAAATGTTTAAGTATTTAAATAGTACTTAGTGAACCGAAGAGTGTGTTGCTGACTTAGGTAGCAAAAATCGTTGAGGCCGACGTACCTTCCATTTTTCATTGGCATTTTCCACTGGCAGGGTGGCGGGTTCGAAACCTCGGGTGTAGTTGTCAGCTTCTGCGGAGAGACATAGTCGGTGCGTTTTTAGTACGCCTTGTATCACCTTACGAAATAGCCTCTTCTCTCCATCCCTTTCTCTGCCCTGGTTAAAACTAAGGGTACTGAACATTGATGTATTCCAACGGAAATACCGAAGCTAATACTCAATAACAGTGATGAACCTGTAGTAAACATATTTTTACTCTACAAAAACATAGCAGCAATCCATAATTTATTTTGCCGCACTCATGGGCGTAAGATTTTTTTCCAAATATGTTTCGAAGAATTTCTAGTTTATTTTAATGTGAATAAAAGACAACTGCAAAAAATTAAATGTGTATTTACAAGATATTTCACACAATAAGAACACACGTATTGATACATTGAGATATATAACACACGGGAAAGATGTTCTAGATAATAATAATCGCTCGTAATTGAAAGAAGGGGATAAATCGGAAGTGAATGGTTGCTAATCAGAGACGACCGATATAAAAACACGTGGTG
Source organism: Teleogryllus oceanicus (assembly GCA_964035755.1). Taxonomy (NCBI): domain Eukaryota; kingdom Metazoa; phylum Arthropoda; class Insecta; order Orthoptera; family Gryllidae; genus Teleogryllus; species Teleogryllus oceanicus. The sequence continues at coordinate 30,460,402 of CAXIVR010000014.1, read as the reverse complement.
ACATCTGGGGCGAAAGTAGGAAGTAAGAATTGTGGGTATTGTGATGTGCGGTTGTAGACATTATATGAAGAAATAAAGGTCATCTCCGTGAACTTAATAAATTAATTGAGATAGCCGACTTTCGACGGCTTTGCCATCATCATCAACCTACAATGTAAACAAAAGAAAATATAAATAAAATATCAACAAAATATAACATTAAGATAGCAAATTAAATTACACAATACTAGTCATATCTTGTCCCAAATAAATATAATGAAGCTAATTACGCTTTTTAAATAATTCTCAATGCAATCAATCACAAATTAGCATATTGACACTAAAAATACGTTTTTGAAAGCTCTCACGTGAGATTATAACGGAGAGGAGGAGGTCGAGCGAAATCTCATGAATTCTCACGAAGAGGGAAGAGGAGCCGAAAATTCCCCAAAATCGCCTCACGTAATTTATGGATGACCCCTAAGTAAAGCCGCATCTCATGTTTAACAATTGGTTGATACCCTCTTATAACACAACCTACATTTTGATTTCTCTGAGAAACAACTAAATGACTCTTACCAACCTATCACCAATCCTACACTATATTTGACGGTCTACGTATTTATGATTATTTATAGATCTGTTACGTGTTTTTCTCTGCAGTATCAATCATGTGAGCAAGAAGAGAGATATAACATTGTCCCTGGAATGAATATTCAGTATAAGCTAATGAATTGATCAGAGCGATCAACGTATCCCATTCGTTGGTTATATACATAAGCACCACAGAATGCTTGCTTGATTGATTGATTGATTGATAGAGATTCCGGGTGCGTCAACTACTATGGTCATTATTCCCGTAAGTGTAGTGCGTGTTGTTTCTCGGGATGTGGCGGCTGTCTTCCCCCGCTGGATGGCCAGATCTAGCCCGCCGACCAACCGTCGGCAATCGGGGTTTTCTCAACCAGGTATCTCCCAGCAACGGAGCATCGCCGGAACAAGTTTTAAGTCTCCGACCTGCCTCCCGGCATGTGTGGTAGTGTAGTGCATGTTAGTGTAAGTGTGTGTGTAAGGGGTGAGGATAGGACAAGGAAGGGGAAGGACAGATCACACGCGGTCCATGGCCCGTTTGGTAGGGTACGGCTCTGGCATTCGCCTGGCGTTGATCGGAGAAACTACGGAAAGCTACCGATCAGAGCAGCCGGCCGCTAGAATTCTCCTCCAGACAGCGACTGTATTCGACCTAGCTGAAAAGCTAGTGTCGAAAATCCTGTCACCGTCGGGACTCGAACCTTCTGCCTCCCGGTCTGACAGAAGACCCGAGACCAAGTTATTTGTGCACTTCTGAGAATTGAGTTTTATCTCACTGATATGGATCCATCCGTCTTTCAGATGTAGCTTCAACCCAGAGTTTGTAAAGATATCTAATTAGTTTTCCGCGAATGTATTGTTTACACCCGTGGCGGACATAAATGGTTTGTCGAGAGTGACATTCACAATGCAGTGCCATTTCTTGGAATGTCATGTTAAGTAAAGTGAAAAGTAGGCACACTCTTGCAAAGCGATCATTACAATTGAAACATTCTTTATCACAACAATGAATATTTGACATTATAATTGCGAATCTATATTTAAGCATTGCGACAGCTTTATTGCCGGTGTCTTTACATTTTTCTCAGCAAAACGTCTTCTTGGAATCTGATTGTACCCACTCAACAAAAGGATTCCTAAAAAGCATTTCATTTCTTTTTCAGTGACATCGCCAATTTAATTTCTTTCTTGCCGCGTACCAGACAGCATATTCTACCATTTTCTATTGCATGAAGAAAAAAGACCAATATTATTCATTTAGTAATTGTTCGTTAAAAATCTCCAGAATTACTTGCGACTCCTTTTAATTAACATTTTTAATTGGCCTCATTCGATATAAAAGTTTGTCATGGAATATACTGAGAGATTTCGTTTGATTGATTGATTGATTTGTTCATGTTTCCGAGCGCGTCAACTGCTCTGGTCATTAGTCCCGTTAGTGTAGTGCATGTTTTTTCTCGGGTGATGTTCCCCCGCTGGATGGCGAGATCCGTTGCCGACCTACCGTCGTCTAGTGGGGTTTCCCCCTAACCAAGACTCTGCCACCAGCGGGGTACCGCCCCAGCCGGGACAAGCTCTAAGCTTTCGACCTGTCTCCCGGAATATGTGGTAGTGTAGTGCATGTTAGTGTAAGTGTGTGTGTAAGGGGAGAGGATAGCACAAGGAATGGGTTGGACAGATCGCGCGCGGTCCGTGGCCCGTTTGGTAGGGTACTGCTCCGGCATTCGCCTGGTGTTGGTCGGAGAAACCACGGAGAAATACCAATCAGAGCAGCCGTCCGCTAAAATTCTCCTTCAGACAGCGACTGAATGCGACCTAGCTGAAAAGCTAGTGCCGAAAATCCTGCGCCGTCAGGACTCGAACCTAGGACCTCCCGGTCAGAGACGCTGCAAGGTTGCGTTTGAGAATTTGCACTTGCGTTCATTTCAAGAGAAGATGAAGAACCGTTGTTAGTGCAAAGTGTGTCTAAACAACGGTGAATTGTATCATTATTTACATTGAATAGCTCCATTTAAGCATTCAGCTGCGATCCAGGAGGATTACTGGGTTCAGCTGTGACTTCTCCAAATTTTCCCTCCGTGACATCTCCAGTAACGTTCATAGGGGTCATTATTGCAAAGTCCACCTCATGTGGTAAGTTGTCATTGCTATCACCATCATCCACGTCAAGTACTGAGAGCGGGTCATCGAGAGTAAAACCTCTGGAATTACGAATTGTCGCTTAATCAGCAATCTACACTAACTACAGCAACGTAGGTGCAATGTTACTTCAGATACCTGCTGTCCTTTTGCAATTTTTTCTTTAAATTTCTTGTTTGAACAGAGTAAAATACACTCAAAGGCGGACTAGATCGGTTTTTTACGATTAATTCTTAATTTTCGAAAATTTAAAAAGTTCGCATTTTGTTCAGCGTCATCCTTCAACTACCAAATTCGAGATAAATATTTTTCTTTTGAATTAAATTAGTTGTCCATAATTAGCTCTTTCATTACGGGCTTGTACATTTTTTTGAAAATTTTAGTAGTTTTGCAATATTTGCCATGTTAAAAAATACAAAAGTGTATACAAAAGGGTAGTGCAAATTACTCTGTTAAAAATTTCGTAAAGTTCATTTTGCTGTATTCTTTTGCGTTTTTCACACACTACCCAAATGTCGTCTTTTTTTAACACCGTATCTCTTACGCCGTTAATATACACATTTCCAGAGAAATCTCAACACTCTGAGGGTAAAAGTGCGGAAACTGACTTCGAATGTTTTTCGAAAATTTTCTGTGTAAAAGAGTTTTCAAAAAATTTGGCATCTACAGTACCGCTTAAACGCAATTTTCTTAAAAATTGCTTAAAAATTTTCAATACAAATTGGCATTTAGGACGAGTTTTCAACCTTCTTTGATATTCTTAAAGTAATATTTCGGTTCTACTATTTGTAAACCAAAAAATTGGGAAAATGTAAAAATAAAATTACTTGGGGTGGGGACAGACGGCAGTTGCAAAGAGGATGGGGTAAGACCTTAAAGCAAGTCCACACCATTAAAATTAGAATACTTTACAACGAGAAAGTCACCACTAGTTCATTTATATTTTTCTTGGGCAAGTGATCACAGTGGTTAATTGCCTTCTTCTTGATACATAAAAAGTATTATTATTATTATTATTATTATTATTATTATTATTATTATTATTATTATTATTATTAATATTATTATTATTAATATTAATATTAATATTATTATTACCACTACTGGTGAGCGATATTAAGAGACAGACGGTTGTGATTCATTTTTTCGTGTTTCCTGGCGCGTCAACTGCTTTGGTTATTAGTGCCGTTAGTGCAGTGCATGTTTTTTTCGGGAGATGGCTGTGATTTTCCCCTCGCTGGATGGCGAAATTAGGCAGCAACCTACCGTCGGCTAGTGGGGTTTCCCCCTAACCAGGACTCTCCCACCAGCGGGGCACCGCCCCAGTCGAGACAAGCTCTAAGCTCCCGACCGGTCTCCCGGAATATGTGGTAGTGTAGTGCATGTTAGTTTAAGTGTGTGTGTGTGTGTGTGTGTGTAAGGGGGAGAGGATAGGACAAGGAAGAGAAAGGACAGATCGCGCGCGGTTCGTGGCCCGTTTGGTAGGGTACTGTTCCGGCATTCGCCTGGTGTTGATGGGAGAAACCACGGAAAACTACCGATCAGAGCAGCAGGCCGCTAGAATTCTCCTTCAAGCAGCGACTGAATTCGACCTAGCTGGAAAGCTAGTGTCGAAAATCTTGCCGCCGTGGGGAGTGGGAACCAAGGACCTCCCGGTCAGAGGCGCTGCCGTGACATCAGTTGATGCACTGAGCTACCGCTCCCGGTAACCCGGGTTCCGTCTAGCCATCGTGCGCTACCAGCCGCTGTGAGGAGGGCGGGCGGCGTCCTCACTGAGGACACCTGAGCAGCCGTCTCGCTGCTCGGCATCCTCCCGTGAGGAATGCGCGTCCGCCCTGCGGCATCCGAAGCTCTCAGCGGCGCTCCTCCGCCCCCCCCTCGGGTGGGGTGGTGGTGGGGGGCTGCCCCCCTGGTCCCGGCGAGCACGCGCGTGAGGGCGGGCGGCGGGGACCATTCAAAGCCCTGTGCCCTGGCGTAGACGGCGCGCGGAATGGCCCAGGAATGGCAGCTGGCCCCGGGCGGATACCCGGCCGGTTACGCGACGCCCCGCCCACCCAAGCATAACAAGTGCTTGCGTGGTGGTTTCTTGCTTCGTGTGTGTGACATTTGGGACTGATTGATTGATTTGTTTTGTGTTTTCGGGCGCATCAACTGCTTCGGTCATTAGTCCCGTTAGTGTGTGCATGTTCTTTTCCTCGGGAGACGGCGGTGATCTTCCCCTACTGGATGGCGAGATCCGGCACCGACTTTCCGTCGGCTTGTGGGGTTTCCCCCTAACCAGGACTCCCCACCATTGGAGCATCGCCCCAGCCGGGACAAGCTCTAAACTCCCGACCGGTCTCCCGGAATATGTGGTAGTGTAGTGTATGTTAGTGTGTAAGGGGAGAGGATAGGACAAGGAATAGGAAGGACAGATCGCGCCCGGTCCGTGGCCCGTTTGGTAGGGCACTGCTCCGGCATTCGCCTGATATTGATCGGAGAAACCACGGAAAACTACCGATCAGAGCAGCCGGCCGCTAGAATTTTCTTCCAGACAGCGACTGAATTCGACCTAGCTGAAAAGCTAGTGTCGAAAATCCTGCCGCCGTCAGGACTCGAACCTAGGACCTCCCGGTCAAAGGCGCTGCAGTGACATCAGTTGATGCACTGAGCTACTGCTACCGGTGTGTGAGACGTCTACCCACCTTTTTGAGCGGGCTCATTTATCATTATTTACATTAAGTTTTCAGAGTGGAATCGCTGAAGAGTCACAGAAAAAAAATATAATTTGTGAGTCGACAGACGGAATCTCAAGTTATGAAGATGTACGTAGGATTGTTATTATTAATTATTTTTACTTGAATAAATGACGTTAATCGTTTCAAATTATTATAATTTTGCTTTAACGTTTATATATCACCCAATTTCGCAGCTCTACTGTTCCCGCTTGGCCCCAGGCGGATATCCGTCCGGCTACGTGACGCCGCGCAAACCCTGGCAAAGCATGTGCTTGTGTGCTGGTTTCTTGCTTCGTGTTTGAGACGTCTCATTTATCATTAATAGGGGGAAAATTTTGAAGACTTAAAACATTGCTAAAAATGATCATTAGAATGCTCTTAAAATTATTTTAAAAAGCCCTAAAGGACAGAAAAATAACGTACAAAATGTGATGAAAGTCAGTTCGGATGAACAACAAGTTGTTGCATACGTTACTGATGTAATCGTGGCTGCTTCATATTCCGTGAGTACACTCAACTTTCAAACTTTTGGTTTGGAATGTTATTTACCAGAAAATGTCTGTCCCGAAATCGACTAAACCGCCAATAGCGTTGACAGGTGTTACAGGAACTATAGATCACATACAACGGCTGACATTACAACTTCTGAGCGAAGAAATCTAATAGGCTACCAGGTAAATGAACTTAGGAATTTTGCGAAGAACGTTTGTTGCATTTCGTAAATATTATTTGATGTAAGTACCATTAAAATGACTTTAAAATCAAAGAAATCAGCAAAATGCATTGAAAATGACGGAAAAAGGTAAGAAACAGTTATAATTACTCTAAATTGACGAAAAATGCAAAAAAATACATACAAAAATGGTCCATTTTTGTCCTAAAATAAAATGAATTATGTGAATGTGTAAGTACCATTAAAATGACTTTAAAATCAAAGAAATCAGCAAAAATGCATTGAAAATGACAGGAAAAGGTAAGAAACAGTTATAATTACTCTAAATTGACGAAAAATGCAAAAAAATACATACAAAAATGGGCCATTTTTGTCCTAAAATAAAATGAATTTCAAAATTAACGGCATTTTACTTAAGTGAAAAAAAGACATTTCTTTACAAAGCGACCCTAGTCATCACTTTCATAAAAGTTTCAGAGAGGAATCGCTCAAGGGTTTAAGAAAACGTTATAACACGTAAGTCGACTGACTTCCCCATTTTGGTTTACAAGTTATGAACATTTGCGTAGGATTGCGCTTATCAATTTTGTATTAATTGAATAAATCACTTTAATCGTTCCGAATTATTATAATTTTTCTTTGACTATTATACAACTCCCAATACGGCAGCTTCTTTTTCATCGCTACTAATGAACATAAATAACAACTATGACAGTAAAATAAAATCGTTACTTTCTTACTACATTTACAACACATTCACACAATTCAGAATTTGCCCGATATATATTACACTCTGATGGCCCTGTTACTGATAGTTCTCTCTTATGACTATTTCTTACATCTAAAAGCCTTCGGACCACCATCACAGTCAGATACCTATGGAGAGAGACAATGATGGACCCCAGCACACTTTTTTAATATAATTTTTCTCTTTCAGCTTCTAGGGCTTTTAGAAACTTTCCTAATCATCAGTGATAGTTTTGTCCTTTAACGCTAATCGAATATTTACAATGTATCCGAAGGGTCACCGGTTCTAGTCCGGTCTGGGGCTATGTTGTTTGTCCTTTGTCTCTCCTGTATGCGTTGTTGCGGAAGGTCTCGCGTTCTGCTGGCCCTTGTACAGAGGAGCACACAAGTGTGTTAGTGTCTAGCGTATGGTCGAATATGCGGACAGTCGGCTGGATAAAATTCCTAGGAAAAGAAGGAAACTGCAAATTATTCTGGCTTTGAAGACCCTCATTAGTGTTCTCCGAGTAGCGGAATGACGATGTTGTGCAACTCAATCACATGATTTCGGAATCTCATCTACTGCAACTCAATTTCACTAATTCGGAAATTGAAACCACACTGGAAGAGACTGGCTCACTGCATTTGGATAATGAAGTTGGAATCAGCACGAGTATTTATTTACTTGCTCTGGTGTTCGTTTTACTTATAAAACTGTCCTAGAAAGAAGTTCGTGTTTTGATAAATTCCATACCTGTTTATCGTTTTCTCATGCTCTCATCGAATCTGGTGTATCTTTTTTTTCGAATGTCAGAATCATCTGAATCACTAACACACATTATAAGATATGTAATGTCTTTCACACAAAAACCATTTTTTTATTGCGAACAACTCAACATTTCATGAATATCAGTGTGATTCTGTCTGGACGCTAGTAACTAAAGAATATTTGATACATTTATTTTCTATTTTTCAAGTAATTTCCATATCGACAATCTAATCAATTCATATTCTCAATACATATTGCTATTATCGAGCTAATTGTATCTTTACAGATATCCGACAGTATGAGAAACTGACCGACAGGTGTAGGAGTGCACGTTATTTTGAATATACGTTGCACTGTGGCGTGACGTCAAGAATTTAAACGTGCTTTTGGGCGATAATATGTGGGAAAAATACACGGACGTTCACAGTACTCAGATATAGAAAACAAATGATCTGATCACTACAGCACGACTCGTTTCTTGTTGCATACATAACTGTCAGAAGGTAGGTAATATTTCCTGAAGTGAACGAAATATTCTAGTGCTCCAGCAATGCAAATCACTAAAGATGTCTGAAACAGGACAAAAAGTACGTATTGTACAGATTCATCGTAAATATCAGCTTTGTTTTCCACTTGGTTTTCAAATGTTAGAAAAGATAGGGAGGATGAGTAACGTAACGTTAGCTCCTCCTGCAGTTTTTGAAAGGTTGAAAGTTATTGCAATGCAGTTTTCAAGAAAATGCATGAGAGGAATGGGGCTAATTAACACATGTATTCATTTCTATTTTATCATTTGTATTTTTTGAAATATTGAAGTAACATTGATTTTTTACATGGAACTATACATATTATTTAACCTATCATGGCGAACGTAAAAAGATGAATCCAATGACATACATGTTGTCGTATGTTATATATGCTTTTTCTTGAGAATTTTTAATTTTTTCAACTCGTATTTAACGGATATTGTAAGGCTCCGACTTAAGTCTAGCAGGGATAACGGTGGGCGACATAGGTTGCTGAACTGTTACATTTAAAATATATTTCGTTAAATACAGAGTCGAAAAACCTCAAAATTACTCCAAAAAATGCAGATCTAACACGTCATAATATGTATATCATTGGATTCGTCTCTTTACGCTCGTCATGACAGACTAAAAAATGTGTAGAGTTCCTTTTTAAAACACAAAGTTACATCAATATATCTTAAAATAGAAGTTATAAAATCAAAATGAATACATGGATCAATTAGCCCCATTTCCTCATGCACTTTCGTGAAAACTGCATTGCATGAACTTCAACGGTTCAAGAATTACAGGAGGTGCTCAAGTTACGTGACTCACCGTATATTGTGCAATCATTGCATTGATTACTTTGTAAAAAACTGCTTGAATAACAGTGGTAAACCATTGCAATATACTTATTAGTACATTACAAAACCGTCACAAATATAATAAATGTCTGTTTAATGTTCCTCTCTGCAGCACCTCTAATTTTCATTTCCTTTCCTTGAAGCACAAACAGTGAATCGTTGCATATTGCTGTAGCCTACTATTAGAAACGGAATATAAAAGGATCACTGCACTCAAATTCACGGTCGCGACTGTCCAGCTTCAAAGGTCTTTTACGACTACGTCTCCAACGCGATGGAAGCGATAACTTCAACCGACAAAGTGAACAACAGGAAGAGGTTTATGCGTCCTTTATTACAGCTCACCGAGCGATTTTTTTATGGGAGTTCTTTGGGATGTGGCGAGCTTTTGTATTGCTGCTTGCAAATAACACTGGTCAACAAAGGAAAGCCATACAAATTACGTGATCATTAATACTGTGATTACAAAACAGCTTAATGTTTTTCCAGCACGAATGGTTTCTGAGATAAGACTTTTGTGTCCTCATTACCAGACGATTATATGTTACAGAAGTTTCATCAGAAGCGATTTCTAAAGGTCATAAGGTTTTGCTTTACGTATTATTTCTAAGAATAGATAGGATAATGATATTGGCACCTCTCGTTCATTTTTACAATTTTTTCTCCATTTTATCGCGTGTTAGCTATCGAGATTCAAGGCTTCCGAGAAACAAATTGTTAACAGAATACACAATTCACAAAACAATAAGGGCAGTGAAAAATTTGTCAGTACAAACCAATTAACATTTCATCAATTATTATGAACTCTCCTTAAGCTTCAAAAAACTTTCTGGTTGAAAGCAAAGTCGACGAGAAACCCTAGAATAGGTGCTCATTTCTTCATTCGGAATCAAACACTTCCTGCTGCAACAATCTATAAAATGAAATGTAAATCAAGGCCGGCAATCTATCAGATCCGCAAGTGGATGAAGAAAATAAGAAAATATAAGACATTTAACCGCACCATCGCGCACCACGCTAGAAGTTTCCTCCAGACAGCAATTAAATTCGATCTACTTTTTAGCTAGTATCGAAAATCCTGTCACCGTTGAGACTCGAACGTAGAAACTCCCATCGGCAAAGGTAGCTCCGGGTATCAACTATAGTCACTGCAGTGACACTAACCGGAAGTCCTAGGTTCGAGTCCTTATAGCGGCAGGATTTTCGACACTAGCTTTTCAGCTAGGTCGAATTCAGTCGCTGTCCGGAGGAGAATTCTAGCGGCCGGCTGCTCTGATTGGTAGTTTTCCGTGGTTTCTCCGATCAACACCAGGCGAATGCCGGAGCAGTACCCTACCAAACGGGCCACGGACCGCGCGCGATCCGTCCTTCCTCTTCCTTGTCCTATCCTCTCCCCTTATACACACACTTACACTAACATGCACCACAGTACCACATATTTCGAGCTTAGAGCTTGTCCCGGCTGGGGCGGCACCCGCTTGTGGGAGAGTCCTGGTTAGGAGGAAACTCCACTAGCCGACGGTAGGTCGGCGCTGGATCTCGCTATCAAGCGGGGGAAAACCACCGCCATCTCCCGAGAAAAAACATGCACTACACTAACGGAACTAATGACCAAAACAGTTGACGCGCCTGAAAGCACGAAAAAATCAATCAATCAATCTAACTGGGAGGTCTAGGGGTTCGAAATTCGACATTAGCAGGAATTTCCAAACTAGCAACATAACTAGGTTGAATGCAATCGCTGTCTGTAGAAGAATTGAAGCGGACGGCTGCTTTGATTGGTAGTTTTCCGGGATTTCTCCGATCAATACCAGGCGAATTCCGAAGGAGTTCCCTTACAAATAAGCCTTGAACCGGGCGGAATTTTTCCTTCCTCTTCCTTGTCCTATCCTCACCCCTTACTTACATTTACACGCACTACACTACCTCTTTTGTTGGGAGCTCAGAGCAAGTCCCGGGCGAGGCGGTGCCATACTGATGAGCGATAATTTGTTAGAGAAACTAACCGCAAGCCAACGTAGGTCGGCGGTGGATGTCACCAGCCAGTGAGGAAAAATCAACACCACCTCCCGCGATAAACAAAATGCACTTACGGGAATCATGGCCTTCAAATTTGACGCGCACGGGATCTCTAATGAACCAATAAATCTTTGGACTATCCCGTTCAGATGCACTGGAGTGACATTAATTGATATCTGAGCCACCTGAACTAGTCATAAACTTGCAAGTTGTAACAGATAATTTGCAAGCGCAGCTTCGTGAAATGGGAGCAGGAAACGCGAAAAAACAAACCGTAGTATTCTCGCCAACAACACTTTAACCCTACCATTCCTCTTATCAATCTCGTCAACTTCTTCGACAACAACGGTGTCACCATCCCCGACACTAACCATTCCTGTCGCTATTCCTTCAGCCAACCCTGACACTATCCCTTCCACCATCACCACCCCCTCCGCACCCAACCCGCGCACCCAACCCGCGCACCCAACCCGCGCACCCAACCCGCGCACCCAACCCGCGCACCCCACCCGCGCACCAAACCCGCGCACCAATCCGCGCACCAAACCGCGCACCAAACCCGCGCATCCAACCCGCGCACCCAACCCGCGCACCAAACCCGCGCACCCAACCCGCGCATCCAAACCCCCGCACCCAACCCGCGCACCCAACCCGCGCACCCAACCCGCGCACCAACCCGCGCACCCAACCCGCGCACCCAACCCGCGCACCCAACCCGCGCACCCAACCCGCGCACCCAACCCGCGCACCCAACCGCGCACCCAACCCGCGCACCCAACCCGCGCACCCAACCCGCGCACCCAACCCGCGCACCCAACCCGCGCACCCAACCCGCGCACCCAACCCGCGCACCCAACCCGCGCACCCAACCCGCGCACCCAACCCGCGCACCCAACCCGCGCACCCAACCCGCGCACCAAACCCGCGCACCAAACCCGCGCACCAAACCCGCGCACCAAACCCGCGCACCAAACCCGCGCACCAATCCCGCGCACCAAACCCGCGCACCAAACCCGCCATTATCATAGCTTGCATACTTTATTACCGTCACCCTACCACAACCTCCACCGTCATCTCTTCCGCCATCCCCATTACCATGCTCCCAATTCCAATCCAACCTGCCTCTACCCCCATGGACACCACCTCTGCCCAGCAGCAGTTCGCGCCGGCCCATTCCCACTCCATCGCGGCTGCAGCCGGCGCGCGAAGTCGCGACCCTTCATTAAGAATTAAACGCGGAATAACGGGGTTCGTACACTCTAAAAGAAGCGAGTGCAAATACCTGCACTCGCCGTCGTTGTCCTAAAGCCCGCTTTACGACGCAAGCGCCGTTAAGCTTAAACTGGCCGTAAAGTCCACAGAAGGAGCGCGGATGGGCGCGCACCCCGGCGCAGCGCGTGCGGGTGGCAACACTGCTCCCAAACCGACGGAAAGGCTCGTAGGGTGGATGGACGCGGAAAGGGGAAAAATCGATGTTGGTAACATGTTATTTCGAGTGAGAGTGGATTCCTGGTGTGTTAACAACTTAAGGTACGAGTAGTTAGCAAACATACACCTCAACTTATACTTCAGAATGATGAAAAATCATAAAATGTCAGCTTTTTCAATTTTTATTGAGGTTTTATCTTATGCTCTGTTTTATTCTCTTTTAAATGCTACAAACCATTTCTTTCTACGTTTCTTAGTTTTTGAGAAAATATTATTTTCGGAGTGAGTGTCAACTGTGAAGCCTTTTGTGAGTGTACTTTTAGATGCACTTTTTCTGTATTAACAATCATGCATGTCAAACATCGTACATCATGAAATATAATGATATAATTCTTCTTGCAGCTTGCTACGATTTTATCTATAAAATGAACAACAATAGTGAATGTCTCACTAAACGTTTCAGTTAAACGAACTGAACTGTCCAAAATACTTTCATTTTTTTTCCAAATAATCAAATACGGACCCTTTAGTTTTCACAGTGCCTTTACCATATTAGATCATTCTCTAGAACAAACATTTATGATTAATTTAAGAAAATAATTATGAAAATACATCAACTTCTTGTGAAGTTAGGATATCGGAAGTAAAAACCCTCATTTTGGCCAATTATCTATAATCAAATAGAGATAGAAAAATTATTAATTTGATCGTTAAGGGTATTTATAAATCGCTAATAGCATATTACGGTGTTGGCATATACGTGACCAAATTAACTCAAATTTGGCTCCACTCTTAGAATTCAATCATCTATAAAAAAATTTTGACCCTAAACGGCAGCAAAAATCATACATTTCAAACGTAGCGCCTTCGAGTTATTTTCCTCTAAAATACGCGGGTTGACTTCCAGAAAGGGAATTCATTTTTCGTATGACTCTCTTTGGAAGAACTGAACTGCTTCGAAATTTTCAACTGTTTCAAACATGTCCGGTAGATCGCGCCAGTTATTGGAGAAGCCAAAATAGCATATTGTCGACAAATTCTGAGAATCAGAAGCCTTTCTATATAAGACGCCACGAAATTCAATTGTTTGAGAATCTACAACCGCACGGTTTCACAAGGGATCACCTCGTCAGAAAAAGGGCTTAGTAATAAGCCTCTTCGCTGCATTGAAAGTTAGATTTTTACGTTAGTAGTGTTCCTAGTTCACAGCATTGCAGTGTCTGTGAATTAACAAGTTAGCGCGCGATCTCCGCGGAGTAATATTAACATGCATGAATTACGAGAGAAAACCAGAGTAAACGATTTCCGTTTCAACGAGACAGGTAACACTGACAATTTTCTAAATATTATATAATTGTTACGCTGAGTTGTACTAATAGTTCTTAAATACTTAAGTTTTCAGAAAGTTTTTTTGTATCAAAGGATTAAAAGACAACTGTCTCGTTTTCGACACAGTCATCTGCAGGAGCTGTCCTAAAATATTCAAGCTTCACGGCTTCAAAAAATGGAAAACAAAATATGAACTGTATTCTTGATTATTTTTGGGTAGACAGTTACCTTAAGTTAGTCCCATAAATGTCGTGCATGTTAGATCCCGAGAGAAGGGACCGGTAGCGGTAGCTCAGTGCATCAATTAATGAACTGCAGCGCCTCTGACCGGGAGGTCAGATAGGTTCGAATCCTGACGGCGGCAGGATTTTCGACACTAGGTCTTCAGCTAGGTTGAATTCAGTGGCTGTCGGGAGGAGAATTCTAGCGGCCGGCTGCTCTGATCGGTAGTTTTCCGTGGTTTCTCCGATCAACACCAGGCGAATGCCGGAGCAGTACCCTACCAAACGGGCCACGGACGCGCGCGATCTTTCCTTCCTCTTCCTTGTCCTATCCTCTCCTCTTACACACACACACACCTACATTAACATGCACTACACTACCATATATTCCGGGAGACCCGTGGGGAGCTTAGAGCTTGTCCCGACTGGGGCGGTGCCCTGCTGGTGGGAGAGTCCTGGTTAGGGGGAAACCCACTAGCCGACAGTAGGTCGGCGCCGGATCTCGTCATCCAGCGGGGGAATATCACCGCCATCTCCCGAGAAAAAAAACATGCACTACACTCACGGGACTAATGACCAAAGCAGTTGACGCGCCCGGAAACACGAAAAAACAATCAATCAAACCGAAAGGAGGGTGTTCCTCATCCCCTGGGGCGTAAGATCTGGCGCCGATCTACACGTCGTCTTGAATATTTTCTCCACTCCGAGTACGTCTTTGAGGGGGGCACCGTCCAAGCCGGACAACATTTAAGATTTCTGTCAGTCTCCTGACGCGTGTGTTGTCCACTTATATATGTGTTTGTAAGGGGGAAGGATAAGACTAGCAAGAGAAGGAGACATCGGACGGGGTCCGAAGACTGTTAAGGACTGCACCAGCATTCGACTAATACTTATCGAAGATAACCATGGGAAACTACCGATTCGAGTACCAGGTAGCTGGAATTCTCTTCCGGTCAGTGGTTGAATTCTACCCAGGTATGCATCAAGTTTTGGAAATCTACCGCCTTGATGGTCAAAACCCTGCAACCTGCCGGTGTACACTGCTGCAGAATTTCTTCAAGATGGCAAGTTCTTGGAGATATAACAGCACCATGAGATGAGATAGTTTATTAAGAAAGTGACAAAATAGTCAACTAGAGTCACTCTGTACTGTTCATTATTCACTTTATTTTTGTGTTACTTCTATGTATGCTTTGGCTGCAGTGCTGATCCTTCAAATAGTCATGGCTCATCCCAGTGATGCCAACTTAAAGTCTTAAAATTACCAAACTAGTCCATCCCACTGATTTTTTCACCAGAACGTTTTTTCTTCACTTATTCAATGACATACGTATACCTCGGTTTTCGCGTTGGTTAATAAGCTTCAACCACTTTCATTACTTGTCTTATATTGTTCCAGGGCATCGAGGCCTTGACCCACTGTGCCGCGATGGTAGCTGGCAAAGTCCAGCGCTCGCTGCGGTCATCGCAAGAATTTAAACCGTGCGCGACACTAGACCGTAAGAACAGCTGATGGAGAGAGGAGTTAGTGGGTTTTGATTAATTCGAGCGCGTCCACTTTTGATGACATTCCACCCGTAAGTGAAGTGACTAATATCACGAAAAGAGACATTACTCCTGCTCCGCTGGAATGTGAGATCCGTCTCCTACCTTCACGCCGTTTCCCTCCTTACGATATCTTCCTTAGCGGAGCGCCGCCGCACCCGGGACAAGCTCTCAGCTCCAAGAGTCTTCGGTAGGTTGGCTGGTGGGTTCGTTGGTTGGTTGATTCGTGGGTTGGTTGATTCGTGGGTTGGTTGACTCGTGGGTTGGTTGACTCGTGGGTTGGTTGACTCGTGGGTTGGTTGACTCGTGGGTTGGTTGACTCGTGGGTTGGTTGACTCGTGGGTTGGTTGACTCGTGGGTTGGTTGACTCGTGGGTTGGTTGACTCGTGGGTTGGTTGACTCGTGGTTGATTGGGTGTTGACTCGTGGGTTGGTTGACTCGTGGGTTGGTTGACTCGTGGGTTGGTTGACTCGTGGGTTGGTTGACTCGTGGGTTGGTTGACTCGTGGGTTGGTTGACTCGTGGGTTGGTTGACTCGTGGGTTGGTTGACTCGTGGGTTGGTTGACTCGTGGGTTGGTCGATCGGTTGGTTGGTCGATTGGTTGGTTGGTTGGTTGGTCGATTGGTTATTAGCGATTTCGGGCACGTCAAATATCGAGACTAGTCCCTAAAATGTAGTGCATGTTTTACATCGTGCGGTGGCGGTTATCTTTCCCCACTGGATCTCTCACCCAATGTGATGGTTTCAAGTTAACCCTTTAGCAAAATAGCAATAATTGTATTAATGTAACTTACTATTACCCTCTTACTTTATATTCACTTTCATTTTATGTTTTAATTTTAACATTTCATGTTTTCATGACTGTTTATTCACAATCATTTTCTGTCGAAAGCAAACTGGTCTGATAAACTTGAAAGCTATCTTGAGAAGGTTTAGAGAAGCAATGATTTTGAAGGCGACAGTAGTCCCCGAAAAGCAAAGAGCAACTAGTGACAAGAAGGAGAACTCCACATTGTGAAGGTTGGCAGCCCTTGAGCACTCCGACGCAGCGCGCACTTGTTTCCGCGCGAGGCGAATAAATCGCTCGCTCTAATCTGCTGCGCCTCCCGCCAGTCGTTTGTCAGTGTCCGGCTGCAACCACTTCCGTTGCGTCTGACTTCGCCACAGAGACCAAGGCCCCTTCCGCTGCCAATTCCTTCTTGCCTCTACCTACGGCTTTGCTCGACGGAGCGGATTTTGATTGGTTTAGTGAGCGGTGTGTCTATGGTTGCCAGATGTCTGTTTTCCACCAGACAGTCCGAATTTCTTTCTGACTGTCCGGTCAAGACAATCTTCAAAGATCAGATAAAATATTATCCGGTTTTAAGGAAATTTGATGTAATAATCGTACTGGCGCCGTCAGATATTAACTCAAAATTTCTGATTTGCGGGAGTCAACAATCAACAAGGCAGTAGGTATGACTGTAGGTTGTATTTCTATACCCGTTTTTTTACAGAGCTGCCTCAAATTCCACTCAGGGCCCGACACCACAGTGGCAATTGTGGCACGGTTTTTGTGTCTTTCTCAGTCGTGCTACTAGGTGTCGCATGCTCGCGACAGTATCAAGCAGTGCTGCAGATTTATTTGGTTAAAAAACAGCATAAACTTTGTATGACGTATGGGAGAGAAGATTATCTACGCACGTTTTCATGAGTACCAAAATCCCAACCCAAGAGCGCGAGATTAGTAACATTTGAAAAGAAGAAATAAAAGAGGTCGTCTTCGTCAACATAATATGACCTCTTTCATTTCTTCTTATAAGAACGTCAACAACACCAAATCAGAATTCCCACATTTGAAAAGCTAGACATTTTCGTTCTCGAGTTATAGAGAAACCATTTGCAACGGTACACGAACTGAAGATTTGATTTTTCTGCATTGCTAACAATATAGTAACTCACCCTCAGCTCTACTTCTATCACTACAAGCAAATAGATGCGAAACGACCGAGAAAGACGTGAAAAATCATGCCATAATGCAACCGTGGAGACGGGCCTTCAGTGCAATTGAGAGGCAGCTCTGTAAAAACCGTAGTATCGTTTTGGGACGAAA
Organism: Teleogryllus oceanicus; assembly: GCA_964035755.1. NCBI lineage: Eukaryota > Metazoa > Arthropoda > Insecta > Orthoptera > Gryllidae > Teleogryllus > Teleogryllus oceanicus. The sequence continues at coordinate 30,442,802 of CAXIVR010000014.1, read as the reverse complement.
TAGGTATATAGCGTATTGACCCACCCCCTCTCCCGTATGTCACCGTCACGCGGAAGTCAGTTCTCAGTCGACACTCGGTTGTATTGATTGATTGATTTTTTCGTGTTTCCGAGCGCGTCAACTGCTTTGGTCATTAGTCCCGTTCGTGTAGTGCATGTTTTTCTCGGGAGATGGCGGTGATCTCCCGCTGGATGGTGAGATCCGGCACCGACCTACTGTCGGCTAGCGAAGTTTCCCCCTAACCAGGAATCTCCCATTAGCGGGGCACCGCCCAGCCGCACACTAGTTTAATGGGGCCTAAAACTTGGTCATAATCGCAAATGTCAGTGGATTTTCGTAAAAATTGATATCGACGGGTTTATGAGGTTGCTGAATTAGAATATCATTACGAAATTTCAAAATTTAAAATGGCGCTTTCAAAATGGTGAATCGACTCATTTAAAAGGGGTTTTTAAACATAAAAATGAGCCCAATGTGCGTAGAAATATGTATAAAATAGTTCTCGAGATCGCTGATTTCGATTATCGGAATGAAATATCAAAATTCAGAATTGAAGCTTGAAAATGCAGCCAATATGCGCAGAAATATGGTTAAGTACTATTTTTGAAGTCACTAAATACAAAAATTGCTATGAAATTGAAAATAGCTGCTTCAAAAAGGAATATCGGATTTAAGGAAAAAGAAATCGAATGTAAGTAAAATGTTATTTAAGACAGTTTTTGAATTTCTTGATTCATTAAGATTTCGAGAAACCTCATAAAAATCTGATTGCGTCAATTGTACTCACAAATGTGATAATGTATATGAAATGCCTGTAATTTATGATTAATTTTTTAAAAACAGAAGACATGATAGTGGCATTTATGGCATGTTATCCTGTCTGTTTATCACTATCCGTACAAAAAAGAAAAGAAAAAATCTGAAGCACTTTCGATATATATTCAAACAAATGTCACCCATATGTTGGGAACCCAATATATATGTATACAGATCTAATTTCGTCGGCACTTATTGAATTAACAATATTTTATTTAATATTTAATTATGAATAATTGAATCAAAAATTAGTCAACAATACATTAAGGTCACCATGTTGAATTCACTCTTACACCTTAGTTACCCATAGTTTTGTTTGTTGCGTCAAGAAAAGAAGAATCCTTAAATACACTAAAAATCTGACAGTGCTCGGTGGCTTGGGTTATTATTGTTTAATCCCTCCAAAAGTTTATATTATGAATTTTACTACTAAAAGTAATTATCTGAAGGAGAAGTAAAAAAAATATTTCAAGAAATCAATTCCCTGTGGCATCGAAGAAACCATGGGGGTTTTATCTAGTGTTATATCTTACTACGTAGCATTGTAGTATAGTCGCTTTAAAACAAAAAGATGCAGATATGTGCAGCTAAATTTGTGTTATTCTGATTAAGGACATTCTAATTGATAAATAAAAATAATAATTGAGGCAGGAATACGCAGGACAAAAAATATAATCAACAATATAAACGACTAACTTTGTTACGCTACATGGTTTAGAGTTCATCCGCATCATATATAAAAATATTATACACTTTTTCTTAAAAATATACGTAACTTATAGTCATACGTGTCTTATATTCGTAAATACAAAAAGAATCCTAAAAAAGTTTTTTAACCCTTTTTTTAATTTCACGAATATCGTTGGCAAGAATCAACGAATTCGAGCCATTCGAGCAACGGTAACTTTACGACACCGTGCGGAAGACAAAAATGATTGAAATAAATTTCTGAAGCTGAAGTAGTATGCTCCAATGTCTTCCGAACGAGATTTGATAAGTCAGAATTCCAAACGCGCACTTTGAATTTTGCAATTATGGCCAGGTTTTTGCCGCGATTAAACCAGTGTGAGCCAGGACAAGCTCTAAACTCCCGACCGGTCTCCCGGAATATGTGGTAGTGAAGTGCATGTTAGTGTAAGTTAGTGTGTAAGGGGAGAGGATGGGACAAGGAAGGGGAAGGAAAGATAGCGCGCGGTCCGTGGCCCGTTTGGTAGGGTACTGCTCCGGCATTCGCCTGGTGTTGACCGGAGAAACCACGGAAAATTACCGATCAGAGTAGCCGGCCGCTAGAATTCTCCTCCAGGCAGCGACTGAATTTGACCTAGCTGAAAAGCTAGTGTCGAAAATCCTGTCGCCGTCAGGACTCGAACCTAGGACCTGCAGAGACACTGCAGTGGCGTCAAGTGATGCACTGAGCTACCGCTTCCGGTCGACACTCGGCAGTAGCTAATTCGTTACAACCGGACAGGTTACGTTTGGGTATTTTGCGTTTTGAATACATTTATTTAGTTTTGTATGCATAGTGTGTATACTTGTCAAACTGAACATACTTCCATTCTTTACGTCACAGCCTAGTTACATTTCGCGTTGTGTTTGTATAATGTGACAAGGTAATATAGTTGTGCCGCATTATATTATATACATTAGTAGATTGTAATCATTATTGTTAGTATTAGTAATTTTTATGAGATATTAAAAAAAGTCCGATTTTTCTTACGAACACATCTGGTAACTTAGGTGTTTCTGGTAAAGAATACAGTGACGTAGAAAATCTTCCTTCATGGCGACCTTTTTACTTGTGCATAAAAGTAGTTAAGAAAACGTTATTTAATTCTGCAAAAATAAAAGAATTTATGTAAGTTAAAATTTATTGAAAACATCCTACAACTAGTTGGGTTTCTTAGGTTAGAATTTGCCCACAAATTAAATATTTAATTTATTTTTCAAAATATAAGCGAGAATTTTGAATGAACTTCAAATAGTTTCCCCCCAAACACACTTAATATATATTTCGGGCGGTTCTTGAGTAAGTCAATTCACGAACACCATGTTATCGACGTTTTGGCCGTTTCTTTGACCTTCATCACGGATACAATAATAAATAGTTATGTTTACAGAAGTATGTACAGTGACCATTTACACTCATAGATAACAAATGTTAACATTAAGTTTGTAAGGTTACAAACTAAGAAAATTGCTAATTCTTGTAGTTTCCCACGCTCTATGTGATAATATCCTACATTCTGAATAATTACTCAGCTGTGACTAACAAACTAATGCTGTGCACTAACTTCTCTTTGCATGTGTTGAGATTATAATACAATGTTGCCAAGTGTCAAACATGAACATAAAAATTTTTCATTTTAATAATCTACAAGATCTAATCCAAATTCTTAATGCTTAATTTAAAAAATGAAAAGTATCTATCTTTTAATCTCTTGGATATTGTTTAGAGAAAAGTTATTCATGTGATTGCTTAAATTTTACTAGAACAAATTACGTAATATTAGGACATTGTATTACCATAAAAAATAACATGAGAAAGTATGTGTTGCTAGCTCCGCTACTTCAATTTTTCGATAGTATAGCTTGTCGTGAACAAGGAACCACTTTGTTGACGTATTTTTTACTACATAATTTAAGAACGGTGAGTGAAACAAAGATGTCAAATATTTTACATTCGAACCTGTTGTTACCTGAAAAAATTGTGCAACTTGTATTTCATGTCAGTTTTCCAGCACTATTTACTAAATTGTGACGAAGAACCAACCGACATTCATTCTTCTCACGAACAGAAGAATAATACTGGACTTCATCGTAAATGCTTCTCAAGACTACTATACACCAAAGCATTAAGCCTTTAGCAACTTTGTTAGAGTTTTGAGAAATATTTTGTTATAAATTCCTTTACATTAAATTAGAAATTACCCAATAACACTTTTCTAAATAATCAATGTTTCGAATGTTTTCGAAAAGTTCTGACTGGATTTGGTAGCTCAGACAACGAACAGTTCTCACCGAGATGGTACGGGCGGGGAGAGTGGGGGCGGAAAAGAAAGATCCAGGCTGGACATGGTGGCGAATGGAGTGAGATGTAGGATCATAAGGATGTAAACATAATTATTTCTATTTCATACTAAAGGTTCATTCATTCCGTTTTACTTATTCGCGCTTAAGAAGGAAATTCTTAAGAAGCGAAAGTTATACAATGCTGCAAGAAAAACGGCAAATTTTTGGCAGAAAAACTCTTATTACAGGGCCCGGTAACGAAAAAGTTGGTGTAGATAAATTTTGAAAAAATCCTTCATCGCGTGGTGTTACCAGAATCCATGTTTTATGAGTCCTTGGTACCGAAAAATGGATTGGCGGCAAAATATTTGTCAGTCATATTTTCCTTGTTTGTTCAAGTTTTGAATGAAAATTTATTGCTTGAAACTATTTAAGTTTTGCTTGAAACTATTTAATTTCCATTACTAATGGCGGGAAAGTTCGTGCTCTTTTATCACCACTAGTTTAGACAAATAAATGGTTGTGATAAATAAATGTCATGGCAACGCCGTTTCCTTTACTGTAAAAATATTTCAGTGTGAAATAATCGATTCTGCCGGGAATAGAAACGTTCTTCGGAAAAATGACAATTTTTGACATATGACACTTTTTAAGTGCATTGACGATTTGTGGAATAAGGCCGCATCTGCTTGGCGGCTAATAAACTGCGAAGTCATATTTGAATCTTATCAGTATTCGAGAGTTATTGTCGGTTCGTGTAACGAAATGCGTTTACTTTTAAATATTCGACACCGTTTCATTTTTTTAAACAATGAGGCTTCATTCCTATAGAGAGGGCATCATTTGTGCACGATAGCAGTTATTTCTTCGCGTGAAGTCCAAAAATAACCAAAAAGATTGAGGTTTTCTGTATTATCTTCACTGAGTTTTTACGTTAACAATACCGTAAGATAACAATAGATATGACCTCGAATATGTAAAAACATCGTCCGTTGCATGGTTGTGTCAAATCAGTTCGGCAATTTTCTCAAACATAATACCCGTCTTTTCTTGCAGTGTAATTGAAATAAAGTTTCTTCTTGAGCACTTGTACGCCGCAGCTGCTACAAGGTCATGGGCTTTGCCTGTTATCCTGCACGCAGGCCTTGTTTTACTACCCGTCTGCTGCATCGGAAGAATACTCTGGTAATAAATTTGCGTGCAGATAACGGAGTGGGGCATTGGAATAAATCCAGGGCGCGTTGCAGAGCACGAGCCACCAGCGAAGTGCCCCGTCACGGAAAGCTCCGTGCCCGGCAGGGAGCGCTCGCATCAGGAAAATTGCGTCGGTAGTTGGGGATGGCAATGAAGCAGCCTTCTTCTAAGGTCATATTAAAACTGAGGTATGGGCGATCAACAGGAGAGACGGTGATAATTAATTGATTAAATTGATTGATTGTTAGTGATTCCAGGCGCTTCAACCAATGAGGTCATTAATCCCGTAAGTAAAGTGTACGTTTTCTCCTCGGGAGGTGGCGATCTTCCCCCACTGGATGGCGAGATCCGGCGTCGACCAACCGTCGACTAGTGGGGTTTTCCCATACCAGGTATCTCCCACCAGCGGAGCACCGCCCTAGCCGGAACACGTTCTAACTCCCCGACCGGTCTCCCGGAATGTGTGGTAATGTTGTGCATGTTAGTGTAAATGTGTGTGTAAGGGGTGAAGATAGAACAAGGAAGAGGACGGAAAGATCGCAAGCGGTCCGAGGCCCATTTGTAAGGTACTGCTCCGGCATTCGCCTGGTTTGATCGTAGAAAACCTCGGCATACTACCGATCAGAGCAGCCGGTCACTGGAATTATCCTCCAGACAGCGACTGAATGCGACGTAGCTGAAAAGCTAGTGTTGAAAATGCTGCTGCCGTCGGGGCTCGAACCAAGGGCCTCTTGGGGTCAGAGGGCCTACAAACGTGCCATATACATAAAAAATATTGTCCAGAAATAATGAATTTTCAAAAAGTAGAACACACATCCGCTTTCATGCATGGCATTGATCCTTGGTTTATCACAAAAACAAAAGTAGAGCTGCTTCAATACCACATACTTTCTCGCATTATTTCTAACATATGCTATTTTGGAAAATTCAGAGAGTTCATCGAAAATGACACCTGTTTCTTTTAAGCGGCATTTAGTATCAAATTAGAGTGGGTAAAAAAATCTTTTACTTGATTTTCTCAATTTGTTACCCATAATAATTTGACTGTCTTTAAATGTATATAGAACCATATTTATATCGATATAGACTTTTGTGCATATTCGAATGGATCAGAAAATAGAAAACAATGCTCTTACGATATTATAATGGCATTATGGAGATGAAGAGAAGGGCAGAGTATTGTTATTAGAGTTTTAAATGTATTTCAGTAGAAAATATTGATAATAGAAATATATAAAAATATAATTAGTTCCTCTAAAAAAAATACAAAAATATAGTAACTCAAACCATGAAATTAGTTTCGATTTCAATTAAAGAAGCGGAGCGTTATTACTACAGCGAAGTCCACAACCTTTCCGCCTTCCAGAAAATCGTTATCTGAAGGATCGGAACACGTTATTTGTGTGTAAATCTAAAAAAAAATGGTTGATCGCGGGTTTACGATGCACCTCGACCTTTGCTGTCACGGTCTCTCAATACAATGTGTAAGTATCGTTCACTTCTGATTCTTGTGACGTAAACGATAGTCAATGATTCATACACGGAACGTTTAAACACTTGTTTTATAAACTTTCTTTCGGTAGAAATGCAGTTTGTGATCCGTTTTGTTCACGCGTGCAGAGTTGTGACGCTTAGGTTATCGTGTCCAAGTTGAGGTCGAGGCTCGGGCCTTCAGCACTCGCGATAACATAAAACATCCTTGAGTCTGTTCAACGCATAATTACCAACGCATTTTATGCGAATATTCTTTAAACATTTTTTGGAGTGTATATGTTCTCTATGTTCTCCACATATATACGAATACATTTATTTTAAATAAGAGGATTTATTTTAAACGGAACGCTCACTTTTAAGAGAATTTCTTTTAAAATGTTTCTCAAAATAATATAAACGATTCCTTTGTTGTGAACGATAACATTCCTGCGCACCGATTGGAGGAGAATCGGATCACGTCAAGGCACAGCAATCGAGGAAGCCTAGGCTAAGGAGCACCGTAAACTCGGGATCAGCCAAAATAGTACTTTAATAGTTTCTTTTCAACAATTAACAATATTGCAACAGTGATCAATCTCCGTTTACCAACCGATTTCAGTTCAAAGCAACCTCAATTCACCAGCTGATTTATCTGTGATGGAGAGTTTTTATCAATTTTCAATGCCGTTCACTGAATTGTTTAAAAACAATTGCAGGAATACTCAGTTTCGAGGAGGTTATCTTTGGATTTGCGAAAACAATAGGAACGTGGATTTCTTAATTTAGAAATCAAATTATACGAAATAGCAAATTTTTGCTAGTTTGTCACATAGTACAGTTATAAACAGAAACAAAAACACACGGAAAGAAAACGTCTATAGCTCTACATCTGACAATGCTCAATTTACATTACACCTTATTTTTCTTTCAATTGAAATGAGAAATAATCCTGTCATGAGTTTATTTTCATATATTGAAGTTTAATACTTATTCTGAAATAATGAATGCTTGTTCTAATATAATAAAGAATGCTACTTGGCTTTATAATTTGAAAATTTTCTTCTAATTAAACAAACTGATTACAAGATTAAAAGAGCTCTTTAATTTCTTTTAGAGTATCATTACACTTCTCTTTACAAGTCACTCCTTTGCTCTGCAATTTTGTTTGCGGACAAAATGTTCATACAACACACATCGTCTTGTTTGATTGTGACTTTCTGGTATGGAAATAATCAGTCCATTTTACTTCACACTATGTTCATACAACGATTATCTTTGCATTTCTGCTCTATTGAGAGCCCGCTTCCGTTTAAGCAAGATCTGCCGGCTCTCCTCTCCAAAATTCTATACCTTGAACAGTAAAACTTTCCGGCATTACTTCTAACCTTAATAAATGTACGTGAGTTATGTCCCAGTATACATAAGTAATTGGAATGCATACGGTTACTTGTGCAATTACTTGAAGCAGAAATGAATCAGTTTATGTAAAAAGTGAAAGTTTCATGGCGTTTGCAATACATAGGCACTATCTTTTCATATCTAGGTCTGATGACTCTTACCTCTATATGTGAGCTTCGTTCCGTTTGATGAATTATCGTTTCATTAATACTCAAAACGTACTTCAATATGTCTTCTATTCAGCGGATCTGCTGCGGGTCTTTCCAGACAGCTGCCTCAATACATACAACAGAGATTTTCACCCCCCCTTCTACTCGACGCCACGTTTCTTTCACTGTATCGTCCGTGCAAAGCACAGAATGTTCACTCAAGTGCTGTTTGTTTACAGACATCTGTGCCGCGCGTTTTGAAATGCTGGTGTGCATTTAACATGTACATTATTTTACAACACTTTGCCAGATGACATTCAACGATTAAATTCGATAGAAAAGTTTAAATTCAAAGTAAAATAGTTTCTGCTGCCTAACTGTTTCTATACATCGAGAGACTATACTGAGCTTCACAAGGAAAGTAATATTAGTTTTAACAGTGATATTTAATGTATTATTTACCATTGGACTGTATAATTCTAAACAATTTGTAACAAGTATTGTATCGCAGCTTCTGGGTCAATGACCCTCCATCTTGATCAGGTTTTTTGTCCAGTTTCCCCTGATCCACTGAGCAAATTCTGAGATGGCCCCTTGTTTTGCTTCTAGACATAAATGTAACTTCATTACCTGTGCACGTCTTCTAAAATTCAGTGGTAAATATAGTTATTCAAAGTATCGTGTCCATGTTGTTACGACAGGAAGTATTATTCCGAAGGACAACATGGATAAGAGCCCAAAATTTATTGCTTATTTGTCCTTGAAAATAGATTTTTATTACATGGGAGCCTGCTTTTTTTTTCTTCATTCATTCAAAATTCAAGTAGTACATGACTTAGTGTAGGGATCACAGAATTTTGAAAATGTGCACACAATTGACTTCACCCCATAGCACGTCATACGCAGTTTTAACAGTTTTTTTACGTAAAATAAAATAAATAAATAACGTGACACCATCTTAAAGAGAAAGGTAAGCGGTACAATACCTACCCTTTTCTATACCTCTCCGGGATAAATATAGAATACGGGTTGTAAAATATATGAATCTATTTCAAATATATAAGTTTTGTTGATATCTTCACTATTTCGTAGGTTACAAAGAATAAAACCATTTTTCTCGAATTATCTACTGCAATTTGGAGCAAACTGTGTTCTGCTTCTTCAAACCGCTTCTAAGATATTTGCTGTAGCCAACATAGGTCCCTCGAAAATCTATACGATACTCTCTACATAATATTGTATAGAGGATACCTAAATTACCCCCAGTGCAACTCACATCGGTTGTTTAATAGATGTCTGATTGTTAGTGAATCCGGGCGCGTCAATTACAATGGTCATTACGGCCGAAGTAATGTGCAATGCGTGTTTTTTCGCTCGGGAGGTGGCGGTGATCTTCCCCCGCTGTATGCCGAGATCCGGTGCCGACCTACCGTCGGCTAGCAGTGTTATGAGAAATGAGGCGACTAGAGAAAATTACTAATTGGTTCACTAAACTTATTTTTGCAGGTATTATTGTGAATTTTATATCAAAGCACCCTCTTGCTTTAAATAAGGAATTCTTTAGAATTTAGTAGAAAGAGGTATTAAATTATCTTCGCTTGATTTTCATAATCACAGTTTTAAAATGTTTTTGAATATTAATATTAAAGAAATATCCTGAGAACTTTATAAACAAAAATATTAACATTAGACTAAAAAAATAAACAAGGCAACATTTAATAGAAACTATATTTCAATAAGCAATAACATTATTTGTTCACTATTTATTCCACAATTAAATAAATTATTAAATAAGAATTAAAAATAAATTCTAATTTCTTTTTGACAAATAGACCAACAAAAAAGGGCAAAATTACACAAAATGTTAAAGATGAATGTTTGAAAGATGAATTACAAAATGTGGTGTATAAAATTCCTTCTAAAGATTGTCATAAGATTCTTCTATAAATATAGGACAAATAAAAAGAAAATTTAAAACTAGAATATTAATAGAAGAAAAAAAATTTAATGGAAAACGATTTCAAGGGGTTTTTGGAAGGGTCGAATTTTAGAAAAGGAAATAAAGTCTTATCCTATATATATGAAACAATGCATGTTAAAACAAACAAATGTTTAAATACTCAGGTAGAACCAAATTAGTTCAAATAAAAGTATGATAGTATATTGAATTACTTTTCACCTAAATTTACTTCGAGTTTATTTAGAACTTCAATCTTTATTTTCTTTTTTATAGCTCTCTCCTTCCTCAGAGCCTTCAACTTTCTCTTTGCCTCTTTGGTTCTTTTACTTTATTTATTGACAAATAAATCTTGACAACTGAAAAAACTCAATGAAATTTATTTATATCTGGGCAAAATTAATTAAAATAATACATCTTGACATCAGAAGAAAAAAATCGATTAAATTCATTTAATAACTTCAAAACTTTTTTAAATATTTACTACAGGTGAGCTTGTGAGGTTTATAATGAGTAGGAATTTATTTACGTTTCAGAATGTAAAATTTGTGATCATTTGAAGTAGAAGAAAATTGGTTTTTATTTATTTACATTATAAACCTAATGATGGGATGTAGAACATCCAGAATCGTTATTCTTGAAAAACTTTGTGTAATAAATACAATGTATGAGAAAGAAGCAAAGAAAAAAATAAATTCTCTAAATTGGCCATAAATAATATGTGGTTCAAAAAGAATTACAAGACAAATATAAATAAAATTTGAAAAAATAATTAATTAATAATGTGCACTTAAGTATACAAACACTTGAGTATACTTGACATGGACATGTAGAAAGTACAATTTTGAAATTTTAGAAACAAATCGACCTGGCATTATAAAGTTTGCAATATTTTAAAAGTTAATTTCTCCGTATTTCAAAGTGCTTCTCTATTTGCAAAACAACAGGAATTTTCTATACTTCTCCTCACAGGGTTCCTTCCTCACATAGAGTAGACGTCAACCCATCCTTCAATGGCATCATCCTTTTCGGAAAAACGCTGCTGGCGTTTGCCGCCGAAGGAATTTTACTTATCTAAGGCACACTAAGAACCCAACAAAAGTGTAACAGGCAATCAATTCGCGACACGTTATTAAGTCTTGCTTACGGACTGAGCCCTATTAAACCTTATACTTTCTACAGAAACCGTGATTAGTGTTTCAGGCGTCATGTGACATTAGTAGTGATCGTTTATGTGTAAGTGTCGATGTGCAAAAAACTCTCTATTGAATGGCCTAGGCGGGTGCAGTCCACATAACACCGTGATAAGAGGCCTAGGGCGTCAACTGATGTCACTGCAGTGCCTTTGATTGCGAGGTTCTAGGTTCCAGTCCCGACGGTGGAAGGATTTTGGACACTAGCTAGATAGAATTCACTACCACATGCGCTACACTACCACAACAGTACTCATATGTATTACACTACCACTACTGTACTTACATGCACTCCACTACCACACACCGGTAGCGGTAGCTCAGTGCATCAACTGATGTCACTGCAGCGCCTCTGACCGGGAGGTGCTAAGTTCGAGTCCTGACGGAGGCAGGATTTTCGACACTAGCTTTTCAGCTAGGTCGAATTCAATCGCTGTCTGGATGTGAAATTCTAGCGGCCAGCTGCTCTGATTGGTAGTTTTCCGTGGTTTCTCCGATCAACACCAGGCGAATGCCGGAGCAGTACCCGCCACGGACCGCGGGCGATCTGTCCTTCCTCTTCCTTGTCCTATCCTCTCCCCTTACACACACACACACACACACTAACATGCATTACACTACCACTTATTCCGGGAGACCGGTCGGGAGCTTAGAGCTTGTCCCGGCTGGGGTGGTACCCCGCTGGGGGAGATAACTGGTTGAGGGAAATACCGTAAGACGACGGTACATCGGCTTCGAATCATGCCATTCGGCGGGGGAAGTTCACTGCCACCTTCCACGCTAAACCATGCATTACACGTACGGGAATAGTGACCTTAGAAGTTGACGCGCCTGGAATCACTAGTCAATTAATCTACCAATCACAATCGGTCTCTTTAGTTCGATTTATTTAGAGCGGGCACGCCAAACCGCGCCCGCACCAGCTACTTGCCTGCCTGGGAAGATCGGTGCTCCTATGCGCACGGGCAATTTCTCCTCACTCCGCACGCATTTCCCCTTAAAATCCAGAAAGGGGTGTACATGTTCGAACTGAAGCGGCGCGAGGCGGTGAATAAGGGCTTCGTACGAAAATATGTTCGCCAGATTTTTTTCTATGAAATAACTAAGAATTGTATTATGTTTATATTATTCACTACGTATTAGTATTTGATGTTGATTCTCTTACTAACTTATCCCTATTTTAACATCTTTGTTAAATTACAGGAATATATTTGATGGACAAATTTTTTCCTTGTTTTCGTTTTATGTTGTGTTATTTAATAATTCAGTTATTTATTGTATTTAGCAATAATGTGAAATAATTTAACAAGTCTCTATAAGTTAACGATTCTCGCGTACGGACGGACAGTACTTTCAACAGAGAAGAGCATTTGTCTATTAAACCTTCGAACTTCAACATAGAATGCCCTTACCCTCACAGTTATGTAAACACGCACACAAGAATTACAAAAACAAGATACTTTTGATTCATTTTTTTAATATTACTCTCAATTGAGTATTTGAAATCTGAATGATGTATTATTTCATTTTATTGGATCATTTCTTTGCCTTAAAGGGAAAACTGGAATTAATATAGATAAATTCGCTACAATAAATGTCAAGTATTTCCTCCTAGAGACTGTCATGAGACAGGTATCCAGTGACGTACCTGCCATTCCGTAGCATTTGTACAACCCTTACATTTAAATCTGACGCCAATTTCTCTGGACGCAGGGTTGTAGTAATCATGTTACCAGCGACCTTTACATGCCTGATTTAGACTGTCCTCTGATAAATCATCAACTGTTACGTCATCCAATAGGGAGCTTAAACGTCACTAATGTAGGTGACATCTAAGCTACCCATTGGATTGATTGACTGATTGATTGATGTTTCCGGGTACGTCAACTGCTTTGGTCATTAGTCCCGTTCGTGTAGTGCATGTTTTTCTCCTGAGATTGCGGTGATCTTCCCCCGCTGGATGGCGAGATCTGGCGCCGACCTACCGTCGGCAAGTGGTGTTTCCCCCTAACTAGGACTCTCCCACCAGCCGGGCACCGCGCCAGCCGGGACAAGCTCTAAGCTCCCGAACGGTCTCCCAGAATATGTGGTAGTATAGTGCATGTTAGTGTAAGTGTGTGTGTGTGTGTGTGTGTGTGTGTGTAAGGGGAGAGGATAGAACAAGGAAGAGGAAGCACAGATCGCGCGCGGTCCGTGGCCCGTTTGTTAGGGTACTGCTCCGAGAAACCACGGAAAACTACCGATCAGAGCAGCCGGCCGCTAAATTCTCCCCCAGACAGTGACTGAATTCGACCTAGCTGAAAAGCTAGTGTCGAAAATCCTGCCACCGTCAGGACCCGAACCTAGGACCTCCCAGTTAGAGGCGCTGCAGTGGCATCAGTTGATGCACAAGCCACCACAGGAGAAAAGTTGCAATTTTTAACGTACATTGTTGTTAAAAAAATCAATTCAACTTGCATTAAATTTAAACAGATTGTTGTTTACTAAAATAATGTACATGTAAAACAATTTTTATGTCCCCAAATATATTTGATTTTCTTTTTTTTACGGTCACAAAACATATAATTTCATGTGAAAGAGTTTTGAATACATCTGGTCTATTTTTACTTTCTCACGCATAAGAAGGAACTACTGAGAAGAGAAAGTTACGTAATGCTGCGCGACAAAAAGCTGATTTTCGGCCAAAAAACTCTTTTTAGACGGCCCTGCAAACGAAAAAGTTGATCAATTCAGTTGCTAAACTTTAAAATAATTGCTAAGCGTAGCCAGAATCCCTATTTTGTGTGTCCTAGATACCGAAAAACCGAATTTTATTAAAACCTCTGTCTGTCTGTGAACAACACTAGCGGCTTAACCGGTCAGCCTATTTTATCCAAAAACCATGCTCCCCAATCGATCTGGCTGTTGTCGCTGCCCACTGAATTTGAAATCCATATTTTAATTTTGGGGTTTACTTTACATGAAACCCTTGGAAATTTTTCAAATTCAAAAATATGGCTCCAGCGCTTTTCATTAACTTTTGTTGTTGGATGATGTGAAGTATTTTTAAGAGAACAGTGCAGATCTCATGTTAGAGAAAATTCCTAATTTTTCGAAAATTGCAAAATTTCAAATTATTTTGGATGTCTTCTTACAACAAAAATATTATAGATAAACATTTTTCCCAAAAGAAATCCGTACATTAAAGATAGATTTTGAAATCACATCATGTATAATTATTCTAAAATCCGAGTACTTTTCTCGTAATTTTGCCTGAAAAAACGAGCAAGACAGTACGTACTGTTTTCGCCCAACTAGTTGAAATTTAGTGGCCTGCTTCAGCTAAATGCTGCTGGCGAGTGTGCTGAAAAGTACTTGAGCAGCACTGATAATTACTGAAGCCTCTTTCTCTTCACCTGACGTCAGCTATGTTCTAAGCAGTGACAAACTGAATGTGAGAATATTGTCGTAATATCAGATATGAGAAATTGAGTAATATACATACAACATTGAGTAATATACATAAAACATTTACATTTTGCTGAGTAAATCGAAATTTTGTCATTGTTTTGTATTAGTTTGATCTTCTTAAGTATCTAATGAAATCATTGTCACTTTTCATATGGCCGATCTACCCATAAGGGAAAATAGGAGCGAAATGTAGCAGAAATTAGAAAAACCAAAATAAACTAGAATGAATTTGTTTGATATATTTTTGGAAGGGAACAATTTGTGTTTTGTGAAGGCCAGGTATTCCTTGAATTGCGTTTTTATTTAGAATTTTGCAAATATTTTTTAATTGGATAGTATTATTAATAAGTAAACACTTGATGTGACTTTGCAAGCTGTATTTAGAACATTAGTCGTGGACGATAACAATAAATTCGTGATGCAGTGAAATGCAAAGATTCCTTAACGACTGTCAGTGCCGATACGTGAGCTAGTAAAATGAATCATGTTCACGGTTATCTATTTCACTGACCGTAATTGGCGAACAAAAGTTTTCGACGAAAAGTATCGGTGTAAAAGTGGATTTGTTAACTGAAGGTTACTTATTAACTTAATTTATTTTTTCGGTTTTTTTATTATTTTTTTTTTTTTTTTAAAATTTTTTATTTTTTTTAACTTTTTTTAATTTTACGAAAACTTCCTCATACATATTTACCGTGGTAAATGATTATCCATGAAGAAATTTATTGACTAACCACTATCTCATGAATAAATTATTATTGAACTCATCGGGTATATAAGAGTAAGTTTGTGATAGAAATTGAGGGGTAAAATATTTGTCGCTACCGACCTGATAAAATTTTAAACCATCGAGATCAAAAAAGTAAAGTTTACGGGCAAAGTGTAGGTAAACAAATGAGTAATAATTTCCAGCGCTCCATCTATAATTCAATGACATCTTAAACGAATCAATGTCACGAATCAGTTACCGAATGATCTTGTCAGGGTTTCTACCCTTAATGAAACACCTACCGGACCAGTAGCGTTTAAAGAATATTTAATCTCGTTCATAAATCCCAGGGAGGGAGTTTTATGTGTTTAATTTTAACTATGAAAATTTTATCAATTTTGTTTCTGGAGTTCCCCGTCAGTGTTGGTGCAGGGCGGTAAGGGAGTTGGTAAAGCCGGAGGTCCCCGCAGGCAGTGCTCCACCAAACTCATCTGCTTACGAGAGCGAAATTTGGCCCTGGGGCTAATACATCTTCGTAACGGCACATCTGCGTCGATCGTGGCGTGCGGGGCGGTGGCGGGGAGGGGGGGCGGGGCCGAGGGGGCGTGATTGCCGGCGCAACCTGTGCCAGCCGACATGGCGCGTTGACATGGGGCTCCGCTCCACATTCATCTTCCTCGCAGGGGTTTTTTAGTCACTTATTAGCGGCGCGGGGCTGGCAGGCAGGGGCAAAATGTATTCATTAAGGCTCATCACGAGGGCGATCAATTAGCGCCACCTCTGTCGCCAGTCACCCTCGCGACGCCCAAGGTGCGTGCGCAGTTTGAGGGCGGAAAGACAGCCCACCGCGCAGCCTCCAGCGCTGCCCCATGCCACAACAGCACATTATGAAACGATGATGTAATGATTGGTATTAATACGCGATTGATTGATTGATTATTTCGTGTTTCCGGGCGCGTCAACTGCTTCGGTCATTAATCCCGTTAGTGTAGTGCATGTTCATTTTCTCGGGAAATGGCGGTGATCATCTCCCACTGGATGGCGAGATCCGGCATCGACCTGCTGTCGGCTAGTGGGGTTTCCCCCTAACCAGGACTCTCCCACCAGCGGGGCACCACCCCAGCCGGGACAAGCTCTAAGCTCCTGACCGGTCTCCCGGAATATGTGGTAGTGTAGTGCATGTTAGTGTAAATGTGTGCGTAAGGGGGGAGGATAAGACTAGGAAGAGGAAGGACACATCGCGCGCGGTCCGTGGTCGTTTGGTAGGGTACTGCTCCGGCATTCGCCTGGTGTTGATCGGAGAAACCACGGAAAACTACCGATCAGAGCAGCCGGACGCTAGAATTCACCTCCAGACAGCAACTGAATTCGACCTAGCTGAAAAGCTAGTGTCGAAAATCCTGTCGCCGTCAGGACTCGAACCTAGGACCTCCCGGTCAGATAATTGGGGAAGGACATGAAACTCTATCAATTGGGAGTTAATACACTGGTACAAAGTTTAAAATACTTTCTCGTTCCTCTCTCATATCGCGTATCACTTCATATCAGTGGCGGCCACATGGAATTCTGTTAGTAGTGGCAGTTAGTGATGCGACATCGATAACAAAACATCAATGTTTCCAATTATCGATATTTAAAAAGAACAGCCTGAAAGCCTGAGAGCCTACAGTAATCTCGAGAGGTCACAGCTTCCTGAATTCGCGAAAAAAAGTACGGGAAGAAGAGGGGAAGCCTTACGCCCATGGCGTACGTCGCCTTTTCATATACGAAACACAAGGAAAAACTTACTAAATACCAGGACAGCGGGGCCAATCTGAGAGGGTGATAGTTTGATGAAGATTCTGCCATCGTATAGTGCCACTCTATCGAAAAGAACGGAAACTACTGTGCCAGTTCGACTTTGGCACCGTTGCATTCATAAGAAATACATACAAACCAACACAGTATTCTTTAAACAGCGTTAAATGGGCAGAGACGGTGACAGAAGATGGCTCAAAGATTTAGGAGGAGGCCGATAGCATTACGCCCAGTGCGTTTGAAGAGAAAATTGATTGAGCATCGAATGACTAAGTGCGGGTTCAAATACATTACTATAAAGAGAAATATTTTGAAGAAACGATATTTCATACACACATTTGTGGTGAAAAATGTATTTTACTTCCTTTTTGTTGGTTGTGTCATGACACAGTGACACTGCCCTACAAGCCGCCACTGCTTCATACCAGTACGCCTCCTCGTACCCATCATTACATCATATATATATTTTAAAAAAATAAGGTATTCTGCCATGGCTTCGTGTAGAGCTTCTACTGAACCGATTGTTGTTTTTTTTCCTTTAAAAGAAAGAATGTGATCCCTAGATGTGTTATCAGATATTGTTTGTGTTGATTCACCAACATTTACTGTGTAAATCATTTCAAATCATTTTCAAATTAAATCATTCTTTAATAGTACGCTTATCAATAGTCAATTGTTTTCTTCCAAAGGGTGGCTGTTTCAACATAGATTATATGAAACGATAGATTCGAGACCACGCTACTTCATGGTGGCGCTCCTTGATGTTTTGTTTTGATTGTTGCGATTTGTTTACAATTCGTCGAGGTTTTATTTCAGTGTAATAATTGCATTGTGGCTTTGGCAGTTTGCATGTATTTGCTTTTGTGGTGCATTTCGTAGAGAACATTCGGACAGTGGGTTTTGCTCAGTTGTACTGAAGTAGTGAAGTTGTTCACAGGTTATGTCGAATCGTTGCCCAAGCACCCCCAAAAGACGCAAACATGGAAAGAGAAAATCAGCGTAGGTGTCGTGATAGTGAGGTCATTTCGTTTTTTGTTGGGTCGTTGTCTATGAAATGTCAGTTTTGTTTTGCTTTGTCCTTCCCATTCAAGAGAAATTCTGCAAACGAGTTTACACTGTGTTGCTTAAATGGGAAAATAAGTTATGAGCATTTGTTTGTAGGAGATGATGACACATCAAAAACTTTAGAAATAAAATACGTCAGTATAATAGTGCTCTTTATTTTGTGTCATTTGGTGTATTATTGCCATATGTGAGTCATATTGTATTCCCACCTGGTCATGGGCCATATGTGTTCAAAATTTTGGAAGCTCCACATCACAGAATATTTTTGTTTTACCCTGAAGATCCAAACAACGCAACATATTGTGAAAATTAGTCTGGGCACAGTATTTTACATTTATCTCAGATCTCACCGTCAAATTTTGACGGGTTCTCACTAGACGTTTTTTAAAATACTATTTACTTGTACTAGTCAGACCCGGACGAACATTTCGCACTTATTGTCTTAAAAGTGAAAGCTGCGTATTGAAATACAATTTCTAACGTTTGAAAGTATGAGTCACGGAGTGGGAATACCCTCCCAAAATGTACTAGAAAATCCAAATAGGTATCATTTTATACTTTACGCCATTTTAAACATAACTCTTGGTCATTTATAGATCGGAAAATCTTGTTTTAAGGACTTTTTGAGTTATGCACTCTTGAAAGGTGTGCTGCAGCGTAATATAGATTGTAGGTTGCGTGTTTGCATGTCATATAATCTGGTATACTTCATTTATTTGACATGAATGTGTATTGTTCAGGCTTTGAATGGGATAACAGCGAATCTACCAGTATCACACGTACGAGATTTCTTGAATACGGTTGCTTATAAATAGTGTAATATACATAGGAGATTTTTTGTATTAGATAAGCATTTACAGGTTACCTTTAAATTATTATTGATAACAATTCTAATTTGCTATTGCTTTTTATTAAAAGTTAAGGAAAAGAACTTATTCTGACTAGTCAATTGGATAGTCTTAATTTTAATAAATTTTATATTACATCAACTTATCTGTAAATTGTTTTAACTTACCCTGCTTTAAGTTAAAAAATTGTAAAAGATTAAGAAACACTCTAATTATCATTTGCTGACTAGCAATTTTAAATATGAAGGGCATTTACGGTCTCCAAAGGAGGTATTTAATGATAAAAAAACAAAAACGTATTCTGTTTTCGAGCTTAATTCGCAATAAACATTTCAAAGAAAATGTGGTAAAAAATTGAGATGTTCTTCCTGTCTTGTTTGGAATAATCGTTTATTAATTTTATTCGTCTGAAAGAAAAGGTTTGTATCTTTTAAATACTATGTTGGCATGACTGGACTGAAGCGTCAATTACTCGTAAACTGGGGCTCTAATGATCAGGAATTGGTATTGGCTGAGCGATGATTAGGTTAGATATTTCTGCGTCACGTAAATTCTGATCAACTAGACTTAATTTGATAATGTTCTTCATTCTAATTATTATATTCAACTGTCCTTGCAATATGCGATGGCTCCATATCATCAACTTTCCTTAAATGAATGTCATCAACCTGCAATTACGAGTATTTGAGAGTAATTTTGACACGCATGCTATCTGGACAATTTTACGGAAAAATCGTCTTCATTATAATAAATTTATTTTTGAGGACAAAAGAGATCACGATAGCTTCACATAAAGTATGTTACAGATAACTATTGCTTCCCATTGCAAAAGAATTGACTATCAAATATTGACAGTGGTCTGGTCAACCAATCCTTTTTGGTTGACGTTTCTTATTCGATGAGCAAATCTTTACACCCCTAAAATAATTACGGTCCATTTAAAGAACATATTGATAAATATTTTTTGTTTTAAGGAAACAACCTGGAATTTTGGTTTATTTACAGACGGGGTATAATTAGCAAAGTAAATACTTATAATTCTCAAAATATAATTTTTCGTGTTCGTGATAATTCTTCAGGTTATAACCGAAAACTTTTTTTTATTGACATCACCAATTTACAGCTAATTATACTGGCATTTATCTACAATTAGTTTCCAATATTTTTATAATTGCATGTGAGATACCATCATGCATTGGAACTTACGTAATGAACAATAATGAACAGCGCAGTAAAATATATAAAAAATGTCACATTCACCAAATATATTAGAGATAATTATATAACTGTTGACGTTTCAGTTTTATTTAGTGAAATGTTAAAAATTCAGTTTAAAGGGGCATTTAATCCATTACTGAAAACACATTTCAATTTTTTTCCGTACTTTATCGTAGTTCTTATTTCGTCACGTGCACAGCATATTTGTCGGCGTAACTCATCAAGAATGCCTCTCTTGAATTTAACTACTTGGAGCTGCCTCCGCCATAAATCACAGAACAACGCAAAGAAACGTTCACTTTTCTCGTTACTTCGATTACACAAGTTGCTGTCCCTCTGAGGAGATGGAGAGGGCGCTGAATGACTCTTGCGACACGCGATCGGGAGATCCATAAAGGCGATCGTCGCGATACTACTGGTCGACGCAAACCACCCTCAAGAGACAGACCTGTAGTTCCACAGCAAAGTCCCTTCCGCATAGACCTGCAGAGTGCTCTTTGCCTAGGTACGTGTAAAATTTGTGCAGTCATGGGTTGAAAATGAAACTGTGTCGACTCACAATCGTGTGCACGCTTGTCGTCAACAGCTCTTTAATAATGGAACGCGTTGGATTGCCGTGTTTAGAGACAGGCGCTGTGGGTACGATGCCATCGATGCAGCCGAGGCTGCTCTCGACATTGGTCTTCAAACGCACGCGATCGAGCGAACAGCCAATACGGGACAAAGTGTCGGAAGGATAAACATCGATACGATCAACACGTGAAGTTAGGAAGCAAATGGTTAGACCTTGTGGCAATTATAGGGCTTTGTGATCGGATCGTTGGTCAGTCAGTGTGTCTTGTTATTTCGTTTCGTCAGGAAGTATTGGACCAAAAATGCACAAAGATTTTGAAGTTCTCATGTAAGTACAGTATTTTTCGTAATACTTTACGTTTATATGGACTTAAACAAACACGAAAGATAAAACCACACTTATATAGGGTCGGTAAAGAATTTAACAGTTCACCGTCCGCTAAAAACAAACAAAGCAAATAAGTTGTAGCCTTTGGCTTATGAGTTTCCGGAAATTTCTTTTTTTACGACATTTTCTCTTAAGAAGATGGTAAGACGATAAGTATTTAAGGATAAATGACCGATAACACAAATAAGACTGATGGTTATAAGCTTTGACTATTGCTTCAGTTTACAAACGTCAATTGCATCTGTTATTTGATGTTTATTCTCAATATTAAAAATGAAGTCCTTGAAAAGAGTTTATTACATGGGAGTTTTTTTTTTTTAAAATTTTTTGGGTTTTTTTTCTCTTCCTTTCAAAATTCAAAATTTAAATAGTATATGACTTAGTGTAGGGATCACAGAATTTTGAAAATGTGCACACAATTCACTTTTCCCCATAGCACGTCATACGCAGTTTTTAACTGTTTTTTGACGTAAAATAAATAAATAAAATAATAAATAAATAAATATACGTTACCGTTGCATAAATGACAGCGGTATCCTTCACAAACGTCGGCCGTTAATAATGACTTTTCATTCCTTTGTTTGCTTGCGTTAAGTTATAGTAACCCCTTCAGAATTTACGGATATTACAGAAATAAGTACAAAAACCTTAGATGTTTGCACAAAAAAGATTGACATTTAACGAAGGAATGTTCACTCATTAGGAAACTGTGTCATCATGAAACAACAAATTTACGTTTTGCAAACGGATCTTAAATTGGCGGAATGATAGTATATAAGTAAAATATAAGTAATGGTATCAATATTTAATTTTAAATGAGAGTGTCTTTTTAAATAAAAAAAAATATAAATAATAAAAAAATTTTTTGTTCAAATAGAAAATGTACGTGAGAGGCACAAAAAGTGAAGTTGCGTTATTAATTGACGTTTGCGTTATTAATGAACAGGACGAAATAAATCAATTACGGGTTATTATACTTTATCTATCAGCACGAACCTCTAAAATTGTGAAAAATTGGAATAGAGTTCCCCGAAAAAGAGCAGGAAATTAGGTAGGCTATAATTCTGTGGTAATTATTCATTAGGTGAAATTTCCAAACTATGACTTTTTAAGCTGAAAATATCACTTTATTTTAAAAACATGACTCTTTCATTGGGATAGTCATGATATCTCTCATGATATATTTTCTACAACAAGAGTCAACTTTAAGTTTTAGATTTTGTCAGAACGAGGCATGTACATTTGGCTATAAACCATTGTCTATGAAATGTTATTTGTATGAAAGCTATTAATAGGTGTTGTATTTGCAGGATTGCAAGGTAATATAACAGTCAATGTTTTATAACCATTTACTTTCACCAAATAATAAATACACAGAACAACATCACAAATATGTACAATGCTTCTTAACGGCCTTCTTGCCTTGCCGAGCCTTATCGCCTGCAGGGCGATAAGAGTTGTTAGGTGATAGTGGTCGCAGTGGCCTCTAGTCTCCGAAGTACCGCGCGGCGGTGACGCCGCGGTTAGAAGTGTAGCGAGAGGCGGCAGGGCCACCGAGGTCGGCGTTGATCGCCTGGCGATACGCCACGACTTGGACGCTAGCGAGCGTCGGCGGCAGCCGTGAGTCACGTTGTAGCGCGCAACCGGTTACGCCTCCCTAGGGCGTATAGCGAGGGGCGGCAGTAGCCCCCAAGGTCGGTGCAGGTCGCCCGGCGGATACGTCACGGCAGGTGACGGTAGCAAGCGTCAGGGCAGCCTGCAGTCCTCGTGTAGCGAGCTGCAGAGTACGCCTCGATAAGGCGTATAGCGAGGGCGGCAGTAGCCCCCGAGGCGGTGCGTCGCCCGGCGGATACGTCACGGCGTGACTAGCAAGCGCGGGCAGCCTGAGTCTCCTTGTAGTGCGCCGCAGGTTACGCCTCCATAGGGCGTGTAGCAAGTGCGGCGGTGGTAGCTTATGCTAAGCGGTCACTGAACGGGAGCGCCCTGCTCCCGGCCAAGCCTTTATACCTCCCCGCCTGGTGAAGGGAGAGGGGAGGGGCTGCGCCCCTCCACTAGCGGTGCGGCGGAGCGTAACTCCGTCTCGTTCTCTGATTGGGGGGATACCACAATAGGGACAGTAATATTTTCCAAAAGAGAACATAATATATTAGCTTCCTAAAAAACTAAAACCTATGAAAAATCAAACATTGATAAGTCAGTACACCCCACCCCTTGAAAACACTTGTGTGGTAATTTCAGGTGCGTCAATTGATGTCATTAGTCTCGTAAGCGTGGTGCATGTTTTTATCGCGGGCAATGGCGGTGATCTTCCCCCGCTGAATGGCGAGATTCGTTGTAAACCTAAACGTGAGCTAGCGAGGTTTTCCTCTACCTGGTATCTCCCACCAGCGGGGCACCGCCCAGCCGGGACTAGCTCTATGCTCGCAACTGTTCTCCCGGTATGTGTGGAGGATAGTGTAGTGTATCACGCGCAGTTCGTGGCCTGTTTGTTGAGATACTGCTCCGGAATTTACCTTGCATTAAACGGAGAAACCACGGAAAAATATTGATCAGAGAAGCAGGCTCTATAATTCTTCTCCATACAGCGGCAAAATATTCCTAGTCGACGTCTACATTGCAGCGAACGCCTCTTTTTATGTAGTAGAATAATGTGTACCGGAATAAATAAAATATGTTTAATAGTTAATGACAAAATGGGTGATTAATAACAAAAAACAATTGTGAGAAAACTCCTCAAGTTTTTATTAGGAATTATTCATCATATTTGTTCTATTAATGTAATGTTTTAACATTGTAATGTTTTAATGTTAAACTAATGTAATGTTTTACTTAAAAACGATCTGCCCCAATGAATTATTCTCTTTATTGCTGAGACCTAGAAACTTTTCGCCTAACTTTTGGGGACTTTTTGGTCATTTTGTCAGCAGAAATCTCTGCTAAGAAAGAGGGGTCTTACAGGATCATTTCTGGAGGTTCTATTTTCATTACTAAACGAATTGTTTTTCATTACACACGTTGTTGACTTCAACAGTTTTTACAATTGTATCTGTTCCCTTTGTTCACAAGATTTTTAAAAACTTCTTTCGGTTTTGTCATTTGAGTAGAGCTACTTGGCATTTGTTTCACCCACGAGACTTTACCACGGTTTCCCTTAAGAAAGAGAAAATAACACTTTACTTCAAAAACACACCTAAGCTGTAGCTCAGTGACATCAACTGGTCACTGCAGCGCCTCTGACCGGGAGGTCTTAGGTTCGAGTCCTGACGGCGGCAGGATTTTCCACACTTACTTTTCAGCTAGGTCGAATTCAGTCAATCTGGAGGAGAATTCTAGCGGCTGGCTGCTCTGATCGGTAGTTTTCCATGGTTTCTCCGATCAACACCAGGCGAATGCCGGAGCAGTACCGTACGAAACGGGCCACGGACCGCGCGCGATCTATCCTTCCTCTTCCGTGTCCTATCCTCTCCCATTACACACACTCCTACACTAATATGCACTACTCTATCACATATTCCGGGAGACCGGTCGGGAGCTTAGAGCTAGTCCCGGCTGGGGCAGTGCCCCGGTGGTGGGAGAGTCCTGGTTAGGGGGGAACCCTACTAGCCGACGGTAGGTCGGTGCCGGATCTCGCCATCCAGCAGGGGAAGATCACTGCCATCTACCGAGAAAAAAACATGCACTATACTAACAGGACTAATGACCGAATGCCGGAGCAGTACCGTACGAAACGGGCCACGGACCGCGTGCGATCTATCCTTCCTCTTCCTTATCCTATCCTTTCCCCTTACATACACACTTACACTAACATGCAGTACACTACCACACATACCGGGAGACCGGTCGGGTACTTAGAACGTCTCCGGGCTGGGGCGGTGTCCCTCCGGTGAGAGATACCTGGTTAAGGAAATAGCCGGATAGCCGACGATAGGGTGGCGCCAGATCTGGTCATCCTGCGGAGGAAGACCTCCGCCTCCTCACGAGCAAAAACACGAGTTACACGAACGGGACTCATGACAATAGTTGTTGACGCGCCCGTAATCACGAACAATCAATCATGTAGTCAAAGATTTCTTCCGGGCTGAAGGGCCGTGGTCCATTGGAAAACATATTTCCAGACGTTTCGTCCGCAACTACGTCAGACATCCTCAGTGGCGATGTGGTCTCGGACGAAGAATCCTCCTTGAAGGTTCCCGGTGACTGACGTGTCGACTAAGTCAGTCACCGGGAACCTCAGAGAGATCTTCGTCCGAGACCACATCGCCACTGAATGTCTGCCCTGGTGCGGACAACGTCTGAAATATGTTTTCCAATGGACCACGGCCCTTCAGCCCGGAAGAAATCTTTGACTACAACTCCGGCCGTGAAAGCCTACATTTTTTTATCAATCAATCATGTGTTGAGAAACGAGTTGGGAGATTTGAATTTGTACCGGATGGGGCGATTCCACGCTGGTGGGAGATACCTAATCGAGGAAAACCGCGCATACCTGTGTAGGTCGGCAGCGGATCTTAGCGGGAGATCACCTCGCACGATAAATATATGCACTACACTTATAGGAACAATACCGTTGACGTGCCCGGACACACCAATCAATTGATTTGTCTTTCATTCTGCGAAGGTCAGAGCGCGAGCGATTACGGGTCGTAATGTCGGTAGCGGATCTTCCCAATGAGCGGGAGATCACCTCGCACGATAAATATATGCACTACACTTATAGGAACAATACCGTTGACGTGCCAGGGCACACCAATCAATTGATTTGTCTTTCATTCTGCGAAGGTCAGAGCGCGAGCGATCCCGGGTCGTAATGGCGGTAGCGGATCTTCCCAGTTAGCGGGAGATCACCTCGCACGATAAATAATGCACTACACTTATAGGAACAATACCGTTGACGTGCCAGGGCACACCAATCAATTGATTTGTCTTTCATTCTGCGAAGGTCAGAGCGCGAGCCATCCCGGGTCGCAAGGCCACGTTGGTGACTGCCCTTCCGCATGAGCCTGCTGCCCCTGCTGCTCGTGCTGCTGGCGCTGGCGTCGGGGGGCGGCGGCCGGCCGGACTTCTTCGCCGAGGTCGCGTGGCGCCTCCTGCGGAGCGGCGAGAAAGCTCTGGAGCCCGTGCTCGTCGTCCTCCCCGCCCACCCCCGCTCGGCGGACACGATTCCTGGCGGCGGTGCGCGTCCAAACACACTCCTCCCTGCTGAGACCAAGACTCCAGAAGCGACTCTCCTGCGGATGCTGCAAGTATGTTTTTTTTTTTTTTTGTTATTTAAGGTCGCGTCAAGATCTAGGTCATTAGCGACCGTCAATCGTTTATTTCAGAAGCCCGTCAAACGCCAAAATTTAAAATGCGCTTTAGCGGTGGATAATTGTTCCATGAAGATAGACACATGACGCGAGGCCATCCAACTGTGGCAAGCATCTTCAATGGCATTGCTGGCGGGGGCGAAGTGTTCTGCCTGGCAGCACCGCGTTGACCGAGTCAGCCAGACAGAACACTTCGCCCCCGCCAGAAACGCCACTGAGGATGCCTGCCAAAGTTGGATGGCCTCGCGTCATGTGTCTATCCTCATGGAACAATTATCCACCGCTAAAGCGCATTTTAAATTTTGCCGTTGTTTAAATTTTGACAGCTGCAAGCGAAACGTATGGACAAGTCTCCGTTAGACCACGGCCTACAAACCCGGAAATGTCAAATAATTTAGAAACCGGTCGTGAAAGCCTACATTGTATGTTAGTATCGTGTTTGTTTTATTCGAGGCGCACGTGTTTGCATTGTTGCTAACAATACAAGATACTAGTTTAGCAGTTAGTGTTCTGTCCTAGCTAATCCTGCTTGTAAGAACAGTCCTGTCAGTTTTTGTTGTATATGTGACGAGTTTCTGTTTAAAAAATACTGAACATCCCAGACTTAGAAATGTGTATTTTTCATACTTGGAAATTAAGCTTTGTGATAAGGCCAAATATTGGGCGTCACATAAGGTCAGGCATTTAAACGCGTTGCAAATAAGTTCCTAGGCAGGTTGTTGCGAATATGCTGGATACTTTCTAAAAATTGGGATGTTTAATGTGCCTCAAGGTTCACTTTTTAAACAGTCATTCATCATTCTTTCCGAACAACTTAGGCTATGTAAATGAATAACAAGGTGAGATGTTTCATCAAGATCTAAAAACGATGAGAAAACGTTATCAGGGACTCTAGAACACCAACATGATGGGATAATATTGTTGATCACTATACCGAGAGAGTCTCTAAACATAGGAGTAAAAGCTATATCTGGAGCTTAAAAGAAAAAGAGACAAAGCAAATATCCGTCAATGAACATATATCGCTTTGTATAATGTAAAGTTAAGAATATGAAGCCATCTTCTATGTTTCAATAAAGTTCTGTTAATATATTTAAACTTCTTTATTTTTATTGCATATTTAGCATATTTGTACATATCTTATTGGATCAAATTGTGACTAAACTATAGGTGATGGAAACGAACAGAGTTTAGATGCGGATTGAGCACCTAAAATCCTATAGAAATAAGCTATTAAGTTTTTTAAACCGCTTTTTTCGTTGGCTTGCGTTAAACTTAATTAAAACGGACGTCATGTTCTCAGGTCACTGGCGCCATCATCGTCCTCAAAGCAGAAATTGGCAACACCTCCCTCGCAACGCGCATCCACACCGGGCGAGCAGCCGCCGCGGTCGTCCTCATCCTCACCCCGGAGCGTCCTCACGAGGATCTCGCTTTGGCTCTAGCCACCCTCAACCGGACGTCCGCCTGGGTGCCTCGCGCCCCGCACCTCCTGCCTGGTAGCCTTGCTGTCAGCCCGTACGACGCGCTGCCGTTCCTGCACACTCTGTGGCGCCACCAGGTCGCCTCCGCCGCCGTCCTCGCGGGCTCCGACGCAGGCGTCTACACCGTGTGGTGGCGCCCCTACTCCGACCGCAAACACTGCTCTGGGCCGGAGGTCCCGATCTTCCGGTTCCACCACCCCAGCAGGACCGTCTTCACGACGAATATCTTTTCGTCCAAACCGCTGATGGATCTGCACGGCTGCCCTGTGCGGGTGGCCGCGATTCCCTGGACGGCGTACGTCATCTTGAAGAGCCCTGGTAAGAAGAATCTATCGCTTGAGGATTACGACGGGTTGGACATTCGCATGCTCGCGACAATCGCACGAAAGATGCGTCTCACTTTGGATTTCCTTCCGGACATCGCCATAGACTGGTCGGCGGCAGCTGAGATGGTGGTGAACGGGAAGGCTGATCTTAGCATCGGCGCGCAATATCCTGATCCTAATGTGTTCTTCCGTCTGGACTCGACGACGCCGTACTGGATTGACGTGGTCGTGTGGTGGGTGCCGGCCGGGGTTCGAATCCCGCGCTGGATGAATGTGGGACTCGCCTTTCGTCTGGAGGTGTGGATATACACGGTGCTCTCCATCGTCTCCGTATCTCTCACGTACAAACTTCTCCGCCACGTCGCTCTCTCTGGGCAGACAGACTCACGACTGCGACACTGGAGAGGGGAGCCTCCGGACCCGTTCATTGTATTCATCATCCTATTGTGCATCTCCTCCAGTCATCAGCCAATCACCTTACGCTTTCGTGTGGTGTTCCTTCTTTGGGTGTTGTGTAGTCTCATTCTAAATACCGCGTACCAGTGCCAGCTCATCAGTTCTCTCACCAATCCTGGGATGTTTCCGGGTATCGAGAATCTAGAAGAGCTTTGTGAAAGTGATCTGGATGTGGGTGTGGTGACCGATGGTGGCGATTTCTTCGAATGGTTCATGGTAGACAAGTTTGAGCCTCTGATTCCTCGCTACCAAGGTTGTCGAAACGTAACAATATGTTTAGAACGAGCTGCCGAGAAGCACGACATGGCTGTAGGAATAGATAAAATATATGTGGAAATGATGGCGGGGCATTTCACAAATGCAAATGGGAAGTTCCTTCTCCGTTACCTCTCGGATATTGTTTATTCCTTTAGTGTCCTCATGTTTTTACCGAAGTTCGGGATTCTGCAGGAAGGGTTCGACTTCGTGATTGCCGGGTTGATGCAAAGCGGTTTAGTCGCACGGTGGTGGGACGAAGTTGTGGGTGCAAAAATGTACAGACCTATCGGGGTGAAGGTGAAGCCCTTATCAGTCCTTCATCTCCAAGGGGCCTTCGTCGTGCTTGTCGGGTTACTTGTGATAGCAGTGTTGGTCTTTGTATTGGAAATGTCGTGGGAGCGGATTAGTCACCGATGTAAAGGTTTCACATTATGGTGCAGAAGAAGAATGTGGGGTATGCAGACCGGCAGGCTTTCTCGATCTACCAGATTTTCTCATTCATGGAACAGCACGAAGAAGAAGCAAACAATGTCATTTGGTTGGTTCAAGAAAGCCACAGATTGGCAGGTTGTTGAGAATACCAAAATTCGAAAAGCATGGTAATATTTGAAGGTGCTTAAAATGTGTTATTGTATTTCAAACAATTAACATATTCTCTCCTAAAGACGACAAAAGTGGTTCTGAGCAGTACATTCCAATCATGTATTAAAATGGTATTGCCTTGAGAACATTTCGATTTTATGGTCTGTGTTAGGTCATTTTTCTGACCTAAATCAGTGTTTATTTTTTACATTTCTGCATTTAATAAATATATTCAATTACTAATAGTACGTTGTTTTCTGAATAAAAAAATTTTTTTGGTAGGGTATAAAAAAATACAACAATATTTTATTAACTTTCATTTGATTCATATAAAAAGTATTTTTTTAAATGTCGGTTTTCTGTGATTTATAAATCCCCATTGGCAAATACTTTGAAATGTTCTAACATCACGTAAAATTTATTCCCGTTAAGTATATGTAAGAAACTTGTGTGCTAAAACAACACATACTCTCTCAATTGTATTTTCACTTAAAATTACGCGAAAAGTTTTCAAATTGTAGAAGATCTCATTTCAAAATTTATCTTTACGGAAAAGATTTCCTTAAAGGAAAAAAAATATGTATCTTCATAATTGTACTTGTATAAAGACGCCAGAAAAATTTTGAATTTATACAAAACCGGTGTTTTCAACAAACATGAAATCTGCACCATTCTCTTAAACGTCTCGCACACTATCCAACAACAAAATTTAAACAAAAACGATAGAGCCATTGTTTTTGAAAATTTGAAAAATGTCGCGGGAGCTTCATGTAAAGTACCCTCCAAAATTAAAATATCGGTTTCAACTTGAAGAGGCCGTGACATTAGTCAGATATGTTGCGGAATATCAATTTTGGAGAAAATTGGCTGAACGGTTTAGTCAATGGCGTTCTTCACAGACGGACAGAAAAACGGACGGACGAACAGATAGACGTTTTACCGTCATTCTATTTTTAAGTATCAAGGACTCACAAAACACGGATTCTAGCTCCAACACGTGTTAGAGTTTTTTATAAATTTAGCAGTTGGATTTATCCACTTTTCGTTACAAGGGCCCTGTAATAAGAGTTTTCCGAGACGGACTCTACTCCATAGCGAGAAAGTAAAACAATTCAGAATTCTCTAGCATATGCTGTGAAGAATTCAGCTGGTGCAGATGCAATTACGTCACCATACACTTTATCATCGTTCACAACTCGAACAAGAGGTGCTAAAACAGCACGTACTTTACATACAGTAAAATATTTAGACTCGCAAACTGTAGCTCTGAACCGTCCATCGCCGACGAGTCCCTCGTTTGCCCGGCAAGACGCTCACCGGAAAACATGGACCATACCAGAATTTTGATAAAAATAATCCTAGGGGACAGTTCATGTATCGTCTACCTTCACACACACCAAATTAAGGTTGATGCTGTGAATATAGGAAAGAAACTAAACAGATTTTTTGTTGGTAACATGGTGGATTTAATGTTAATAACTAGGGAACGGAATTTATTGTAATAAAAAATGCAAAATGTGTACACATATGTACTTATTTTTTCCAAAACATGTAAGAAAAACTAGAAAATATGTAAAATAAAAACCCATCGTTGTGTTTAAATGTAAATGAATTTGAGACGTTGTTTCGTCGTATGTATTTATTTTGGCATAAAGCTTTTTCGGACGCATTTGCGACCATCTTCAGTGCTACAAATAATAATAATAATAATAATAATAATAATAATAATAACAATGATAAGTAATAATAATATAATAAACAAATATAGGATATTATTATAAATGAAATTAGAATTTTAGTGAAATAGAAAATTTGGAGTATATATAAAAATAAGTTTGAATAGAAAGTACTAATAAAAGAAGAAAAGTAAATGAAATACAAATAATGTAGAAAAATAAATTTAAATTTAAATAAATTGAGATGAGCAAACTGACATACCGATTCTGAGGCGGTTGGGGGCCTCGCTCCAGACAAGACAGCGAGGGTGAAGGGCATTGCCCGCTATTTAAAAGACAGCTCTCAATGGAGAGGGGAAAGACCGCAGTTTTTTTTCGGAAAATGGCCATTGAAAAGGCCCAGCAGGGTAGCGGAAAAGAGGCGTGCTGATGGGTCAATGTGCGTGGGAAGCGGCGAGTTTCAAAAGGGGTGAGAGGGAAGGAATTTTTTCGTTGATATTAGTGTATTGGGGATTGTTAAATAAATTATTGATGAGAATGGTTTCTAATTGAAGTCTGTGAATGTATCTGTTTTCCATCTCCAAATATTTGACGTCACTGTCTGTATTAAAAGAGTGTTTTTGTTCTAAGATATGGCTGCCAAAGTGTGAGTGTGTTGTTTCGTGTGTAAGAGCATGCATGTGTTCTTTGATTAAAGGATCTTCCGGTCTGGCCAATGTATTGCGCATTGCAACTTCCACAGGAAATGGAGGGACTTGAGGATACCACATGATAGGGACTTGAGGATAGGATCTTTGTTGTGGGAAAATATGTTCTGGAGATTGTTTTGTGTGCTGTATGTGACGTGTATGTCAAATTGTCTGAGTTGTTTGGCAATGTTTAGTGACAGTGTTCCAAGGAAGGGGATGGTATATTGTTGTGCTTCTATCTTGTATATGTAGGAGTGAGAGATGTTAAGTTTTTTTTTTGTTAAGAGAGATAGTTTTCTTTTTGATAAGATTGTCAATTAAAGAACAACTATAACCATTGTTGATAGCTATTTGTTTTATGTTATGGATTTCTTTACTGATGTTCTGAGGGGAGAGAGGAATTGAAAATAATCTATGAACCATACTGTGGAATTCTGCGTACTTATGAGAGGGTGGATGTTGTGATGTGTTATGAATGACAGTGTCGGAGTGTAGGTTTCCTGTATATGTCGAAAACATGTCTGTCATTCAGTAAAGTGATGGACAAGTTTAGAAAGTTAAAAGTTCTATTTTCATTTTCTTTTTCCACAGTGAATTGTATATTGGAATGTATAGAATTTAGGAAGTCCGTAAAGTTTTTCAATTGTCTGAAAGTGCCGGTCCAAAGTACTATGATGTCATCAACGTATCTGCACCAATAATTGCACAGAAAAGGCGAAAATGCACAGAAAATGTTCATATTATATCCGTCTATTTCTATCCTCATAAAGGAAAAATATTTTCACACAAACTTGCTGAAAATGATTTAAATATACTGAAAATTGAGTATATAATTATTTATGAAATATAAAAAAATATTTCAATATACAGTTTTAACAGTCCCCCATTGGTTTTCTCCTGGTTTGATATGGTACTGTTGGTATTGGTACGCTACTGTTAAGTCATGTCCTTGCTTTTAAATAAATATGTACGCATATACCGTATTGTGTTTAATCGCTTTTTTTCTATAACTAGAATCGAGTCTGGAGGATTTGACGTCCAAATTATTGACGCTCTTCTGTATCATTGAATTATCATAGTTCTACCAGGAGATTGTGGTACAATTTAAACAGCAAAGCTCATTTCAGTTGCAGCTCATTTGCAAACGTTATGTGGTGCAATACCTTCATGGTTGACATAGATTAATTGTTAATTCTGCAATTAAGTATAGTAACTTGATGGCAGAATATCTTAACCATACATACATTAAACTTACATTCATTAACAAAAAGTTACAAAAACGGAGTTAATTATAATAATAATAATAATAATAATAATAATAATAATAATAATAATAATAATAAATAGTGCATAAAATCACCACGCAAATCTTACTCCACTTCACTTCACTGCACAACACTTAACCGTGACGCATTTATTTCACACACGCTTCTTCTTCTCGCATTCCCTTTCCTCCACTTCACGTCATAACACTACACTGCACTGTACTACATGAATAATAATAAAACGATACCAATAATAATAAAGATAATAATAACAATACTACTACAACTGATATTTATACTAAGAATTAAACAACTTACTTTGTAGGAAATACTACTAATCTAACAGTGGAAAATTAACATTAATTGACATGAACATTGACACGAACATTTGTTTTATATATTATTATTATAGATGAGATAAGATACAATCCTATTATTTGAACTCGAATAACAAAATAAGTGGTTAATCAGCATGGAATTTCTTGCAGAAAAATTTTAATAAGTGTCAAATTAGCCCAGCATATCGTGGTAAATAGATATAGAAAATAAAACTCTGTTAACTTATAAATAGAGAGTTTGTGGTATTTTCTTGGATAGCATATGAGTTTGCCGTTTTTGCTTGTTAGTTTTTTTCTGTAATATACGCTCTCTTCAAGCCAGAAGCGACCGCTACTCTACGCGATTTGCTAAAATTAGATTGTAACATGTGTGTGGTATGCTATACAAGTTTTCTGGGAAACCGGCATCCGGCGTGCGGATGGTAGATAAGAATTCTTGTACGAGATACACGGTATCGTCAGAGATGAGGATGAACGCCATGTTCAAACACGCGGATGACGTTACTGCGAGTGGTATGTTTGTGTATTTCTTTGGCACTTTTTTATCGGTCGAGTTCCAAGAACGCCGCTCTATCCTATTTTTGCTCTTATTTTTAACGGGCCTGTGCCTGCGAACAGTTTGAGAACAAGGCAGTCGAGAAGCAGAAGCAGAGTGAAATTGCGAGAAACAGAAGCAAAGTGAAATTGTGATTGTGATAGTGAATACTGAACTAACACCATTAGGATTCTAGTAACAGCAATAAAATGTACCTAATGCGCAGTGTAATAGAATATCTCTCGGAAGAAATGCAGAGTAACGATGTGGTTTTGTAACGTAAGTAAAAATTTAATTACTATAATCAATTAACTAAATTGTATTTACGAAACAAATTTGTTTGATTTATCGCAAAATGAACGTAAATAAGAGTTTTCAAAATAATGTAGGTTTATTATTATTATTATTACTATTATTGTTATTGTTATTATTATTATACTCGTTTCTTACAGTGTTATAATGAATTTATATTATCGCCAGCCTGGGAACTCGACCTTGAAGTCGTCTCTCATACATTTCTCCATGTCTTCGAGATGCATGGAAATAATTACTTCTCTGATATTATGTATCATTGCCTGAATACCAATGAGTACCGTTTTCTTCACATATGTGACTTATGAAGTAAGTACCGAAATAAGGAATGCAGATCTTACTTAATATAATATTATTGACTCCTAATTAATATGATGCATCTCAAAAAATGTCCTGAATGATAAGTTATTAGTCACTATTAATTCCGAGTGTGAATCCATTCACACTAATACACTACTTCTTTGGAGAATATGCGTATTTCTTAAAACGTAAAATGCAGATAAATAGTAAACTAATAGCTACACATGTGTCAATTTCATTAAAAGAGTGATGAGCAGGGCTATGATCTGTATATGAATATATATGTTCCTTAATTAGTTCCAATCAAAATTTGTTCAATATTTGGTCATATGTTTTCGGATTAGGATTTAATGTGATGTGAAATATATTTTATAATCAGTTTTTACTCTGACTGCGTAGTTCAGTGCATATATTTTTCATATTTAGGAAAAACTAACATATTGTAACTTATTTCAAATATTTAATTGATATTATTTTGATTCAAATTATTATTGTATAACTGTCTTAAAGATTTAATGCAATTTTAAGTTGTTTATTAGTATATCTAGATTTAACTTTAAAAGATAGTGCGATGATCATGATTAAAATAACTTCTAAGTTTTAACTAGTACAATGAAATATTAAGAGATTGAAGTCGGAATTTCATATTCTTTCTTTCTTTATTTATTTATTTAGTCAAAAACAGTCAAAAACTGTATGTGACGTATGAGGGAGAAAATTATCTGCGCACGCTTTTTTGAGTTTCAGAATCCCTTCCCAATTTAACTATTAATAGTTGAAAGATGAAAAAAAATAATAACAACAACAACAAATTTAAAAAAAGCGAGGGATTAACATTTCAAAAACTAGATATTTTCGTTGCCATAGTTATAGATAGCCATGCGTTATAGAAAACTTATTTTTAACGGTAAAGGAACAAACATTTGATTTTTCTGTATTGTTAACAAAAAAGAAACTCACCCTAAACTCTACTACCACTACAAGCAAAAGGAAAGTTCAACAAAACGTGCGCATAGTGAAGCTACATTTACGTCCAGAAGCAAATCAAGGGGCCATCTCAGCATTTGCTCAATGGATCAGGGAAACTGGACAAAAACTCGATCGAGATGGGAGTCATTGACTCGGAAGTACATTATTTGTTACAAGCATATTGAGTCTTTTTTTAAATTATATAATTCAAATGTAGACTAATTCATTATACTATATTTTGTTGTTGTTAAAGTAAACATTATTTTTCTTTTTGATGATCAGTATAGTCTCTAATTGTATAGAAACAGTTTTGCAGCAGAAAAGATTTTACTTTTAACTTCAATTTGTGTACCAATTTTAATTGTTTATTTTATCTGGCAATGCGTTGTAAAGTAACGTACATGTATTGTATGTGGATTTATTGTAGTGAGCTGTTGATACTGACACTTGATGAACATGATTTCTCCGTCGAGTGTTGTAACTATAAATATCAGTATTACATGAAAATAAGTCCCCATCGTTAAGAAGTCAGTTTTGACAAATACTACAGATTCATAAATAAATAGGAAAGGCAATGATAAGATTCAAATCTCAATGAAAAGAGGCTTGCACGGATCACGTGGATGGGATTTTTTCATTATTCGGATAATTTTCTTTTGCAATCTAAATGCCTGGGAACTAAAGGATGAGCTTCCCCAGAATATTATGCCATATCTGAGGCGGGAATGTACGTTTGCAAAATACACGCAACGAGCTGCATGAAGGCTGACAGAATTAGAAAGAATTCTGAATGCATAACATAATGAGCTTAATTTCGTGTTCAATTCTGATATATGTACATTTATATTACATGTTATATGTACATGTATATATGTACAGTTATAGGTATTTAAAATTTAAGACAGTGCTTTGATAAATGCTTAACATTGTCTGGCAAAATCTCCCTTGTTAGAAGGGCTCAAGAGAACAAGGGTTTATTCTAGTACATTGACGTTGTAGTGAGATATTGAGTTTTTTTACTATAACTTTCATAATATAATACTGTACACCTTAAAACATTTAAACGCACTATACTTGCATATAAGCCCACACTATATTTAAATAAGATATTCCACTAAAAGAATAATATTTAAAGTAATATTTAATTATAAATCAATTTCACAAAAATGTGGGATAACCCTTTGTACTACTGAGCCCTTCAATTAAGGATCTTACTTTTAGCAACACAAGGAGGTCCAGTCTGTCTTAGGACAAGAAGTGATTAGATGTTATTTTATGGTTAATATTAAAAATAAGCTATTTGGTCACTTAATTTGGGTAGCTTATGCGCACAGTTATATCTTTTTACTCAATTTCTTGTTCGTATGTTATTAAATTTTTTGAATATTTTAGTCCATATGTATGTACTTCATGCTTTATTAGTGTTATTCTATACACGTACATCTTAACCCTGGTAATGAGTAAATACTGAAGTAATACAGTGAGTGT
Source organism: Teleogryllus oceanicus (assembly GCA_964035755.1). Taxonomy (NCBI): domain Eukaryota; kingdom Metazoa; phylum Arthropoda; class Insecta; order Orthoptera; family Gryllidae; genus Teleogryllus; species Teleogryllus oceanicus. The sequence goes on along the minus strand of CAXIVR010000014.1, from coordinate 30,405,581 downwards.
TCAATGAGAAATTTTCTTAAAGGTTTCAGCCCAGAATCGCTGCACTAAGCAGAGTGTCGCAACATTTCAAACAAAAAATCACTTTTAACATTTGTCTTTGAGTGGCTACTTAAATGAAGGAAACACGAAATACTTTTTTCCAGAAATGTCATTTATAATAGTGTAATACAATATAATTACACTTTATGAAAATTGAGTTGTGTAAGTGTGAAAATAAGACATTAAATTTATGTACTTGTTACATGTTGCAATAACATATTAATATAGTATTTTCTAAAGCTTCAGGAAAAATGTAAAAACGCTTTAAAACTACTTGAATATATCACTTTTAGATAACCATAGTATTCATGCATTTAATTGTGTTATAATTATTCAGTTTTGGTTACCATATACCTACTACATGCAGTTAACTCGGTTAAAGAGATACTTTCCTTGTTGCATCGTCAAAACGTCAGAACATCGTTTCATTCAATTACTCTTTTTTTGAAACATATTTTCTAAAAATTGTATCTTCACAATTGTAGATGTAGGAATATACGAAAAAAATTTAAATTTTAATAAAAAATTTAAATTTAAAATAAAATAATGATTTCAACGAATATTAGGCCTACACCATTCTCTTAAACGTCCTTGACAATATCCAACTACCAAATTGATGGAACAATTTTTTTTAATGTCCCAGAGACTTCACGTAAAGAACCCTCCAAAATTAAAATATTGGTTTGAAATTTAAGGAGCCGTCAGTTAGATCGATTGGGGAAAATCAATTTTGGAGAAAATCGGCTGAACGGTTTAGCATTGTTCACATACAGACGTTCTGTCGTCACTCGATTTTCGGTATCAAGGACCCACAAAACATGAATTCTGGCTATAACATCTGTTAGAGGATCTTTTTCTAAATTTAACAACTGGATTTATCCAAGTTTTTTTATCAGGACGTGGAAATATGAGTTTTTCTGCACAAAATTTGCCGTTTTATTCCCGAAGCATTTCATAACCTCCGCTTTACTGCATAAGCGGTAGCGAAAGTGAAACTTAGACCTTTAAATAAGATCACGTACGTATTTTCGAAAATTGCAAAAAATTAACCTTTCAAAAGTACAACATTGATGATAAATATTTTTCTTGTCGAAATCTGTTCGAAACTAACTGTGTGACAATAACATATACTCTTGCATTATTTCTAACTCTTCACGTTTCGAAAATTCTGATAGTTAAACGAAAATGAGATATTTATGATTTTTCAACTGGTTTTTTCCCTACCTGTAGAAACAAATTGGAACATTTTTAAAATTTTTTTAATAATAAAATTGCATTAAATTGTTACAGAAAGTACGGGAAAAATTGTTTTTAAAATTCATTTAAATTAAAAAATATAGACGTTAATATTGTCTTCTTGAAATGTTAATTTTTGTTACTTTTCGAAAAGAATTTTTTTTCAAAAATTGGATCAGCGTACTTTTTTTTACCGTTCTTTGGTAGTACATACAGGAATCGATTCATTCACTTAACTGTTACCAGTACCCGACAAAATGTTTATGACAAAAATTGCCACTTTCAGCTATAGTATTAGGATACTATTTGCCACATCGGTGCGTAATAGAATAGAAAATATAAAGTAGCAGAAATTCGGGAGTGCCATTTAGAGAACATTTTGAGGTCGCAAAACCGTTATTTGTTTTCGGATTCTTGAAAATATTCGGGGAAAATTTGAGAGCAAACACTTCGGCAAAGACTCAAACGTTACTCTACAATAATAGGCATTCAGAAATACATTTTTATATATTAGGATAATGATCATTTCCAAAAGTGAATTAAAAAATAAATATAAAATTTGTTTTATTTACAGGCATTTACTGCGAGCTTCATACGAGTTGGACATTTGTTTCAAGATCTCCACGTCAGAATTATTTCAACAAGTGAAGTGTAATATACGTATACGAGAATTTAAGATATTTATACATAAAATATTTACTTTTCTTGTTGTCAGATTGAAGTGTATTTTCTTTGGTAAGCAAATTTAGAAACAAAATTGTTCGTGCATTCAAAATTTAGTTCATTTAATCATTAAGATTTCGTGATTGTAAAAAACCGAATGTTGATGTGTTCGTAAAAAACCTAAAACATGAATTTTATAGACTACAGTTTGCTAATGTTCTAATTACTTAATGCTATTTTGACAGTGAAAGATTTGTCAAAACAAAGGACATGAGAATCCTATTCAATTTTGTGTTCAATATTTGACGATTTCAATCATTTTGACAAATATGAATAATATATATTAAAACGAAAAAAGATAGCGAAGTCAATAAAGGGTGGTTTTTAAATGATACAAATATTTAGTATCATTAGAAATAACGCAATATTATTAAACATTTGGAGAGTTTGAAAAAACATGTCTTACACATAATTACAAAATTTTGTTAAAAACGGAGAAAATGATTGCTACTCGTGGTAAAGTCATTACTAGTCCTTGTGTATTAATAGAAAACTTCTATGCGGTTATTGCAGTTTTATGTTTGTATATCGTTGTCTCACATTAAATTACATCTTCAACAACAGTATACAAATGATAGTTGCACGAATATTATGTGCAGAGAAAACTTTTTAAGAACTCATATTATATGTATAAACTACGCATGTGACTTGTGTTAAAAATGTTAGAAAATTTTTATATGGCTTAATTGATTACATCCTTGCTATAAAATGGAAGAAACAGTTGACGGTAAAGTTACTATCAAAGAATATCCTTTAATTTGCAAAGATGTTCTGAAAGTAGACAGTAAATTGCGTATGGGGAAAGAACTTTGCAAAGACGCGTTCAAAGCGTTAACAACAAATAATAATGAATCATGTCAAATTGAAATTGATACGGATGCTTTTCCAAATGCATACGAATTGGCTCAAATTTCCAATTTAATATATACGGATAAACTTGGAGGTGAAGCTGATGATAGTTACGGAGACAGGTTGAATTTACCGTCAGGTTGGCAACTGCTTACTACTGCTACCAACGCTGATGGGTTAAACGGATACTTTGGAGCGGCATTTGTAAACACGATCAAGAGACAAATTGTGGTGGCACACCGCGGATCAAGTGTAACAAACATTGGTTCTCTTTGGACCGATGTTTTTGGGGTCGTTTTTCAAAACTACGTTGCGAGGATGAGTTCTGCAGTTACTTTCTCCGAATATATCACAAACATTTTACGTGACGTCCCTTCTGTAGGTCTCACTTTCACAGGGCATTCGCTTGGTGGTTGGTTAGCACAGGTCACGTGTTTCACCTCCATGTTTCTGCGCAGGAAAGACTCTGGTTTCGTCAAGAATAACTCCTCTCAAGCTATTCACTCACACACGGTAGTCTTCGACAGCCCAGGCTGCCGTGATATGTTGCTCAAACTCAAAGAATCCTACGATTTGCGCTATGACAGCTCAATTTCTTTCGACAATCTGGATATCACAACTTATCTTTCCGCTCCCAACAGATTTAACACTATTAACGTTCATTTTGGTACCATTTATCGAATATTTCCCGACCTTTCCGATATGAACTTTTTAGAGAAGAAATGGTTTCTTTACACTGTAGCAGTACATCGCATGCATAAAATCGCACGTGTGTTTGAGAGAGAAACAGGAGAAGTTGGTACTGACGAACACGGACATCTGAAAGTGCAGGAAGTGACAGACTGGCCCATTTCTGGTGCACTGCGTGGGGGAGAAGAATATGATAATTTTTTTAAGTGGGCCAAACCATTTAACAATTATCACCCTAATTTAAAGGATGAAACATTTACTAGCAATCAAAATATAAGTTTACGCTACAGAACAAAGGAATATGATAAAAACGAGCGTTCCCTTAGAATATTCGCCCCGAATGAATTACAGTTTTTAAAATGGTGGTTATCAATGAAACAGTGGTGGACGTCAATGCGAAATGTTAATGTAGACAAATTAAAAGAGTTCATTATAAAACATGATCTAGGAGATTACAAAAGTCTGTTCCCGAATTTTGAAATTCATAATGCTAGGCACATACTGAAATGTGATTCCTTATCACTTTTAATAAACCGAACTAAACAATTGTTTCGGTTGTTCTCTACTGAACTTATGGTGACAGTCAAAGAACAGTTTGCACCTTTTTCGGTCATTAAATCAATGTTCATGGTTTTTGACTCCGCGATTAACTACGACGTCAAATTTGATGATAATGACGTCGTTGGATTGCGAGAATTCTTGACTTCGGAAACTCAACGTGTATTGTGTGTTACAACTTTTGATGTCGAATTTGAAAAGATTAGAATGTATAAACTGTGTGAACGTATTCAGGATGAACTGAATCCTAATATGCTTTCCCATGACTGGAGTAAATCTTCTGGAAATAGTCACAGAATCGTGGTAGGTTGGCAACAGTTATTAAGCTTAGACAATCTTGTGGATATTTCGGGCATAATGAAAGCAGAATTAAAATATGATTTGATAATTATTGTATATGCTTCACAAAAAGAGATTAATGAAGAAAGCCAAGTTGTTCTTGACAAATTGTTTTCAGTTATTGAACATAGAGGAAACGAGGAAAAACATAGGAAAATTATTTTTATAATTTCAAACCTGAGTGATTTAAATGAATTTATTTTATTGTACCGGAATGTTGGTAAATTTACAACTCATATAAAAGCAAATTCGATTTCTTTTTCGGATCTATCGCAAAAGTCCCAACAAGATTTACTGCAGAAACCGCTTATTTCTCTTCATGGTACAGAGTATACTTTGGCAGATATGTTCAAAATACGTACAGCAAGCATTGATGCAGAAGTCATAGACCGCGTTAATCAAATTATTGATTCTAATTTTTTAAAAACTATTCTTGATCCAAGTATGAAGGTAGTCCAAATTCAACACAAATTAATGGAATTTTATGATCAAGAAGTTTCGTACGTTAAAATTGGCAGAGAAGTTTCTAAACAAAGTGCTGTGGATTTTCTCTTGAACGCAAAACATATATTGAAATTCTTTACAAGTCAGGTAATTTTCTTCATCAGCGACATTCCAGGCTGCAACCTCACAGTACAGATAGATCAAAGGAACTACTCAACAGAATTATTCAAATGCTTACAAATCACTGACGAATCAAAAAAGAATCAAATGCTAGATGCTATAGATAACACTATTTTTATTACTACTAATCAAGGCAATATTAACCTGGAGTTTAAGCAGTTTTGCCGTGATCCAAAATATTCGGAGAGTACAGTGTTTTGGTTAAAAATAAATGAGGTTAACGCAACATGGCAGCAAGTTTATGATAACTGTTTATACATTAGAAGAAAATTTAACTCTGAAACTCTTATTAAGTTAGACATAATTGAACAAATTTTAGATAGTTCTAATTCTGACTGTTATATTTTCAGTAACGGTTCTAAAAGGACTCTGATAGATATGTTTTCGGTTCCGCAGGACCAGATAAGAAAGTTCGCGAATAGAATAATTACACCTGGTAAAGAACGTTTAGAAACACAAAATTTATTAAGAGAAGTTCTTTTAGGAAGAAAGGAGCAGTTCACTTGATAAAAGTAGAGAAACAAACAAAAAAGCTCATTTGGCAGAAGTCTTCTGGGTCATTAGATAATATAAGAGACTATACTGTAGCAGATAATTTTACAGTTGATGAACAAAGTTTTTGCAAAAGAGATAATAAGATGGTAATTCTTAGTGGTGATCCTGCGATAGGTAAATCGATTTCATTGTGTAGCTTATCCAGACAAGTGAAGTTTACTTGGGTGGTCCACAAAGATCTTAAAAATTACCAACCCATTATTAATCTTCCATCTAATATGAACGTCGATGATGTTGTAGGGTTCTTGATGGAAACTGACAGCTTTATACAAGACAATACGTCTGCAATATTAATGAAGGCATGCCTCACAGAAAACGATGCTATCCCGGTTCTAGTGATATTCGATGGGTTTGACGAAATTAAGAAAGTGTCGTTACAGAACAAAAAGTTTACCAAAAATGATCATCAAATGGCTCAAACAAAAGTACTTCGATTATTAGAATTCTTGAAAAACCACACGAGAGCAATTATTTGGGTCACTACTCGTACAATGCACAGTAGAATGTTAGAAAACCAGTTTTCAATATTTTCTACAAAGTTTCAAGAGTTGAGAATAGAAGAAGTTAAAGAGTACTTGAAAAGATTTTGGGTAGCTCGCTTAAGTACTGAATTGAAAGCGTACAATAAAAGAGAAGAGGAAATACTAATAAGTTATCTTGATGTGTTATTGGCTGAAGGGAAATCAATATTCGGAAAGGAAATAAGCACGCATATAGGTGTTGCATTACAAATGCGTATGATTGCAGAGATAACGCAACCACATGTCAAAATGTTTCACAAAACAGACTTAAGAATTTCATTAGGTATAGACAACTCACTGCAGATTAAAAATATATTTGATTTGTACGAACGTTTCATACAAGTCAAGTTCGATGTATTTGCTCAAAAGTTTATTATTTCCCCACAAAACGGAAAATGGAGAAATGAACTAAACAACGACCATAAGTATCTGTCATTTCAATTGCTATTCCCAGAAGATGCAAAAGAGTTTTTGGGAGATAAGATTGTGCGTTTCAGTAAAGAAAACTGGGCCGAGGAGAAAGTAGAACTTAATCGAGTCGGTTTGCTTATATTCAATATGAAAGGAGAATTTGATTTCCTGCATCACACTTTTGCGGAGTTTTTTGTTGCAGAACTTTTTGTTTCCTGGATTTTAAAAGGGCATGGTCATAGAAAATATCCAGAGTTTTTAATATCAAAAATTTTATTGCATTCCGATTATAGAGTTATAAGAATTTTTCTTAACAGTCACTTGTCTCTTTATCCAATGCCGCCCAATACACTTAAATATTTTGGAAAACGTTTTATTACTGCGTGGCAAAAGGACAGAACAAGTTTTTTCAATAAAAAGCGTCAGACAGCATTACATGTGGCTTCGGCAGAAAATTGTGGGCATTTAGTTGGGCTAATCCTGTCTATTTTAGATGCTAACAAATTAGCTCTTGGATCGCCTGACTGTCTAACATCTACTGCCCTTGTTGCTACTCGTGATCAAGGTAAAAAGACTGCGTTGTATTTGGCTTCAAAATACCACTGTAAAGAATCTATGTATGCATTCTTGGAGTACCTTCGAAAGTGTAATTCTGAAATAGCTCAACAGCAAATTTTGTTGTGCACATTATATAGAAAATCTGGAGAAGATGATCCTAACGTAGAATACTTACTGAGAAGCATACAGAAAGTTGGTTATGAAAGAATTAATCTCATATGCTCCAGCATTTATGGTAATTGGGATTCCATTACTGAGTTTCTTACAAATGCACGGCGCGATTTGTTCAAAGATTTTCTCTTTTCAGGTTTTTATACGACTATTGATCAATATCTTTTAATGATTCACAAGCCCTTGGATGCTGAAGTTAAAAATATATGAAATGTTTTGAAATTGCTATTAATAGACTTAAAGGTGAATAGACTTAATTACTTCGAATGGAGTTAATAGACTTAGGTGAATAAAATCTCTGACGTTTACTTTTACTATGAAACAATGTAAACTATTTGCGAGACACTTCAATTAATTACATTAAATAACAGATGTAGTAATCCAAGGAGAGGATTATTAAACCAAACTCTGAAAAGTCTGTGTCCACAGTAAATTTACAAACAGATTCAAAGAAATGAACCTAAAGAACGACTTTTACCAAATATGTAATGCGTCAGAGTTTTAAACAAAAAGACGTAGATAGACATTCATTTTCAGTTACGAAAATAAGCAAATATAGGCTTTTCTTGGAATTAAAAAACGCTAAATTTTTAAATGTGTATACTGTTGTTTTTATCTTACAGATATTGTAACTAACGATAAATTTTCTACAGCTACAATTCTCTGCTTGTAAATTATCTTTTAAGAACATCATTGAACATTTTTATAAATTTCTTAAAAATGTCATTAATTTTAAACGATTTTAATCACATTGTTGATATAAAATTTAGCAATATTTTTCTCCTAAAAAGAATTCTAGGGAGGTTCACTATCGATCAAGAAGTTGAATTCTTGAGAATGTTTAAGTAGAGTAAAATCATAATATTAATAATTTACGGCTACAAAGTTGACATGTCTGCCTGAGTAATAATTATTAGAAACACTATTCGGAAATTGATAATATTGTTGGGATGGAAAATAAATGTAAATTTACAGAAAAAAGATCATCGAAGCTATAGCTTCAAAATGAATTACGCATCTGTATTGATCTAGTAATTTTCAAATCATTTTATCATCTGTAGTAATAACATTGCATAAACCAGAGGGACAATATTCTCTTTTATTTACCATTGCAGATAAATAAAAATTCCGAGTTGTTTAAAACTGTAATTAGGGTTAGTATTGGTAATATAATAATACTTTAATTGAAACAAATATGTAATATATCATGGTGACTGTCTCTTTTGAACTGTTCGTATTACTCACACCTGTCTTACTCACACCACGTTTAATTGAGTATGTAAATATACAAACCAAAAATATAAATATTGTACATTACACAATGAAGATTGATTGTAATATGATCAAGATGTTTTATGTAATTTTTGTAATAAAAATCCTCAAAATATTTTTGTTACTGTTTTTTATAATACTGAACTGTTATCTCTACAAAAAGTATTTGAGTAACTGCGAGGGGTTGCCTGTTAGTCCTTTGTGCGTCTCGTCTCTAACTCACTGTTAGACCACTTCTCAACTTTCAATGCAGCTAAAGTCTAACGGTTTTGCTTCATATAAAATAAAAGTTCATGTAACCACCGTTTGACGCTTTGGAGCGCTCTAGTAGTATAACGTAGCAACATAACAATCAATTAACACTAAAAGTTGCAAAAATATGCTGCCAGAGGGTTCCAACAATGACTGTGCATGCACGACCGCGAGGACAATGAGCGAGCGCTATGCGCACAAAATGAATTTGGCAGTTGTTGTGTTAATATACGTTTAATTGAGTATGTAAATATACGAAACAAAAATAAAAATATTGTACATCACCCAAGGTCGATTGATTGTACCATGATCAAGATGTTTTATGTAATTTTTGTAATAAAAATCCTAAAAATATTTTTGTTACTGTTTTTTATAATACTGAACTGTTATCTCAACAAAAAGTATTTGAGTAACTGCGAAGAGTCGCCCGTTAGTCCTTTGTAGATTAGGTTCTTACTGGCGAATAAACACACACACACAAAAAAAAAAACACAGAAAAATCTGAAACCCTATCCAAAATGTAAAAGCAAATTTGGGCTCTTGGGAAAAAATACTCCCGCATTTATATTCCAAAATTCAGACCATACAAGGAGAACCAATTAACATTGGTTCTTAGGGCGAATATACATAATAATAAAAAAAAACACAGAAAAAATATGAATCCCTACACAAAATATAAGAATAATTTTGGGCTCTGCGAGTAAATTACTCCTGTATTTATATTTTAAAATTCAGGGCTTTACAAAGAGCAACAATTAACATTGGTTCTTATAGAACGTCAGTAATGCTTCATCACTTCCGAAAAACCGAAAAGTTCTTGCGTCATAGTTTTGGGCTAACTTCAGCCCCCTCCCAACACTCCGAAGGATGGTAAAGCTAGCACATCCACTTCCTCAAAGTTCAAAAGTTTTTTGTACGGTCGATGCAAGTGCATTTTCAGCTCCCTAGGGCCACTTTTCATAATTACAAAACTTACCCCTAAATAGAATGGAAAATAAAAAAAACATTTTTTCAAAACTCAAAAATTCTTGCGCCAATATTCTGGGCTAATTTTGGACTTCTCAGTGACACCAAAAACATTATTTTTGGTACCTCACAACCCCCGAAATTAATCTTTGAAAATAGGGGGTGGTAAAGTTAGAACCCCCTTTTACTCAAAATTCAAAATGTTTGTACGATCTAAACAAATGAATTTGGGGCTTCTGTGAACCACTAATCAAAATTTCGAAACACCCCTCTATGAGAAAACAAAAAATCAAAATTCCAATTTCCCAAAATTAAAAATTCTTGCGCCATAATCTATGCTAATTTTGAGCTCTTAAGTGACACCAAGACAATAATATCTGATACCCACAAGACACCGAAATGAAGGTTTCAAACTAGTGGACGATAAACGTAGCACCTCTACTTAATACAAAGCAACCCCTAATTAAGAAAATAAAAATTAGAAACCACCATAATATTTCTAAACACTTATTTTGGATGTGGCTTCAGCAGAAAATTGTGTTATGAGAAATCGGCAGAAAAGTCGGTTATGAAAGAATTAATCTAATATCTCCAGTATTAAAGGTCGTTGGGATCATATTACTGAATTTATAACAAATGCACGACGCGATTTGTTTAAAGATTTTCTCTTTTTAGGTTTATATACGACTATTGATCAATATCTTTTAAAGATTCACTAGCCCTTCGATGCTAAAATTGAAAATATACGAAGTGTTTTGAAATTGCTTTTAATACACATGAAATCAGGTGAATAAAATCTCAGGCATTTACTTACTCTGAAACGATCTAAACTACTTGCGAGAGACATTTGTGTTAATTACATTAAATCCTCCGCCCTCGCCTCCGCCCTTGCCTCTGCCCTCGTCTCCGCCCGCGCCTCCGCCCGCGCCTCCGCCCGCGCCTCCGCCCGCGCCTCCGCCCGCGCCTCCGCCCGCGCCTCCGCCCGCACCTCCGCCTCCGCCTTCGCCTCCGCCTTCGCCTCCGCCCACGCTTCCTCCTGGTCTTTGCCCCCACATTAGACTCCGTCAGAACCCTTACCATCTCCGACGCCTTGTAAATGCGCCTAGAACTACAATAATACTCTAGGCATTTTGATACTCAACTAAATTAACAACACACATTTAATTCTTTTAATAATTTGTTCCCAATGTGAAACTTAAATACACAATATGTCAATACCCCCTCTTGCCCCTCTCTCCCTAAGGCTTTGTTTTTCAGGAAGGAATGGGAGCCATGTGGTGAGCTGCTATGACATCACTTCATACCGGGAGTTATTCCCAAGGCGAGCGGCATGAAGCGTCGCAAATCTTTCCGGCAGCGACCTCTAAATAAGCTACCGAATGCAGGTGAGGGGCCTAGTTACACGGGACCGCCGAAGCCAGAAGAAATAGAGGAAAAGTGATCAAGCTGCAGAGAAGAAATGAACCAGAGGCAGTGGAGAAGTGAGCCAGGAGCAGAAGAGGAGTGAGCCAGTGAAAAGAATTGAGAGAAGAAATGAGCCAGAGGCAGTAGAAAATGACAGGGCAGAGAGAGAAGAAATGAACCAGAGGTAGAGAAGTGAGCCAGAGGCAGAGGCAAAGTGAACCAGCATCGGAGAAGCAGTGAAGCGGACCTGAAGACATACATGAGATGGGAAGCGGATGCACATGTGAGAGTTCTGCTGCTGCACTGCCGCCTCTGCCGGAGCACCTGTTCCAAGCAGCGATGGGGTAAGAGGTAGCCATCTGTGAAGCTCGACTGCAGTGTACGTCGGTCACCTGGCCTATCCCCCTCCCTCCCCTCCCTCTCTCTCTCTCTCTCTCTCTCTCTCTTTCTCTCTCTCTTTCTCTCTCTCTTTCTCTCTCTCTTTCTCTCTCTTTTCTCTCTCTCTTCTCTCTCTCTTTCCTCTCTCTTTCTCTCTCTCTTCTCTCTCTTCTCTTTTCTCTCTCTTTCTCTCTTTCTCTCTTCTCTCTCTATTCTCTTTCTCTCTCATTCTCTTTTCTCTCTCTTTCTTTCTCTCTCTCATTCTCTTTCTTCTCTCTCTCATTCTCTTTCTTTCTCTCTCATTCTCTTTCTCTCTCTCTCATTCTCTTTCTCTCTCTCATTCTCTTTCTCTCTCTCATTCTCTTCTCTTTCTCATTCTCTTTCTCATTCTCTTTCTCATTCTCTTTCTCATTCTCTTTCTCATTCTCTTTCTCATTCTCTTTCTCTCTCTCTCTTCTCTCCTTCTCTTTCTCATTCTCTTTCTCTCTCTCTCTTTCTCTTCTCTTTCTCTCTCTCTTTCTCTCTCTCTTCTCTCTCTTCTCTTTCTCTCTCTCATTCTCTTTCTCTCTCCTCATTCTCTCTTCTCTCTCTCATTCTCTTTCTCTCTCTCTATTCTCTTTCTCTTGGAATTTGGAGCCGTTTTTGAGGAATTTTTGAAAATGTCTGAAAGGCGTCATGTAAAGTACCCTCAAATTTTAAAGAATGTTTTTCAAAATGTCAAAGCTTTAACTAGAGCCAGATAGACAGAGGTTTCTTCAATTTGGAAACGATCGTATGCTTGGTTTGGGCGCTAGTAGTGTTCACAGACGGACGTTTGAAAAAAAAAACACTTTTTGACTATCAGAGGAGCTCAAAGCGTGTAATTTAAAAATATACTTAATTCCATGTAGGTCATCATTAATAATACTGGGACTTTTATCATCATCATCATTATTATTACTATTATTATTATTATTATTATTATTATTATTATTATTATTATTAGTTACATTATTATAATCGTTAGTATTATTAATAATATGGTCATGTCCCTTGTACAGTGAAGTGAAGTGTAGTGTGGTGGAAGCATGGGAGGGGCGGGGAGTGCAGTGTAGTGCAGCGCAGTGAAATAAAGTCAAGTGAAGTGGAGTGAAGTGTTAAGCTGTAAGTCAACTTACAGATAACTCAAAATTAATTATAACTAGGATATCAATTTCTAATTCTAATTGTCATTATATTTGTAAATATTCGTAATAGTTTTGTAATTGTAGTATATCTACGTGTAATAATGTTTGCCATCGAGCATTAGCTCAAAGCGAACTTTAATAAATCTATCTATCTATCTATCTATTTCCGTTGAAATCTCGAAATCAATTTTCCGCAGCATCACATAACTTTCTCTATACTACGCATATTACTCCGATATACGTATCTATACGAGAAAGTAAAAAGACTTTGTAAGGCAAATGGCGACGTTGCCAATTGGGAAAATTAGTGTCCAACAGGATTCAACCAATCGATAATAATTATGAGGAATAATTGTTTTCTCGCGTGAAGAATCCACTCGGTTGTTATTGTACTTACGTTACCCTGGGTTACCTGTTTAACACTTTTTGAAGTCTGTTTTGCGATTCGCGTTTAGAGAACACTCACTGAGTTTTGGGTGTATATAAGCCGTTTGCTAATGCCTTGAAGTAAGAATCCGCCCACAAATTTGGAAAGTGTGTGTTGCGATAGGTGTGAAAAGTGTGCTACCACATTTATTGATTCGATTTGACATTTATTCGAAAACATAGAGTAATTTTATGCCTAGTTCAATAAAAGAAGGGGGTATAGCAGAGAAAAGAAGTGTATTTGCCCTTAAAAAAACAATATCTTCCTCTTAAGTAATAATAAATTAAAGTTGTCGGGTTTTATAATCAAAGTAAACGTCGGGAAAATCTAGACATGGTTCACTATCAGGATAAAATTTTGGTTGCCATTGTGTTGATGGTTTGTTCTGTGTGTGCTGGTACTCTCCCACAAAAATTACACAGTGGTCGCTTTCCGTTGCTGCCCATTCTGCCAGAAAACGACGAAAGGTTTCGAATGAAGCAAAATGGGTCTCATTCTCCGGAAGAAAATATTCGTTTTTCTGTGACAGTCATCCCTTGCAGTCTACTGACGCAATATTCGATATCGAATGTACAAATAATGCAGGTATGGTACTTTTTGTAAACTAAGATTGTAATGTTTGGATTTCTTCTGACCGGGAGCGGTAGCTCAGTGCATCAACTGATGTCACTGCAGCGCCTCTGACGCGCCCGGAAACACGAAAAAATCAATCAATCATTTTTTTCTGTTCCTATGTTCTCCAAAATTCGTTGTCGTTTAGTTGTTATGTACCATCAAATATCACACTTAAATCCTCTAACTCCTAAAAAATGTGTCTGTAGGAATCTAGAATAACGGGTAATATTAGTATTGTGAAACTGAATGTGGGAATTTGCGGTTGAATACTGATCCCGTGTGGAGAGTACAACAAAAGCTTGTTTGGAATTCAAAAGAAATTGTGCCATTCTCTGTGTAATCTACAAAACTTATTCGAACGTCATTGTATAGGCCAAAAGTTTTACTTTCTCTTATATGTAATGCAAATAATTATTAGAGCTGCTACAACTGCACATACGTTTTCGCATTATTGGTAAGAGTTACGTACTACTAAACTATTGTAATTTCTGTCATACTAAAAACTCAGTTATAACTTGAACTTGTGGTTCTAAAAACCACATACTTTCTCGCATCAACACGTTATCATTTGTTGAGAAAATGACGTTGCCAAACTCGCAAACAGGTTCAAATTTATCTACTTTTTTGTCTTTAATTACAGGCATGGCACCAAAAACTTTGTTCCTTCTTAAAACCACAAAATAGATCAACTGATTGCACAACAGATCTTTGACAGATCTGGATTCAGACTTTCTGAATTTGTTTAATGAAAAGGAAGTCCTGACAAATACTGCTGCAATTAACGACAGGCACTCCCACAATTTCTCATAGTGTTTGCATTCACATTTATGTAGTATATTTTTTTCTGTTTGAGGAGACAAATACGTATATGAATAGAAATGTCAAGAGAAATATGCCACATTATGATGAAAAAAGCAATAAAATGTGAATAATAACATAATGGCATGGCATATGTTACAGGAGAGAGTGGAGGGGGAGGATAAGCAACTATTGGAAAGTTGTAGCGTATTGGTGGAGGCTTAACAGAATAAAGAAGTAACCTGACAAGTATTATTTAAACGATAATAAGATAAATTCAGTTATTCAAAGACAACAGGCGTCGAATGGCAGACAAAGACAGTACGTCGGATGACAGGCAAACAGTGAATTATGTGTATTATACTCTATTCATAATAACTAGTAATTGTTGAAATATTCAAGTTGAATCTAATGTATTTACAAATTTATATGATTCAGTTCTCTTCAATATTTTCAATTCAAATTAAATTTTGGCATGGGCGTTTATTCCATGTAAGCAAGGGAAGTATTGCTTCCCTTATAATTTCCACGGATATCTTAAATTTTAATATCACTTGACTAGTAATTTAGAATCATTTACTTGTAATCCAAGTCAAAACAGTTTAAATTGGGCGCGTCCAATCTTATCTTTACAAAATAAGCACATAATTATTATTGTCACCAATAGATAGGGTAGAGTTTACCTGTAAACCTCTTTGGAAGCTCTGGGCCGACTGTATCGAGTGTCTCATAGGGAATGCTGTGATCAGGAGACTCGTATGCTGGCGCGTGTAATAGGCGCGCGCGGACTCATTGAGTCGAGTTCGCCTTTGGAAGTAATCGGCCAGTTTCACACAGTATCACTCTGCGCGCGTGTGGTGGGCTCCGCGTGTGCTTATCAGTTCAGTGTTTAAATTCTCCATTTGTCGCCTTATCCATGTGAATAATTAAAAATCTACCATTTGAAATGTAATTGCTTCCCTAGAAGAAAACATTCTCCCCACGCCACTTTATATCATCACCACACACTGGTTACAGTGGTGCTAAAACCATCTCAATCAGGTTTTTCGTCCAGTTTGTCTGATTCTTTGAGCAAATGGTGAGATGGCCCCTTGTATTGCTTCTGACAATAAATGTAACTGCATTATCTGTGCACGTCTTCTAGAATTCAGTGGTAAATTTAGTTATTCAACTTATAGTTCTGCATAATGTCTTTAAAGGAAGTATTATTCCTTGAGGAAGGTCATGATGAGGGATAAGAGCCGAAATGTATCGCTCATTTACCCTTAAAAATAAATTTAATTACATTGAAGCGAATAATATTTTAACAATTCTTGCAAAAAAACAACAAACATTTTCTTTCTGTATTCAAAATTGTATATGACTTAGGGTAGGGGTCACAGAATTTTGAAAACGTGCACAGAATTTACTTCTCCAATAGCACGTCACACACAGTTTTTAACTGTTTTTGACGCAAAATAAATAAATAAATAAAATAAAAATACAAACGCGATGATGAATAAAAACGCAGGTGCTGACGAGTCGCTTTAAGAAGTCCAGCTGCGTGGAAGTGCCGAGTCACCTGGAGGAGTCGAGCCTGTCGAACGGGTCTGTGGACGTGAGCACGATTTTACAATGGTGGGGGTCCAGAAGCGACACCGGCTACCTCTACCCGCACAAGCGAAGCGACATGTGCATCATGGTGAAGCGCCGGAGGCGTCGAATACGGCAAGGCATCCTGCAGGCCTTCAGCGCCGAATCCTGGACGGCCACAGGAGTGGTCCTCGCCGCCTTTGCAGGCGCCCTTCGGCTCATTGGCCGCAGGTACTATGCTCCCGCTTTCTCTTGATCCTCGAGCTCCTTGCCAGTTAAGTTAGTTAAGTTAAGTTAATGCCTTATTTTACGTGGCGAGTCTCGGGCCATCAGGCCCGCTCTTCCGTCTAACCACGCAAATTTCGCTACGCTCCTTTCACCACCTAGCGGAGAAAGGAGGTATTATTTTGGGCGACGAAACAGGCGGATCTCAATTTTGCTCAGAGGCATTTTGTAGGCTTGAGGATCTTTTACAGGCAGTAAATCTACTACATGGGACAGCCGGCTTTACTTCCCTCCGAAGGAAGGCGTACGAAGGATTTTTTCGCCCTTAAAAATCCACGGCTTCGATCGGGTTTGAACCCGCTAACTCGGGTGCAACAGTCCGGTACGCTGACCGTTATACCACCGAATCCAAACTTGCTCAGCCTGGCTTAGCACGGCCCCGTAGAAAATATGAGCGCCACTCGGAACGTCACGGCTCAGTTTGCAGTGCTGCCTACCTTATTCCTTTCCAATACGGACATCCTAATTTTCGATCTCTCTTTCTATCGATCTGTGCATACCAGGTTTTTTCTTGTTACTCAATTATTTCTATAACAATGATCCTCGAGCTCCTCGCTCAGCCGGGCATAGCACGGCCCGGTAGAGAATATGAGCACCACTCGGAACGTCACGGCTCAGTTTGCAGTGCTGCCCACCTTATTCCTTTCCAATGCGGACATCCTAATTTTCGATCTCTCTTTCTATCGACCTGTGCATACCATGTTCCTTCTTGTTACTCAATTATTTCCATAACTATTAATTATTTCTTGAGAATTTAAAAAAAATCTTCCGTTGTGTCTCATAGCTATCTACTCCAAGACGAGTTATTACACCGAGTTTTCTGCCAATAAAGTTGACAGCCCTGCATTGCCGTGACGTAGACAGAACCCGCCTCTCCCCGCACCCCACCCGCTGTGGAGTATCGAGAAAAAAAGTGCGCAATTAGTACGCCCCCCATCCTCCTCATCATACCTTATGTACGTTTTATCTGAACTTCATTAGGATTTTAAAGAATCTTACACAGATTGAAAGGTTTTCAATCGCTCTACTGTTTTGTAAAGTTTGTTTCATCTTGCTGAAGATATCAACGAATCTTCCCCATTCTTGCTCATTGTAAGATTCTCCACAACCCTTATTAGGAAAAATACATTTGAAACCTATTCATTCTTTGTTATTAACACGTTAAATACATCTGCGTTGTAAAGTTTGATAGGGAGTTCAACAAAAATGTATATATTACTATTATATCTTCACTTCACAGTTCTTTTGTTCGATTCGTCAGTCATTGAGACTAGATCATTCAAAAATTAATAATATATTTAAAATTGAGTCATTTAAAGTATTTATGACCTAAGGATTTGAAACTTTCAATATTCCCCTGCACCACTGTTAATTTGTCCTTTTACTTTCTCGCCTTACGAAGTTATTCGTCAGAAGAGAAAGTCAAGTAATAGTGCACCGCAAAAAGGTGAATTTTCGCCAGAAAAACTTTTAGCGGAACAAAATTGCTGATTGAAAACACTTTTGATGGTTTATGTAGTAGGGTAAGTTCGGGCATTTTAATAAATTAAATTTATACTTAGGGTGGGGTCATAAGCATCCTAAAAGATCCTGTACACATTTCTCTTTTATACTCTAATTTTCACTGAAAACCTGAGTACCTGAGAGAACTGATTTAATTTGTATTTATTGTCTTTAAAATAATGCTAAAATTAGGATCCAATAAGACCATTTTGAAGTGAAAAGTTCAAATGACTTTGCTCTGATGACTCAAACACGAATAAAAGTTTTACGTGTGCCATCCAAGCAATTACCCAAATGTCACGTAAAATCCACAGACTAAGGTACGCATAAACTATGACAAGGGTCAAAGGAATCGTACGTCTAACAGGAAATAATTAAAGAAATAGTCTAGTTCTAGTTTAGACAAAAATTCTACATGTATTATTTAAAAAAACAGATATTACATTATTTTATCTAAAATGGGCATAACTTCAGAATTGACTTTATCAATGACTGCAAAAGTGATGAAAATAAAAAGACACACTACACCCATGGAAGAAACAATACAGGAAGACCCCAAATCTAAAATAACAACAAAAAACAATGAATCGTGAAAGGTATTTGTTACTAATTTATACAGGAGAAATATGAAAGTGAACAGAAATGTGAACCTTAATTTACATACATACCCTCAGTAAGTAAATAAATGAATTGCTGTTTGCTGAATCACTATGTGTTATAAATAGCTATCTTTGCACTAAATTCTTTAAACATGTAATTGAATCTTTCAACTATAACTAAATAATTAACTTTCCAAGTAAAGAAACAAATAACATCCTGAAGTCTATGAACAAACAATGAAATAATTGCAATAACTGTTCAAAATCATTTTTGCATTTCTCAAGTCGCACTTTTAGAAATATATATTTTCTTTACACGCTTTCGTAACATCTGGCCTTAATTAACAGAGCCCGTGTTTCCCTTGGAACGATCTCAATTAAAAAGATATTAAGTCCGTGTAGCGAGCTATACCAGTTTCAAATTAACGACTCTGAATTTACGCTGTCACTGCGTGTACTGCCTGGAAACGCTGACCTGTTGTAGCTATACATCGATTGGTTGGTAGGTTGTTAGTGTTTCCGGGCGAGTGAACAACTAAAGTCATTAGTCCCGTAAGTGTATTTCATGTTTTGCTGAGGCGGTTATCTTCCTCCGCTGGATGGCGATACCCGGCGCCGATCTACCGTCGACCATCGACTAGCAGGGTTTCTCACTATCTAGGACTCTTCCACCAGCGGGGCATCGCTCCAGCCGGAACAAGCTCTAAGCTCCCGACCGGTCTCCCGGAAGTGTAATGCATGTCAGTGTAAGTGTGTGTGTTTAAGGGGAGAGGCCAGGACAAGGCAGAGGAAGGACAGATCGCGCGCGGTCCGTGGCCCGTTTGTTAGGGTACTGCTCCGGCATTCGCCTGATGTTGATCGGAGAAACCACAGAAAACTACCGATCAGAGCAGCCGGCCGCTAGGATTCTCCTCCAGACAGCGGCTGAATTCGACCCAGCTCACAAGCTAGTGTCGAAAATTCTGCCCCGTCGGGACTTGAACCTAGGACCTCCCAGTCAGAGGTGCTACAAAGACATCAGTTGCCACCACTCCCAGTGCTATATATCGATATGACGCATTTGCGTTTTTTATAATTTGCTGTTCCTGACCGAAGAACATTTGCTTCCAGGAACGTGTTGATGGAGGTTCTAGACGCCTTCATCCACGGTCTCTTTGTGACGCGACAAAGGGACCGCCGAGGCAACTTCCTAATTCTGCTCCTGAGCGCCTTCGGTGTGGTGACGGTGAACGCTTTCACCGGACGCTTCATGGGCTTCCTGGCTGTCCTTGAGGTGCCCGCACAGGTAGCGACGCTCGAGGACGTCGCCCGCCAGGTCACCAAGGTCTACGGAGACGTCGTGGTACCGTCTATGTTCAAGGACGTCGAGAAGAATGATGTGATTTGGAAACTACTAGCTAAGTAAGGAGGATTTTGTTTATTGTCCTTTGTTCACTTGTCCCCAAAAGGTTTTGACTAAATCTAGATATAAATAAAAGAAAAATGCGTATATGTGCCGCACTTTGTCGCAAAAAACACTCGACCAATTTTTCAGATATTTTTACACTTTATTCTTATTAGTAATGGGAGTGCTTAAAGAGTGGTGTGAATTACATCGGTCATCTGAGGATACTGATTTATACGTTGATAACGACTCAAGCGTTCCTGAACTCTACGCAACCCGCCACACAGTCATGGATTAAGCGCGTCTTCACTGCATGCAAGTATTCTGCCTGTGACAGTGAAATGTCGGCCGGAATTATTACTTGAATCTCGGGCAAATAAATTAAAAACTTCCAAGAGAAAGTCAGAGAGAACGCATGTCCAAATTTGAGGAAGAATTGATCGATTGATTGATTTTTTCGTGTTTTGGGGCGCGTCAACTATATTAGTCGTTAATCCCGTAAGAGTAGTGCATGTTTTTTTCCCGGGAGATGTCGGTGATATTCCGCCGCTGGATGGTGAGTTTCCCCCTAACCAGAACTCTCCGACTAGCGGGGCACCGCGCCATCCGGGACAAGCTTTAAGCTTTCGACAGGTCTCCCGGTATATGAGGTAGTGTAGTGCATGTTAGTGTGTGTGTGTGTGTAAGGGGAGAGGATAGGACAAGGAAGAGGAAGGAAAGATCGCGCGCGGTCCTTGGTCCGTTTGTTAGGGTACTGCTCGTTTTCGCCTGGTGTTGATCGGAGAAACCATAGAAAATCACCGATCAGAGCAGCCGGTCGCTAGAATTCTCGTCCAGACAGTAACTGAATTCGACCTAGCTGAAAAGCTTATGACGAACGTCATGCCGCTGTTTGAGGGAAAGCGTTTTAAAAATACATTTGACAACAATATCCAAACCAGAACATAAAACAAACCCAATTATGCGACAAAGTCTTTCATCTATTAGGAATTGTTCACAGAGTAGTGTAAAACATAATTAAAAATCAAGTGACTAGGAGTGTGTGTTATATAATACACTGCAATAGCGGAGCATTTCCGGATCCACTAGCATTTATATACAACCAGAAACCATTATTATATGAACTAGAATATTTCATTGCCGTCTCATCTATCATTGTATTATCAATTACACGAGAGAAATTGAATTTGTCGTGTCCGATGGCAAGCAGGGACCGAAAAGGTATTGAATACCGGTAAAAAATACCGGTATAATACCGGTATTTTTCCATACCTTTTTCAAATACCTTTATTCATTTATACCGGTAAAATACCTCTATAGGACGTCTATACCGGTATGGACGTCCATAAAGGTTATACCGGTATTATACCGGTATTTTCAATGAAGAAATATAGCTTTCCATCCATACATGTTGACAAAATAGGTTGCTTTAGTTAATAATATCTCACAAAATGTTTATTAATCAAATATCATTTCATAACTGATATTTATTGTTTAAATTATTATTTTGTATATATATATATATATATATATATATATATATATATATATATATATATATATAAACAACTGTATTAAATTCTATTCTTATTATTGTAAATGTTTTGTGTTCAGGCGTTTACGTTTTGCATACGTTGTATGTATTGAAAACCTCCCTTAATTTAAACTTCGGAAAAGTTGAAATATGAAATAATAATTATTGGTTCCATTGAAGAGAACCTTTTCTTAGTGTCCTTCATCGAGCTATTTCCCATCTGACCTGAGAGATGACCTAAGTCTGTCTTTGTATTTCGCACATGGAGGCTGTCAACGTATGCGCCGTGCCGTAGGCGTAGGACCGTTTCTTCCCTCCCCGACCCCTCCTTCGGCGAACTGAGGAAGCGTTGACACCTTGAGATAATCACGAACGCTCAGGCTTTCAGGCCCAGTTTTGTTTTTGTTAAAAAATGATTTCCTTTTACTTCATTTCACAATTAAATCTTAATAATACATTAATAAATAGGGCTAAAATAAAATGTTATTTTCCTAGTTTATATTAAGGGTTTAATATATTTTGCATTAACTGCAAATATTGAGAAATTTGTAATAAAAGTAAATTATTATGTTATTATTATTATTATTATTATTTATTTTTACTTTTATTAGTTTCTTCCTTAATAATAAGAAATATATACTAACATTATTAATTAATAAAAAAGAGTTTATTAATATTAACATTTTACTTTTCAATTAAAATTAACATTTAATTGAATTAAATTTATAAATTAACAAACAAAATGATAAATTAATTTACACAAATTTAATGCAAAATTTAATTAGTATTAATATTTTAAATTTTTTTAAATTTTAAATAATTAAATTATATTTAAATATCGCATCTGTTTTCCTCGCGTAAGAATAGTTAATATGTCTATTAGCGTTCAATGTCAATTTTTAATATTGTTTTAGTTATAATTATGGTGCAGAATAAGGAAACTGGGCCAACTGAAAAAATTATTTTCGGGAATGTTAGTGATACGATTAAATTTAAGCAAATAATCGTATTTAGTGATAAACACAGTCGTGCAAGACGGAAGTTTGGCACGCGTGGGAAGACTCATTTTTGGATAAGAAGACACGTTTCTCCATTTTTTATCGCTACTAGAAAGGACAAGATTTATACGGAGAAATTCGATAAATTTTCAACACTCTATCACGTGTCGCCAAGCTCTGCGCCCGGACGTGAGGTCCAAGGTCAGCGAACGAGCTCGTGTTGACGTCTGCGAAAGACCGTTGGCTGGTCCCTCCGTCTGACGACATAACTCGACTACCCAGTCAACGGCAGAACTCGACCTAGCTATAATAAGTGACGAAAATCCGCCACCCTCGGAACTCGAACCCTAGGACCTCCCGGTCAGAAACTCAGCCGTGTGTAGTTGTTTCCTCTGAGTCATTTCAGCGGAAAATATCACAATGAATTTCCCCCAAATACCTGTATGATTCTACTGAAATACCGGTATTTTCTTATGAAAATACCGGTATTTTGATGAGAGAATACCGGTATAATACCTTTAAATAAATTATTTCACCGGTATAGACGTCGGATAAAGGTAAAATACCTCTAAAAATACCGGTATTTGACGTCTTATACCGGTATTTTTAAAGGTATTTTGAATAAAGGTATAATAGAGGTAAAGGTATTTGTATACCGGTATAAATACCTTTACCGCTATTATTTCGGTATTCGGTCCCTGATGGCAAGTACGTTCTCACATTGTTTGTAACTTTTGCAATTTTCGTTAAATTTTGGAGAGTTAAAAATATCTCACATTGTACGTCTCAATAAGTATACCTTGCACCATCCAAAAACCAACTAGAGAGAAAATTTAGATCCGTTTTTGAGAAAATATATATTCAATTTTGCCTTTCTTCTCGCAGAATTACGTAAAAATACTCATATTTTGAAGAAGATTATGTGACCTTGAAATACTAAATACTGAAGAAAATCATTCATTACGAATCCAGAGGGGCTACAAGAGTACATGATTACTCGCATTATTTCTAACTGCTCATTGTAAATGTTTAGGTGTTATCCACGTTTCTTGGGTATTAAGTTATTTTATGTTGTTTATTATTTTTCAAAATCTATTATTGTATTATTCATTCACTTCTTTTTTCTATTATTCATTCACTTTTCTTTTGTCTATATTATTCTTTACACCACTGTTCCTCTTTATGTTAATCATTCAATTTTCCCTTTGTTAGAGACCTACTGAGGATGGAAAAATATTGTTCCTCAAAGGTACTTCTGGGCAAAAAATAAATATATAGTATCTTTTTTACTATTGTGGTTTGATTATCCCTATACCTATAACATGGATTACCACAAGATATCGGCTACCACCACGGAATTTATTTTAACTACTCCGCTATATTTTATTGCCACATAAACTTGCAGAAGTGTTTTCAACCAACAAACCAACCAACAAGCAACAACTCCAATAAGACTTGAACTCCAGTCCTTAGGTTTAACTGGCCATCATACCACTACGTTACAGAAGCGCCATGTAGATAGAACTCGGGCCGACGTGAAAAAATATAATTGTCTCAATACAAAAGTGATCTATTACGCAATTTTGCAATTTCCAAAGACAAAGAGAGCGCCAAAAATGAGACCAGCACGATAATTTTACCTCCCCTAGAAACATACGCGGAGAAAATTAAATGAAAAAATTTGGTGCGATTTTGAAAAAAAAAATTTCAGAAATTTCATAAGTTTGAGACATAAAATACACGAAATCGACCTTTCATTCAAAAAAATTTACAATACAGTTTTTAAAAAGCTAATGTTTCAAACAGAGTTTAAGAAAAAAATCTCTTTAATTTAATTTTAAACTTTTAAAATGTTATCTTTTGACATATTTGAGTGTTCGCTGAAAATGAGACTAACACCTGATATTTTATCGTTCCTTAATATATAGGAGAAGAAACTTTCAAGAAAAACTAGTGGTATTTCAACCGCACAAATATTATTCGAGTTAACAGAAACAAATTCCACCACATCTCTCTGCGATGAGGCTCCAAGAAAATATGTTCACTATCAAAATGACTCTTAAAGTTCTGCGCAGCCCTCTTCCAACCATCCTGCCTTTGTTAACTCCCAGTTTCCCAATTTGCTGACCTTGAACGGATAACTATCGGAAGTCACATCACGTGCAAAAACTAAACGTGATTGCAGGACCGTTGATTTTCTCAATTTTCGCACGTCCCTAAGTGGTCGTCAGTTTTCAGACTTCCCTCGCTTCACACATACAAACGCGTAAATTATAGAAATATTACCACTTATATCAGGGTTGTTTTCCAGGTTCGAGCCCTATTCCGCAGAGAAGACGATGGAAATGGTGCTGCTTGAATTTGTAGAGGAATGGCCTGGACCGGCAATCATTATGTCCTTGGATCAAATACGGCCACTACTGGACAGTCCCACAATGTGGGACGCGGAAACGGGGGCCTCCTTCGCCTACCCAGTACCTCAGTGCCTTCTCTCCCCGGCCTACGTCGCTTACCCCACGCGACCCCATTGGCCCCTACGGCGCCAGTTCGACGCACTTCTCGGGAAGGTGGCCCAGGCAGGCATCATCAACAAGTTGGAAAGGTACACGGCACAACACGAGCGGCTTCGCAATCTTAACACTGCTCCCTATCCATTCGCGGCCTCACCATTGCTTCGAGGCCCTGCAGCTGATTGCCTAACAGAAGGGAATAGTAGACAAGTCTTCAATTACTCGTACCTACTACTACCAATCTTCTCCCAAGCAGCCTTACCATCGTATCGATTTATTTGCAGGAATGGAATTGTAGACAAGCTATTCACGTACTCGCTCTCATTTTTCTCCTACCACTCATCCCCAAGAAGTCTTACCATCGCTTCAACCTTCTGCTGCTGATTGCTTTTCAAAATGGAATTGTAGACAAGTTTTCAAGTACTCGCACCTACTTCTCTCCTACCATTCTTCTCCCAAGCAGCGTTACCATCGCTTCGATTGCTTTGCAGAATAGCACTGTAGACACGCACTTTAAGTACTCGCTCTCATTTGTCTCCTACCACTCATCCCCCTAGCCCAAGCAGTCTTACCATCGCTTCAACCTTCTGCTGCTGATTGCTTTTCAAAATGGAATAGTAGACAAGCCTTCAAGTACCAGCACCTACTTCTCTCCTACCATTCTTCTCCCAAGCAGCCTTACCATCGCATCGGTTGCTTTGCACAATGAAATTGTAGGCACGCACTTCAAGTACTCGCTCTCATTTTTCTCCTACCACTCATCCTCCAAGAAGTCTTACCATCGCTTCTACCTTCTGCTGCTGATTGCTTTTCAAAATGGAATTGTAGACAAGTCTTCAATTACTCGCACCTACATCTCTCCTACCATTCTTCCCCCATACAGCCTTACCATCGCCTTCTCCTACCACTCATCCCTGAAGCAGTCTTACCATCGCTTCAATCTTCTGCTGCTGATTGCTTTCCAAAATGGAATTGAAGACAAGTCTTCATGTACTCGCTATTACTTCTCTCCTGCCTTACTCTTTTCCCAAGCGGCCCCACCATCGCTTCAACCTTCTGCTGCTGATTTCTTTGCAAAATTAAATTGTAGATAAGCTCAAATACTCGCTCTCACTTGTTTCCTACTACTCGTCCCTCAAACGGCCTCAACATCGTTTCAGTCCTCTGTTGCTAAGTGATGGCTAACGAATATCTCTCCTTTTATAGGTGGAATGTCAATCGCTGCAAATAAAAGATAGACATACATAATTAAAATGTTAAATTCCTACATCTATTCAGTGACAAATGTGCATATTCAGTGACAAAAATGCATCATAAATGTTTTTGAAATACATCATCACTTTCCTATCCTTGGATATTCATTTATGTCTGTTATCGGACCTTTTCTAAAGTTCAGGAAATCACACCTAAAAGGGAATAATTTTTTGTCTCGTTTGAATGGTATAACAGAGTAACATTAGCTTCTCGGAAAGTTTTAGTTGTTACAATGACTCAATTACTTCTATTGATTTGCAAATGCCACATACAACCATGCTTTAAGAAGGTCATCCAGAATGCAACAGAGTCTTTCAGAACAAGCAGGTGTCGATAATTCATTTAGTAAGGAAGATATGTGGCTGTTGCTACTGTGCATTGTGGCATTATCAACTCCGATTTTTTAAAATTTAAAGCACGCCAGCAGCTCCGTCAGTTGAATACACCCAAAGAAAACACTATGTCATTTCCACTGAATTCCTAAAAATACAATGATGTTATGAAAATTTCGCAAAAGTCTATTTCGCCTTGGCACATTGACTATTAGAACAGTCTACTCTCTACAGGCAAAAAAACCTAAAAGAGGAATCTGAAACAAACACTGACGTGTCTTACAATGACAAACATTCTTTTTGTTTATACAATTAACATGAACAGAACATTCTTCAGTAAAGTTCATTTGATGCGTATTATAACTTTAAAGTTAAATATTTCTAAGAATTTCCAAAATAAACCACAGATATAAATAATGTACATCCAATTATTGCTTGAATTCATAGCAGATATTTTGAGTGCAAGAACCAGATACATCCAATAGTAATTACCTAATTATTACCTATTTCTATTGAAGCTAATGCACGTAAAATTCGAGAAAATGTCCACATTATTCCCTCCATCTCTAATAAGAAAATGTGATGCATTTCATAATTAAAGTAATATAAAATGTTTTTCTGATTTTCTCGAAACGTTACTTTTGGTTATTATCTCGTCCTTGTACTCAGGACTTCAATTGTCTTCCCCTAGTGACATGTGGATGACATTCCGGACACTGGGGGTTTTGCACCGTGGGCCTGCTGTGTCCTCGTCCGCCTCCCCCGCACCCATCGCAGAGGAGCCCCGCCCCCTTGGGCTGTCCACGCTACATGAGCCCGCGGTCGTGCTGTGCGTGGGGGCGCTAGCGGCAACCGTGGCCTTCCTCGTGGAGAAGGCGCTCAGCATGCACGCTTCCCGGGCTGTGGTGGAACGAGAACAACTGTTCCTCCGCGTCCGGCGAGCAGCCCCGACTCGATGGGTTGTGCACACATATTGAGACGGCGACCTTTCTGTGACCTTGACATTCGAGGTGGGGATGGATGCTTCACAAGAACGCGCAATTGACGTTGAAGAGACAGACGCCGTGCTGGACGTGGTGGCGCTGGCAGCGGCCGTGGCCTTCCTCGTGGAGAAGGCGCTCAGCATGCACGCTTCCCGGGCTGTGGTGGAACGAGAACAACTGTTCTTCCGCGTCCGGCGGGCAGCCCCAACTCGATTGGCTGTGCACACATATTGAGACGGCGACCGTGACCTTCGAGGAAGGGATGCTTCACAAGAATGCATAATGGACGTTGAAGAGACACGCGCCGTGCTGGACGAGGGGGCGCTGGCAGCGACCGTGGCCTTCCTCGTGGAGAAGGCGTTGAGCATGCACGCTTTCAGGGCTATGGTGAGAAGAGAACGACTGTTCTCTTCCAGCAGCACCGACTCAATGGACTGTGCAAACATATTGAGACTGCAACATTTCCGGGACCGTCTCCTTAATGGAGAGGACGCTCAACAACAACGCACGATGAAAGTTGAAGTGACGGAGACCATCCTGGACTTGGTGGTGCTGCGGCCTTCCTGTGGAGATGGCGCTGCTCATGAGAGATTGCTAGGCCTTGATGAGACGGGCGCCACAACGCCGGTAGAGAGAGCGGCTATGATGGCCGTGGTGGCGCTCGCAGCGACCGTGGCCTTCCTTTTGGAGAAGGTGATGAGCGTGGGCACTTGCCGGGCCTCGGCAAGCAGATTGTTCCTCCGCGTCGTCCCAGCAAATCTGACTTGATGGACCGCGGAAATATATTGAGGCTGCAAAGTTTCTAAGACAGTGACCTTCGTGGAGGGGACGATCCACAACAACGCATGATGAACGTTGAAGAAACGGATGGCGTGCTGGACGTGGCGACAGCGGCTGTGGCCTTCCCCGTGGAGAAAGCGCTGGGAACGCACGCTTCCAGAGCTGTGGTGAGAAGAGAACGGCTGATCCTCCGCATCTGCCCAGTAGCTCCGACTCGATGGGCTGTGCAAACATGTTAAAACTGTAACTTTTCCGGGACCGTGTCCTACGTGGAGGGGTGCAAAATGAACGTTGAAGAGACGGAGGCCGCGCTGGACGTGGTGGTGCTGCCATGGCCTTCTTGTGGAGATGGCGCTGTTTATGAGAGCTTGCTAGGTCTTGAGACGGGCGCCACAACGCTTGTAGGGAGCGCGGCTATGATGGACGTGGCCTTCCTTTGGAGAAGGTGATGAGCGTGGGCACTTCCCGGGCCTCGGCAAGAAGAGAACGACTGTTCTTCCGCGTCCTTCCAGCAACTCCGACTCGATGGGAGCGCGGAAATACGAGTATATTGAGGCTGCAAAGTTTCTAAGACAGTGACCTTCGTGGAGGGGACGATCCACTACAACGCATGATGAACGTTGAAGAATCGGATGGCGTGCTGAACGTCGTGACAGCGGCTGTGGAGAAGGCGCTGGGAATCGACGCTTCCCGGGCTGTGGTGAGAAGAGAACGGCTGTTCCTCCGCATCCGCTCAGTAGCTCCGACTCGATGGGCTGTGCAAACATGTTAAAACTGCAACTTTTCCGGGACCGTGTCCTACGTGGAGGGGTCGCTCAACAACATCGCATGATGAGCGTTGAAGAGACGGAGGCCGCGCTGGACGTGGTGGCGCTGCCGTGCCCTTCCTCGTGGAAATGACGCAGCGCATGTGAACTTGCTATGTTTTGATGAGACGGGCGCCACTGCGCTGGTTGGAAGTGCGGCCGAGCTGGACGTGGTGGGGCGGCCGTTGTCTTCCTCGTGGAGATGGCGCTGCTCAGGCGAGCTTGCTGGGTCTTGATGAGATGGGCGCCATGGCTGTGAACGGGGCCGTGCTGGACATGGAAGCGCTGGCGATGCCTGTGGTCTTCGTCATTGAGAGGATGCAGTACACTTGTGCTTGCTGGACCCTGATGAGACGAAATCCCTACGATGAATGGGAACGCCGCCATTCTAAACAGTACTATTATTGGTTTATCAACTCCATTCACTGTAATTGACTGGTAAAATAATGAGGTCCAACGAAAATAAGTGGTGCTACATAAGTATATATGCATTATCATTTTATTTGTAATATTTGAATCTTTCGAAAACTCAAGGAAGTCAACAAAAACTGAACAGGCATAATATTTGTGTTAGTTCCTCTTCCCGACAAAATATTTAAAGAAAATAAATCAATATATATATTGATTTATTTTCTTTAAATATTTTATAAATATATATTATAATAAAATAAAATATATATATTGAAAAGTGTACGTCGATCACTTAGTGCACAAAGTGTGCATATCTACTGATGGTCATTTTGGTTAATATAATTTCTGACAACCTATTTGTAACAACTTACTGTTCAAAGATACTACATCCTCATAAGAGCGTTCATGCCTTTCCCCAGACAGCACACATTGTCGCTCCGTAATATAACTGAACCATTACAAACTTCTATACTTGGTTTTCTCCAAATTAGAATGTCGTGTGATATAATATGTGTGGTCAAGGCCATCATCGTGAACTTATTTGAAAAGAACTACTTTTCAAATATTTTTCATTATGGATTAATGACTATGAACTCACTACACTACTTTCTCAAAGAAGAGTCAGGATACATCACCAGAGCAGATACAACCCCAAAATAATTAACTCTATGCCTCAGGAATATCAAATATCACAAGTACCTTGATACGATACAAAGTTACTCATTCAGTAGTGGCAGATATCAACCACAATAGTAGACTATATAAATTTACTTTGCGAAAATTCAGCCATACGCGTGTTTCGGGAAATTGTTCCCATCATCAGTGGCTCTACAATATAAAATTAAATTCGCAAATTAACATATGAATAGCTATATGTTACAAGGGAGTACATAATCTTAACACTTGAACATTAAATTATTTCATTAGAGTACTTACCCAAATTATTGGAGTGAACACATTAATTAACCACGGTGAACTGTCCTAGCATGGCGCCATTTTGTGCTGCGTACGATATACGAAGGTAGACTGAGGGAAGGTGAGGGAGGAAATAAAAGAGTGGGAAAGCTAGTCAATGAGTAAATTTATGAAGAGGCTGGATTCTATTTGTGATTGCTCATTGACACATATTATGTTAAGATTTTTGTATAATTTTAAAATTTCTAAATTTTCTAAAATATTTAATTTGTTACCTTTATTTTTGAAAAGTAGAATTTTGAAATTGGTATCCGGTTCGAAAGTGTGATTGTTTTGAATAAGGTGGTTGGCAAATTTGAAGTGCTTTTTTTTTAGTTTCCATGATCTTAGGTGTTCATCTAGCCTACAGGAAAACTTCCTACTTGTTTGTCCTACATATGCAGGTGCCATGCTAGGACAGTTCACCATTAATGTCTTCTACAATAAGGAAGCCGCAAAACTGAGAAAATGAGATAAAAGTTTTTGGCACCAGAAAAAAAGACAATTGTGAAGATAGTAAGTCATATCCGAAAAGCTAGCCCAGACTAACGAGATTACAAAACTACGTAGAACGAGAAAATTTGTGACATTCTGTATAGCACCACTATTTTTTTCTAAATTTACCAAAAGGATTTATTCTCTTTTCCGATAGTAGGGCTCGGAAATATGTTTTCCTGCCAAAAATTGACTATTTTTAGGCGCACGATTACATAACTTTCGCCTCTTTAGAGGTACCTTCCAGAGGGCCAAGTAGTAAAAATATACTAGTCTCATTTTTGGCGAACTCTCAATATTTGCAAACATGGCGTGATGGAAAAATGTTGCTTTGATGAAATTACATTTTCAAGCGTCGGTCGAAATTGGTACTTTGAGGTTCTTTTTTAGCACAGTGGTAAAGATTACGGCGCATTAATCTGAAGGACATCAAATTAAGTCTCAGAGCGAAAAATAATTTTTGGTGGGTTGAAAATGCTTCTGCATCTTCTTGTAGTAATATAATATAATGCAAGTTAGAAATAATGCGAGAAAGTATGTGGCTTCTTAGCACCGCTAGTTTTTTACTAAACGTTGTTATGTTCGAGGTTTTTCAGACTTCTTTTTAGAAATTGCAAAAATGTCAGATAACAAATTAGGAAAAATCAGCACGGTTTTCCAAAAGCGTACATACCTATTTTTAGAGACCTCATTTTTTACAATAGACCTTGTTTAAGAAAAAAATTGTTATCTTAGATTTTGTAGTTTCAAAAAGGTTTCTTCCTAACATTTGGAGAATTTGCCATAAAGGGGACAAGCATTATATTTTTTAGAGTGCCTTAATACATACGAGGAGAAAACTAACAGAAATTGAAACGGTTTTTGAGATAAGATATCCTATCTTTTGGTAAAATCACACAGAAACTACTCATCTTTCCACCTCAAAATTCATGTTTAAATATGAACTTCTTTAAAGATCCGTCTTTAAGGAACATATTTTATTAAGAAAAAATATATTATAGTTGTAGGAAGATGCCCCTCAAAAATGCCCTTCTCTAATTTTCAAAAAATCTGTGATGTCATCGAACATGATATCACCACCAATATCTTAAGAGTTCTTTAATCGATCCGAAGACAAAGTCTAATAAAACAAAATTGGTGCCGGTTTTTTTTTAAATTAAAATATTTATGAGACTTCTTGTAAAGTACCCTCAAAAATAAAAATAACCGTTTGAAAATCCCTAACTACTAATACGTAACAATTAAAATAATAGGGTAAAATACGTACAGCTCTAGGCATCAATTTTTTATTTTTATTCCGCTGTAGGCAATGTGTAAACAGAAGACATGATGAGGAAGTTTCGCATTTAATTATCACCAGAAAAGTCAACCAATCGATAATAATAATAATGAAGAATGATTGTTTTATCGCATGAAGAATCCGCATAGTTTTGAATGTTTTTACGTTTCTCGGGGTTACCGGTCCGAGTATTTTTAAAGTTAGAGTTGCCATTCACATCACGTAAACACTCATCATGTTTTCCGTGTGAATAACTATTTGCCAAAGCTTTCGCATTGTATTAGGAAACCGGCGACGACATATGAATGCGTGTGTTGGATCTACATTACTTAATCTGGTAACACATTTATTTATTCGACTTGACATTCATTCGCAAACATGTCACGGTAATTTCATCCTCAGGACAATAAATGAAGGTTACACTGCAGAGAAAAGTTCTTTTGTACATAAAATACAACATAACCCTGTTAAGAAATCATAATATAACGAGGTCTGTGGCTTCTAAGCAAATCAGGTGAAGGGAAAAATTAATCATGGTTCACCATCAGGGGAAAATATTGGTTACAATTGTGTTGTTGGGTTCTACTGTGTGTATTGGAACTGTTCAGTCAAAACTGTACACTGGTCGTTTCTGGTTGCTGCCCATCCTATCAGAAAACAGGAAAAGGCTTGCAATGAAGCAAAATGGATCTTATTCTTTGGAAGAAACTATTCGTTTTTCTGTGTCAGGCATCCCTTGCAGCCTAATATCACTGTTACCGGTATCAAAAATACACGTAATGCAGGTACGATCATTTTTATAACCTAGAATTATCATGTTTTAATTTCCTTCTGTTCATTTTCAAAAGTTCGTTCCTGTTTCCGTTGAATGAATGTATTTGCATATTCAATACATTGTAACCGTACACCCATCCCTCTATATTCCAGGATGTGTACACACTACAACTTAACTCTGTAATGCCTAAAATATCTTATGCTGATTCCAAACTTGAGCCAATTAATCTGTCTAATCTCTGGGCATTGGAATCTTGATTGATAGGTTATCAGTCATACTCAAACACTGGATTGTATACAAATTAAATATATTTTCACTCTTTCAAAAATTACCCTGGATTCTATGCACCATGACTCCTTTCACATTTATCTGCATCAAAAACGTGTTTCACAATGTAGTGAAAGCTTGATAATGATTAACATGTGATTTCAATTACTGATCACCATACTTACTGTAAATGCAAGTGATATCAAACCCCAAAATTGGTTTCACAGTATAGTGGAAGCTTGATAATGATTAACAAAAGGCTCTGACTTGCAGCAATAACCTTTCAAAATTTAACAAAACTTTACGTCCATTGTTCAACATGCAACAACTAAAAGCTCTCATTTACAATGAAAACAACTGAGATGAATCTTCTTAACCATTTTCTCCCACATTCTAAGAAAAAGGCAGACTCCCAATTGCTAAAGCTTAAACAGTCAGCATAAAATTGTTTGTCTGTGGTTTACTCTTCCTACATTAACTTTACCGGTTGTGGTAGCACCAATAATGTCGCCGTACTACACGCCATTACTCCGAGGCTATTGTGAAATAATCTCACTGCCAAACAATCCTTCAGTATCCCAAAGTTAACTAGCTTGATCCGATCTCATTATTTTCACAAAAAAAAAAACATACTGGCATGAAGCAAAAGTGAACACGTCTACTTATTTGTGACGATGTTAGAACGCTGGTAGACGAAGTCCAGAATGTTCTCGGCCGGTTCCCGGTTCCAAGCAGCGCCTTTCTCTCAGACACGTCCGGACGCACTCGTGGCACCTTCCGTTACCCAAATGCCTTCTTACTCTTCTCTCAAGCTTCTACCCCCACTACCCTAGTCAAATGAGCGACTACTTATATGTTCGTCACAGAGCTCACACTGCTTAGCCTAGTCAAAAATGCAACTACAGTGATGCAAAATACAATATTGTGATATTGTACAGTCACAATATTGATGTATTTTCTTACAAACATTCTGAAAACCTTAATTGAAATTTGTCTCATTAAATTTTCTCTCTTAAAAATAAGAATTTAATGTAATATAAAGGAAAAATTTTAGCTCCTTTTCACAGATATGGAGAGTTTTCGAAAATGTATTAGAAGTCATTTGAAATACTTCGACTTACATTTGTGCAATTTTTGAAAAAAAAACAAGAAAAGAATACCGCAAAATTGATTTCATGCTATCTTAAAGTGCAGTGAGCAATATACAAACGCAAAGTTTGAAGGAAAAATTAGATCCCTTGAAAAAATGGCGTTTCAGCCTTTCTTAAAATGCGGAATTTTGAGCATGTTTTAACAAAAATGTTTTGAGATTTTTAAAAACTTTATACTACGTGATTTAAAGCACATGTACTCGCAAATGAACGAATTCTAAGAACTTGCCGTTAATCCAAATATTAACGACGTGAGTGAAAAGTAAAAAAAATAGAACATTTTTCTAATTTTTGTAAAAACAAATAGAGCAATGTGGCGTTTAAGTCATCTAACACAGTACATTTAGCACTATCTATAACATAAATTTAAGGAAAAATCGCGACGTTTTTGATAACATTTGTTTTTCTTATTTTTAAAAAATGCACATATTGCACGGAATAAGTGCAAATTAAAAAAATATACGTATGGTTTAAGCGATAGTGGTGTTCACAGACGGATGGACGTGTTGAGAAAACACTTTTTCGGTATCAGGGGATCCCAAAATATGTATTTCCGTATACAACTTGTGTTGAAATCTTGAAAGCGATTTTCCGCAGCATTACATATAACACCGTATATACGTACGTATACGAGAAAGAAAAAATATCTTCAAAATTAGGGTTGTAGGAAGACTCCGCCTGAAAAGTGCCCTTTTGCAATTTTCAATAAATCAGAGATTTCAGCAAACTTTAGATCGGCACCATTTTCTTTAGCGCCCTTTACGCTGTCCAAGGACAAAGTTGAATCAAAAACTTTGGAGCCATTTGAAAAAAGTTTTGGAAGTGTTTTTGAGTCTTCATATAAAGTATATTCAAAATCAAAATATCAGGTTGAAACTTCGAAAGAGTTAGGCTTGTTGAGATCGATTCGGGTATATCAGTTTTCGAGAAAATCTGCTGAACGGTTTAGACGTTAGCGATGGTCACAGACGGTTAACACAGACCTCTTGCCGTCAATCAATTTTTCGGTATCAAGGACCCATATAACATATGTTCCGGCTACACCACGTGTTTGAGAAAGTAATTTCATATACATAAGTACAGAATTTATCCTCTTGTTAGTTATCAAGACTTGGCAATAAGTTTTTTTCTGCCGAAAATTCACCGTTTTTCGGCGCAAAATTACATAATTTTCTCTTCTTACGAAGTATTCTCGTAAAGGCCAGAAAATTGCAATCTGATTCTATATTTTATTTCCATTTAATAATTTGGAGCCTTTCATTTATTTATTTATTTTACGGCAAAAAGCAGTTGAAACTGACGTGCCATGGGGAGAAGTGAATTCTGTGCACATTTTCAAAATTCTGTGATCCCTACACTAAGCCATATACTACATGAATTTTGAAAAAAAAGCACTTATGTAAAAAAGTCTATTTTCAAGGATAAATAAGCAATACATTTTGGGCTCTTATCCATGATGACCTTCGTCAAGGAATAATACTTCCTGCCGCAACAGCTTGGAAACAATAATTTGAATAACTATATTTCCCAATGAATTCTAGAAGACGTGCACAGATAATGAAATTATTAGTTAAGTTAATTATTAAGATAATGAAGTTATTATAATGAAGTAATAGCTTTATTTCCGAACTTGTCATTTTGACCGTTTTTGAAAATACGAAACGTTTAGCTCATAATCAAAAAACCAGTTGAGTTGAACAACATTTGAAGCATTTATTCTCAGAAATGTAATGATTAGGGGGCGGATTTTAAAGAAATGATTTTTTTTCTTTTCACTTTGGAACTATGCCGTTTAGTTTAGAAATTCATTTTATGTTATGGCGAAAGGAAATTACCCATTTTCATAGGTAATTATTTTGCATATTTTGTATATTTCTACTAATAAGTCATTTTTTACCCTTTTCCGTCATTGTTAATGCATTTTATACTGATTTCCTCGGTTTTAATGCCATTTTTAATAGTATGTGCTTCAAATTCTATTTACATGATGCAAAAAAATGTTCGTCACAGAATTACTCAGCAGACTATTCAATTTGTTCGCTCAGAAATTGTTTGACAGCGTTGTGTGTATTTCTTGTAACGTATATCAGCGCCATTGCCGGTTCGACCGGTTTGGGGATAACTAAAGGCAAAGATTTCCTGGTAAATAACAGTCCAAATCAAAAGTTTGCAAGCTGAGTTCACTGGAACGAAACGAAGAAGCCTTGAATATATCAGTAACGTATCCAAGAGCTTGAGTTGTTCATTCGAACTAGTTTTAATTGATTTTTACGTCATTTTCTTTGGTGTTAGAACACTTTTAAAGCGTTTTACGAGCATCTTATTGATCATTTTTGGCGATGTTTTAGGGCATCCAAACCCGCCCCCTAGTAATGATGAGTCGCTTTAAGAACAGGTGCTGACGAGTCGCTTTAAGAACGCCGCCTGCCTGGAAGTGCCGTATCCCCTGGAGGAGTCCCGCCTGTCCAACGGGTCCCTGGACGTGAGCACGAACCTCAGATGGCGCAGGCCCAGCAGCCAAATGGGCTACCTCTACCCGCATAGGCGCAGCGACATGTGCCTCGTGGTGAAACGCCGGAGACGTCGGGGGCAGCAGAGCATCCTGCAGGCCTTCAGCGCCGACTTCTGGACGGCGACAGGAGTTGCCCTGATCGCTTTCGCAGGTGCCCTTTGGCTCATGGGACGCAGGTACGGTACCCAATCCTCCTCATTCGAATCCCAACGCATCCTAAAATCAGGTTTACCAGGATATTTTTTCCCAGCGGAGGTGATTGATTGATTAATTGATTGATTTTTCGTGTTTCCGGGCGCGTCAACTGCGATGGTTATTAGTCCCGTAAGTGTAGTGCATATTTTTCTCGGGGTGAACTTCCCCCGCTGGATGGCGAGATACGGCGCCGATCTACTGTCGGCTAGCGGGGTTTCTCCCTAACCAGGACTCTCCCACCAGCTGGGCACCGTCCCAGCCGGGACAAGTTCTGAGCTCCCGAAATGTGTGGTAGTGTAGTGCATGTTAGTGTGAGTGTGTAAGGGGAGAGGATAGGACAATGAAAAGGAAGGAAAGATCGCGCGTGGTCCGTGGCCCGTTTGTTAGGGTACTACTCCGGCATTCGCCTGGTGGTGATCGGAGAAATCACGAAGAACTACCGATTAGAGCAGTCGGCCGATAGAATACTCCTCCAGACAGCGACTGAATTCGACCTAGATGAAAAGCGAGAGTCGAAAATCCTGCCGTGCCCTCAGCGGAGGGCATTTTACTAAAAAAAGGACAATTCAATGAAATGGAGAATATTTTACATTTTTATACTCCATGATGTAAAGACAATATACTCAACAATTTTAAACTATCTCCGTTCAACAGTATAAACCAAACCGTCTCTCTCTAATATACAATATAAAATATTTTATTAGACTTTGCGTCATTAAAATTGGAAGTTTCCAATTGGATAATTTTGCTCCCACACTTACTTTCGTTATCCACCAACCAATAAGCATAAATAAGTTGTATATCACAATAAAATTTATTTAAATACAAATGTAGATATTCAAGAAGTGAAGTCCCTTTAATAAATTAAATTGCTTTAAATTTATGCCAGGATTATTTTCAATTCAACAGGACTAAAATGTGGACAATCCATGTAAAATTTAAAAAGGAGGGAGGACAAGACAGTATTAAATAGGAGGACATGACCTCCAAAAAGAGGACAGATAGCAATCCTGGTAAAATGCCTTCATTCTATACGCTTCGTTGTACAATTCACCTTTTGCTTTTTACGATGTTAACGAAGCATATACTAGTAAAATAACTCAATTTTCTCTGCTACATTGTGAGATTTACCTCATTCTCGTTGGGATATCAACAAATTCTTCACTACTAAATCATATCTAGTCTCTCTGCTGTTTGATGACATTCACATCATCTTCATTACAGTTTCACAAGATCTTACATTACTAAAATATTTCTAATCTCCTAACGATTTTGTAAAGTTCACTTGATCCTTGGTAAGGTTTCAAAGAATCATACATATCTAAAGTATGTCCACTCTAATTTTAAAGTCATTAATTAAATTTTAAAAAACCTGCGTATTTAAGGATTCTTTACTGGGTTGGGAATTCTGCCACACAGCACCATTCACTAATGCATTATATCCTCCTCACGTTTCTGTATTGTTAAATTCACCGTTGCCCTTAGGTTTCCACTGTCCAGATTCTTGAAAATATGTAATCACAGTCTTAAAATTGTGGGATTAGAAACCTAATTTCTTATATGCTTCCTTATATGCCATGATACATTTTATCTTTTTCATTAACGTTCTAATAAATTAATTTTGTTCTTTTGGATACTTCCTATTTATTCTTTAATTGTCATTGCTATACTCTTTCAGCCCTGTTCAATCATAGGCATCCAAAGCAATGCAAATGTGGCGCCTGATCACGAATATAAACAATTATAACTATGCTTTGGGATGAATTAACAGCGACGGGTCCACTTTCGAGTCAACCATTTCGAACCTCGCCTTTGAGATAGTTCATTTTTCCCTTAAAATCGTCGACTGCAATGCAGAGCGGGAGGAGGGCTCATGTGCATCGTATCCGACTTCAGCCAATGAGATTGAGACGCTAGTTTGCGTCACAATATTAGCGGAACTTTCAAAGGCATCCAGATACCAAAATTGTCATCTCCAAAAAAATACTCATGTTTTCTATAAATTCAACATGAAATTATTGGAATATATGTTTTTATGAATACATTTCATTAAAAAAACATTGTATCGTCAAATGTGTAGTTGTATCAAGATTCCGAAAAAAATATTTTTTAATAATTTTCGAAAAATCAGGCATTTGAATGAACATGAGACCTGCACCATTCTCTTAAGAGTCCAACAATTTAATCAAAAATTTTTTTAAAAAAAATGGTTTAAAAATAAATTACGGAACATTTGCAAAAAAATAATCGTTTTTGAAATATTGAGCATAACGTTATTATTAGATTTGTTCTTCATGAATACATTTCATTAAGAACAAAATTTATTTTAAAAATTATAGTTAAAGGAAGATGTCAAAAAACTTTGAATATTTTCAATTTTCGAAAAATCAGGGTTTTTAACTTGTGTCCTGCGCCATTCTCTTAAACGTCCTTCACACTATCCCATAGCAAAGCTCAATCAAAACCGTTGGAACCATTTTTTTTTAATTGCCCAGGGGTTTAATGTAAAGTTTCCCTCAAAATTAAAATATCGTATTCGCATTCAATGAGCCGCGACATCAGTGTGATCGATTGTGGAAAATCAATTTTGGAGAAAAAAGGCTGAACGGTTAACCTCTCGTGTTGTTCCCAAACAGACAGACAGAAAGACAGACGGACTCACACGATTTGCTGTCAATCGACTCTCCGGTATCACGGACCCACAAAACAGGGATTCTGGCTGCACCACGTATTAGAAGATTTCTTTTTATAAATTTAGCAACTAGATTTATCCACTTTTTAGTTACCAGGGCTCTGTAAGAAGAGTTTTTCTGTCGAAAATTCGCGCAGCATTACATAACTTTCTCTCTACAGCGTAAGCGGTAGCGAGGGAGTAAGAAATGTACAGCATGTTGAACCTAATCATTTGAATTGATTTGTAAACATAAAATGTACTATGTGAGTGCTAATTGGAAGCGTTCTGGAGATACAGGGACCTTATCATTATCAAAGGGACCATCTCTTTCCCCTGAATTCTTCAATTGCGATTATGGTTTGTATCGATATGATTTTATACATTGATTTTGTACATTTTCCGTTCTAATCAATGAGCATTTGTTTCCAGGAACGTGTTAATGGAGGTCTTAGAAGCCTTCATCCACGGGAACTTTGTGACACGTGGAAATGACAGCCGAAGCAACTTCCTATTCCTACTTCTGAGCGCTTTCGGCCTGGTGATCCTCAGCGCTTTCACCGGTCGTTTTATGGGCTACCTGGCGGTCCTTGGGGAACCTCTACAGATCCAGACGCTCGAGGAAGCTGCCAGCCACGTCACCAAGGTGTATGGAGCAGACACGCTTCCGTCATTGTTCAAAAACGTCGAGAAGGATGATGTGATTTGGAAACTGCTAGCTAAGTAAGAACAATTTTATTTATGGCCCCTTATTTGTTCGGTTTGTTTAAAGTCCCATCAACATCTAGATCATTAGCGACCACTATTGGAGTTAACGTTATGGTAACTATGAAGATGAAACGATATGGTGATGATAAGGGGTGAAAGGAGGAATACAAATACAACCACGCTCGAGGCCGGACTCGAACCTACCACCACAACACTAATGCCTGACAACCTACTACCACAACACTACTGCCTTGGCGATCTCGACTATCGGAACGTTATTCACTTCTGTTCGTTATTCACTTCTCACCAAATGTTTGCGATTAAACCTTTGTGTGAAGACACTATCATTAAAAAAAGTGGCAAATCATTGCCATCTCACATATCATTCATTGTATTATCAATTACACGAAAGAAATTGAACTAGTGGGGCTACAGCAACACCTACTTTCTTGCATTGTTTGTAACTTTTTCAATTTTTAATAAATTTTCGAGTTCAACAAAAATTGAACCGGCTGCATTTCATTGGCATACGTTGCACTATCCGCAACAAAATTAAAAAGAAAATTTGCAAACGTTTTGAGAAAAAATGTTCAACAATCGTAATCTTCAACATCTCGTAAATATTATTTCAAGCAAGTACCATTAGAAATGACATTAAAATCGATGAAATAAAGAAACGCTTTAAAAATGACCGAAAAAGGTAAAAATGACTTATTGGTCAAAATCGACAAAAAAAGCAAAATAATTACGTATAAAAATGGAAATCATTGTCTCCATTTTTAGAATTTTCTATTGCTAGCACCTTAGAAGGCGATTTTTAGAATGTCGCCACCAACAAAAAAACTTGAGCCCTCCCACTTCTGTCAATGCTAAATGAAGCATTTCGATGCCTCAAAGCTTTTGTCTTATCCTTGTCCTATCCTCAACTTTTAATTACACACACTTACCCTTTCATGCACTACACCACTACAGATGTCCGAAGCTTTGGGCTGGACGTGACTAGGGTGGTGTCTGGCTGGTGGGGAATGCCTGCTTGTGTAAAACCCCCGCAAACCGACATGTAGGTCGGCGCCGGACAGCACCATCAAGCTAAAGGTCACTACCACTTCCGGGTATTAAAAGTCATACACTACACTGACGGCACTAGTGATCTCCGCAGATGACGTGCCCAGAATCTCTAATCAATCAATCAATCAATTGATCAGTTTGTTGGAGAAGACCATTAGTGGAGAAGGTCGTCTGAATGCTTCAGACGCTAGCTTTTGACCAGAGATGTATGATTTGCTGTAAACCATGTTTTCGGAATGAAGGACACACCAAACGAGGATTCTGACTACCCGTCTTGTTAGAGGAAGTAATTTCTTACACATACTAGGAACAAGATAAATCCACTTTTCGATACTAAGTTCCCTCAAGACAATTTTTTGTATCATTCACCATTTTCCCACATTACAATGCTGTCTCTTTTATACATAAGAATATAGCATGACGAGAAAGAAAAAATTAGCCGAGTTAGTATAAAGATGAGTTAGTAGCAAACATTAGTCGAGTTGATTCAAATAAAGAATTATTCCATGTCTGTCTCCGGAGAGATTCCAAAAACGTACGTTAATTTTTAAATTGGTTCTCTAAATACGTTTCACACAGTCCTCCTCCTACCACCTCTAGGGTCACCTGACTCACACGGACAAACGCGTGGAGCATAGAAATATTATAACTAGGAGTTGGATTTTAATGAAATGACTTTTTTTATTTTACAACAATGCTGTTCAAATAGAAATTCAATTTATGTTATGACAGGAAATGACCCAATTTTATACGTTATTATTTTGCATTTTTTGTCGATTGACGAAGATTTTTTGTCAACAGAATGACAAAATAAGTCATTTTGTACCTTTTTCTGTCACTTTTAATGTATTTTGTACTGATTTAGTTAATTTTAATGCCAGTTTTAATAGTACTAGCTTCAAATAATATTTACAAGATGCAACAAATGTTCTTCACAGAATTACTAAGTGGCCTATTCTGTTTGTTCGCTCAGAAATTGTTTACAGAGCCGTTGTATGTAATTCATGTAACGTAAATCAGCGCCATTGCCGATTCGGCCGATTTCGGGACAACTAAAGACAGAAATTACCTGGTAGAGAACAGCCAAACTAATCGTTTGCAAGCTAAGTTCACTCGAACAAATGGAATAAATTCCGATTACATCAGTAACGTATCCAACAGCATGAGTTGTTCATCCGAACTGGTTTTGTTAACATTTTTTAAGTCATTTTTCTTTTGTTTTAGGGCATATTCAAGCATTTTAAGAGCATTTCATTACACATTTTTGGCGATGTTTCAAGTCATCAAAATCCGCCCTATAATAATTAGGGAACGGACTTCATTGTAATAAAAAAAAGCAAAATATGTACATATATATGTACTTATTTTTTCAAAAATATGTAAGAAAAAATGGGAAATATGTGAAATAAATATTCGTTATAATGCTTACAATTCCGTTCTTCAAGCGTTTTCCGAACAGAGTACGTTGTCGATCAGAAATTTACATGGATTCAGAGAGGCTGAATGAAAGTTTTACATCTACTGAAGCAATTATTCGCTAGTTTCTTCCGAAACATAATACTTTCGTATTATATTCAATGTTGTTTACGAGGAGCCGGAGCTCATGTGAATAGTACCGTGTAGCCTGTGATAGAAGGGGGGGTAAAGGGAG
Source organism: Teleogryllus oceanicus (assembly GCA_964035755.1). Taxonomy (NCBI): domain Eukaryota; kingdom Metazoa; phylum Arthropoda; class Insecta; order Orthoptera; family Gryllidae; genus Teleogryllus; species Teleogryllus oceanicus. The sequence continues at coordinate 30,362,352 of CAXIVR010000014.1, read as the reverse complement.
CATACTCCCACCCCAACTCCAGAAAAGGGATAAGACCATGATCTGATTTTTTTTATCGAGTTATGCATGGGGTCTATGAAACACGAGTAAGCACGTGGTTGAAGTTCCTTCTGCTTCACCTACTACATCCACTCATCGTTGATCCCGACTACGCTGTTTCCAAGAAGTTGGAGGGCGGGGGGAGATAAGTTTGGCAATTAATAGCGATTGTCCGGCGTTAATACAAGCGCTTTGCGTATTTTTCAGTATTTCATCATTTAAGTATTTCAGTAACAAAGTTAGTTTCCAAGTAACATATATTTCGACCATCCCAAGTGAAATGTTCATTTTCGACCTATAAATATATTAAAATGTAACGAAATATGTAGCTATAGATAAAATATGTAAAAATATGTCATTATACCAAAATAAATAAAATATAAATGTAAAATAAGAAAGGTTCCAATTAGTTCAGAATGTCGTGTTAAATGTAAAAAGTATTAGTGAATGTAGGTATCTTGTCCCTGTAAAAATATGTATTTACATGAAAATCCGCCCTATAATAATAACTTATGTGTGTTGTTTGCAGGTTGGAGCCCATTAACGAAGAAAAGGCAATGGCAAACGGGTTGCGAGAATTGGCAGAGAAGTCGCCCGGCCCGGCGTTTATCATGTCCGTGGATGAGGCGCGGCCGTTGTTGCACGGACCAGTCCTTTGGGATACGATGACAGGCTCATCATTTGCCTACCCGGTTCCAGAGTGCCTCCTGTCCCCCGCCTACGTGTCTTACCCCACGCGGCCGAATTGGTCCCAACGGCGCCTGTTTGACGCGCTCCTGGGGAAGATGACGCAGGCGGGCATCATCACCAAGTTGGAAAGGTACATGATGCAACTGGAGCAGCTCCACGATCTTAACACACTTCCCTACCCATTTAATGCCTCGCCATTGCATCAATGTACTGTGCTGATTGCCTAATAGAAGAGAACACTGGACGACCTCACATATTCACACTCCCCCTTCCGCATTCGGTCTCAATAGATTCAACATAGAGAAGCAAATTGCCTTGCAGAAGAGAATGATGGACGACCTTTTCAGGTATTCTCTCTCCCTAGCTCCTTTTCATTCGGCCTCGTGTCTCAATAGATTCAACTTACAGAAGCAGATTGCCTTGCAGAAGAGAATGACGGACGACCCTTTCAGGCATTCTCTCTCCCTAGCTCCTTTTCATTCGGCCTGGCGTCTCAATAGATTCAACTTAGAGAAGCAGATTGCCTTGCAAAGAGAATGAGACCCCTTCAGGATTCTCTCTCCTAGCTTTTCGGCCTGGCTCAATAGATTCAACTAAAGCAATTCCTTGCAAAGAGAATGAGACCCCTTCAGGTATTCTCTCTCCCTAGCTCTTTTCATTCGGCCTGGCGCCTCAATAGATTGAACTTAGATAAGCAGATTGCCTTGCAGAAGAGAATGATAGACGACCCCTTTAGATATTGTCTCTCCCCTAGCTCCCACCTAGCTCATGCTTCTCGCTCTCTCTCCAAAGACCTTACTTCAATCGCTTTTTTTTGAAAATTCTTTCTCATATACACCTCTCTTTCCCCATTCCACTGCTTCAACTTACTGTTGCTTATACCTTTTCAGAAATTAATCTTATACAAATTCAAATTCTTCCTCACATCCGCCGCTCCGATTCCACCACTTCACCATCTCTCATTCCGCACGCCATTTCTCTGTCAGCACTGCATCGCATTGCTGCTAAACCATCTTTTTGATGGACAGCTCGCGGAAAATCTTACATGTACACGTTCCCCAGGCTGATTTGCTCTCCTAGCACCACTACTTCTCAATCATTATCTATTCTTTGATCTACACTTGAACACACTGCCGCTCATTTCCTTCTGATGATCATTGTGGCGAGCAAGTTATGGAGGAATGATGCTTTTTCTGAACTGTTTTCAGTTTTCTCTCGGTATTACCTACGACTAAAGATATAACAGCATTCTTATGTCTTCTCTTTGTTTCGCTAGTGACATGTGGATGAATCTCCGGGTTTTGGGGCTTGTGCACGGCAGGCCAGAGGTGTCTACGTCCGCCTCCCACAAGACTACCACCGAGGAACCACGCCCCCTTCGGCTTACCGCGCTGCTTGAACCCGCGGTCGTTCTATGCGTGGGCACGCTGGCGGCGGCCGTGTCCTTCCTCGTGGAGAATGCGTTGCGCATGCGCGCATGCCGGGCCTTGGTAAAAAGGGCGCAACTGTTTCTCCGCCTCCGTTCAGCTGCCCCGGCCCGATGGGCAGAGCGCGCTTATTGAGGTTTCGATCTTGCTGCGTGCAGTCGCCATGGCCTTCCTCGTGGAGAGGACGCATGCATGATTCATGAACCATGTCAAGGCAAGCGACTTTGTGCTGGTTGAGAACGTAGCCATGCTGGCCCTGTAAGATGGCGTTGGTGGGAACACCGCCGCGCTGTATGTAATGGCGCTGACAGCAGCCGTGGCCTTCCTCGGGGAGAGGGCGCTGCGCATGCATGCTTCATGAGCCATGACAAGGAAGGGTCTCTGTGCTGATTCAGAACGCAGCCGTGCTGAACACGATGGCGCTGGCAGCGTTCGACATCTTCCTTGTGGAGAGGGCGCTGAGCATGCATCTTTGTAGGCCCTGTAAGCTGGCGCTGGTGGGAACGCTGCCGCGCTGTACGTAGCAGCGCTGACAGCAGCCGTGGCCTTCCTCGGGGAGAGGGCGCTGCGCATGCATGCTTCATGAGACATGACAAGGAAGGGTCTCTGTGCTGGTTCAGAACGCAGCCGTGCTGGACTCGATGGCGCTAGCAGCGTTCGTAACCTTCCTTGTGGAGAGGGCGCTGGCATGCATGTTTGTGGCCCTGTAAGCTGGCGCTGGTGGGAACGCAGCCACGCTGCACGTAGTGGCGCTGACAGCAGCCGTGGCCTTCCTCGGGGAGAGGGCGCTGCGCACGCGTGTTTCATGAGCCATGACAAGACAAGCGTTTCTGTGCTGGTTGAGAACGCAGCCGTGCTGGACTCGATGGCGCTGGCAGCGTCCGTAACCTTCCTTGTGGAGAGGGCGCTACGTACGCATGTTTGCTAACCCTGATGAGACGGGGCGCCACTGCGCAACCGCGCTCTACGTAGTGGCGCTGGCAGGAGCCGTGGCCTTCCTCGGGGAGAGGGCGCTGCGTACGCGTGTTTCATGAGCCATGACGAGACAAACACCACTCGTTGGTTGCGATCGCAGTCGCGTTAGATGTAGTGGCCCTGGCCTTCACTGTGCCAAAGCCAATATTGTGCAGAGGGCGCAGTGTAAGCGTGTTTACTGGCCCTGACGAGACGGACGTCACTGCACTGGTTGGGAGCGCAGCCATGTTGGACTTGGGTCACGTGTGGAGATGGTGGCGCTGGCGGTGGTCATCGCTTTCCTCGTGGAAAGAGCACTGCACATGCGCATTTGCTGGCTCTTAATGACTTGGACATCTTTGAAATTGTTGAGGGTGCCGGTGTGCTAGATGTGGTGGCGCTGGTAATGGTACGCATATTGTGATGTGTAAGACACGAAAAATTTACGTTCAAATAATGTTTTCCTACAGTACACCGTAGCTGATATTGTTAACGTAACTATAGTGAACACTCATGTACCATCGCACCTATAATATATGGCAAATATATTATTTGTTTACCAACTGCGTTCACTGTAATTGACTAGTGAGATAATAATTTCCGACGAAAATTAGAGATGCTTCAACAGTACATATTTCTCATATTATTTGTAACATTTAAAATTTTGGAAAATTCAAGGACTACAACGAAGATGTACAAATGCCATTTTTAAACGTTCTTTGCTCTAAAAAGAAAGTTTAGTGGCTCAGAGCGAAGACGCTCATCTTTCACCATTGACGTCTACGGTCAATTTCCGGACAAGCCCTTGTGGAATTTCTTCCAACAAAACGAGTCTGCCTGCTTCACTCGGCGCTGTCCTAAACCCTACCTCTTTCGTAATTCCCTGATCCATTGAGCAAATGCTGAGATGGCCCCCTTTTTGCTTTTGGACATAAATGTAACTTCATTTTGTCTGCACATCGTGTAGAATTCAGTGGGAAATACAATTATTCAAATTATCGTTTCCATGTTGTCGCGGCAGGAAGTATTATTCCGAAGGACAACATGGATAAGAGCCAAAATTTATTGCCTTTTTATCCTTGAAAATAGATTTTATTACATGGGAGATTTTTTTCAACATTTAAGTAGTATATGACTTAGTGTAGGAATCACAGAGTTTTGAAAATGTGCACACAATTCACTTTTCCCCATAGCACGACATACGCAGTTTTTAACTGTTTTTCTTTGACATAAAATAAATAAAATAAAAATAAATAAATTTTTTTTCTCTATTCTGGCCGCTACGTAGTGACGCAGGAGCGTGTAGGAGAGAGCCACGTACGCGGAGATACGCTAGCGGTCTTCTTTACAACTAACGTACGAGATGAGACGAGACATACACAAGTATTAATGGAGCATTACTCTGCTTTAAGCGCTTTACGCCCGATCAGGGGCTTTGATACACGTTGCATCGATCAATAAAGTGATTAAGATGCAACAAATAAAAAAACGAGGAAAACGTCAACAATGAAATGTCAAAGATGCTTTTGAGAAAAGAATTAAATAAAGAATAAAATTTAAGAATAAAGGTAAATTTTTAAAAATTACCTTTATTTCACGCAAAAAATACGACACGGTTGACCAAAGAACTCCTAAAGGAGGACTGCTGTGGTGCGGCTTGCCAACAGCCTTCAAAAGGCACCACATGTAGCCAGAAGTTGTGCCTTCATTTTCCATTTTTTTTTTTAAATTGCTTCATTCTTGATATGGTCAATGGGTAGCATTAGTTTAATCGAGAAACGTACATCACGAAATGAATAATTGATACAAAATCCTAGACAGCATGTCAAACTCTAAACTACAACAATACTGCTCGTAATGCCGACTGTGTTAGTTTGTAAGTTTAGATTGTAAGTGCAAGTGCGCATAAATATTATAAATAAGTAGCGTCTAATGTACATGTAGTTTGTAAGTACGTAAGTGTTAGTATGCACGTTCAGATTATAAGTACAATAGTGGGTGAATAATGTAAACAAGTAGTGTAAAATGTAAATTGTGGTTTGTAAAGTTAGTACGAAAAGATTAGGTTTAACCATCAGCTACCGACGTGGAGGCCCTGGAACTCCTCCGACTTTGCAAAATTTCTGAAACCGACTTACTCTTTATTTAACACTTCGATTCTTCTTGTACCTTGCCCTTCTACAGTTTTAAGAAATAGTTCGCGAGATTACTGTTGTGGAATGCATTTTAAGAAAATTATCACCTTTTTTGGCGCACAGGAGACCTAGGGACTCCATGTAATTAGCCGTGTAACTCTCATCGAATGCGCGTTGCACTTTCCCAGTTAGTAGTGTCTGTCCGGTGACGCCTGTAAAGGAAGTGCAATATACAGAAAACAGATGACTAGGCCGTTAAAATAATGTGTGAATATTAATTATGATTATTTTGAACAAAATATTGGACAATGAGTGGCGAAAAATAACATTCATGTGAAAGAATATCTTAGAATCATCAAATTAAATGTGATTGATTTATCAAGCAGACAATCGTGTGTAGAATTGGGGATTTTTTTTACAGATGAATATATTTATTAACACAATGAAAATTTACAATCTATTTCAATTCGAAATAATAAGTAAATATGATATTTCAAAAATAAATGATCAATGAAACAATATATTACAGAAAAGTCCCCCACCGGAATTGGGGAAAAAAAAATTAAGAGAAATTTGAGAATTATGAACACGAAGAATAAATAACTGACAATGCAAAATACTATCACAGAAAGGTTAAAAAAGTCTGCAAGATTTGTGCACAAAAGATTTCTAAAGAAATTAATGTCAGAATTTTAGTGTTTGAGATAATAATATTTTTGTACTTGATTTTCAGTTCTAGAGTTATAGAAGTTTCCATTAATAATTTTATTAATATTCAATGAATTTTGACGATAAAGATAAATTCGTTAAATTAAAGTCATGCTTAATTTAACTCCACCATTCCTAATCACATGATATTCCCTGATTAGATAACTTGTTAACAAATATATCCTGATTGATACGTTCTTTCACATCTATTCATCGTACGTTTGAATGCTCTTTATTTGAAATACAATTTAGTACTGTAATATTTGAAACTGAATTTCAAGAGTCCACGGGACTACACGTTGGTAGCGGTGTGACTGAATTCTTACGTCATCAGCAAAGGGTTATTACACAATAGATAAATAATGTCATTATATTATACTCGTTTCCGAGAACACAACGCGCGCCTAGCTGCCTGGGAACGCCAGCATAAAAGATTGCCACCGCTGTTCGCCTAGACGCTCGCAAGATGGCGCTCCTAGCACTCGCGGAGCTAACGACCTCTACCAGCCGCGAAACGCGAATGGTCTTCGCCCCACACCGCGTCCCTCGAATCTCCGTTTATTTCGCTCACTCGCTGCAGCTATTTACAATAAATTTAACATTTCACAGCCTGTTTGCGCGGCCCAAAGGACCCGGACCCGCTCCCGCGTGCGTTATTAAACACCCTCCGCCCCGTTGCAACGGGCCAGTTAACCCAAGCGAAACACCACACCGCGCCGCGCGCCAACAATCGTTCAAGGCCCACAACAAAATGGCGGCATTCACGGAGGAGGCGCCGCCAGCGCTGCCGTCGCTCTGGCGGCGAAGGCGATAAACGACCGCGGCTAAACTAAGCATCGTGCGATAAACGTGCTGCGAGACATAATCGTCGTCTCCGCTGCGTCCCCGCCTCGGGTCTCGCGCGGTGCTAAACCGGGGCCGCTAGACGAACGGTTATGACGTCAGTGACCCGGTTATTGAAAGCGCCCTCCGCGCCACCTGACGCAGCGATTCAGGGGGCCGTGGAACGGAGGCTGCCGCCGCATTGTGTGGCGGAGTCGCACAAAGGCGATTGCGCCGCGATAGGAGAGTATCATGAATATCTAGCGGCCCTTGGGTGCTCGGGGACGCGGCGAATTCGAGTCGCGCTGTTCGGGGGCGGAGGTTGCAGATTTTCATCGCTACCGATGGAGCGCTGCGGTCGCAGGACGTGTAATGACACTTCACGCTCGGAGGCTTCTCTGCGTGCCACTTGAAATATTGCTGTTGGTTTGCATCTTCATTTATCGCTGATTCATCACTAGTTATTTCGACAATGATTCGAAAAGAAAAGTGCGAGTGTTTACTCGATAAAAAACGTCATAAGTGTGAGTTTTGTCACAAATACGCAATTTAACAGCATTTACAACCCACAAAAAGATATTGCAACAAGCATAATATAGCAAAAAAGGAACAAAATCAACAACTTCACGAATATTATAAAGAATTGAGTTTGTTCCAACATTTATTTTTATAATTGGATGTTACAATGACGAATAATTATTGTGTATTCATGTCATTCTTTCTACATAAAGAAGTATTGTATTGTAATAAAAAATTAATATTTTGTTCAGATTATTGAATTTGTGTGCTGCAAACGATTGTATTTGAAAATTTGTACAGGAAATATTCTAGAAAACATATAAACATTATAAATAACAAGAAATATTATTGTTATATTTATTCGGTTGTGTGTAGAAAATGGGAAATTCATTGGACTGAGTCCAAACATCAGGTCAGGATTTCGATAGTAGTTTGATCCATTTTCCATGATACATTGAAAAAAATAGTTCTTACCATCACCTCTCTCTGGATAGACATATTTGTATGTCTTTTTCGAACAGATTATTAATCTCTTAATCCAACTAGCTAACATGTCAGTCTGCCAGACTTCTTCTCAAGACCTGTAAGGTATTTGAATTTCTTTTTTCCTTCGAAATCCGTACGACAGTTCCCACAATTTCTCGAAAATAATTCCACCAAGAAATTTTGAGTTAAAATGTGAGAAGGATCCGCAACAATTGTATTTTTAGTATAAACATATAGTTACGTATCTGTATATAATTACGTATGTGGTAAAAAAAGGCCCGCTGTAGCTTATGAATCTCAATGCCAGTGTTTGACTCCTACTCCAAGGATATTTTGTTTTCCTTCGAGAGAGAGAGAAAACTGTGCTTGTAAATATAGTATTACATTTTCTTTGAAAGTTGTGAACTTTCGGAAACGCGAATACGCCGCGTTTCTTTTAATGAATAGAGTTTCATCAGTTGGCTGATAAATTAATTGAAACAAATGTGCAATATAATGCATCCAAATTTTGTGGACATTACGTAACTATTACAGCCAACTAGAGAATATAAAAACTGCTGTAGAACAACTAAGTTTATTTTATATACTAACTTTGAGATCAGCTAACGTAGACATGTAACTATATCAAATATTCCCGGTTATACCTTATAGAATTTGCAAACGTAAAAAATATTGGATCTAGTTTACTTGCAATTTCATTTTGGATATGTTATTTGTCTGGTTATTATGAAGCTTTTCCTCAAATCCAAAACTTTTTACTTCAGAAATAGGTTTTACGTAAGTGTCTAACTTCAATATCAATTAACTTTCTCTGAGAATTTTGCATTCAATTTTCATTTAAAAAAAATACATTCGCATTGAAAGTCTTTAAATATTACAGTTGTCACTTCGCCCCCTCCGAGCAAAACGCGAAATCCAACACCCCATTCACATGACTACCCAGCCTTTAATTCCGCTAAGTGGAAACTCGACTAGTACGATTTGCCTTCGCGCATAATCTGTCTTCACACTCCCAAACGCGTGTTTCTAGCCCGGAGCCTCCCACGTAACTCTCCGCCGGCGTTTCCCTCCTTGCCGTCCATTCGCGTGCCCTACATCTCCCCCTCGCCCCTCCGCCTGACACGTTTCCCGCGCACTCACAATCGCCCCCGTGCGGGCGCGGGCGATCGCCCCGGGCGGAGACCCGCCCCTCGCCTCTAATTACCTAAAAAGCGCCGCACCCGCGCCCGCCCGCCCGCTACGCGACGGCCGTGCTGGACGCGTCACTACCCGCAACTCGGCGATATTCACAAACCCCTCTTGCAAATGGACATTGGATAGACCACGTATTTGGGAGAATTGTCTGCTGTTAAAAGGTCAAAGGAGTTTTTTTTATAACTGAGGTCTCTAAGGCTCAAGATTCGTAGCTGCCTGGACTCGAAGAGTCGCCGGTTCGCAGGTTGTTTTCTTTCTCTGAGGAAATATCTTTAAGCAAGCACACATACGCACGCAAACATACTCACACACATGTACACTTCTTCTCGACGAATCTGTCTCGGTTGTTTGCCAAGTGGCAGTAACTACCGGCTGAGATGTCTGAAAAAAAAAAAACATTACTGTTCAAGCAAGCCTTACAGGAACATCATAAAGCTCGATTCCCGACTTTGATTTATTTTTTACTATGACTACATACAACTACTACTACAACTGGGTTGCATTAAATCATTTTCTGGAGGATAATTCTATCGGTCTGCTGCTCTTTGCCAGTTTTACGTAGTTTCTCCAATTAATGTGCAGCAATTGTCGATATTCCCTTCGTCATCCTTGTCTCATCCTCTCTCCTTACACAGTTATTTACACCCAAAACACTACGACATTCATCTAGAGGTCAGTTGGAATATTAGAACTTGTCCTGGCCCGTTTGATTCATTGTTAGTGTCATCGGGTGCGTCATCTTCTGAAGTCACTGATCCCGTAAGTGTAGTGCGTTTTGCCCTCGACCGGTAGTAGCAAACGTCGCCCGCTGGATGGCGAGATCTGGCACCGACCTACCGTCGGCTAGCGGGGTTTTCCCCAACCAGACATATCCCACCTGCGGGGCACCACTTCAGCCGGGACAAGCTCTAAGCTCCCGACCGGTCTCCCGACATGTGTGGTACTTTAGTGCATGTGATTGTGTAAGGAAGTAGTAAGGAACAAGGAAGAGGAAAGAGAGATCGCGCGCGGTCCGTGGCCCGTTTGTTTGAGTACTGCTCCGGCATTTGCCTGGTTTTGATCAGAGAATCCACAGACGACTACCGATCAAAGCAGCCGGGTTCTAGAATTCTCCTCCAGACAGCCACTGAATTCGACCTAGCTGACAAGCTAGCGAAGGAAATCATATCGCCGTTGGGCCTCGAACATAGGACCTCCTCGTCAAAGGCACTGCAGCGACATTAGTTGATGCTCTGAGCCACCTCTTCCAGTGGACTTGTCCCGGCTGGGGCGGTGCTCCGCTGAGGGAATGCAAGGAAGGGAAGAGCTGTCTGATATATCGACATATCTTTCATGTCCCTACGGAGGAGGAACACGCCCACCTTCCGAGATATAACATGCACCACACTCACAGGACTAGTGACTGAATAGTTGACGCCCCCGAAAACATTCCTTACTCAATGGCAGTTGCTGTGTTCAAACTGAAGATATGAATTCCGCAAGCGAACATGAGGGAATAAATACCCTTCACAACGCACCTGCGAGAACCGGGGTGAATGGGCTTCGGAGACGAAGGGTGGCGGCGGGGCCGAAAAATTTAAATTAATAACCCCCGCGCCTAATCCATTACACGGCCGCTCGCACGCGCCCCTCGCCACTGCACCCCGTCCCTACGCCCCACCCCCGAAGCCCCGGACAGATTGGGTTCCTCGCAGAGTCAATTCACGTTGGCGCTTGCTGGGCGTCGCTTTATATTTATTTATTTTCATTCATTTGTTTTACGTCAAAAAACAGTTATAACTGCGTATGACGTGCTATGGGGAAAAGTGAATTGTGTGCACATTTTCAAAATTCTGTGATCCCTACACTAAGTCATATACTACTTAAATGTTGAAAAAAAAAATGTTATACGTTTGCTAACGCGCCTCGCCGAGCCGTCATCTTGGGAGTCAGTGTGTGAGTCATCCAAGCAGAAATCTTCGTTTGATTAATCCATCATTTAGTGTTTCCGAGCGTGCCAACTGCTATGGTCATTATCCCCGTAAGTTTTATTACAAGTGCTGGCGATGATCTCCCTCCGTTCAATGGTGAAAGAACGTGCGCCACGCCGCCCCGCCATCTTGCGAGTCAGTGCGTGCGTCATCCAAGCCCAAATCTTAGTTTGATTGCTTTATTATTTAGTGTTTCCGTTCTTGTCAATTGCTATGGTCACTAGCTCCGTGGGTTTAGTGTGTGTTTCATCACGAGAGCTGGCGTTGTTCTTCTCCCACTCAATGGTGAGAGCACGTGCGCCCCGCCGCCCCGCCATTTTGTGTCAGTGCGTGCGTCATCCAAGCCCACATCTTCGTTGATTAATCTGTCATTTAGTGTTTGCGAACGTGTCAACTGCTGTGGTCATTATTCCCGTACGTTTAGTGGGTGTTTTATCACGAGAGCTGGCGTTGTTCTTCTCTCACTCAATGGTGAGATCGGGTGCCGACATACATGTTGGCTAGTGAGGTTTTCCCCACCAGTGATTCACCGTCACAGCCAGAAAAAGCTCTAAGCTTTCAACTGGTCTTGCGACTAATAATCTAGTGCATGTAAGTATGTGTGTAACTTAGAGATAAAGACAAAGATATATGACAAAGAAGAGGAAGGAAAATCTTTGGAAATCAAGTGTTCAATAAAACCCTAAAAAATCAGCGCGTAATCTTGTATATGCCATGTTCTGAACTTTAGTTTTTTCAGTGTCCATATCCAGTCCTTCATTCAGTTCAAAGATTTCGATGAGGCAGAAGTACGTTTGTTAGATGATAGCTGATTTAAAAAAAATGTCGGGTTTGCATCACCAATCAAACAACGTCGTTTCCTGTCACTTTAATCCGTCACCTTTACGCTGCAGTGATTGCTGGTCGTAGCTAATGCCAATTAGTACGATTAATGATGTTAGTATATTTATTGCGTCTAGTCGTGCAAAACTGCGGACCGGGATGGGAACAGATGAAACTTCTGGTACTGATTAAAAAGTTGTATGGTGTACATCAACATGTGCTCTCCAAATTATTTTTATGACGATGGTATTATTTTTAAAATTTGTTTAAGGAGACATTTTAATGTAATTTTGTACTACGTAAATGTGTTTAATAATTAGTGAATTTTAATATAACATATTATATCCGATTTTACATATTTATTACATATGTTTACTGTATTCATTCCATATTTTTATACATAGCTTGACGTTTAATACTACGTATTTTTCCGTTCTCTACTCATCAGTATATCTCTAGAAATGAAGCACAAGACAAGAAACGTTGCTATTAGATTTTTTGGAAATACTCATTTTCGTTGCCGATTATAAGACCAGCAATTCCTGAACCTTAGCCACAGGAGACCTTGATACACAATTAATCTGGATTCTCGCGATGAAGTTCAATTCAGGACTTTCATTATTCACCAATACCATCTCGTCTATTCATATAACTGCAATTTCTCTTCTTTGTATTTGAGTGCATTTATAGACGTAATGGAATATCAGAAATCTTCAACAAACTACACGAACGCAATAAAGATTTTTTAAACAAAAATTCATAAGGAGCATATGTTAAACGCATTGTGGAGAATCACATCTGTTTCACACCACTGCAGAAATGTCTCTCTGTACTTTTTCGATTACCATTTGGAGATTTTGATGTAAGAGAATGTAAAAAGATGGTGGCATGTCAAAACTAATATGGAATTTTTTGTAATGTTGAAGTTTCACTATTTACTTCGTTACACTTTATTTCAGTATACTCTTCAGTAAATTATTCCACAATGTTTCTCTCAAAATAATGTTTTGCATCCTCTACCGGCTAACACGTTAACCGGCGCAAAAGTTGTAAAATGTTGTAATTAATTGTTTATGTCACTTTCGCGTGGGAAAACATGCTAAGGAATACATTATAAAATTATGCGTTGAGAATCTCTAGGGAACTGAGCAACCATTACTCTTCTCATTTTACGTGACAAAAATGTTTCAAACATTTTGCGCGATGTACAACTCTTGTGAGCCGTATTTTAATGTTTTATGAAGGTAGAGGTCTGGAGGTCAACAGGAAACGTGAGTTCCCATTACTTTTCGAGATATTTTACGTGCGTTGTTTCAGTTGTTGGAATCGTTTGAATTTACTTGAGTTTATTGTCTTTCGGAGTTCAGAGCGACTCAATGAAAATGTCTACTCTTAAAGAAACTTAGCATCTATTAATCTGGGAATCACAAGTGTCTTATAAACATTATACGACAAATTTAGTTTTTGAATCTTACCGAACACTGTAATAATGTAAATTCTCCCTACCATTTGTAAATTGTTACCAACTGAGGCGTCCGAATATATGTTCGATGGTTTCTGACATTTTGTGAAATAATGGTTTATTGAAATTAATAATAAGTAATGATTCCGAAATTGAAATAGTAAATGATACTTTAGATTTATTAACACCGGTAAAATCAAGAAAAAATGTACTCTTAAATATGGAATAATTAAAGATGCGTTTGGGCAATGAAAGTACACGAAGACTGAGAAAGTAAAACTGAGTACTCTTAGGACATAACACTCGATGGTAGTACAATCTGACTGTAAAACAGAATTGATATTGGAATATTAATATACGGCTAGTGGCCTTTATGCGAAATAGCTCCGTTCCCGACTGTGCAATTGCGAAAAGATTTGTGGTTGGATGTGTATCTTGTATGTTTGTTGGTTATCACTCGGGGGTGGATTTTAATAAAATGTCTTTTTTTTCTTTTCACTTTAAAACAACGCCGTTTAGTATAGAAATTCATTTTATTATGAAAAAAGGATATAACCCATTTTTATTGGTCATTATTTTGCATATTTTTGTCAAGTTCGACAATTAATCATTTTTTACCCTTTTCCGTCAATTTTAAGGCATATTGTGCTCATTTCATCGATTTTAATGTCCTATTAAATGGTAGTTGCTTCAAATAATATTTACGAGATGCAGCAAATGTTCTTCACAGAATTACTCAGCAGCTTATTCAATTTGTTCGCTCAGAAATTGTTTTGACAGCCGTTGTATGTAATTCTTGTGACGTATATCAGTGCCATTGCCTGTTCGGCCGATTTCGGGATAACTAAAGACAGATTTCCTGGTAAAGAACAGTCCAAACCAAAAGTTTGCCAACTGAGTTCACTTGAAGGAATGGAAGAAACCTAGATCACATCAGTAACGTATCTAACAACTTGAGGTGTTTATCCGAACTAGATTTTTACGTCATTTTTCTTTGGTTTTGGGATATTTTTAAAACATTTTAAGAACATTTAATTAATAATTTTTGGCAACGTTTTTGGTCATTAAAATCCGCCCCCTAGTTATCACTCAATTCTGAAAATACATGAACATTTTATGACTGGGTAAACAGAACTGCTCATAATCTTTAAAGGACATAAACTTTTAGCCATGGGATAATATTGTGCGACTTTCGTTTACTGTGCTGCGGTCGTGGAACATTTTGCTCTCCCGACGGGCCCTCAACCGCCAGGGAAGTGCGCTGATCTCCCCTGGGAACGCTGCCCAAGGTCTCTCCCTGCAAATGGCATGATTTTCGCTCTTGTTGAATTGTAGGTTTGTGATGTCTCGCTCGACGTTTACTCTAAGACAGATTGTGTGTATGGCACATACGTAAAATGTGTCCAACTATTATGTGCATGGAATCTTGAAGCCTTTTTTTCAAATGGACAACATGGATAAGAGCCAAAATTTATTGCCTTTTTATCCTTGAAAATCGATTTTATTACATGGGAGTTTTTTTTCTTTTTTCTTTCTCCCTTTCAAAATTCAAAATTTAAGTAGTATATGACTTAGTGTAGGGATCACAGAATTTTGAAAATGTGCACACAATTCACTTTTCCCCATAGCACGTCATACGCAATTTTTAACTGTTTTTTTACGTTAAATAAATAAATAAATAAATAAATAAATAAATAAATAAATAAATAAATAAATAAATAAATAAATAAATAAATAAATAAATAAATAAATAAATAAATAAATAAATAAATAAATAAATAAATAAATAAATAAATAAATAAATAAATAAATAAATAAATAAATAAATAAATAAATAAATAAATAAATAAATAAATAAATAAATAAATAAATAAATAAATAAATAAATAAATAAATAAATAAATAAATAAATAAATAAATAAATGTTGGCGAATGAAGAGCATATTTACGGCTGTTTTCAACAGAACTCCGCAACCGCACACAAACTGCTTCAGTTTTCCAAAGAGTTCACATGGAGTTTTTGCAGGCGGAATTATCGAACGTCGTTTGTGACCTGCACGCCCTTCTGATCTGACACCGTGCGATTTCTGTCTTTGGGGATTCCCCAAAGATCGCTTTTACGTGACAAATCCGCATACAAGCCCGGCCCATCCCTAAACAGTAAGTGTGTCAAATTGTTATGGTGTGGTATTATAGTGTGGTATTCTGAAGCCTTTCTTCCAAATAGTGACAAATGAAGACCGGTTTTTACAGCCATTATCAACAGAAATCCACAACTGCACACACACTGCTCCACTTTCCCAAAGAGTTCACATGACGTTTTTGCAGACAGAATGATCACACGTGGTTTGTGGTCTGCGCTTTTCTGATCTGCCTCCGTGCGATTTCTTTCGTTGTGGATTCCTGAAGGATCGCATATACGCGACAAATCCCCATACAAGCCATCGCAAACTGACTATTCAACAAGGCTGGAAAACATGTTTTTTGCAGGTCGAGACGTTCAGAGAGACGAACACCTCGTTCCCAGACTTGATTGATTGATTGATTTTCTCGTGTTTCCGGGCGCGTCAACTGCTTCGTTCATTAGTCCCGTTAGTGTAGTACATGTTTCTTTTTTCGGAGATGGCGATGATCTTCCCCCGCGGATGGCGAGATCCGGCGCCGACCTACCGTTGGCTAGTGGGGTTTCCCTCTAACCAGGTCTCTCCCACCAGCGAGGCACCGCCCCGGCCGGGACAAGCTCTAAGCTCCCGACCAGTCTCCCGGAATATGTGGTAGCGTAGTGCATGTTAGTGTAAGTGTGTGCGTAAGGGGAGAGGACAGGACAAAGAAGAGGAAGGAAAGATCGCGCGCGGTCCGTGGCCCGTTTGGTAGGGTACTGCTCCGGCATTCGCCTGGTGTTGATCGGAGAAACCACGGAAAACTACTGATCAGAGCAGCCGACCGCTAGAATTCTCCTCCAGGCAGCGGCCTGGCTGAATTCGACCTAGCTGAAAAGCTAGTGTCGAAAATCCTGTCGCCGTCCGGACTCGAACCTAGGACCTCCCGGTCAGAGGCGCTGCAGTGACATCTCGTTCCCAGAGAAGTTCAGCGCAATGTTCCCAGACAAGAGAGGGCCTGTAGGCCCAGTAGATTTTTTTACGATCGCAACACACTAATAAAATAGTCGCACTGCGGTAGGCAATTATTTTACCATACGGTAAAGTTTACACTAGTGTGTACACCATGTGATTGTGTGCCCTAGTGTTGTAATGATATTACAGGCGTGGGCAGTACCAAATAAGAGGGCGGCAACGGCATTTAAGGGCGTTTACTCCAATTCTCAATCAATGTTTGGAATGCATTTTTAACGTGCCGGGCGCGAAACGCGATTTAAATGCTTGTTTTCCGTGTACGAAACAGCGAGTTTTTTCATAGTGTGCAAAACATCGCGAAGAGAGTGCGAAACATCTGTAACGATTCGCAATTGTCTTTCTTCTTGACGTTTTCCTTTATTATTTACAAACAACCTCGGACGAACAACGTATCGGGCATGATTTACCTGTTTCGCACCCTTGTTACGTAAACTACTATTTTGGGTGTTTGTAGGAGGAATTGTCTCTAACGTGACTGCATTTTTCGGAGTATTTTTGTTTATGATTCGATATTTTTAGCAGTTTTCGGACGACTTCGTATTTTTTTGCGGATTATGAGTTTCTAAGTGGATCAAGTCTAAATTGTCCCTCATTCGAGTGATTTACCAAGGTTTATTCATGTTTTGGCTCGAATACGAACTGTAAGCTTTCATTGAGAAATTTTTCAAGTTTTTGGAATGTTCAAAGATTCACATATTTTACACTTCATTATATTTAATGTATTTCATCAAATTTATAAAATGACATCTCAAAACGCGCTGAATGCAACTGGTTCCTTAATTTGAGGAACCGAAATCAAGTCTCGTCTCTATAATCGCAAATCACAAATATCTACATATAATTTTGAGTAACGCCGTTTTTAAAGTATAATTTAAGAAATCGAAAATACTCGTAAGTGCTTTCATAATATGCAATTATTTCGCGAGTTTTGGCTAATATCTACCTTCTTGCAAAAAAACTTAAGTAATTCACAATCAAAAACATTAATTTTAATTACTGAAATGTAGCTATCCAACGAGTTAATAGATACAGGACTCCAACTTATTTATTTTATTTTACATCAAAAAAACAGTTAAAAACTGTGTATGACGTGAAACTAAGTAAAATGTAGAATTTTTTCACATTGCTGTCCCTAACCAATGGAAATAAAACACTTAAAAGGTAACAGTATATAGGAACAGAATAATATGACCATCCGTTTGTCTTCAATCTAAAAATTGAAATGTTTCCATAAGTATTTGTACATAATTTTTTCATTGATTTTTCGGAAATAAAATGTTGCATAATGTGAAACTACAGGCCCTCTTTAAAACCTATTAAAAATTCCACGATCCCTCTTTCTATGAAAGGATGTATATAGATGTAATTGTGACACTAGAGAAGTAAAGATCTTTGTTATCACCATTAACAGAATATAACTCATAAAATTTTATTTGATATCATCCAAATGGATAAATATTTTAATACATAACAAATTACACTTCTAAGCAAGTTATATAACCTTGGGTTTTAATTGCAAGGTTACGTAATCATATACACTTATTTTGATTACGAACATAATTGCAATTCAAAAAGTTATTTATTCTATATTGCATAAAATTACGGCAAGTCAATGCTATATTTATATTATTCGTATTACAAATGCAATATTAAAATACACTGCACAACGCAAAATATCTGCAGCCACGAGTTACTGCATTTGCTGGAACTGCACAGCTCTTCTGTTACTGACTGGTTGTGGAGGACGGGAAAACATTAATATCAGGGACTACTACATTCTGCCGACACTTGCCTCGTGTTATGCCAGCGACTCCGGGCGAATTTGTTTCAATGCAAATACCCCAATGCAGAACATTTTTCGGTGATGAATGACATCGTATTTTGTAGTTGCGTTCCGAATAAAATTTGAAAAATTGCACAGCGCTGCGGCTGACAGCAAAAAAGTTGCGGTTGAGCACGGAACGGCGCCTCCGCCATTGTAGAGGCGAGGAAATTGGAAAAGGAGACGCTGGGAGCCATCTTAGAGAAAAGGCGGAATGGCCTATCTCGCCACTGTTAATGTAAGGAACATTGTTTCAATGTGATTAATTGATTAATTTTTTCGTGTTTCCGGACGCGTCAACTGCTGTGGTCATTAGTCTCGTTAGTGTAGTGTATGTTCTTTCTCGGGAGATGGCGGTGATTTTCCCCCGCTACATGGCGAGATCCGGCGCCGACCTACCGTCGGATACTGGGGTTTCCTCCTAACCAGGACTCTCCCACCAGCGGGGCACCGCCTCAGCCGGGACAAGCTCTAAGCTCCCGACCGGAATATGTCATAGTGTGGTGCGTGTTAGTGTAAGTGTGTGTGTAAGTGGAGAGGATGGGGCAAGGAAGAGGAAAGATAGATTGCGCGCGGTCTGTGGCCCGTTTGGTAGTGTACTGGTCCTGCATTCGCCTGGTGTTGATCGAAGAAACCACGGAAGACTACCGATCAGAGCAGCCGGCCGCTAGAATTCTCCTCCAGACAGCGGCTGAATTCGACCTAGCTGAAAAGCTAGTGTCGAAAATCCTGCCGCCGTCAGGACTCGAACCTACGACCTCCCGGTGAGAGGCGCTGCAATGACATCAGTTGATGCACTGAGCTACCGTTTCCGGTATTCCACCAGCAGAGCACCGCCCCAGCTGCGAAGTGTAACTAAACCTTTGTAATTAATAAATGCATCTCTTGTGTCTGATTTTCAAGAATGCATGTTATATAAAGTACAACAAAAAGTCGGAACAAATATCAGTGAGTAAAAGCAGCCGCAAGACGAATAGCCGCAACAACGTCTAAAGCACCTACAATATTTACCCAGCCACTCACAAAAAAGCATACAAAATCATCAGGAATGAGCTATAAATTCAACAAACTTTAAACTGAACTCACAGTTTCAGTGAAAATAATAAAGTGGAGGAATATTCACACTTTGAGCTTATGTGGGTGAAACTGTAACTCTAGTTTAACATGAAAAAATGTGATTATTAATAATGGATTTCGAAGTTATAATAACGTAATATATTTGTTTTTTTATATATGGTTTATTTATACTTGGTAAAGTCAATTTAAGAAAAAAAGAAATTTTGATTAAATTATATTATTTTACTTTTAAATAGTGTACAACTATCCATCATTTTTTAAATAAGTACTGCCCATTGCATACTAGAATTAACAAAATATAGAAAATACTAAACAAATTAAACTGTATTCCGCCAAGCACAATAATGTGTTTCAAAGCCACAAGTTCTCAAAGAAACCGCAAGCGCGTAAAATCGAAAATTACACGAATATTTGAATCCCGCGCAAATATTTGCGACGGAACGATCTATGTTCACTATGTGGCTTCATGCGTCGTCGTCGATTAATCTTCACGAAGCACGAGTGATCAAAATCGACAGAATCTGGAAATAAATGTATTGTTAAATATTTGGATTATGATAAGCACTTTTATAATGACTTTTGTGTATTAATAAATGCATAGTTTTTCTAAATGTTTTCTCCTACGCAGTACCGGGTAAGTACTACCAAGTAATGGACAGTTCACATTAGGCCATTGAAATAAAGTTCCAGAATGAAGATATTTTCACAAAAAAAACTGTTCTTAAAATACAGAATATGGATAAGAATCAAACTAAAAAAATATAATAACAAGTATTAAAATGTGATTACTTATCTTCGAGATTTGGTGTGCCTGAGCAGTTGCCACTAACGACCCGCCTAGCTTGCGAGTGCACACGGAGGCAATGAAGATGCAGGAGCAGGGCAGGGGTGGCGACGCAGTCCTCGTGGCGGAGTCTTTTATACGGTTCGCCCCGGCCCATCGATAACCTCTCGTTTGTTCCGGAAAGTTTCCACGCTTGTCCTCGCCCTAATAAATTGCTGCGATAGCGATCATGAAGCTCGTTCGCCTTCTAATCGAAAGGCGAGAGGCCGCGGGGGCGGCGACGTCGGGGCGGGGGCGGAGGCGCAGGGCGGGGAAATAATGGAACCTCAGCCGACGATTAGTTGCAAGGCAGAAACCTCGCGGCCCAGCCCTTCTCCGCAGCCTGCCGCCTCCGCTCGCCGCCTGCCGCCTCGCCCGCCTGCCTCGCCGCCCGCCTCTCCCGCCTCGCCCGCCTCGCCCGCCTCGCCCCGCCTCGCCCCGCCTCGCCCCGCCTCGCCCCGCCTCGCCCCGCCTCGCCCGCCTCGCCCCGCCTCGCCCCGCCTCGCCCCGCCTCGCCCCGCCTCGCCCCGCCTCGCCCCGCCTCGCCCCGCCTCGCCCCCGCCCGCCCCGCCTCGCCCCGCCTCGCCCCGCCTCGCCCCGCCTCGCCCCGCCCGCCCCGCCTCGCCCCGCCTCGCCCCGCCTCGCCCCGCCTCGCCCCGCCTCGCTTCGCCTCGCCCCGCCTCGCCCCGCCTCGCCCCGCCCAAATCACCCCACCCTACAGTACCCCGCTCCCCGCCCATGCCTCGGTCCCCGGTCCCGTTCGATTGATTGTGGGAGCCACCTTGTGGCGAGCGACTCAGCGCACACGTAGGCAACCCGCAGGGCGCAGAATGTACAGCGGAGCGGCCCGGCGCCAACTAACGACCGCCTTAGATCAGCGCTGCCTGCGCGAGAAGCGGAGATATTTGCAATTTATCATTATAGCAAAGCGAGTGTTTATTGTCCTTTCTGCTGCTCGCGCCGTGTTCTCATCTAGATCGATATAACTCAGAATGTCTTAGAGTAAATGTAACAAACTTCTACGGAATGAAAGGTAAGTTAAAAGTAGTGAGAAATTTCACTTAACGACGTTACACACTCACCCGTTAGGGTGAAATGTCACACGTAACTTTGGCGTAATGAATTTCCCACCATCACATGTTCATTGGCCAAAATTTTTTATCTTGTTTCCCTTTACATGCTATCTCAGTTTGTAACATTTTTTTTGAGACATCTGTATACATTTCTATTTGTTATATCAATCTGTAATACCATTCTAGTGTTTTAACTTTCTCGTGTAAACGATGCTTTCGCTCCATCAATTTTTCGATCTCTATTTTAATTTTTTTTTAAGAAACTTGTAATACAGGCGTACAGCAATTAAATTATTCCTCCTCGCCAGTTATTATAACTTAAGTCACAAGTAAATAAAGAAATATTACACACTAACTATAACGTAAATTAAGAGTTAAAAACTTTAAAAAATGGTCTGTGTTTAAAATATAAAAATTCTATGTCCGTAATGCGCATCTGAATCATAGATACGTCAGTCAATCAAAGGGTATTTTATTTTTAAACAGTGCGGTATTGAATTTTATTTGGCGCTTGTGACACGGGGAAGAGCACTCATTGAAGGGGGTATCGCCATTAAATGAATTTGCTCAAAGAGCGTAAATGTAGGCGTTATTTATACGATAGTTAATCATGATGATTATGACAGCTAAAGTGTTTTATTTTCATTAAATATTTCACAATACTAATTTTTATCGGTGGTGCATATTTGGAATTATTGGGTTTTATTAATTGTAAACTATCTCACCGAACGAAGTGAACAGTTGAAAAATTAATTCTCAATATCCCTAATATCTCTCAATTCACTGGTTTTGTAAAAAATGAAACGTCAAATTTATAAAGGCAGACAGGCTGAACCAATGCCAACAATAACTAAAATGTCCATAAAATATAAGACATTATAGAATTTAATACGCATATTATTTTATTCCACTGCGTTGTAGAGTTAACTTAAATTAATAAAGCTTCTATATGGTATTTTTCTTTTTTCCAGAATATGTAAGAGTTTTGATTCACACATGTTGAAGAAATGCCCACATAATTAATTTAACACTTTGACCTGTGAACTAAATAAGTATAAATTACGGAATAATGAAGCAGTAAGTATAGAGTTAACTACATACTTAAAACAATACAACCTGAGTTAATTCAAGCCATTTTCACGTATGATATACGCCACATTTTATATAAGGCGTTAAGAAATCCGTACAGTTACTACCTACACAGTCCCACAGATGTTAATACTATGAATATAATTCTCTAGATAGACCAGTATTGTTGCGTAGAAGAACAGATCATAAAGGGCAATAGGAATAGATCATAAAAACACTTTAAAACAAACATAGAAAACACTTCATAACAAACATACAAGCGTAAAATATTTCCAAAAACCATCCCAGTATATCATCATACGTACTTAACAACAGTTAAAGTACAAAAGAGTCAAATGACACTTTAGATCTTCCATCCAGATTGTAAATTATTCATTTGCGAAATTATAAATTCATGTATGTACTTATTTTTGTGTGTGTTTATTAAGAAGAACTACCAACGCACGTTTTCTTGAGCCCTCAATTCACTAGACGCGAGAGGAGAGAGGGTTAGTAATTTTGACGATAAAACTATTATATGAAAATTAGCTAGTTTTAGATGCAAAATAGTTTCTAATACACGGGAGCGAATATTTCTTCTTATCATATTTTGTCAAAAAAGGTGGATGTTATTGTTATAATCAGAAAATAAACGATGGGTACCATTAAACAAGAGTTAACTCAGCACAAGGTTTTACAATACAAAATGCTCTCCCATTCAGCGTTATTCATATGTTTCCTCAACTGGCGCCTCCTCACTCTGAACCTAGGGTGTAGGCAGTCCAGGAAAATGTTAATCTCTACACTACTCTTACGGAAACATATTTAGAGTGTAAATGAATCATATGAAAAAATCCTAGTTTATTTTAAATTATAATATTGGAAGAATGAGGGAAAGGTAGTGGTAAAATAGCAATAATGAGGATGTAGATTTTTTAAAAACTATTTATTTATTTAACATCAAGACAGTTAAAAACTGTGTGTGACGAGGAGGCTGTTGTGGATTCTATTGCAAAGATTGGAATTATACATTTGAAAATATTTAAAAAATACATGCTCTACGTTTTTCCTAATCTTCAGTTGTCATTTCAAAATTTAAATTCTGAAATATTATTAGTTTAGGTCATGGTCACCCATCATCAATTATTCGTTTCTTTTTCTTCAGACGAAAGGAAAGAAAAGCAATTATTTTAAAACTTTTGAACCACTTTTTCACGGTCCATATAAAAAAATTACACTAATTTCATGAGCATCGGTAACGGCTGCAACATGGAGAGGAGAATATAACCATCACGAACACTCGCTCACTATACTCCGATATAAACAAAGCTCCACTTCAAGGTCAGAAGCTGTAAGGAGAGAGGGACATTGTTATCCAATCGGTAGCTCAAATACCAAACATTTAACAGCGTTTTCCATTCACAGCACTGGTGCGCACCCAGTGCGCACTCAGGGCAGCTTTCGTGTTCCATTCGCCGCTAGGGTGCACCAGTGCAAAGAAGCGCCGGTTCCATTCGCACAATCACATCGAACCAGGGCGCACTCGCGGCGCTCAAAACTGCACTGACGTATCAGCCAGTGCAGTCCAGTGCACTGGGCCATTTTGAGGCTAGGTACATAAGTTATGCATGCTTATTTGGATTCGTGGTGAAATTGCGAAGGTAATTGAGTATCTTCTGTCACGCAGGGATATTTCAAATGATGGAGTATATCATGTTTTGCATGAAATGTCTTAAAATAATTTTTGTGACTTACGCGTGGATTGGAAAATCAGACTGTGTTTTACAAATTTAACTTTGAATAACTTCATGTTAACAAATCCAGGGGTATTTATTAACCAAAGTGTTTTAGGTACGTCTCAATTTTGAAACGCTAATAAAGTTAAAATAAAAATAGTGACCCTTACAAAATCATTCAAATATATATGACAATAAGTGTTTCTCGCACGCCCATACATAGACCAGCAGAAATGCTCATATTAACATTTTTATGGTTTTAAGTAACCAAACAATTCTGCAAAAGCCATTCGATTCAAAATCTTGTGTACGATATTGATCACTGGCAAATTTCGAAAAATTAAATTTCGACTCAAACGCATTTGAAGTTTTCGTAGTTTTTAAATGTGCTGTGTCTAAAGGCGGAGGTACTCCGAGGTATTTTGGGAACTTCCAGAAATGCACGTAAAGGGATGTCCAAAATGCGTGGTGACAGTCACGTGACGTGAATTGCCGCACGAACGCAAGATGATGTTGCGTGTCACGTGGTTTGAAAGATGTATAAGGGAGAGTGCAAAGTGCGAGGATGGGTTTTGGTTGATTTCACAAGCAAAGCAAATTGTCAAAAGCAAACTGCCTCACGCTTTATAATGCTATTATTAGGCCGCAAATGGCCCCAGTTGGGCTATTTCAGCAGGCAGTTATTTAAATAAACTGCAGGTAGTTCAAAATGAATGCCTGAGGGCCGCCCTCTGTGCCCCCAGGTACACTCTTATAAGAGATTTGCATCGCGAAATTTCAATGCTACTGCTTAAAGATCACCTTAAAAGCATTACTGCTAATTTCTTTGAAAAAGCAGCTGACTCGGAAAACTCAATTCTGAGGTCGCTTCATGCGAACCCGATAAACGGGCGAAGTATTAGCGACCTAAGCAGTTCCTGGAGTAAGAGAAATCTGAAACTGTGAAATGAGACTGTGAACACAAGCTTTGAATCACTGCACACGTAATACGCGCGCCAGTTGGCTAATATCTTTCTGATCTTTTTTTTTTTCGTGTTCCACGATTGGCCATAGATGCCCTTAAGGGTAAAAATGGTCGCACCGCAGTGGCGTGAACGTACATTGCACTTTGTGCGTTCACAAAACTGCACAAGTTAGCTCTCATGAGCATGGGTGAAAGCTGAGTGAAAACCTCGTGCGAACACACAAACCTTACCCCTAGGGCGGTGCGGAGACGAGCTAGGCTCGTAGTGTTGGGTGTACCCATGTATTGGGACGCCGCTGTAGAACATTTTTTCCATAGGTGACTGCAGTCATAGACATTTTTCATATTAATATTTATTACATAATACCACATATTCTTGGTTTATAACCGACCCTAGTTTAAATAAAATATTTATTTATTTTAATTATGCCTGATGATGGAAACAAATAATTTCCTAAACGTTGTGCTACGTATTATGTAATAAATATTAATATCAAAAATATTCCGCCTTTAAAAATCAAAGACCAAAAATATTACAGTATATTCAAGAAATACAGACAGAAAAAATAATTTTAATGTGCGTATTTCTTTCTCTGATATGTGCTACTCCCTGAATGCATTTCCTATTTATGTGCTTTCCATAATTACATAATTGATACCTTGATACTATTGCTGTGTGACGATGAGAAACCCCCGATGAGAAAGTTTATGAAGACCAGTTTAAATGGTGACGGGATGCCTTCGTGCTAACCACACGTACCGCTGATCCCATGGCTGAGAGACTGGGTCACCTCTGGTCGGCCAAGGCCCGTAGCGGCCTGTCGAGTCATAGGACAGGACAGCATATAAAGGTTTTTGCAATCTACATTGGTTTATCGTGTGCCGATTAGCGCACGGAAACTGAAGCTGATTTAGAGTTGCGAATTCCAGTTACATTATAGCAGGTGTTCCATGCGTCGAAGGTACAAAGCCTACGTAGACTAAGCGAATTCGAGAGGTCCTCACGACTCATTAGCCGAGAGCACGCGGATAATGTAATTAAGTGAAAGGCTTAATGGTAATATAAGCTATGAACATGAAACAGAAACTCGCAAAAAATGATTCCTGTGATAATCGCACGGTTTGGTTCGAGTTAATTGCCTAATTGCAGAAGCGACCGAGTTAACGCGGATAAATTTCGCTCAGCAGGATCAGTATGAAAACAACAATTGAAGGTTTCAGGCAAATACTTGATAGAATGGCATTGCGTTATTCACTTAATTATATAAAGACGAGAAAACGAATTTCCTTTGTATGAAGTCATGCAATATTTTTACATAAATTCAAATGAATTATCTCTCGAATATTTTATTTCAGTAACACTATATTTTATTAAATGTATTTCAAATACTTAATTGAACTAGAATGAGTGATAATAAAATAAAGTTTACGGACGTTACTGAAGTCACTACGATAATTATAAAGTCCGAATCGATGAAAACTTCGCGATTATTTTTAAAATTGATGTGTAATATGTAATTACATCCAGATAGGAAACGCTGAAGATCAATTCAATTGTTTAGGAAAATGCACTCATGAAGCAGCTAAAGAAGTTTTGGGTGAAAAGACAAACGATATGAAGGCATACATGAAGACAAGAAAGTCATATTTGAGAAGGCTTTCAACAAAAGGTTTATAACACAGAAGTAAATGTAACATAATAAAGTATTTGGTCAAGAAAACCGGAAGAGGTGGCTCAGGGCATCATTTGACGTCACTGCAATTCCTCTGACAGGGAGGTCCTAGTTTCGGGTCCCGGCGGACTCGACAGAGTCGATGGACAGATGGAAAGACGAGCATTTTGCCGTCAATCAATTTTTCTATATCAAGGACCCTCAAAACATCGATTCTGACTATCCAACGTTTTCAAGAAAAAAAAATTTACTACATAGAGAACAAATTATATCCATTTCTACTTTCTCACCATTACTTCAGAAAGAAGAGAAATTATTGCATCCGTACGCCAGAAAATGGCAAATTTTTGGCGCAAAACTCGTAATTGCCGACTCAGATCAGAGCAGCCGGCTCTAGAATTCTCGGTACGTAAACTGTTTTAACACGTCGACATATAAACTGTTTTAAAAGTATTTTCATGTATTGAAAATTTCATTCATTCTTCATTTCTTTCATGCGTAGCTTTGTGCAAATACGTTCTTACATTATCTGGCATTGGATTTAAAAATGAATCGTAGTAGCCGATAATGTTATACTCCCCTTCAACAATTCCCAACATCGAATGGCCTTGAATTTTATCTCCATATGGGATATGAAATGAAAATATTGCAATTTCAAAATAATAATCGCTGTAAAAAATGCTTGGTAGGTATTGATGATGTTAATAGAGTTTAGCACTGCTATATTCTTTACGATTGTTGCTAATATGCACAATAATGCACAAAGATCACCTGAAAGCTGTTCTAAGCTATTCTCTAGTCCGAAGATCATTCTCAATTAGTTCCAAAAATTGTCGCAAAATATCCTACAACTACATCTGATTATTCCCCGTATCTGCTAACACTCCCATATTTTCTCCCCTAATTTTTAAGAGTTAAACACCTCAAACCTAAGTCTAGTTAGTGTTTACTTCCTCTGCAATTTCTATTAATAGTTTGTATGCGAATCTAATAAAATATGAAAAGCCGACTATTTTGTATGTTTATGCGAATAATGTGTTAGGTTTAATAAGAATAAGTTCTGGGTCACATTCATTTGAAAATCGGTAATTGTACATTTAAGAACAAGTGGCCTAGTGTTGGTCGGAGAAAGGAATGTGAGTCGCTTGTTATACTTTTGCACCATTCACATGGTACTGATCGGGAGAGGAGCGGGTAGGAGGAGCGGTAGGAGGAGTGGAAGGAGGAGCGGGTAGGGAGGCGGGTAGGAGAGGAGCGGGTGGAGGAGCAGTGAGAGGAGGGTAGGAGGAGTGTAGGAGGGCAGTGGTGAGGAGGCGGGTAGGAGGAGCGGGTAGGGAGGAGCGGGTAGGGAGGAGCGGGTAGGGAGGAGCGGGTGACGAGGAGCGGGTACGGAGCGGGAGGGGCGGGTACGAGGGGCGGCTACGAGGGGCGGGTACGAGGGGCGGGTACGAGGGGCGGGTACGAGGGGCGGGGAGTATGGGCGGGGAGTATGGGCGGGGAGTAGGGCGGGGAGTAGGGCGGGGAGTATGTGCGAGAGTATGGGGCAGGTGAGTAGGGCGGTGAGTAGGGCGGGAGCAGGGGTGGGAGTAGAGGCGGGAGTAGGGGCGGGAGGAGGGGTGGGGAGGAGAGGGCGTGGAGGAGTGGGGAGGAGGGCGGGAGGAGGGGTGGGGAGTAGAGGCGGGGATGAGGGCAGAGGAGGGGCGGGAGGAGGGGTGTGGAGGGAGGAGGGTGTGGAGGCAGGGCGGGGCGTGGAGGGAAGCGAGGACGGAGCGGAGCGGGGGGCCTCGCGGGCGGACGAGGACGAGGATGCGAGCGAAGTCGGTGGCGGGTGCGAGAGTGGGGGCAGGGGTTGAGGAAGGGGGGCCGGGAGCGGGGGTGGGGGCAGGGGCGGGGAGCGAGGGCGGCGGGGGCGAGTAGGCGCGGAGACAGCTGCGGTATCTCTGCCACGCATCTTCGGCTATAGAAAAACAATCGCCGTTTACCGGCGGACGATTACAGAACTTTCTCTTCTTACAATCAATTCGAAGTCGAACAGTCGCTTCTTAGCTCTTCGTGTCGCATCGTCGCGTCGCATTGGGTGACCGCGCACGCTTCCCCCCCCACGTGCCCACCACATTGCTTACGGCCGCGGAACCGCAATTTGTCAGCTGGCGAGGCGGCGCTGGGCGAGGCTGGGCCGTGAGGAACGGTACCGGGCGGATCGGGCCGGGAGGATGGGGCAGGCCGGGAGGGCGGACGGGCCGGTAGGGCAGGAGGAGGGCCGGTAGGGGAGGGGGCGTGCTGGGAGGGCGGGGCGGGCCGGGCGAGGCAGGGCGGCCGGGCGAGGGCGGGGCAGGCCGGGCGGGCGGGGCAGGGTGGCCGATTGGGGGCGGTGGTTAGCAGGGGACGGGCAGGCTGGGTGGGGCGGGCGGCTGAGAGGGGGCGGGGTGGTTGGGCAGGGGGCGGGGCAGGCCGGGTGGGGGCGGGCCGGGCGGGTACGGGGCGGGGGCGGGCAGGGGCGGGCGTGGCGTGGCAGGGTGTAACGTTTCAACTTCACTGGCGGATGATATGTAAACAAAAATTGGAAACATTGTTAAATGTTACGATAGTAACGAAAAAGTTGTTGAGATATAAAAAAAGAGGTTGAGAGATTGAAAGACGAAAACGATGTTGATCAAAAGTTGAAATTGAATGAATTGTATGTAACTCTGAAAGGTGAAATAAATTGTTATTTTAAAGAAAGAATCTATCTCATATGATATCTGAAGTGAAGAACTTCAAAGAATATAATAAACAACATGATAAAGATACAACATAAAAAAGGATGTTGTATGGATATACAAAGTTGTAACGGCCAGTTAATAAGGCAAGATAACGTGGACGTTACAAAATTGGTGGCAGCGGTGGTACGACGTAGAAATTGTTAGAAGAAATGGTTGCAACAACTTGGTGGAACAACGAGTGGTGGTTCTGCGTGGAGTGAAACATTATACGAAGGAGAACTGTGGAATGTTTAACCATATCTGAAGATTTTGAAGAAGCCTAGAAACTGTCAGATTGAAACGTGATGTGACAGCTGATGTGTGTGAAACGGGTATTCAGATAGATTAATTTAAGTGTGTTTCCTTGTCGAACTGGTCAAACAAAGATAATGGCTTTTAAACAAATGTAAGAAAAGTCAATTAATCAATTTAGCTAGGGAATTGAACTGCGAGGTTTCGAGAAAGAAACTGTTAAGAATATTATAAAAAATATCGAAACAGAGGATTATGATGAAACTATAGTAAAAGAGATTTTAGAAACGGTAAGGTTGGAGGAAGAGGATAGATTACAAAGGAGGAACGAGAAAGGAGGATAGATTACAAAGGAGAAACACGAAATTGAAAGGAGGAACGAGAAAGGAGGATAGATTACAAAGGAGAAACACGAAATTGAAAGGAGGAACGAGAAAGGGAGGATAGGATACAAAGGAGAAATACGAAAGGAACGAGAAAGGAACATGAAATTGAACTGGCAAAAATTGAGTTGGAAAATGTAAGGTGATGTCGAGAAATACTTCTGAAACAAAACAATATAAATAATGAAGGTCAATTAACTCAGGGATTACAAAGTAAAATTCATTGAAACTCACATAGTGCATGAAACATTTTCAATCAAATGAAAATGATATTTCTTTATACCTTCAACAATTTGAAAATTTTGCTTCTGCTGATGACATTTCTAAAGACCAATGGGGACCTTGTTAATGACACATTTGCCAGGACATGATGCGGAATATATAACGAGAGAAATGGTAGGGAAGTAAAAGATTATGATGAAATAGTGAAAATATTATTGAGTAAGTACAAAGTAACCGCAGAAAAATTACGACAGAGATTCCTTTCGATCAGAAAACACCAGATAAAACGTGGAAAGATATTGCTTATGAGCTAAAAATAAGTCTTAATGGTTGGTTAGAAGGCGTAAATGTATACTCATTTGAGGAAATAAAGGAATTACTAATAACGGAACAAATAAAACGATGCGTTCCGTTTGTAGTTAAAGAGCATCTAGTTAGCAAATGGACTAAATATACAAAACCTCGTGACATAGTTGAAGAATTAGAAAATTATGACATTACCAGAGAAAATTTTAAATTGAAAACTTATGATCAATATTTACTAGAACAAAAAATAAGATTTATAAATCAGCTGATACTACCAAATTCTATGAGAAATCCAAAATTCAAAAGGAAAGTAATAAAAAGTTGATACAAAACAGGAAATTGAGGAAGGATTCGAAGAAAGGAAAGAAGTACATTGTTATTTTGTAACGGTATAGGAATATAAAACCATTTTGCTCAAAATATAAAAAAATGGTTGAAAAGAATATAGGATCTGAGCACGTTAATTGTTTAAAACTTCCAGTAAAGATTTATTAGCACCTTATACGTTCGAAGCTTATATAAATGGAAAAAATTGAAAATTTTGAGTGATTCTGGTGCTTCTATAGATTTAATAGGAAGAAAAATGTTAGACAAGAACATTATATTGAGAAAGTGTCTGGGTATGTACTCCTTAACAGAAAATCCCATATGTTTGCCTGTAGCAGAAGTAGAAATCTGTAAGCCAATTTGGAAAGGTTTATGGAAAAGCGGTAGTAGTTTCCAGATAAGTTAGATAGAGATGAGTATATATTAGGAAATAAACTGCAAAATTGATAAAAGAATTGGATAGAGATCTTAGAGATGAAATTAACCTATTAAACGTTAATGAAGGAGAGGAATGTCAAAATAATAATGAAATAGAAACGGACGAAGAGTCTGAAGAGAATGGGAATCCATGGAAATAGAAAATCAAGAGTATGATATAGATGACAAGAGTAAACATTTCACCAAATTTCACGAAGATGTAAAGGATGTTTCAAAATTATTAAAAATAACAAGAACAGAATTTATTAAAGAACTGATGGAAGATCAAGAATTACAAAAATTAGATCCCAAATAGAAATGAATCTAAATTTAAAATTAAACAAGAACTACTGATTTTTGAAAAAGATAATTTGGGGATTGAAAAAAAGGATCTTATCGTAATTCCAAAGAAATTTAGGAATGAGATAATGATGTTATCTCACGAATTGCTAGGAGCCCATGTAGGAGTGATAAAACCAAAAGGAATCTAGACCATCATTTCTATTGGCCAGGATACTATAAAGATATTCAGATTATGTGAAAACATGTGATATATGTCAAAGGGTTGGGTATGCGGAGATAAATGGAAGGCAAATTGAAATTGGTTCCAACAATTCGGAAGTATTTTCAAAAATTTGTATTGATACGGTAGGTCCATTGAGAACCACGGTGTCTGGAAATCGTTATTTGTTAACAGCAATTTGTGAAGCTACAAATACCCTGAGGCGGTTCCATTCCGGATATAAAATCGAAAACAATAGTATACGCTTTATTAGAAATCTTTAGTCGGTTAGGATTTCCTGGAAATCCAAAGTGATCAAGGACTCTATGATGAGTCAACTGACTATTCAATTTTTGGAAGATCTGGGAATTAGAATTTCGTATAGCTCTGTTTATCATCCACAAAGTAATAGTGTAGAAAGATGGCATAGAACATTAAACAGGGTCTTACGAGGGATTTGTTAGAACAAAAGAGAATTGGGATATATTTATACCTTGTGCTTTATTTGACTACGAACAACAGTGCATGAAGCTGGGATATTCTCCAGCTGAATTAGTTTATGGCACTAATTTACGAACACCACTGACTTTGCTCAAAGAAAGTTGAGGAATAGAGAACTGAAAGAAGAAAATACTGTGTAAATTATGTTTTACATTGTTAAATAGATTGAAAGTATAGAGAAATTGTAAAAGAGTGAACGAAAATCAGAAAGAAAAATAAAGTGTACTATGATAAGAAAGCTAAGGAAAACCAATACAAAGTGGTGATAAGGTTTTAATCTTATCACAAAAGGGTGACAAGCTGTCATTAAAATGGGAAGGACCAGGTGAAATATTAGAAAGATATCAGATACGAATTATGTAGTCAGGTTGCATACTAATGCACAGGAAAAGGTGAGGGATCAAGTGTATCATCATAACATGTTCACACCATATCATTCCAGGAATAGTAGTATTGTTCAAGAAATTAATATTTTAGAGGAATAGGCTAAGGAACTTGAATATGGCAAAGAGAACTGAATACAGGAAGGATTTGAAATTATTCAGAAAATGATTAAAGATGATGAAGTTGATACTAGGTTGAATAAAAGACAACTATGGAATTGAAAACAGTGTTATTAGAATTCAAGGAAATATTTACTTCTCAACCAGGAAAAACTGAATTAATAGAACATGACATAGAATTGGAAACAGATGAGAAAATACGGTGTAAACCATATAGACTGACTCCTCGACAAAAAGATATGTTAAAGAAAGAGATTGATAAAATGATAAAGGGAGAAATTATAATAGAAGGAGATTCAGAATATATGTCACCTATGATCTTAGTCGAAGCACCAGGTAAAGATCCTAGACCGTGTGTAGGTTACAGGAAACTCAATAAGATTACTAAAACCAAATATTTTCCATACCAAATATCGAAGAAAGGATTGAGGAAGTAGAAATTCAAAATTTATTACTATAATAGATTTATCAAAAGGATATTGGCAAATTAAATTAACCGAAAAGGCTAGTCATTATAGCATTTGTAACAACTCATTTGGTACTTACAGACCTTTAAGAATGGCGTTTGGTTCGAAAAACGCTCCGTTCGATTTTGTTTATTAATGTCAAAAGTCCTTCGGAATTTACCCTATGCTTTACCATATTTAGACGATATAGCAATTCTATCCGAAACATGGGAAGATCATTTGACAAGGCTCAAAGAGGTTTTAAAAAGAATCAAAGAACATGGTTTGACTATTAAACCAACCAAATGTAAATTTGCTCATAGTAAGGTAATGTATTTAGGTCATTTAGTTGGTCAAGGACAACTGTCGCCATCAGAGGCAAAAATTAAAGCGATTTTGGATTTCCCTAAACCTAAGACTAAAACCGAAATTAGACAACTATAGGTATGATTTACTATTATAGAAAATATATTCCCAATGTTTCAGAAATATTATCCCCACTTTCTGATCAAACAAAAGGAAAGGCAAAGAGGGGGAAAATTGTTTGGAACGATGAGTGTGAAAATTCATTTAAACAAATAAAAAAAATTTTAACTTCCAAACCTGTATTAATGGCACTAATTTTGAAAAACCTTTAACGTTTTATACTGATGCGTCAGACATAGGAATTGGGATAGTGCTAAGCCAAAAAAATGATCAAGGGGAAGAACACCCTATTTTGTATTTAAGTAAGAAGTTAAACACTGCTGAGAAAAATTATTCAACAATTGAAAAAGAATTTTTTGCCGTTGTTTATGGAATTCAAAAGTTGAAACATTATCTTGATGGAAATTTACCCTTTACTGTGGTTTCAGATCATAACCCTCTCAAATATATTAAAGAAAAACAAATGCCAATTGTAAAATTTAAGATGGAGTTTGATATTGTAAGCTATAATTTTCAGATTCAGCATAGACAAGGTAAAGCACATGGAAATGCCGATTGTTTAAGTAGAGGTTTCGCAAATTCATTTCCGGACTAATCTAGTTGTCATAAAATAAGAGTTGTTATTGTATACGAATTTTTAAAAATTTGATTATAAGATTTATAAATTTTGGCACCAAGGTGACCAAAATTCTTGAAAGAGGGGAGGTGTTAACTTTGTAACGTCCACGTTATCTTGCCTTATTAACTGGCGTTAAACTTTGTATATCCATACAACATCCTTTTTTTATGTTGTATCTTTATCATGTTGTTTATTATATTCTTTGAAGTTCTTCACTTTCAGATATCATATGAGATAGATTCTTTCTTTTAAAATAACAATTTATTTCACCTTTCAGAGTTTCAGAGGTTACATACAATTCATTCAATTTCAACTTTTGATCAACATCGTTTCGTCTTTCAATCTCTCAACCTCTTTTTTTATATCTCAACAACTTTTTCGTTACTATCGTAACATTTAACAATGTTTCCAATTTTTGTTTACATATCATCCGCCAGTGAAGTTGAAACGTTACAAGGGGCGAGGCGGTGCAGGGCGGGGGCTGGCGGGCAGTGACGGGGCGGGCTGGGCGGGGCGGACGGGCCGGGCCGGGCGGGGCGGGAGGGACAGGATGGACCGGCGGGCGGACGAGGACGAGGGTGCGACCGAAGGCGGGGGCGGGGGCGAGTAGGCGCGACGGCAGCTGCGGTATCTCTGCCGCGCATCTCCGGCTAATTGATGCTAATTGTGTCCGCGCGCCGCAGGTGGCAGCGCCGCCCCACCCCGCCCCCCACCACCACTTCCGCTCCCGGCCCCTCCCCCTCCGCTCGCGGCGTCCGTCACTCGCGCCGATCTCATCTGCGGGCGACGAGCGATGGGCGGGCGCCAGCCAGCCAGCCAGCCCTAAATAGGCCGCGCAGACCACCACGCTGCCAATGAACAGGAATGCCGCAAAGAATTTCCGCGTGAAATCAGCACAGTGTGTCAAAACGTTTTGTCTGTGAGGAGTAAAAATAGTGATGACCCCATCGTAGGCCTGAGTGGTGATTTCGACAAAGCATATGGGCTTAGGTGGCTCAGGGTATCAACTGATGTCACTGGATCGCCTCTGACCCGGAGGACCTAGGGTCCGAGTCTAGCAGGATTTTTGACACTAACAGGATAGCTACGGCGAATTCAGCTGATGTCTGGAGGGGAATTCTACCGGCCGGTTGCACTGATAGGTAGATATCCATGGTTTATCTGATAAACATCAAGCGAATCTTAAAAATTGGCCAACGACCTCTCCTTTCTCATCCTTGTGCTATCCTCACCCTTTGCTTATACACACTTAATCATACATACAGTACCCCACCACCCTGTCGGAAGGTCGGTCGGAACTCTAGAGCTTGTCCTGTCCGGATGATTGGTTTAAAAAAAGGGGAGGTTCTAGAAAAATATCAAAAAATCAAATTAGTAGTTGACAGCTTCATTTAAGAAACATTCACATTCGTTCAATTATGTTCTCCACAAAATTGTTTTCATTCCAAAATTTAATTGTGGTTTTGTTCATCTCTGTACTAGTGAACTAGCTAGTTAAACTCGTTTGAGAAAGATACCAATCATTCTTTCTTATTTAATCTTTTAATCTCATAGCAACCGCTGATTTATGTTCTTGGCACCTCAAATCGATTCTCGTGATCTGCCAAGACGCAAACGACTGAGCACGGACGGAATCCCTCTACAACTTTTCTCGGTGAGAGGCCACTGCCCTGCCACGC
The DNA here is from genome assembly GCA_964035755.1 of Teleogryllus oceanicus. Lineage (NCBI taxonomy): Eukaryota > Metazoa > Arthropoda > Insecta > Orthoptera > Gryllidae > Teleogryllus > Teleogryllus oceanicus. The sequence continues at coordinate 30,326,430 of CAXIVR010000014.1, read as the reverse complement.
ATGTCGGCCCTCGTAAGCACTGCCGACCCAACAAGCAAAATGCAAAATAACACAATTAAAACCTTTAAGGGCAGATGGTATATTTTAGCTTGGTTTTAGATTCAAATTTTGCCGTAATATAAATCTTTATATCTTTGTTTTGAAGAAAATAACACAAATGGACTTTTTTCAGCAAATGTAGACCATTTCTTAGGACAAATCTTTGATAACCAAAGTTGCATATGTGATCGTTCTTCCATAAATAATTAGGTTATTTTTCATGCGGAGAGGGAAGTGAAAGCGTAGTACTTCGTTCTAGTGCATTTTTCTCAGAAACTATTCATGTAACGAAGTTCATGTGTTTTTTTTTTCCAAATAAAATTAATGATTTTTAATATTTTTTGTTAATTATTAAAATTAATTATTAAAAATTAATAAAAAATTTCGAAATAACAACTATACAAGTTCTTGGATGGGAAGATGTTCTTGGCAAAACATTATCCGGAAATTATCCTACAACTGATTGAAAACAGAATTAGAACAGATTGATTGATTGATTTGATTTATTTAAAGTCGCATAATTGTTTTATAATTAATATATATATATATATATATATATATATATATATATCCGCGTTTCTGAACATAGGCGCGGGTGCCAGCATGGTTTGGGCAGCGCGGTGGAGACGGCCGTCCGGACGGACTCGGCCGAGCGGGAGAGGTTCCCGCGGTGGGCGAGACGAGGCAAGCGCGAAATACGAGACTTCGACAGTTGAGGAGGGGATCGTGGGAACGACGGCAGTCGGGAGGAGGCAGTTGCGAGGAGGAGTCGGTGCGGAAGAGGTAACGGACGGTAGTGCGGAAAAGCTAATGATGGCGGCGATGAAATATAGTTGATAGGAACTGATGACATCGAGCAGAAATCGAAGCGTAGGACAATGATAAACAGCGAGAACTATTAAGTGATTTCGAGTTAAGTGATGTACAGTAAAGATTAAACGGCGTGAGGTGAGGAAAGTGATGAGTGTATAGACACGTGTGCGACAAAGGCAGTGTGAGTGAAACGAACATAGCGATACAGCATCGGCGGGCTTAACAAACGAATTCGGAAGAATTGGAAACAAGGACGGCTGCGGATCTGGCGGCGAGTGGACATCGCCGTGCCCAGCGAAGCACGACTACTGCGTGGAATTTGCATCGGCGGCGGGGACAAGCGCGGTGGCCACGTGGCGGGCGAGACGGCCCCGGTTCGTCACATCGCGCCGGCGCATTCGGAGTTGGTGAGCTCGAAGAATTCCAGACGCAGCAAAACCAGTAAGACTGTTACTAGAAGAAACTCATTATTAGGCGGTAAAAGAATCCCGTGACTTGGAAAGGGGGTAGACGATTGTGAGAGTGGATATTAGCTGAGGGAATTTGCCATGTAATAATAAATAATCTAATTTGATGTGAAGAATAGAAAGGGTGTTTGGAAGAGTGCACATTGTCTGTAAATAGTTTAAGTATTGAAATAACGGGGTGATTGTAAATCAATGCATGCAAAGGGAGCTCCCAATTACAGTATGAGGTGTAAAGTTAAAGCAGAAAGAAAGTGTTCATTAGCAATATTCACGTAGTTAGTAAGAAAATTGTTAATGTTTATCAGTATCATGAGAAGGTTATCAATGCTAACCATTATTTTGTTTACCTTCTACACATCCAATGGAACGATGTTTTTGTAATATCTATTATCTTTCTTGGGAATAAATCATTCTGTGTTTTTTACATTAAAAGTAATTGTTTCATTGTTGGTGCATACACTCAGAGCCCATTCGCAAGAAAGAATACCTGATCCCTTTTACAAATTTACTGTAGAACAGGACCGAATCGCCGGTCCGTCACAATATATATATGGTTAAATACTATTATAAACTTCAATTTCTCTTATAAAACTAATGAATTTAGTGCACTGTTCTTTGTTATTCAGGTCTTTAGGATAACTTAAATTGTACTTGTTTCTTGAACTTTCATATTTAGGGCATGCAAACAAATTTTAGAATTAGAACAGAGAAAGTGGATGTAACCTATATAAAATGGCATGTACAGGGAGATTTAAATTGCTATTTAAAACATTTAAATGGTCCAAATGTGAGAAAATGTTATTATTGAAGAGGAAAGATTGAAGATTTTTTTGAGAAAGAAAACAAAAAAAAACATTTTTTGCCAAAATTAACTACCATCTGTCCCTAATAAACTCCAAAAGCTTCCTATTAAAAGATAACGCCATCATGTTATTCAAATCAATAATCAGACCCTCAATGTTATACGCATCTGCATCTGGACTAACGCATCAGCTACAACCATAAACAAACTTCAAATAATACAAAATAGTTTTCTCTCATTAGCAACTCTTTTTATACCAACAAATAAATTCACAAAGAACTGAATATAACTTCCGTCACCAAACACATAGCCCACTTCTCCAATACATCTTATTCAACTATCAACTCATACCACACCCCATCCACTACAACCTCGCCTCAGCAGACTGTACTCCAACACGTATGAAAAACCGTTACCCTTTTAACGTCTTCTTAAACATATTTTCAAATAATTGTTAACAGTAGGTGCAGATTGTAGCTTCCTATCCCTTCCCGTAGTTAGAGTTAGTTTCTAAGATTACAACATGAGAATTGCTGTAAGCCATACAATACATATGAAAAAGTGAAATGTTATTGAACTATGTACATCCGAATGAAAAATGGTATGGGTAGATCGGGCGATCGCTCGGGGTCCCGCAAGTTACGGGCCACGAAGATGGGAAAAATTACGTCAAAAAATTTAAAAAGAAACTAGAACTTGAGAAAATGGCGGAACAGTAGGATGATATTTCATACATTTTTCAAAGAAATTTTTATCTTAAATAATTCTAGTCATTACCTATAAGGTAGGACTCTCTGAAATGAACCAAATGACGCTAACATTAATATACGTTCTACTGAAATTTATATTCATAATATCATGTATTTAACAAGTGATTTTATTAAACACTAACTAAACATCACTATTTTCAACAATGATTTACTTTCACCGTCGAAATTGTATTGTTTGATCACAAAATTGTTTTACATAAAACTAAATACTTTTACTTAGGAAGTATTACTTAAAACTATTGTTTAAAATAAATTTCCAAAAACATTATCTACTTGAAATGTATTTTTTCTCATTTGTTGAAATCAAGAAAAGAATTGATAGTTTTTTGAAACAACTTATACATATTTTCCGGAGGGAGGGAGGAATAAGTTTCAGCATTGCCCATTGCCCATTGCCCATTGCCCATTGCACTGGGAGAGGTGACTCAGTGCATCATCAGATGTCAGTGCAATGCCTCTGACCGGGAGGTCCTAAGATCGAGTCCCGACAGAAGCAATACTTGTTACACTAGCTTATCAGCTAAGTCGAATCCAGTCGTCTGGAGGAGTGGCCGGCTACCCTGATCGGTAGTTTTCCGTGGTTCCTCCAATCAACACCAGGCGAATGCCGGAGCAGTAGTCGTCACGGATCTCGCGCAATGTTTCCTACCTCTTTCTTGTCGTATCCTCACCCCTTACACACACTTACACTAACGTGCCTTACACTATCGCATATGCGGTCGGGGGCTTACAGCCCGTCTAGGGCAGTGCCCCGCTGGAGGGAGAACCCCGCTAGTCGACGGTTGGTCGGCGCCGGATCTCGCCATCCAGCGAGGACAGAACACCGCCAGCTCCCGAGGAAAAGACACACACTACACTTACGGGACTAACGACCTCAGTAGTTGACGCACCCGGAATCACAAACAACCATCCAACTCACCACCCAACTGAAAATTGCCTAGCTGCGGCACTGCTCGTTAGCCCAGAAAGCGCGGAACAAGGTCCGGAAGCAGCCCGAAGAACACCCTGACGCCAAGTGGCGTGAGCAACGTCTTTTAAGCGCGTCGTAGATCAGTTCGCAGCTGGCCCCAGAGTTCATAACATTCCGCACCTAACGAGGACGCCGCCGCCGCCATCCTCGCTGCCCGTGTCCTCGTAAACACTGGCGGTCCGCGAGGGACGCCCAGCGAGGACAACTTAGGAGGGCGCCGTCGGCGGCAGCGACGCGAAATAGGGCGCACGTGACGGGGGCGCGGGCCGCGGACCTCTCGTCCTCGCGGCGGACGGCGAGGACGAGATGAGGACGAGGAAGCGGCTGTCAGTGAGGACAGGAAGGGGTGTCAGTGACGGGAATTCGTGAGCTGAGTGGAGGGTTCGTTTGGTTGTTTTGTGTGTGTGTGTGTGTGTGTGTGTTTCCGGGCGCGTCAACTGCTTTGGTCATTAGTCCCGTACGTGTAGTGTATGTTTTTACTCGGAAGATGGCAGTGATCTTCCCCCGCTAGATGGTGAGATCCGACGCCGACCTATCGTCAGCAAGTGGGGTTTCCCCCTAACCAAGACTTTCCCACCAGCGGGGCACCGCCCGACCGGTCTGTACTGCATGTTAGTGTAAGTGTGTGTGTGTGTGTGTGTCTGTGTGTAAGGGGAGAGGATAAGATAGTGCAGTGCATGTTTTTTTCTCGGGAGATGGCGGTGATCTTCTCCCACTGGATAGCGAGATCCGGCGCCGACCTACCGTCGCCTAGTGGGGTTTCCCCCTAACCAGGACTCTCCCACCAGCGGGGCACCGCCCCAGCCGGGACAAGCTCTACGCTCCCGACCGTTCTCCCGGAATATGCAGTAGTGTAGTATATGTTAATATAAGTGTGCGTGGAAGGGGAGAGGATATAGACAAGGAATGGGAAGAACAGATCGCGCGCGGTCCGTGGCCCGTTTGGTAGGGTACTGCTCCGGCATTCGCCTGGTGTTGATCGGAGAAACCACGGAAAACTACCGATCAGAGCAGCCGGGCGCTAGAATTCTCCTCCAGGCAGCGACTGAATTTGACCTAGCTGAAAAGCTAGTGTCGAAAATCCTGCCGCCGTGGGGAGTGGGAACCTAGGACCTCCCGGTCAGAGGCGCTGCAGTTGCGTCAGTTGATGCACTGAGCTACCGCTCCCGTGGAGAGTTCGTGGGTCTGCGCGCGAGGAAAAACCAACCTGAAGAGGAAAAGTCCCTTTCCCAATTAGGGACATACAAAATATGTTTTATGCAAAAAATCGACTTCTTGCTTCATTAAATAACTTTCTCCATACGGTGAATACGAGAAATACATAATTATTGTTAGTATTCCAAAATTTGTCTTAATTTAAAAAGGTATTTAACAATTTCCTTTGATGATTCGTTACCATTTCTTTGTGAAGAATAGTTTATAAGCATATGTGTTTATTGTGATTAGGTTGTCATTTACATTTATAAAATGACGTTAATTCGTACATGAGAGGAATAGTTGAAACGCGCAAGTGCTCATTACTACACGAGCGTGATTATATAACAAAATATTTTCTCACGATGTCAGACTAATGATAAATACGAGTGTAATTAAATACGAGTATATTTAAGGTACCCTTGAAAAAAAGTGATAAAATAATTGTTAACATTCCGTTTTTGGTTTTGCATACATAGGGTATTGCTTCCAAAAGGAAAGTGTTTATAAGAGCACTCTAAAAAAAAACAAATATGTTGGAGTACTGAAGAGGTAAATTTCCGTGGAATGAGTGTGATCTAATGTAACGTTTGAATATAGCGTAAAATACTTATTATAAAATTATTTCTTTTTACCTTTCCCTGTATTTGAATAGTCAATATTATTGGTCAATAAAAATTAAGCTGAGATTATTGAAGAATTCATTATACATTAAAGTCTTAAAAGCATTGTCTTTAAGCATGAAGTTATAATTGATCCAAAACTGAAGCTCCAATTCCCACATTGAAGATAATACTTAAAAATAATGCATTTAAAAGCTACAATACCTCTATTAAATAAGCCAGATTACTTAAAAAGTTTTTCATCGTTTCTTCAGACATTTATCCAGAGTTTCGTTTTGCGATAAGAAAGAACAAGTTTAGCTACGTCTTCTGATTGTCAGCAAGATTTTCGCATTAAAATAGAAGGTGCGTGCAGAACTTCAACAAACATGTTTTTCACATAGTATTTTCTCATTACACATTCATACGTATTTCTCACGTTAATTGTAGATAACATATAACGTGCCAGAATATAAATTGCGACATATGCAAGTTATTTAATTATGTAAACAATTTATGTTCTATTAATGCAAATATGACTTCCAATACGCTGTTTTCATAGCTCTGAGGTTCTGGACAACCATAGAATTTGTTAGCAAAGTTGTAGTAAAATAAGTGTTCAATATTCAATGAAAGATTGAATTTATATTTATCTCATAACTCGTACATCAATATACACTGGTAAATACAGTAAACACCCAACATGTTCACGATACGAATGATTTTGGATATCGGAGTCTTTCCACCTATAAGTCTTGATTAACTTAACAAGCCGATCCCCGTTATCAAATTGACTTACACTAATTTGGCATCTTCGTAGCACAACCTTCATTTTTTATGCTTGTCCTTCTCTGTTATTTCTGACAAAGCCCCCCCCGTCCCGGCTCGAACCATGCATGGACTTCATTAAATGCAGTGCGGTTAGGTAGTTCGGTGCCCCGAGCAAAACATCATACTGCTGTTCGAGATTTACTTCATCTAGATTTACTAAAACACCAACAAAACACGAATTGTAATAGAGATGTAATTGTAATAATAATTTTATGTACGAACTAGAAACTAAATCAGCAATAATGCTACTAATTAAAATCCCTACAACCTTTTCTGAAAGGTAGCACTGCTCACATCAAAAAATAAACACATTAGGGTTGCCACCATAACTTCTAAACGGTTCACTATATCGAAATGCAATGTCGCATTGCGCTAATAAATGCTGAATTGTGAGAAATATAATGTGTTGTAGAGATATTGTTTGGAATATTTGTAGTTTTCGATAAATCACTCTTTAAAATAGAAATATATATTTTTCTCACTAGTAATAGATAGATCATGAAAAGATGAAAACTACGATGTATCATTTGTTAGTGTTTTGATACTAGTTTGGCTATACCATTATAATTTCTGATATGTGAGTTTAAATTAAACCGACAAAATTTCCTGCAGTACCCCTTCCAACTGTCGCTTTCAGGGATGAACAGAATGCAACAGTCGAAGAGTATAAATTCACAGGCTATTCTCAGATGAGACGTTACAGAATTGTGTACGGCCTCGAAACTTTCTGTCAGCATTTTATCAGGAGGGAATAATGATATCGTGTGTGTTTTAATGTTACAAACCGTAATTTTTTATAAAGAAGCTTGTCTAATTTTTATAATATTTAAATGATGACATCACAATTCAATCAGTTATCGAATGGTTTAACTTCTATTCTTATTTTTCATTGTAATTTTTTTTCAATTTTTAGCACAACAATTGTGATACGCTGTTTGTCATGAAATTAATGTCTTTAGTTAAGGTAATACTAGACCTCTTTTCAATAAATAAATATCAAAACGACCTTGTATAGAGCAAAATAAAACATACTGGTAGGACTTCATGGAGTGAGGCTTGGTTTCAGTTGAGGAGAAAGCACGAGATGAAAAAGCGCGGACGCAGTCGACCCTGCAAATGCGATTGCGATGTGCACGCGGCCATCTTGGAGATCTACAGCAGCAGGCTGTGCCCCGGAGGCGAGCAGTGCGAAGCGCCATTGCTTTGGGTAAACCGGAATACGCACCCACACGCCACTGACCGACCTCACCCCCTACTCCTCTCGCTTTCCCCTCCCCCTTCCCCCGCGCCTGCGCACTTTGCACTTTCGCTGCACCCCGCGAGCGAACCGCATTTGCTACTGCACTTTCCAAAAGGGGCGGGGAAAACGAGATAAAGCGGGTGTTTCCAAAGTGGACCTTGTGGAGCACCTACACGTCTTTCACGAGATTGGGGGATCATTGCTGAAAACAGGGGAATTGAGAGTCGATTGTGTTTAAATTGCTCATCTCAATTACAATTGCCTTTGGTTTTAATTGCTAATGAATTTAAAACTGCGATTTTTTTCAAAACTTATATTTTCAGTTTTTTTCTTTTAACGAAAAGCTGCAAGTCCGAATAATACTTGTTCACTATCAATCTTGTCACGTAGATAATATTCTGCTGATCAATTCAACGGTCATGCACTTTTTCAAGATCTCTTGTTGTTTATTTCCTTCCTCTTCTTGGTAGCTTAGATATAATCAAGAATTTGTTACATATCAATATCCAATGTTATGGACAGGAATCATACAAAGATTTATTGATTTGGTATATAGAAATTTTAAACTATAAGTTGTTTTCCAAAATTCAATACACCACAAGAGTCTACTCTTCAAAATGAATAAAATAGGGAAACTGTGAGAAGAATCTTAAACATCTGCTTAACTTTCATCTTAATTACTGTCGCCAACTGTTCAAGTGTGCGGAATTTTCAGGTGATTATACATTTATTTGAACTGCAATTGGGTATGACCCGGTGGCAGTTAATTAACAATAATAAAGGAGTACAGTACAAGCCGAACATGCAATAATCATACTATCACTAATATTAAGTATTATAACAAATATTTCAACTCGTATGATATATAATAATTATAATTATATGTCGGTGATGCTAAAATTTAATACAAGCTACATAAATATTGGCTAAATTTATTGTTTTTAATTCATTGATCGTTCACTACAATTAACTGCATGACACTGCACTGCACAACACTACACTACACTACACTACACTACACTACACTCACTACACTACCTACACTACACTACACTGTTTTGCTTTGAGTTACACTGACCAGCACTACATCGCACTTCACCGCACTTCACAGCACTTCACCGCACTTCACAGCACTTACTCATTTAATGTCTATTACTATCATATTGTTCTAACTTATTTCTAAAACTTCGGACACTTAGAGGAAAGGCTTTGAAAATTGCTGCGGTAAACTGTTCCAATCTTTAATTGTTCTGTTACAAAGGAAAATTTCCAAGATCTGAATTTTGTTTCCTTGTTCGAATTTTTGAGTGTGATCCTTCAGCGAAATAATTTGGTTTTCTAGCCTAACCTGAATTTCCTTCCAAGCTGTTTGACCTACGTATGATTTATAAAGAGCGCAAAGCCTCGCCCTTGTTCTTCTCATTTCTAGAGGTTCCCATGCCTTTTTATCGCGTTAGTTCTGTAGGTAAACTTATTCGCTTTCTCTGTATTCTATCTAGATTTTTCCGGGCGACTTTCTGTATGGATCCCAACATGCCACTCCGTATTCCATGAGAGGCGAACCAGCGAAAAATATGCTAATTCTTTGCGTTTGCAGAGCTTTCTTTAGAATTCGCATTACAAAATGCAAAGACTTCCACGTTTTCCTAACTACCTGATTTATATGCTTCTCCACCTAATTTACTATCTATATGAATGCCTAAATACTTGCATGATGAGACTCTTGGGATGATGACCTCACCTAAACGATAGTCTGGTTCCTCATAATTTCGTCCCCGCCTGAACGTTATTGTTTGCTTTTCGATCCGTTAATTCCCATGTCATTTTTTCAGCCCAATCACGTAAATGTTCTAAATCCTGCTGTAATATTTGTTCGTCAGCGCTACTTTTGATTTTCGGTATATAACACAATCGTCTGCAAATAAACGCACCTTTGATTGTATGTTAACGTGGAGATCATTTACGTACGCTAAGAAAAGTAATGGCCCTATGACACTTCCTGTGGAACCCCTGAAGTAACAATAACCGTAGTCGAAAACTGAGTGCCAATTCGAACTTTTGTTTCTGTCTCTAAGAAATTCCACCCACTTCACGACTCTAGCATCAATTCCTGAAGTTAATTTCCTGATAAGTAGGTTATGCGGTACTACGTCGAATGCTTTCGCAAAGTCGATTACGATTGCATCCACCCTCCCACCGCGTCAACTTCGTCAGCTAGATCTTGCAAAGAGAAACGATTTGGCTTTGCACGAATATTTACTTCTAAACCCATGCTGTCCGTGAAAAATCCAGTTCGCTTTTTCCCATTCGCGGCGAATGTACCGGCTTTAAATGCTCCATTATTTTGCATATACTGATGTGAGCGATACTGGTCTATAATTCAAACTTTCGTTTTATCACCTTTTTGAAAATAGGGACCACTATAGCTGTCTTCCAATCGTCTGGTAGACTTGCATTATTGATTGAAACATTGAATAATCTTAACAAATACGGCAATACTGCCTCCCCACCGAGTTTAATAAAATCTGTCGAGATGCCGTCTGGTCCGCGTGATTTACCGTTTTTCAGTGATTTTATACGTTTGCGGAGTTCCATGCATGAAGCTTGAACTGGTTTCTATTGGAAAATAATGAACTTGCTCCTGCGCCCGTTTTGGTTTGAATATTGATACAAAATACGCGTTGAACGCATTTGCTTTCGCTTGGTCGCCGTGCAATGGCGCGTTATCTGCGTCTAGAATTTCCTGAATTTCTTCCTTATTCCCCCGGCGTCTGCGGACATATTTGTAAAAGTCTGACCAATTATTTCTTCCTGTCTCAAATATTTCAAAAATAATTCATGCAATTTTCTTTTCTTTTTCTAATTCCTGTAGAATTTTTAAAAGTTATCATGTCAGCAATGCTGCGATGTCTCCTATTAAATGCTAGTCTAACTTTTCTTTTAAACGCCTACCGCCCCGTTATAATATTCAGGATCAGGATTACTTTTCAGTATTTTGCAAGGAACAGAACGTATCTAAAGCTGTTTCTACGATTGTTTTAAGTATCGTATTAAGTATTGTATTGTATTAAGTATTGTATTAAGTATCGTTTTAAGTAGTCGTATTTTTCCTTAAGAAACTACATAAACCTTCGACGTTTGCTTTTCAAAAGTTTGCTTTATAACTAATTTTACACTGAAAAATCGATTCCGAGTAGTTTTAATTTTCAGAGAAAAGCAACAAAATTTTCAATCTCATAAAAATAATCAAAATTCCGAATGAAATCGTAGGAATTATGGTTCCAGAGAGATACGTTGAAAACTAAATTCCTTGAATAAAGTAGTTAGAAAACACCCCATAAATTCTTGCGCTGTGAGTTGATAGGCGCTGGTGCGTGACTATGAAAGATACGGCTCGAGTCGCAGTGCATATGTGAATACATAAGTAACTAATCTTGCATAGAATGGTGCAGTGCAGTTGTTGCACCAAATGAGGCTTCTGCAAAGGCGGTAAAGTGTTCTTGTGAATTCTTTCGCTTTAAAGTAGAGATATGACTGTAGTGTATTCTTCAAAGATATTTTTGAAATATCTTCTCACTCATGAAAGCATAATAAATCATACATTTCAAAGTATATCTACATCCACTAGATTATTATACACATAAATTGCATATTTTTTCATTTCTGTGTATTAGTTACACTTTATTTGACACCTAGAAATACACATTCTACTTCTCTAAATATACTCGTTTTTGATAAGCCTTCAAGAAACTTCCTTCTTGAATGTCCTATACTTTTTCGATCAAATAGGTGGAATGTAAAATGTTTCTCAATGTTCATTGCTAGTAAACAAGATGTTTACTGAAAAAATTAAACTCAACTTGCTAGTATTCCTCTATGTTCCAGGTTCTCCTCACATAGCACCCACTTGAATTTGATACTGTGTTAGTACTGATACTACTAGTATCATATTCATCATGTGAGAAGGAGTGTGTGTCCTCACCCCCTATGAGATATCTGAGATGGAGGATCATACAGCACATATATTAATTATGTTTTCACGTTGTGGTTGGAAGCCTGAGGACGGAAATAAATTTTCCGAAACGTCGGCAAACAACCAGCTTGTAGTTCGTTTTTCATGACCAACCCCGTTAACCTGCTTCAATATTTCATCAATTGGTCGTTAGAATTCTTCATAATCCTGGAATTGAAATGTTCAACATTCAGAAGTCACAGGTTAATTACTATGGATATCACCTACTTGCAAGTTGAATAGTGAAATTTAAAGCATATTTTCGTTTATTCTATTTTCATAGAAAAATTTTGCACGTTATTCAAACAATTAATTATTTCTCCCTTTTTCTTCTTCTTCTTCTTCTTATTATTATTATTAATTATTATTATTATATTATTGTTTCGTGTTTCGAGCGCGTCAACTGCTACGGTCATTAGTCCCGTTAGTATAGTGCATGTTTTTCTCGGGAGAGGGCGGTGATCTTCCCCACTGGATGGCGGATCCCGGGGCCGACCTGCTGTCGGCTACTGGTGTTTCCTCCCAACCAGGACTCTCCACCAGCGGGGCACCGCCCCCGTCGGGACAAGCTCTAAGCTCCGACCGGTCTCCCGGAATATATGTGTTAGTGTAAGTGTGTTTGGGACAGTAGGACAAGGAAGAGGAAAGAAAGATCGCGCGCGGTCCGTGGCCCGTTTTGTAGGGTACTGCTCCGGCTTTCGTCTGGTGTTGATCGGAAAAACCGCGTAAACTACCGATCAGAGGAGCCGGCCGCTAGAATTCTCCTCCAGACAGCGACTGAATTCGAACTAGCTGAATAGCTAGTATCGAAAATCCTGCCGCCGTCAGGACTCAAACCTAGGACCTCCCGATCAGAGGCGCTGCAGTGACATCAGTTGATGCACTGAGCTACCGCCTCGGTATTATTATTATTATTAATTATTATTATTATTATATTATTATTATTATTATTACCGTCATCATTATCATTATCATCATCTTCATTTGTCGTTGTACTCTTCTTTGGTTTTACTTAGATTTACTTTTGACCTAGTATTCACGTTGCCCTCGGAAGTGCAAAAAAGACGTCATTTGAACAGTTCTACAGATATTGACTACTATTGACAGCTTCTGCCATTAACACTTACAGGGCTGCTCTCTGCTATTGAACCCGAATCGAATCCCACAAAGAAGCGTTGGCAACGTCTCAACTCAGCAGACGGGGCTCGCTCTACGCGACTGCAGCAAGAAACTCTTACACTCCGGTGGCGGACTACAAGACATGTTCTGTCTGTACGCTCAAGTTGATCCCCCGTGCCAGGATTGCAGAGAAAGAGTAATGAAACAACGGGACGCATTGCTTTGAGATCTTTAAAACAACAACAGAAGCGTTCGCCGTCTTAAATGATAACTGCAATGAGCTACGAAAACTCGTAGCGAATTTTGATTATAGTATTTCCTAAACGCACTTATATACGGAGTAATATAAGTAGTATAGAAAAGTTACGTAATACTGGAAAATAGATTTCGAGAAGTCAATGAAAATAAACGTTTTGGGGTCCCCTGATAACGAAAAAGCTGCTTTTTTAAAGGTTCGTTCGTGAACAATACTAGCGTGTAAACTGTACGTAGGATATTTTCCAAAATGAATATTTCCCAATAGATCTGGCTCGACTCAAAGCGTTACGGTTTTGAAAAACATTCTTTATAATTTGTGGGTTCTTTAATGGAGCTCTGGGACATTTTTAAATTTTCTGAAAAATAGTTTCAATTTTTTCTTTAAATTTCTTGTAAAAATTTAGTAAAATGCACTTATGAAGGTGACATAGGTCCGATTTTCATTGTTAACTCTGTATTTCAGAAAATTACAAAAGTTTGATTTTTTCGGCTTTTTCTTACAACTACAAAATTGAAGTTAGTGATTTTTACTTCAAGTAAATTTCCAGATTTGTTCTTTCAAAAAACCATGTAATTTTTTTAATGTTAGCTTCACATCCTAAAGTTTTAATTTTATTTTCTACCTGTAAATCTGCGTTATGTAACAGATTCTGAAAGTATTGAAGCCAGCACTTAAGCCCAATGAAATGAGAAAATCACATATAAATAATAAAATTAAATACTTATAAGAGTGATATCAACATAATTCGAACGCCAATTTAAAGACAAATTTGTGGAAATTTATGAAAAATAAAATACCAGAAACATTTTTCTACTGCAAAATCGTTCCGTATTCTCTTAAGATAGAGAATTCTCTATAAATAAAATATATTGGAACATCCAAATTTAAAAGGAAGTAGATGGTTAATAGAACATTTTCCTGTCACGTGTTTTACACAGCAAATGGCTATAATCTGACAATAATCACTGGGATGTAATCAATATTAATGTGAACTCCTGATGATTGTGAAGGAAAAACTTTTTGGGCTGCAGAGGAGCAGATAGCGCTATTACGATGAAATGACGTTCTCTTATTTTCCTTCTCGCCATACTTTGTAAGAGGATAAAGTATTGTAATCAGGCGCCGAAGAATAAAAATTAAAAAACAAAATCTGGAACCGTTTTTCGAGACAATAATTGTTAAATATTGAATTTATTTTACAAAAAAAATATGCGAAAAATACTCATATTTGAACAAATGTGTTTGAAGAGCAAATTGCATTTACGAAAACATCTAACTATAATTTTGACGTTGCAGGAAACGCCGAAAAATATTTCAATCATTTCCAACTTTCAAACAAAAACAACAGAATTTCAACAAAAATTAAACCCGTACCATTTTTTAAGTGTTCTATAATGAAAGGTAAAGTTTAATCAAATAATTTAGAGCCATTTTTTAAAAAAATAATTTAAAAATATTGAGGCTTCATGTAATTACCTTCAAAAAATTCAAAATATCAATTTAAAATTCAAGAAGCCTCGAGTTCATTTTTTTAAATTATATTTAATTTTGCAATTTGTTTGTGAACATTTGGCAAAATTACGTAGATTTATAAACAAATACACGAGAGGAGTAAAGTCCAATTACCGTACTTCACCAATGATACATTATAAATACAAATTAACTATTCATTATAATTTCTGAAATGAATGATTTAAAGTCGATATGGAAGGTCTAAAGTACGATGTCATTGAAGTCGTCTGGTGGAGTCACTGTTGTCTAGTAAGTTGATGGCTAGGATATTCGGATGGTTATGAAGTCTTTGTAGGTATTTTGCACTGGTATTCTTGATTTCTTCTTTTATAGTTGGAATCTGTAAGCCTTTGTGTAATGTTGCATTCGTTACGTACCAGGGGGCATTTACAAATTTTCTTAAGGCTATTGACTGGAAGCGTTGTAATATTTCAATACTAGAATTTTGATCTGTTCCTCAAAGTTGAATTCCATATGTCCATACTGGTTTCTTTATTCACAATTACTTTGTTTGCGATGCTTTAAGTTGATTTTCTTCCCAGTACCCAGTTTAACCTTCTAATTTTTAGGTCTCATTCCTATCTTTTATTCTGTATATGTTTTTTCCATGTGAGTCTTCTGTTCAGAGTAAGAGAGTCCGATATATTTTGCCGAGTCATTTTCATTGCGATCCGATTTTTATAAGTCGACACGTTTCGTGCTTCAGACTGAAGGTGACTTGGACAGACTTCTTGTCATTGATCTTGAGGCGCCAGCGTTTCTGCCACTTGTGGATGGATTTCAGATGTACTTCCACGAGACGAGATGCTTCTGCTAGATCTTCATGTCGAACTAAGATGGCTGTGTCGTCCGCGTAGATTGCTGTCAATGCGTTTACAGATGATGGGATGTCGGCAGTATATAATGAATAAAGGAAAGGTACAAGCACACTTCCTTGAGACACTCCTGACTATATAGGGATAAGTTTTGAAGTTTCACCGTTAAATTTTTAAAATATATTCTGTAAGATACAATTTTAACAAGTGATAGTAAGGATACGGTATATTTTTCTTAATTTTATACAATAGTCCCGGGTGCCAAACCTTATCGAAAGCCTGGCTTACGTCTAGAAATACAGCAGAGTAATATTCTTTATTTTCTAGCGATTCACTAATTTCGTTTACTACTTGATGAATTTGTTCTACAGTCGAATGCTGTTGTCTGAACCCCTAACTGATGATGAGGTATTATTTCACTTTCTTGTAGGAGTGTATTTAAACGTGACAGAAGCAGTTTTTCAAAACATTTTGATGATATTCGCAGTAGACTAATAGGTCTGTATGATACAACTTCATGTGTTGGTTTGCCGGGTTTAGGGATGACTATTACTTGAGCGATTTTCCATTGATCAGGAAGTGTCCTAGTATTGGATGGCATTGAAGATGAGTAAGTAGGCTATTAGTTTTCTTGGTAGACGGTGTAGAATTGTTGCTGAAATCATATCGTATCCGGGAGCTTTCTTAGTTGGTAAATTCTTGATTGTTGTTTCAAACTCTCGAGCACTGACGGGTTTGATTTGGGGAGCTAGTTGCAATGGAGAATCTAAGAAGTAAATGTATTCCTCTTCTGTTGCAGATATTTGTGAAGGAAATGGTTGAAAGATGTTGGAGAAATGGGACGCGACGCATTCCGTTTTCTCTTCTTCGGTTTTAGCCTATCTAATGTGGGATTTTCTGATGGGAGGAATAGGTTGCATCGGTCTCTTCAAGTATGTAGTAGTTTTCCAAAGAGAATGCTCTGAATTCAAATTCGGAATCAATTTTGTGAGTTTATCTTGTAGGGCGTGGTTTTGATAATCTTGAAGTAATCTTTTGAGATTTTGAGAAGCTGAATTTAGTCTTCTATTGACTGCTGAGCCTTTAGTGATTTGCCATTGTTTCTTTAATTTACGGTTTGATTTCACCTTCTCTCTTATTACGTTTGGGATATATAGTTTTTTGTTTTGCTTTATTTCTGATATAGAATGTCATGCAGTTTGATGGAGTTGTCTGGTTTCATATTCTATAGCTTCATTTATGTCGAAAGCAGTTTTCAATGGTAGATTATCTGTGCTGTTATTAATTAGCCATGCTGAGAAATATTTCCAATCTGTTATATTGTTGTAAATTGAGGTGTTCTTATTTTCTTCTATAATGATTGAGCTAATGACTAGAAGAACTGGTGAATGATCAAACGATAGATGTAGTGGAGTAGGTGTGAATGTAACTTTGGTTAACTCCTTTTACAATAAAGAAATCTAATACATCAGGAATTTTGTTAGTGTCTCAATAAGTGAGTTGGCCAAAAGAGTACGAGAATAATCTTTCGTTTATTATAGTTTCATATAGAGATTTACCATTCGGGGAGGTTAGTCTCGAGCCCCACAATGGATGCATATACATAGTGCTATATTGAGAATTTAAGTGATGTTTAATTTTTTCCCGAACAAGTATAGCAGTTCCTCCATGTGCTGTACCAATCGGATGATTTGTATAATATATGTTGTATCCTTGAAACGAGAAAAAAATTTTGTTGGTGAAATCAGTTTCTGAAATGAGCATGATATCCGTATTTGTTAACTGAAGAAAACACTTGACTTCTTCTTGGTGTTGTAGCAAGCTATTGGCGTTCAAAGCTGCTATCTTATATGACTTTAAAGAGATGAAGATTTAAAAGTGCTCTTATTTGTTCTGCTTGTCCGTTGAGTATAGTTACAAATCTTTCAATTCCGTGTTTGTTGCATTGTTGTTCAAACTATCCTTCTTTTGCAAGTTTTTCAGTGCTTATGCATAAGTACTACGCTGATGGAAATTATTTATCGAAGCAGGTGGGAAGTTTCCTTGGCCTGTATTCATATTGTTTTGCGAAGCACTGTAGGTTGAATCTTGTGGAAATTTAGACGCCTGGGGATATTTTTTATTACGTTTTTTTTTAAACTTCACATTCTTTTTAACTTGCTGTATGGGGACCTTCACAAAGGGCGAATTTTGCAGGCTTCGTATTGTTTTTCTGGTTATCACAAGTTCTGCTATCGTGATTCTCGCCGCATACTACGCACCGATAGGATGGTTGCAGTAGTGCTTCGTGTGCTACTTTGGCAACGATGGCATTGCACACGATCCCGCTTTACTCTTGGAGTTTCAATTATTATTTTGGTGTATTGAAGGTACTGCAATTTATAAATATCTTTGTTATTATCTTTTGATTCCAAATCAATAAAAAATACCGGTAAGGGAGCTTTTGTTACGCGGTGTTTGCAGTTATGAATCTTTCTTACAGTATGACCGTTTTCTTCTATTTCTGTTTTCAGTTCATCAATATTTATTGTAGGATGCATATTTTTTAAGACTACTCTAAATGCTCTTTTTTGTTTTAGATGATAGCTGTGAAACTCAATTTGCTCTTTAGTAAGATATTTAATAAGTGATCGATAAGCTTCTGTTGTTGCCGGTAAGATTTTAAATTTATCTTGAGCCACAAGCTTGCAGTAGAATTCTTCCTTCTTCACGACTTTTTGTAAAGTTTTTGACATTGCATGAAAGTCATTTACCCCAGGGAGAAATATTGGCTGTGACTTTTACACCTTTTGAATGTTGCTGGACTTGTGACTTTCATAGATTACATTATCATTATCATCGTCATTAATTAGTGCCAGAAAACATGAATTCTGTTGTAGAACATGTTAGATGAATAAATTTGGCAATATAAAAAAAATATTCATCCACTTTTATCGTTATCATGACCCATATATTTATATACAGGTTGAGTCACGTAACTTAAGCATCTCCTGTAACTTTTGAACTTTCAATCCTTCAATTCCTTCAATCAATGAAAGACCAAAAATCTGAAAACGCAGAGGGATGGAAACAGAGTTCAAGAAGGAATTACAACAGTGCTGTGAATATTTGGAATATGTTTGGTATTATGAAATACTAAAATCAGCTTCTCTTCCCCGAGCGCGCGGTTGCAGCTGGAGCGCTGCGAGGCCTTGGGTGGCGGGCAGTTACATATAAAATATCCGTTGATCATGAGCTGCAAAAGAATCAAAATTACTCAAATAATGCTTATCTTTCCTTTTTCGCTCGTCATAAAAGACGAAAAAATACGTATTGTTTCATTTGAAAAAACAAAGTTAAATCAAATATCTCGTATAATACAAGTTATAAAATATAAATAAATTATTCATGCACTTATATATATATATATACATATACATATATATACATATATATATATATATATATATATATATATATATATATGCGTGTGTGTGTGTGTGTGTGTGAGTGAGTGATATCCAGGGAATGTCAAAAATTAGAAAATAAGTTTTTAAGACAATTTTAAAGCATATTTTGCCTAATAAAGTACTGAGATATTCTGAATGGCTAGGCTGCAATAAGCACTCAAACGGTTTGAAAAACTGCTTTCTAGGTTGATATGTGCATTGCAGAAGCGAAGAAACACTCCAGCAAAATGTAAATTGTTTATTATTTACAAAAGAAATGAATATATTTGTTCAGATAGAAAACTTGACCCTGAACTACAAAAGCACCCTATTTTCAAAATACGACTGTTTTTTTATTTATATTTGAAAATTTTCCAAGAAATATTTTTTAGATAGTGAAATAAATTGTTAAGGCAGTAAGGTTTATTTGATCTACCATAGTAATATGTACTTGATGATCTTTCTTCCCAAATTGACCCCTGTTGTTATAACCAAGGTGCCACAATAATAATGATCAGAGTCATATTTATCAATTCATAGTGTCGTTTCCTCTTTAAACGAATACATAATGTGATCTGAGCGGAAATTCTTAGAAATATATATTTATCGGCCATTTAACAACGCTCTCTTACAAAGTACATGATTGTTTCATTACACAATCTCACGAGTAATGGTGACGTAAAGGCCAGAAGCAAAGAAATGGTGGGGCAAGCCAGATGTATACTTAGAGCGCCTTCTTCCGGCTGCGGACATTGCTACCTGTGTGTCTCCTCCTCTCTATAACCACATGGAACGTTTCCTCTCTTCTCAGAAGGCCATTACATGATCCATCAAATTACATATCATAAATCGTATAGTGTCTCATAATGACATACTCTCATAGTGGTTTCTTCTCGGTACATGTTCACAGAGAAAATAATGGATAATTTGTTTTCGCATATGAGTGGAAATTGCTTCTTTCTCATTTAAGAGCGTTTCTCCCGCTGTTATTACATGTCCAAAACATATCATAAACTATTTGAATGTTCCGATTATTTACAATTTTCTTAGTAAGACCTTTAGATAGTTATAACCCTGTGTTATTTGTTATCAATCCGGAACTCTTTCTAAACGGTATAATTTATATGCATTTATCGTTGTACTCCGCAACATTAAAGCGTTGTTGATTAAAAGGAGGATTTTTAACAGAAAAAAGTATAAATACAAATTTTTCATTCTTTTTATAAATAGTTACATCTACTATGAAAGTATAAATTGATATTGAATTGAGATAAAGGTGTATGATGCACGATGAACTAACCCACTACTACTTTAATGACAGAGTGAACAAACGCCAAGTAAGCGAAAGGGAATTACGACAATTCGAACTTCGCAAATTGAAGAAACTCGATTGTAAGCGATAATGAAGGCCGTGCGTGAGCGCTCATACCTGTTAGAGGCCCCCCACCCCGTCGCTATCCCACCCCAACGTTCATTGGTGACCCAGCAATCCTTGCCCGCCCCCGCTCCGTTGAGCCCTGCCACACGCTCCGAACCGCCCCCGCCCACCTCCTCCATCCCGCCCCGCCCCCGCTCCGTCCCGCCCCGCACTCGCTCCGTCCCGCCCCGCTCCGCCCCGCCCCGCCCCGTCCGTCCCGCCCCGCCCCCGCTCCGTCCCGCCCCACCCCGCCCCGCTCCGTCCGCCCGCACCTGCTCCGTCCGTCCCGCCCCGCCCCGCTCCGTCCCGCCCCGCCCCGCTCCGTTCCACCCCGCACCCGCTCCGTCCCGCCCGCACCCGCGCCGTCCCGCCCCGCCCCTCACCGTACCGTTCCGCCCTTCCCGCCCCGCCCCGCCACGGCTCCGTCCCGCCTCGCCCGCCCCGCTCCGTCCCGCCCCGCCCCCGCTCCGTCCCGCCCCGCACCCGCGCCGTCCCGCCCCACCCCTCACCGTACCGTTCCGCCCTTCCCCGCCCTACCCCGCCACGGCTCCGTCCCGACTCGCCCCGCCCCCGCTCCGTCCCGCACCGCCCCCGCCCCGCTTCACCCCCGCTCCGTCTCGCCCCGCCCCCGCTCCAACCCATCCCCGCCGCCCTGTCCGCCCACTCAGCAATCGAGACATAATTGAGACTCGGCATTAAAGAGCACAGTATCATTTCATTAGCGCGCTGGCGCAGGCGGCGGCCCGCTCAACGGCTTTCCCCGCACGCGGGCGTTTGATTGTACGAGTGCAGTGTGTCGCACAATTCACAATTACAGAGCTTAAACGGAATTTAGCGTGTCTTTTGTAGCATTACCCGCTTGATGTGGTTGCCCGGGCTTGCTCGCCGCTCTGATTGTCGGCGAGACAGATATTCAATGTGTAGACACCGTCATTAGAGCTGAGCCTTTAAATACCGGTCCAGCTGGGCCGCTCTGCCGCGCCGAGCCACCTGCCTTTTTTTCGCGGTGTTTGCAGGGCAAATGTTGCATCGAGCTTTTTAATTTACGGTCTGTGGCGAGCGCGGTGATTAAAAACCGGCCGTGTCGTTGTGGCGGGCTCTGCACCTGCCCAGGGCGGTTGTGGCTCGCCCCCTACCCCCACCCCGACATGCGTTGCTTGCGACTGACCTTCGATAAAGGAAGGCTCGCCCCGAAGCTCACGTTATTCTACAATGCGAGTGAACAGTACGTGCGAGAATTATGTAATGCACCCACTCCACCATCGACGGAAAGCACCACTGAAGACTCCATGAGAAATCTTCCACCAGACACCGCCGCTTCTACAGCCAGCCGCTGTTATCTGTTTACTAAATAATTCCACTGTAGTAACCTTCAATAGATTACTCATGAATTGTTGTGATTCAATATTCCTTCCATTGAAGGAACCTTCCAGATATACAATATAAACATATGAAGTGTAATCACATTATCTATAGTATACCGAAGGAACCTTCCAGATGCATATTGTAAACACATCCAAATGTAAAATACCCTATATATACGCAAGGTTGAGAAGGGAAGGTAGCGCATAAGCTCACCAGATGTCTTAATGTTAACATCTTTCGGCCAAGACCTGGCCTGTACAGAGCTTTGAGTCAGAATTAAAAGACGTTATACTTCTTTGTGTGTTTCATTCAAGATCATCAGTCAATCCTTCCTGTGGTATTGAACCTGAGAAAGCTAAGTTGCAGAATCAACATTATTCGCAACACTAGCAAATTTAACTCGAGGATAATGGCGCGTGTTTTACGACAGTGCGTGCCATTTTAAGGAAGATGTGGTTTTATGTTTCATTCACGGCTATTTTATCAGCATTGGGGGCCCTTGGGTCTACATTGAAGTAAGAATAGGGCCCTCCTATTCTTAATTTCATCTATCTCCTCCCCCCCCCTCCCACCTCAGATTTCAAGACAAGTTTAGTTAAAATAACTAAACTTCTCATCACAGAGTGTCATTCTTGCATAGACCAGCAACATTCCAATTACATTATCCAATTATGCGTGACACATCACTCCATTTTGCCAAATTTTTTCGTATACTTCAATCATACAGCACTTTTCTACATGGTTTTGTATTAAATTTTTTAAAAAACTTGAGTAGTAAATATTTTTTAAGAACTATCGGAGGCCCTTGAACATTTTGGGGTCTTGGGTTTAGGGTCCTTGGGCCCCGTGCGTTAACACTAGCAAAATACACGGCGTTGCTGCAAAGAGAAGCAAAAGCTCGAGCTTCTTCATATCCAGTGCTTGTGAAAGAGAAAAATAGATAAATGTTATGAAAATCACTTAGTTTAATAGTATTATTTTTAATGTAATTTTTTTAAATATAATAATATACAACAATTTTCTTTCATTTTGTTTTACACTAGTACATTGCTATCACATCAAACTTCTTTATCTTACGCAATGCTATTGGCCTCTGGCGGAATACATTAGGAACCTGTCTCTTAGCGAAAGGCGAAAAATAACGATCGTGGTGCATCTACCAGCATATTATTTAAATTGTTTATTTTCCGAAATTTGTGTTTTATTAACCTTTGCTAAACTTTTCAACGACAATGCGATAATCCTGAAAAAGAGCATGTAAATATTTCCTATCTATTCACACACTCCTTTTAGTGATATCGATGTCGGTTAAACGACGTTGAATTCACTTTTAATATTATAGATTACATTTTGAGCTATTTTGCTATATTTTTATTATTTGTTGTTTTATTATTATTTTCTGTTTGTCTTACTTCTTTTTCAAATAGTTTCAACTAGACAGCTGAAGGACGGAGAGGTGTTTCTCAACAGGGGATTTATAAGTACTTTCCTCTTTAACTTTTACAAAAATCAACGCTTATGACGATCGAAGAATCAAACCACCCATTTTCGAGGTGGCAGTGATAAATGTTGAATACTAATTATTTATCGTACAAAGGTCTAAAAGAGGTCATTATGTGCAAGATAGTTGACTATTCATGACCAATAACAACGTGATTAATGGTACATACTTCGACAGCACCATTCACTACATTGGATAAAATAGTGTGCCTCATACTCTACAATAAAACGTAAGCAAAGAGCATATAAAAGCGAAAAAATAAAGATTCGTAAAAGAGAAAAAATATTAGTCATCAAATTTGGATGTTTGTGATTAATAGAATTACACCTTACTGCCTCACACAACTCAAGAGAAAATGCAAGGAAGAAAAACAACTCAAAACAAAAACAAATTAGAAAGAAAAAGGGGAACAGCACGTACTTTCTCGCATTACTTGTGACAGTTACATAATTGTATTGTATGTTTATTGCATTACTGGTAAATACCTAATACAATATTCATGATCTATTCGATAAAGGCGTAAATTATATCACGTTTTTCTCTTATTTGAATGCTTAGATTAGCTTGATAGGAGTTACGTTTTTAATGCGATTAATGAGATTCCTTAACAATAGCTACTTCTGGAGCAACTGAAGAGAATTTATCTCATATTTTACAAAAAAATTGATAGTATTGAAAGAATCTATCTTTCTATTAATAATGTGTCTCTTTTTGTATGTTTGCTGGAATATAAATTAATCATCACTAATGTCTGATCGTAGTTTAAATATTATTTAATATAAAAGTATATTAATTTGCTCAACAGTATTTGACATTAGAGCTACTCTTATATTCTTATTGTCTATATAATAAACACATATCTGAATGTACCACAACTCACATTCTTCTATGATATGTTTGAGTGATTTATCTTCATCTAAATTACAAAACTCAAGCTTTTGTAGGAATCAAATACGAGATACTTTTGGATTTGTGTATGGTTTACATACGTTTGGATTTGTGTATGGCATCATTATTAGTCTACGGTTCTAATACATGGAAAAGGCAAATCAAGGCACAATTTTTTTTTGTGATCCTAAGTCTTTCATGTATCTGTAAATCTGATGATATAATGAGTATTCCACATGGAGCACGACTTCAAGGAAATTTGATCATTTAATTTCTGCATTTTCTGTTCAAATTCTTTAATTTGAGAAAGATTTTGATTGTGCGACAGATATTCAAACCCGTATTTTGAAAGCATGCCCTTCAACTGTTACGCAGTTGTACTTCGCAGAGTAGTTACTGTTGGCATCGAATTCAATAAAATTGTCCCAACAAATTCTTGGTAGTCTGAGTCCATGTATAGAATGCGTATCCATAGTCTTAAGATTCTCTTAACAATTTCAGTTTCCATTCAAGAATGACATGTTTATAATCTCAACATGTAGTTGGAGTCAACTTAGTACCTTTTATAAAAGCCATTTTGCATGGATTCTAATTCTTTGAGTCTATAGCCAATGGCACTTGTGACATACATTAGTGTTGATATTACAATTGCTTAAATAACTTTATTCTGGGTACACATGAATTTGTTTTGGACCCTAACATAAATTTCCATATTGCAACCATCGCTGTCCTTGCCTTTGATGCTGCTTCTTATGCTTGTACATTCAAATGATTCTACGCCACAATGATTCTACATTGTCTACATTGATTCTACGTCCCCATGAAACGAAGGTGACACACAAGTATGTATATTTGTTGAGGATCTCAATTTTGTGCTCTCTGAATTTTAATGATGGTTGCAGTTTCAGCCGACTACTTTTCCACAGAAGGTCAACAGCTTAGTTTTTGATGCTTTAACCTCCTGATTATAACCCGCGGTACGTAATACATCGATAGAGTATCTAATTTATGTCGCACGCCTATTATGCCACAGGTAAAATGAAATCATCCGCAAAAAGGAAAAAGACATGCCAACTAGCTCAGGTAAAAATAGGCGTACTGGTCATATTCACATTTTTAATCAGGAACATGGGAACTTTTTTCACTTTGACTTTACAACAACCCCCCCCCACACACACACACACAAACTCACACACAGAAGAATACATTGGTAAAATGTGCTGTAATCTCAATAATACATTTAAAAAATGTACAAATTTATAAACATAGAATAATCCCTCTGCCACACAAAATAAAGAAAATTCAAACAGTCACAAAATTCACTTGAAACTCCAGGTTATCTAAACTTGTGACGTTGAGAAACAAGCAGTTAATAAAAGTACACTGCTTTGTTTCTCCACTGTTTGTATTAGTCAGAATTTTTTTAATGAGCATGAACAAATTCCTAAATAATCTTTATTTATTTGTCTTATAATGTATACGTTAAACTCATATTACAAATCTTCCGCAAAATTCTATCCACTAACAAAAGAATCTACAATCTAATGGAACATCTCATACATTGTCTTTAACAGTATTCAATTCTCTCGAATATTCTCTCGAATTTACTTAATCCAAATGAAATTAAAACTTTGCTCAATGAAAATTCACTTGATGCTCAGTTACTGTTTCTTAAGTAAGAATGATTGATTCAACTTACTTCGTAAAATGTACGGTTCCAAACTATATTGAAGTTGAATTTACGAACACTAATTAATAACGCGTATGAGTCTGTCCTACTTCCACTACTGAATACAATGTATAGTTCTATCAGCAACGACCTTACTTGATTATACTTGAGTTTTCTTAACGTGGCATCTTACCGTCACGCGCAAAAGAGGGAGAGGGAAGGCAGACTCCAATGGGGAGCTGCAACTTCATTAGAGCTCCGATTTTTACAATTCCCAATTAGAGTCTGCCATCCCTCTCCCTCTTTCGCGAATGACCTTGTGACGCCACGTAACAAAAACCCAACTATAAGCTGGGGAAGAATCTAGCGTGTAGTGTGTGACGAACTTTCCCAGGCCACCGCATGTCTTTTCTCGAACTCTACAATCCTGTCCAAAATTCTAATTCTAATATTCTGGATGCATTAGAATAGAAGTGTCTATGTTAATACATATAAATATAAAAAACTGTAAAAGATTAGAAAACAAGCACACTTTACATTCCTCAACTTTCTAAGAGGACACCTATACCTCTTCTTGCTTTACGTATTTCAAACTTCATTTCTACGTTTTTCGTAACTTATATCGGCTGATCCCGAGTTTACGGTGCACCTTGGCCTAGGCTTCCACGATTGCTGTGCCTTGACGTGATCCGATTCTCCTCCAATCGGTGCGCAGGAATGTTATCGTTCACCACAAAGGAATCGTTTATATTATTTTGAGAAACATTTTAAAAGAAATTCTCTTAAAAGTGAGCGTTCCGTTTAAAATAAATTCTATTTAAAATTAATTTATTTGTGTATATGTGTAGAACATATACACCCCAAATTGTTTTTAAAGGTTATTCGCATAAAATGCGTTGGTAATTAAGCGATCGACAGTATCTAGGATGTTTTATGTTATTGCGGGGGCCGATGGACCGAGCCTTGTCCTCAACTTGAACATGCGTCGCGAAGCGTCACAATTCTGCACGCGTGAACAAAACGGATCACATACTACATTTCTGCCAATAAAAATTTTCTTAAACTAGTGTTTAAAAGTTCCGTGTAAATGATGATGAATTGACTATCGTTCACGACTCAAGAATCAGAAGGGAACGATACACACAATAGTATTAAGTAGGCCGTGATATCGAAGGTCGAGGTGAACTGTAAACCCTGGATGAACCCTTATATAATTTCAATTAATTCAACTAGTGATATGTAATTCTTATTGCCTCCTTTCTCCCAAGTCATGACTTCCAATTACGTTTATCTTGTAGAAAGTGCTGTAACGGATTTTTCTAATCTTCACTGAGTCTGGCAACCTTTTCCAGTCAACGTCCCGTACTCAGAAAAAACCCACGCCGTTCGGGGGCCAGCGTAGCAGTACTACGAGCGGAGCGAATTCTATCGGATACTTCTGGCAACTAGCGTCTCCAAAGCGCGCACGTATTTTAAAGGATAACGCGCGGTAGTAGCACTAAATGTGACTTTTTATGCTCTATAAAAATGAGTGGTCACAATATCTCAAGATTGATTGATTTTTTCGTGTTTCTGGGCGCGTCAACTACTTTGGTCATTAGTTCCCTAAGTGTAGTGCATGTTTTTCTCGGGAGATGGCGGTGATTTTCCTCCTGGATGGCGAGATCTGGCGCCTACCTACCGTCGGCTGCTGAGGTTACCCCCTAACCAGGACTCTCCCACCAGCGGGGCACCGCCCCAGCCGGGACAAGCTCTAAGCTCCCGACCGGTCTCCCGAAATATGCGGTAGTGTAGTGAATGTTAGTGTAAGTGTGTGTGTGTAAGGGGAGAGGATAGGACAAGGAAGAGGAAGGACAGATCGCGCGCGGTCCGTGGCCCGTTTGGTAGGGTACTGCTCGGGCATTCGCCTGGTTTTGATCGGAGAAACCACAGAAAACTACCGATCAGAGAAGCCGGCCGCTAGAATTCTCCTCCAGTCAGCGACTGAATTCGTCCTAGCTGAAAAGCTAGTATCGAAAATCCTGCCGCGCCGTCAGATCTCGAACCCAGGACCTCCAGGTCAGAGGCGCTGCAGTGACATCAGTTGATGCACTGAGCTACCGCTCCCAGTACAATATCCCAGTTTTTCTGGCGATGTCTTCATGTTCCATTTATTAAAAGAAACAAAAAAAATGATATCGTGCAACATGAGCATGAATAGAGTTTGATTCAGAGAGACACCTTGCAGAACTCTTTGTGTGACAGCAAATACGTCTGATTTACTATCTGTAATTTTGATTAGTTGTTAATACGGACGGGCACAAGACGCGTTTTGGGGTGGAATATCGCCGTTTTGTCGCTGCATTACAATAGATTCTTAATGCTAAGTACAAGTAAGTAGAATACGAATAGAACAAGTAATGAAAGTTTTTTTTTACAAACAAGTTCTACTAATGCTTTGTACAACTTTGCCAGAAATTTGGTTCTCGTTTGACGAGACTGTCTTTGGTTTCTCTCATGTGAACAATTCAATTTTCATTCACTTTACCTTTTGACAAATAAAATGTTCGAAGCACAAGGGAGAACGACTCAGGTAATCCTCAGTTCAAACATAGGGATTCCAATTAACGGAGATCAAAGGGGCAAATACAATTAAGCACAAATCAGGGAGACAACTTCAATTAAGGCCAGGTTCAAACAAATTTAAGCAATCAATTTGCGGTTTATTCCATTCATTTACTTCCGAAATTGTAGTCCACGTAATTACAACGTGTATACAATCAGTTTGTTACGGTGATATGCATTACTACTTCAGTCTTTGAATCATCTGTTCCTTAGAGTTGAAATTATTTATTTTTATATATTACCTCCTTGAACATGAAGAGACACACACAGTTCACTTCTGTACAACGTTTTATTAAATGTAGAAAAATTCAATATTATATTATATACACCATGTTAAGTTAATATCATGTTTCTTATTTTTATTTCAGGCTATCCGATAACCTCTGGTTTTCATCTTCTAATAAAATATAATTACCTACGGTTTCTGATGGCCTGGGTGTAAATTAATTAGTTGGCAAAATCTTACTTCGACTAATTCATTCTCTTTAAATACGACATTATCAATATGTAATATTCGTAATATATGGATTAGGAATAGAAAAAACTGCAATTGAATAACGTTTATAAAAAGACTACATTACAAAATAGGAACTAGCTGCGATAGATTAGTGACAACATAGTTGTCTTCTCAGCAACGATCAACGAGAATCTTAGAAATCGAGTACGGAGTGGACTATTTTCGACTCTACCTACGTAGCGTGATCGAATGCGACCTCCGGAATATAACTTAAGCGACAGAATGCTCTTGGTAGATTTTCTTGGTTTATCCGACCAATATCAGCTGAAGTAGTTCCTTAACAAAGGCTGAAGTGATATCCTAACAAAAGAGAAACACATCCTGCACGATCTTTACTCCTTAGTTCTTGTCCCCTCCTCTTTCCTTATTCACAGACAGAAACATGCAAAACACTGCCACATATGACGGGAGATCATTTTGGAGTTTAGACCCGATTGGGGTGACGCCCTTGAAGCAAATTCTTAAAGGGGAAAATTTAGGCGTCAATCAGTTCCAACCTTATTTTATGAGGTGAGACTCGGACCATAAGGCCAGCTCTTTCGTCTGATGACGCAAATTCCGCTACTCTGCTTTCATCAACCAAGGGAGAAAATCGGACGGCAAAACAGTTTATTTTAATTTATCTCAGTGGCTTCATTTAGGCTTGAGGCGCTTACATGCGTAAATCTACAACATGGCACAGCCGACTTTACTTCCCCTCCGAAGAAAGGCGGCGGAAAAATATTTTTTTCGCCTTTTTAAATACACGACTTCGATCGTGTTTAAACCTGCACACCGAAGCCATATTTATACCACTCAAGCCACATTTAGACCAACGGAGCCACATAGACAGTTCTGTAGTTCCATGATGTAGACAGGGGTGAGACGCTCCGCATCATATTCAGTCAATTATTATGCACCAGATTGCGGCGCAATATTAGCGGGTATTTTAAATGCAGACAGCTTCCAAAGTATCACCTTGGTACAAATCTTTGAAGCAAAATATTGAAGCATTTAAAAAAAATGTTGCATCTTTTATTTCAACTACATCATCATCGTCTTAATTTTTGTAGGTCACAGTTAAATATTGACAGTTTATTCCACTTTCAAAATGTTTCTCAGCACTTCTCGCTTTCCATGCAATATGGCGGTCAGCGTCTGATCTGACTTTTCAAAGGAAGTGCTCGTAACGTGGTCACGTGGTTCATGACGGATCTGCTGCTGCGCGGAACGAACGAAAATTTGTTGCGCGGGAGCAGCTCATTCCTGACGTTGCATCATAATGTAGTTCATGGCCAATCTCACGTTCCAAGAAGGAACACTCCTACCATCTTGGATATGTCACGTAAGCTATTTTTTTTTATTTATTTAATTTTTTACAGATCATACATAGTTCAGTACATATAACACTTTACATATGCATTGAAGGCTTATATTCTGTTACCTTCAAATTAAACTAAACACTAATTCGGGTGAGGAAATATTTTCCAGACACCTCTAAAAACAATCTATTTCGGCAAATTTGGTTAGGAATGCCTGGTATGGATATCTATTTTTTAATCGGGTTCTATGAGGAGTTTTCCGGAGTCTGAAGTTGTCTAGGTGTGGAATTTGAGGTATGGAGTGAGAGAACTGGGTTGAGAGATATGTCATGTGGTGTTGTATGGTATCAATTTGAAATTCTTTGTGGAGCTGTGAGTTTGAGACAAACCAAGGCGCATTTGTGATAGTTACGTAAGCTATACTCCGTGAGCTATACTCCGATTTAAACATAGCTGCACTTGAAAGTCACGAGCTGGAAGGAGACGGGAACACTGCCATCCAATCGAGAGCTTCATTAGAACTTTAAGTTGTGGTATTGGGGCCCTGGATAACAATGTCCTTCCAGCTCGTGACCTTGCAGTGCAGAAATGTTTAAATCTGAATATACATCGGCTGGTCGTCGTCGTCGTCTGAAAAGAAATTGCGCGACCCACCGGTAGGAGCGCCTCGATCGAGGAGCGGTCCCATAAATCGTGGCGGTCGTAAGCCTCTTTCGCATTCCGGCAGGCGCTTGTTATTTCTGAACGAGCCCTGCCGCGCGCTGAGCTGATTTTAAATTTGAATTATCATTATTCCGCAGGTACGCAGCAACCCCGACGCCTCCTTCCTCTCCGCGCAGCCGTTTGAATTAATGGCGTCTTTGAATGAATTCGTCGAGCGCATTGTTCCCATTCGGGGAAGAATTTATTGTCCTGGTTGACTGTTTATAGGTCCCGCCTCGAGAACCGCCTCATTTCTTTTTTTGTTATTTAAGGTCGCATCAACATCTAGGTCATTAGCGACCACTTTTGGATGTTAACGTTATGGTAACTATGAAGATGAAACGATATGGTGATGATAAGGGGTGAAATGACGATTACAAATACAACCATGCCAGAGGCGGGACTCGAACGCGCGATCCTTTTTTTTTTAATTTGTTGCATCTACTTCAACGCAACGCGTCTCCAAGCCTCTTGTGGGGCGTTGAGCGCTTTGCGCTTCTGGGAGTAATCCTCCCATTACTGCGCTTATTTAATGGAGTAATCCTCCGTTAACATTATCTGTCGCGTCTCGTCGTAGTCGGTTGTCAAGAGGACCGCCAGGTAGCATCTCCGCGTACGCGCCTCCTACCGCGCGTTCCTGCGTCACTAACCAGCGGGCAGAATTAGGAAGGAATAAGGATAGGGGTAGGGTTTAGGACACTTCACAGGGGTTGGACTAGCCCTTGTGAAGCAGCCGAACTCGTTTTGTTGGAACAAATTTCACATGAGATTCGACGGGAATCGAACCCGGATCTCAGTGGTGAAAGGCTTGCGACTTTGCAATGAGCCACGAGTTCAGTTCTTCGGTCTCAGTCCTTCGGTCTGAGATTGCTACGATACTACTACCTTAGTGATCTCGGCCACCGGATCGCCACGCCCCCAATTTTGTTGGGATAGACTCTATTATAAATGCCACGCGTCCCTACATGATAGAAGCAGGACGTCCCTTTGTCCTTGCTTTCCTAGTTGTATCATGAGTTTGCTTTACTGTATTTTATTGTTGGCTCTTCTTACGCCTGCATCAAATCATGGAAAATAAAAGTAATTTCTGATGCTTGTCTTCTTTAGAACGATGTAAATTTGTTTTAAATAGGGCAGAAACGGTTTCCCAAAACGCCTGAATTCATCCCTTGAAATAAGACATCTGGTGATAGTCCTTAGAAATCCAATAAGTGTGTTCAGAGTCCCTTGTACTGACAGAAGATTTGCAGAACAAATCTTGCAAAAAGAAAATATTATGAAATAATATGAGATTTTTATGGAATTTGAAGCGAAATTGTCGAAAACCGCGTTTCAAAAACTGTCTTACACAATTATCGCTTGGATTTTTTTAAAATTTTAATTATTCGTAAATGGAAACGAAAAAATATTGAACGTAATATGTGTGTAAAAGGGGATAATTGCACTCATGGTATATAAGGAAACTCGCTCCTATCGTCGCTCGTTTTCTTGACGTTTTCTATATTTCATGCGAAGAAATAAAAGAAGTCACCTTCGTCAACATAGTATTTTTATTCAGATATCAAAAGTCGGTAGACTGTCCCCTTTTGCCGAAAGCAACGAGACTGATCATGAAGGCAAAGCTGTAGAAAGCCGGCTGTCTGATTAAAAACACTATGCTGACGAAGATGACCTCTTTAATTTCTTCGCATAGAAACGTCAACAACACCGAATCAGAATTCCCACAATTCATACCATGCATGCCATTATCCTTGTCTTTAAACACTCGTTTCGTATATTACTATAATGTACAGAGTTTCAGTCAAAATGTGCTTTGAATATTATACGCGTGTTTTGTCTTTAACATAGAATTAAATGTATGTGACCCTTTTTTGTGTAGTGTGACCTACCACGTGACTAAGGGGGCACCGGAGGGCCACCGCCCCTGTCGGGACGAGCTCTAAGATCCCGATAGGTCTCCCAGCATGTGTGGTCGTGTAGTGCATGTAAGTAGGGGGTGAGGATAGAGCAAGGAAGAGCTCCCTGTGAAGGTGGAGAAGAATGATATTTATTAAACAAAATTAAAAAGTCATTTACACCAATTCATTTTGGAAGAAAAATTAAAAATTTTTACGAATAAAATTGAATTTGGCTTTAAACTTTCAGTACGATTTAATCGCGCCGGTATTCATAAAATTGATATATAAATTTGTTCTATTAGGTAATCTTACCAAACTATGGAGAAATGGACCAAGACTGCATATGGGTATTGATACAAAATGAAATTATTTTATTGCTCTGCGATTGTTCATCTTTCCTTTCATTGCATTTTAAATATTTTTAGAGGTACGATTAATTTCTGACTATACCACAATAAAGATGTCTCAAACCTACACGTCACCATTTTGAAATTAAGTTTTAAAATTGTCCATTAGACGAGATAAGATTACACAGGCAACTAGGTATATAAAACATAACCCCCTGATATTTTAAAAGAACGATTTATGGTTACGTTTCAGAGTAATAATGTGTAGCTACAGTTAGTTAATAGATCCATTTAGTGGCATAGGAGACTTGCATATTTTCACAATAACCACAACTTCTTACGTTGCAAATTTCCTCTTTCACCGAGCTTTCGATCATTGTTCAAAAAAGCTTTTTACTCTCTTAGTAATGAATCTGACCCTATAAAACATCGAATTTCTGTAATGACTAGTGTATAAGTGATCGTGTTTGTTTCAATGTACAGCATTACAACAGGTGCAATTATTTAATTTTATATTATCATATTAGCAAGAGAAGAAATTCTTCTTTATCGGATTCATAAAATCATTAAGACCCCATAGTGACGTTGAAATTAATATTCCTTGAAATTTCATTATATAAAATAGCCACGCACCTAAACTTATCCACTGCATTGCAATTAAAACTCGTTAATAATGTGGGATATATTCGCCGGCATGGCAACGACTGTAAAATACGGTGTTGTAACGTACACATTGGCAGTTTATCAATAGTGTTTGAATGATTATATTATATATATATATATATATATATATATATATATATATATATATATATATATATATTACGCGATTGAATTACATGGGTATGCCTCTCTGCTCAGTAATAAAGTTAAATAAGTATAGTTTGTATTGACAAGGGTGTATTGTATTGTTATCAATTACAAGCAGACATATAGAACAAGTGACGGAGGACAAGAGGATCTTGACGAAAAAGATACTCTTATAATACAGGCTTAATATGGAAATGGAAAAACAGAGAAGAAGGTGGGTAGATGCGGGAGGTCTTGCACGACGTACCCAGAATTCTCTAAAACTCCTTTACAAAGCATAATCGCGAATAGAGTTATCACCTTCTTCAATAACTTCTTTGGAAAAGATCCGGGTAGCAAGGAACTGGACTCCGGAGAGCTCGAAATCCTGTTTGAGGCCGTGCACATCGGTCTGTCGAAGGACTCACACCTAAGCGTGCTCTACCCGCACGGCACAGGTGACTGGTACTTTCTGGTAGTGTGGCCGCCGCCGCCAACGCTGATTGTTTGATTCATCCATTTTTTCGTGTTTCCGGGCGCGTCAACTGCTTTGGTCATTTGTCCCGTTAGTGCAGTGCATGTTTTTCCTCGGGAGATGGCGGTGATCTTCCCCCGGTGGATGCCGAGATCCGGCGCCGACCTTCCGTCGGCTACTGGGGTTTCCCCGTAACCAGGACTCTCCCATCAGCGGGGCTCCGCCCCAGCCGGGATAAGCTCTAAGCTCCCGACCGGTCTCCCGGAATATGTGGTAGTGTAGTGCATGTTAGTGTAAGTGTGTGTGTTAGAGGGAGAGGATAGGACAAGGAATAGGAAAGAAAGATCGCGCGCGGTCCGTGGCCCGTTTGGTAGGGTACTGCTCCGGCATTCGCCTGGTGTTGATCGGAGAAAAAACGGAAAACTACCGATCAGAGCAGCCGGCCGCTAGAATTCTCCTCCAGGCAGCGACTCAATTCGATGTAGCTGAAAAGCTAGTGTCGAAAATCCTGCCGCTGTCGGGACTCGAACCTAGGACCTCCCGGTCAGAGGCGCTGCAGAGAAAAAATGTTGTTGGTGGGCCCTGGTAACGAAAAAGAGGATAAATCGTGTTCCTTTATATATTCAATTACTTCCTCTAACACGTCATCTAGTCATAATCCATGTTTTATGTGTCCTCGAAAATCGATTGTGTGTTTTGTGTGGAAAATCGATTGACGGAAAAGTCAGTCTGTCCATTGATCTGTACGTACGTCTGTGCGTCCGTCCGTCTGCGGTAAACGCTAGGACCTAAATCGTTCAGCCAATTTTCTCCAAAACTGACATACTCCGATCTACCTGAACGAAAATTGTGTGAAACTACTCATATTTTCGAAAAATTGTACATGACCTTATTAAGAAACTACTTCTTGACGAACTGTTTTCATTTCAAAAAATCTCTAATACTGTAGTTGTAGGAGGTAAAAATAGTCTGAGTTTTGGTAATATTAAAAAATTCTGTATTCAATGAAAACGTGGTTACTACGCTATTTTTTTCAGCGTCGTTGGCTCTATCTGAGGAAAAAGTAACCAAAAGTTTTTTTTATGTTTTTGAGGCTTCATGTAAAGTATCCCCCAAATGAAAATATTCATTTCAAATTCAAACAGTAATTTCAGTTAGATCAATCGAGGAATATCAAATTTGATGAAAAGATTGTCGTCGAGATTAAGTTCTTTACACAAAGACATTTTCGAGATTTTCTTAAAAAAAGGGGTTTAACTTTTAATAAAAAGTTTCATGTACAGTTTTTTGCAGAATTTTGCACGAAACAGGTAATTTGGAAACAATTGTGTTCTTAAAAGCTACTCTAAATATTTTCCTTAATTTTTGTCCTCGTATGTAGCAAATAACGGTAAAAGAAGAGATGAATTGTCGTTATGACGCCGTAGTTACGTTATTTTGAATGTATTTTACACACTCAATAAGACGCTTCACAAATGTTGACGTTATGATGTATTTGCTTTAGAAGAATTTCTTACAAGCATTTTTATTAAGTTAATGGTATTATTATTTTAATGCTAACAGGCAATATATTTATATCCAATTTTTTGTGCATTCATAAGAGAATATTGGATGGTCTTAGCTCGGGAAATGTAATGTGCACAGTTCTTTTAATTTAAACATGTTTATTCGCTTATTATGGTATAATTATTTAAAATTCGGAAGTTCACTTCCATGTAATTAAGGCAAGCGTGTGTGAAATGATCTTTGGTTGTTTGTATAATGTACTGCAAATACTGCAACAGTGGATATTTATTCATCATTGTTTCTTCGGTAGAAGTAAGAAATTACTCTTGTTCCTCGGTATCAAAAGAATTGCAGATATACGCCCCGGGGGCCTCGATTGATTTGGTTTGGACTTTTTCAATCAATGGTTGAAGAGTTCGCTGCGCAGAAATTGCAATATTATAATATTACGTAACCTTTCCCAAAAATTAGAGAAAGTTGGTGCTGTTGTACCACTGCTACTTATACTAATATTTTCAGTATAGTACGTCTCTTGTAGATCAAATTTACTATTATTGTCATCTCTTTTGTTATTCAATCCCAGGTTGATAAATTTTACACTATTCAGTAAACTGATTATCTGCCAACTGCTCAACAAATATACGAGATGATTAACAAGTGTAGAATGACGCGTGTGCCATAATAAGGCTTGAGTATTTGAATTTGAATTGTGTGGCTAGGAACCCAGAATTATTGATAACATTGACAATGATGCAGGTGGAACAAAACATGTGAATCGATCGGGCCGTCACATGACCGTTCCAGAACTCACATCTCAATTACCATCACGCGACGTACTCATAATACCATCGTAGTCCAGTTTCCTCAAGTTCACACACAAATCTGCCGCAGATATGATGTGTTTGTTCTTCTATTCGTGATATTTAATTACATATTCCAATTATTTTCCAATTATCAAGCAAATATAGAAATTGATTAGCAAGAAGAAAATGTAATACGTGCTTGAATAAACAGGTTCGATTTGAATAGCCGAGGAACACAAAATTATTTACGAGCATTAGCTATAAAACCAGTGGAATAAAACACGCAAATCGATTGGCTTTTCATCATACGACCGTTCGAGATCTCACGTTTTATTTATATTCACGCGATGTAATTCTATCCTAGACCGCTTTTTTTCTAAGTATTTTTGATTACAAGTGGCTTTTACCAGGGGTGCCATCTGTCCTACTTTTGGAGGACATATCCTACTTTTTAATATTTTCCTCCTGTCCTCTCTTTTTTTAAATAAACATGGCATGTTCTCCCTCTTGCTCTGTTGAATTAAAAATATTCTGTCATAATTTAAAGTAATGTAATTAATTAAAGGGTCTTCATATCTTGAATATCTACATTTTTAATCAAATAATGACCCGCATAATAGATCATTAGGCTTATTGTGATATAAAATTTATTTACGCTTATTGATGGATAACGAAGGTGAGTGTGAGGCGAATTAATCCCGTCGGAAGCTTCCATTTTTAATGACGCGTAATTAAGTGTAATATGATTTTCATAGATGGTTTAATGGTTTAAAATTGTTGAGTACTATATCTATACATCATGGACTAAAGAAATGTAAAATGTCCTCCTTTTCATTGATATGTCCTCCCTTTTTAGTAAGATATCCTCCGCTGGGGAAAAAATTTTCTGACAAAACTGCTTTTATGGAAAGCAAAACATAGCGAATATTTTTAAATTCTCCTGTTTTTCATAACTTTTCTATGACATTTGAATTTTGAGAGAGTTCCGGTGAGCCACTAATGTAGAGCGGCTCTGAAGATTGCTTTGTTCTTCCTCCGACTTCCGCCAGGCGTCTGTTTCCCTTGAAAGTCGTCCTCCACGCAGCCTTCTGCAGAATAACAAATGAAGCACAACAGCACAACACGCTTAATTGAAATAAATGTTCCGTTTTCCAAGTTGGTGCAACAAGTAAAATTAAATGCAGGGAGCATTATCATCTTCAGTCCCACCCCTTTTTTACAATTTGAATAATTTTCCGAATTAGTTTAGAGTTAACTGCAGTACTTGGAGAGCACCTTAAAATAGATGCGGGTCTTTCAAGAAGAAAATATTCCGAGAACGAATATTGAGTGTGTAGCGCGACTATCTACATGTTAGTAACTGAGGTTATCGCTGAATAAATGTAAGAAGCGAAATAATTGACATAAACACTCAGAATTTCTTGTTAAACAATAGCTACATGTTTTTTAAGTTGAGATTAGAATACTACGTAAATACATTGTTAATTTATATTTTGGGGGTACTAATAGAGTTGCGTGTTTAAATTATTTATGAGTTGTAGACGTAATTGTTTCAGCAGATTTTATCTAATTTCCACACGGGAAACAAACTGGCAGTCGAGCCAAAGCGTTATTATGAAACTTCTACATCAGTTCCAGAGCAAATGGAAAGACAAATATTGGGGCAGTGGGGTAGCACTGTTGCCGAGTGATGCCGTTTTTGCCCTGCACTAGAATGGATTTCAGTGCAACGAATGGAAAACGCTTTTAGCAGGCATCCAGAATTCAACTACGTCGGAACCAGAGTTCTGAACTACCCGGTCTACTAACAAGCAATACTCACTGATGGACACTCGAATAGACATGAAATTTTACCAGCTTGTTGAGCATCGTGCAAAATGCTTTTAAATACATTTTAAGGACTGTAAGTGCGGCTTTTTGCGGCAATTAGTATTGAGGCCTTTCGCGACCTCACTGTCTATTGTTGTGCGGAAATCACTGTCTATGTATACCGGCTAATGTGCATCTTTAATAGCTTGATCTTGTGAAAATATAATGAAATAAACCCAGGAAGTTACTAAATAAATTATTGAAAATAAACCATAGTAGAGGTGTATTATTGTTAACGATATGATCGAATTTAGTTTCCAATTAAGGAAATAAGTTGAACAAAAGTGAGCTGCTAACTTATCTTCTTAGCGGTTAAATTCATATTCTCATTCCCCCGTATTCTAGGACGTTTTCGCACGCCTTAGCGGCAGTGGCGGATTTTCAGAGGAGGCAAGGGAGACCAGGTCTCCCCACAAAATTGATTAAGATCACTAAAAGACATATTTTTCAACCTTCATAATTGTCAGAAATATCTCAGTCTAAAATTGATATAAATGTTTACGGTTGACGAGTAAACATTTAATACAAGTCGTTTCTCTTGCTGCAAACCTAGCGTCACGTTGCGAATCCGTTGCGGTCAGCGTACAGAACTGTTCGCAGCGTAACGGACAACGAACCCGAGTATGCGGGTTCAAACCCAATCGAAGGCGTGGATTTTTAAAGGCGAAAAAATCCTTCGTACGCCCTCCGAAGGAAGGGAAGTAAAGCCGGCTGTCCCATGTAGTAGATTTACTGCATGTAAAAGATCCTCAAGTCTAAAAAAAGCCTCTGAGAAAAATTGAGATCCGCCTGTTTCGTCGCCCAAGATAATACCTCCTTTCTCCGCTAGGTGGTGAATGAAGCGTAGAGAATTTTGCGTGGTTACACGGAAGAGCGGGCCTGATGGCCCGAGTCTCGCCACGTAAAATAAGGCACTAACTAAATAACAATTTAAGATGGAGCCAAGCAGTTACTTTGAAGTACTTTGCGTAGCATAAGGAAGCTGACGCGCACTTCACCTGTTGCCATGACGTCTCTTAACCAATAAGAAAAGAGTAGCTTCGTTTTGTCAAGCTTTCGAGTTGGTTTGGCACGGAGGCTTTCGTGCGTCTGGCCTCCTCCTGTGAAGTAGTGTTGCAGTAATAGACTGTGGGTGCTCTATAGTTGCGATAGATCCATTGTGTGGCAAATCTAGTATTCCTATGGACACAATAACATTTTTATTGGAAGTGCCGTTTTCACGGAGACGTAATCCAAAAAGAAGACAAATATTGAATTTAATTT
Organism: Teleogryllus oceanicus; assembly: GCA_964035755.1. Lineage (NCBI taxonomy): Eukaryota > Metazoa > Arthropoda > Insecta > Orthoptera > Gryllidae > Teleogryllus > Teleogryllus oceanicus. The sequence continues at coordinate 30,286,643 of CAXIVR010000014.1, read as the reverse complement.
TTTTATTTGGATTGTCGCCAATAACAGTGTACCAGTATACCAAAGATATTTGACTTTCAATTTCAGAATATGATTCAGTACCTTAATTTATCTGGGCCACCCCAAGTTTTGAACCCACCGTCCACCACTGCTTAGCGGGCAACAATCGACTGCAATCTCGATCTTCTCAACATGTCTGCCCAAATGTGCAGGTGCAGGTGCACAAAAGTGATACAAAACTTAAACAGTACATGCCCAGATGATCGATATTGCTTTCGATTGTTCGAGAATGCAAAACCGCCCTACTAACAAGCTCAAGCTGCAATCTCGTAACCACATGTCCACCAGACAGTGGCGGATCCACGGGAGCCATGGACACGACGCCCAACTCCCAAAAGATCTAGATCGGGAGAGGTAGCTCAGTGCATCAACTGATGTCATTGCAGTGCCTCTGATCGGGAGTCCTCTGTTCGAGTCCAGTCTGTCGCAGGATTTTCGACATTATTTTGTCAGCTAGCCCGAATTCACTCTGTCTGGAGGAGAATTCTAGCGGCCGGCTGCTCTGAACGGCAGTTTTCAGTGGTTTCTCCAATCAACACCAGGCGAATGCCGGAGCAGTACCCTAACAAACGGGCCACGGACCACTCGCGATTTCTCCTACCTGTTCCTTGTCCTATCCTCACCCCTTACACACACTTACACTAACATGCAATACACCACCTCACATGCCTGGAGACCGGTCGTGAGCTTAGAGCTTGTCCAGGCTGGGGTGAGACTGGAACCTAGGACCTCCCGGACAGAGGCACATCAGTCGATTGACTGATTTTTTCGTGTTTCCGGACGCGACAACTGCTTTGGTCATTGTGTACTTGGAAGTGTAGTGTAAGTAGTGTAGTGTCCTGTAGTGTGTGTGTAAGGGAGAGGATAGGACAAGGAAGAGGAAGGAAAGATCGCGCGAGGTCCGTGGCCCGTTTGGTAGGATACTGCCCCGGCATTCGCCAGGAGTTGATCAGAGAAACCACGGTAAACTACCGATCAAAGCAGCCAGCCGCTAGAAGTCTCCTCCAGACAGCGACTGGATTCGACCTAGCTGTGTCGAAAATCCTGCCGCCGTTAGGCCTCGTACCTAGAACCTCCCACTTAGAGGCGCTGCAGTGACATCAGTTGATGTACTGAGATACCGCTCCCGGTCACATCAGTCGATGCCCCTGAGCCATCCCTCCCGGTAGCGGGTGAATACGTCACATGTCATCTTTTCTCCTCGTCGCTTCCCTGGAGCCGCTGACCGCATGCGTGATGAAGGTGAGAGGGAGAGAGAGAGAGAGAGAGAGAGAGAGAGAGAGGGGGGGGGGGCGGGCGGGTGGAGACGGTCAGGGATTTCCGCGCCGGTGCCCGTCAGCGCTCGCAACGCACAGCCGCTGTCACCCTCACCAACGGGCGTGCGACACAGTGGGCCCAAACAAAGATATTGGATGGTATTACCTACATGCACATGAAGCGCTAGTGTAGCGTTACAAATTGACTGCCATATTGTAGGCAATTATTTCCCTGGCAGGTGTATGACTGTACATGAAAAGAATAGTAGGTATTTCCCATGTAAATTATTGCTTTGCAGAACTTTTGTCTCACTATAAAAACATTATTATTTACGCTCGCATCAATAAAAATATATAATAAGAGCTTCATGGTTCTGTGACCTCAAGAGCAATATAAAGAAAGATTAGGGTTAGAAGAAGCAACTATCAATAACCCAAATGATACAACCAAAACATGTTTCATTTAGTAACATGAGTATTTTTCATCTAATTGAAACGTTTAATTGGTTCTAGATACCTGCACACGGAGTAAGAAAAAATAAATATTCGTTATATACCCAAAGTATTTTATTAATTCGAAAACTTGTTCGTATTATTAAAAATCTGACTACATAGCCTGTTAAAGGAAATAATTTACTACAGTTTAGAACAGAATTTATCCATCTTTTCTGCGGGCCTCACAGTACGGGTTTTTCTGTCAAATATTCACGTTTTTTTGCCACAGCATTACATAACTTTCTTTATACCACTTATACTAATCCTATATACGTACCTAGACAAGAAAGTAAAAATTAGAAGATAGATTGCATGAGTTTTTGGTCTTTTCATAACATTCTTGGGAATGAAATTTTTTTCGTGTCAAGCTTCACTAAAAATCATTCCCACTTTAAAGAATACTTAAATTCTCTCCTTCGAAAAAAGAAACAATGCATTAGCTACGAAGCGCAACAAAGCGATGCAAGAATGATGAAATTATCTTCCCTGAAATTTCTTTTGGAATCATGTTTATTTTATACAATTGATCTGTTAAATGGAAAGAATGCTAATGGTTTTAAGAGTTTACTTACTGGTACGATTTGTGTCTGTGTGTGTTTGTGTGTGTGTGTGTGTGTGTGTGTGTTGGCACAGAATTGACAGTACCTACGTAAAAGCAATATATTACTAGCTCAATATAACTTAAGGGTTGTTGAAACTTCAGATATTTTTTATGTTTCCTTTGACTACGGAAATATTGGGAAGTATAATTGCTTCAACATAAAAATAATAATATAACATTTATTCAATATGGGTTGAAATGGCATCAATTGAAAGTCAAACGATTCGACCTATTTCCAATTACGTTATTTTTTTTAAAAAAATTAAATTTTTCGTAATTTATGTATTATAACGTATCGGAACAATACCAATGTTATTTTTGAAGTTCTGAATCCGTAATATCCCGTAAAAAGAGCGTTAAGACACACAGTTTTAAATTACAACTCCCACATTTGCCTGCAATATGGCGGAGAGCACAATGTTCAATTTATTACGCTAGTCCTCGCCTCTGACCATAGGAGTAGTGGGCCATGGGTCCAAACGACACTCATTGGCAGTGCATTGTCTGACAATTCCACTGGGCCTCGCCTTAACCCTTTAGACTATGAGGTCTTTTCTGAATATAGGCGCAAATAATGTTTTGCAACATTCTGAAAAGTATTCACATGAACGTCTTTTAGATATGCTATTTTAAAACATGTCTTATATTTTCAGTTTTTAAAGTTTTCTAAGTTTTAAGTAATTTGATTTTTATGTGACTGAGCTCATAAATGCTCCCACGTACATTCCACATTAGACGTCTAAATTGTTAAAAAATATAAAAACCTGTCCACTTCCGTTTTATAATATTGAGTTGTTGAGTTGTTGTTTTGAATGAAAATTCAAAAATTTAATATAAATTTCTTAAATTATAAAATTATAAATTTCTTAAATTATAAAATTATAAATTTCTTAAATTATAAAATTATAAATTTATTAAAATTACGTATTCGCTATTACGAGTTAGTAACTTTGTATCAGACATTTTCATGTCGGTATGGTAGACACCTATGTATACTTATGCTTTATGAGGATATGCTAGAATTTTTATCTGGCAATATTATTCCCCTTTTTTCCAGAACGTTAAAATAAATTAAGAAAATAAATAGGATCATTGTCATAATTAATATTTTCAAATAGCATCCGTGCTTGAATTAAATAAGACGTGTGGGTCAAATCTGATTCCAAATAGAATCCACGTAAGTAATCAAGAAACAGAGTCGAAGTGTTAAGCATCTCAAACTAGTGCCGGCGTTATTAGAGGCATGAGCACTCAGGGAGATCGCTCGGTTCTCGCAAGTCAAGAAGCCCAATGATGGGGCTGATGAGAAAAAAGATAAAAACTTGAAAAAGAAATACGATCTCGAGAAAATCATTATCGTAATTTTATAGTCGCGGAACAGTCGTCTGCTATTTCATTAAACGTTCAATTAACTTTTCACCTTAAATAGTTATTTGTAATCATTACTTATACGGTAGGAATCTACGAAATACAAAATGTGAGACGATCATGAAAATTTTACAAATCAATGTCACTGATAGCTTTTTAAGCCTCTAAATTATCTTTTCTTAATATCTGAGATATTATTTGCAGAAGTTTTACGCCTAGAAGACCGTCGAATATAATATTACACAAGAAAGGGTCAAGGGCGGGGGGCGGGGTTAAGTTTCAGCTTTGCCCCGTGTGCAAAATTGTCTAGCGCCGGCACTCTCTCAAATCTAAATGGTATAAAAGCACGTGCATAAAATTCAATTATATTTGAATGTTTTCGTACTCGACAACTGACATGGTCGTTAGTCCCGTTAGTGTAGTTAATGGTATTTGCGGGAGATGGCCGTGTTGCTCCCCTTATGCTTGGAGAAATCCATCACCTAACCTACACGTTGGTTTTTGGGGATTTCCTACCGCTACGTATCTCCCCTGTTGACACCGTCCCAGCCGGGACAAGCTCTGAACTTTCCACTTATGTGGTCTCCCGGCATGTGTAGTAGTGTAGTGCGTGTTTGTGTATGTTTAAGAAAATCGGATTAGACAAGGGTGAGGAAGGAAAGTACGCGCACGACATACTGATCCAGACCGGGAGCGGTAGCTCAGTGCACCAACTGATGTCACTGCAGCGCCTCTGAACGGTCCTAGGTTCGCACTCCCCACGGCGGCAGGATTTTCGACACTAGCTTTTCAGCTAGGTCGGATTCAGTCGCTGCCTGGAGGAGAATTCTAGCGGCTGGCTGCTCTGATCGGTAGTTTCTCCGATCAACAACAGGAGAATGCCGGAGCAGTACCCTACCAAACGGGCCACGGACCGCGCGCGATCGTCCCTTCCACTACCTTGTCCTATCCTCTCCCCTTACACACACACACACACACACACACACACACACACTTACACTAACATGCACTACACTACCACACATTCCTGGAGACCCGTCGGGAGCTTACAGCTTGTCCCGATTGGGGCGGTGCCCTGCTGGTGGGAGAGTCCTGGTTAGGGGGAAACCCCACTAGCCGACGGTAGGTCGACGCCGGATCTCGCCATTCAGCGGGGGGAGACCACCGCCATCACTTGAAAAAAACATGCACTACACTAACGGGACTAATGACCAAAGTAGTTGACGCGCCTGGAAACACGAAAAAAAAACAACCAACCAACCGGAATTCGCTTGTCATTCATCGGAGAAATTGCGAAAAATAACCGATCAGAACAGAGTGTAACTACAATTTGTCTCCAGGCAGCAGGTATATTCGACCTTGTGATCTAGTTGCCTGTCTGTACTAGACGCGACAGCCCGCGTGCGGGCCATGGCCTACCAGCAGCGTCCCGGCCTCGCGGCCATGGCTTAACGGGGTTACGTGTGGTTAGCAGGAAGACTCCACGCTGTATTCAGGTCTTCTCAACCTCAGCTGTGTGCCCTCACTGTCACACAGCAACAGACCCTGGGACATCGCAAGGAAAACGCACGTTGCATTGCAATCGAGCACGCTGGCCAATGAGCTAAAACGCAAGGGCTAGTTCGACGGTAGGATTTTCGACACTAGCTTTTCAGCTAGGTCGAATTCAGTCGCTGTCTGGAGGAGAATTCTAGCGGCCGCCTGCTCTGATCTTTAGTTTTCCGTGGTTTCTCCGATCAACACCAGACGAATACCGGAGTAGTACCCTACGAAACGGACCACGGACCACGCGCGATCTTTCCATCCTCTTCCTTGTCCTATCATCTTCCCCTTACACACACACTTACACTAACATGCACTACACTACCACGTATTCCGGGAGACCGCTGGGGAGCTTAGAGCTTGGCGCGGCTGGGGCGGTGCCCCGCTGGTGAGAGAGTTCTGGTTAGGAGGAAACCCCACTAGCCGACAGTAGGTCAGCGCCGGATCTCGCCATCCAGCGCGGGAAAATCACCGCCATCTGCCGAGAAAAAAACATGCACTGCACTAACGGGACTAATTACCAAAGCAGTTGACGCACCCGGAAACACGAAAAAAACAAACCAAGGGCTAGTGTAGAAAATTTCCTCTATAGAGCCACTGGAGAGATTGCGCTCAGAGATTGCTGGGTATGAGCTTAACTCAGCCCGCGAAAGTGGTTAAAAGTTAATCAAGACTGGTAAATTGAATATTATTTAATTTTACTAATACCCACAGGTATTAAAGACAATCAATGACGACATTATTTTGTAACTCAGTCGCCATTACAATTTTTTTTCTCTCGACGTTTCGCTTGCTTTTTGCGCATGCACCTTCAAACAGACCGCAAAATAAAAATATTGAAAGAGAAAATTAAACTATTAAAATAGCCCAAATGCATTCAAATATTACACAGTTGTGAGGAGCCATTTCTGACCTTCCTTCACCGAAGGTTAATCGCGTCAGATTCGAGACGGAGAGAGCACTCGCCACCACAAGTTTCACGCTTTAAAAGAGCTTCTACGTACTTCAAGGGACAGTGATAACGAGTATATAAATAATATGATGATCTTTGATATCAGTGGATGATTCTAAAATTAAATAATGATACTTTTGCAATATTTGTGGAATTGATCTAAAACATCAACGTTTGAAACAAAGTGAATTAATAACGAGGATATTCACAAGAAAAGTACATAATCACAGAAATTAATTTAAAATAATCTACCAAGTGCCAGTCTCTTACTCCGTGCAACGTCAACTGCCCCCTTGCTCTGTCTTTTGACTTTCGCTTCTTCACCGCCTGTTCAAAGCTGCTCGGTGATTCTCCCGACAATTTCACAACTACCCTAGCCTCCAATTGCTTAATTTTCACAGGCATTTATATTAAAACATAGAATGGAATGTATTTTAAAATAAGAAAAAAATAATATGACCTGTATGTTACGTTTTTTTTCTTCTTTTTTAAAGATTTCTGTTTGAATTAATGTTTATTATTCTAGCACAGAAAGATCAATTATCATCCCTACAAAAATATTTATTATTTTCGCCTGCATGTGCCTTTGATATCACTTTCAGTTGATTCATGAAAGACGTAAACATTGAATTTATCAAATTTTTGAAACATTTAATTCAGTAAGGTGAATGACACATAAATTGGCAATTTCCAACCGTCATCACTAGAGACAGAATTTTAATTACATATTTTACATATTTTTTATGTTTCCACTGACAATTCTCAAATTTGTAATATTGGCAAATCGTTTCCCTCCTAACACAATATTTATTTTTGCCTTACATATTTTTTATTTAGTATTATTTTACCATTTTCATCAAATATTTTTTTATTCTATCAATTTTCTTCAATATTATTACATATTTGTTACGAAAAGAAGTATTTTTTAAAAACAATCAACATTATTTCCTACATTTTTACTGTGTGCTGTCTTCTCCATGTAGTCTACGTGACAACGGGTGATGTTTTCACTGTCTGGCGCGCCTGCTTCAGCTACCTCAGTAGCAAGAAGTGCGCGTCAGCGATGGAGATCATTTTCACCTTCACGTGTGAAAATTATCACTGAAGCTGCACTTCTGTGAAACTTTGACAACTGCCGACGTGAAACACTTCAATGAAAGTGCTGAACTCACCTGTGATTCTTTGCTTGTAAATATCATCATTTTGTACGATGTCCTTGCGTCCTTGACGTCATAGAAGTTTTTGCGTCTACTCTGGCAGCAAAACTATGGCTTGAACTTGAACAGCAATAGATGAAGCTTGTACTACACACGAGAAAGTTGTATGGTGCAAAGTGTGCATCAACTTATGCTTTCCAAATGATTGTATTATTTTGTGTTATTTTTGAAATTTGTTTAGAAAAATTTTATAAATATAATTTCCTATTATATAAATGTGTTTAACATTAGTGAACTTCAATATTACATATTATATATGATTTTACATATTTATTACATCTTCTGTTTTCATTGCACATCTACTTTCATATTTAGACTTTCATACTACTATTATACGCGCACGTTTTCTTGAGCCCCGAAATATCTACCCCCTCCTTTGCCAACATTAGTTGAATTAAGTATAAATGATAGCAACGAGGGTTGGGAACAAAACTTTATAACGCGAAATCTTTGCTCCCTTATAATATAAACTCTTTTGCATTGAAAAACGAACTACAAATTTGATATAAATTTATTTTCTGAAAATAACCAATTCCCCACTCCTTTTGCAACAGGCGAAGCGAGCGCTCAAGAAAACGTGCACGGGTAATACATATTTTCCTGTCTCTGGTCCGAACTCAGCAAAACGTTCAATTTTCAGTATTTTATAACAAACCGTTTCACATCCCAGCGAGGATACTCTGTCTAATTCTTCATCTGAAAATGGTTACACATATTGAGAATGTGAATTTTCCTATTGTTTTGCTGGCTGTAATTGATTCAACAGGCGCGTCAACTACTGAGGTCATTATTCTCGTTAGTGTAGTGCATGTTTTTCATCGAAAGGTGGAGGTGATCCTCCCCCACTGAATGACCAGATCCGGTGCCGACCTACCGTTGAGTAGTGAGGTTTCTCCAACAAGGTATCTCCCACCAGAGGGGAATCCCTCCAGCCGGAACATATACTAAGTCCCCGACTGGTCTCCCGGCATGTGTGGTAGTGTAGTGCATGTTATTTTGTGTGGGGGGGGCTGAGGATAAGACAAGGGAGGAAGGAAAGATCGCGCGCGGTCCGTGACCCGTTTGTTAGGGTACTGCTCTGACATTCGCCTGGCGTTGATCGGAGAAACCTCGGAAAACTACTGATCAGAGCAGCCGGCCGCTAGAATTCTCCTCCAGACAGCGACTGAATTCGGCCTAGCTGAAAAGCTAGTGTCGAAAATCTTGCCGCCGTCAGAACTCGAACCTAGTACCTCCCTGTCAGAAGTACTGTAGTGACATCAGTTGATGCACTGAGCCACCGCTCCCTGTGTTTTGCCGGTTATTTTCTTTGCAGGAATATGCGCGAATTTCATTCGGGAGCAGTGTGCAACGTGGAGCGGAAGCAAGGGGTGGGCGGGGCGATTCCTGGTCAGAACCAGGTCGACACGGCGACCGCGGAACTGTCATCGCCACGCCGACGTACGAGAACTCACTCCCCTCCCCTTTCCCCGCCTCCCACTACTCCCCCCCCCCGCCGAGGTCGCCAGCCCGCCTCTGTCTCCAGGGAAATTCCGTCCCCGACGGCACCAACGCACCACCGCCGTCGCTCACGACGCAAATCTCCGTCCTACTTCCCTCCCTCACTTCCCCCCTCCACCCCCTGCCACACGCGCGCGAAATCTGCATGTCGCGTCGGGTGGGGAGGGGGGGCGCGATGCGACGTTGTTCAATACGCTGACGCCCCTCGATTCCTTGGGTGTCGTGTCGCGCTGTTTCTTCGACTTCTCAGCGCTGCGACCGAGCTGCTCTCTGACCTTTCCGCTGTGCGTGGCGCGGTATGCGGGAATAAGCGTCAGGCTGTACGTGAGGAAATGTAGATGCGGATTGGTGTATCGATTGGGGAATCGATCAGCTTGAATATCGTTATTACAGAGTTTAGAGCGTTTGTGCACGCCAAACACGTTGGCCGGTGGCTCCACACATTCGTTGTTCAGCGAACACCGAGCAATCGCTCGCCGAATACCGAGTAGTGTGAATACCTAGGTCGAATTCCGTCGCTGTGTGGAGGAGAATTCTAGCGGCCGGCTGCTCTAATCGGTAGATTACGTGATTTCTCCGATCAACACCAGACGAATGCCGGAGCAGTACCCTACCAAACGGGCCACGGACCGCACGCGATCTGTCCTTCCTCTTCCTTGTCCTATCCTCTCTCCTTACACACACACACTTACACTAACATGCACTACACTACCATATATTCCGGGAGACCGGTTAGGAGCTTAGAGCTTGTCCAGGCTGGGGCGGTGCCCCGCTGGTGGGAGAGTCCTGGTTAAGGGGAAACCCCAGTAGCCGACGCTAGGTCGCCGCCGGATTTGGTCATTCAGCGGGGGAAGATCACTGCCATATTCCGAGAAAAAAGCATGCACTACACTCACGGGACTAATGACCACAGCAGTTGACGCGCCCGGAAACACGAAAAATCAATCAATCAATCATGCAGAAAAGTAATGCCAAACTTTAACTGCACACGCGCAGAAGATCGATCGTGTTTAAATGTTTGAGAGTGCACAAACTATCTGTTAGGGAGTTTTTGTATGGCATAGTGAACACCAATCGACTGCAGTGACAATCTTATCCGCATGCGCAGATGCACAAAGTTATTGAAAACTCGAACTAAGCAAGCGCCTAAAATGGACATTGCATGCTGTAACGCTTTCGATTTCTTCTATGGATTGCTGCTACGCTTCACTTGGCAAAAATTCCCTTGTTTCACGGGTGTTTAGTGACGACTTTATGAGAAAACTACTTCTGTTTTTTATGATGAACATTTTTCTTAAGCAGATATTTCTTCTCTACCTTTCTCTACATTCGTCGTGTGAGTTTTTTTGGAATTTTTACATATTTGTTTTTTTTCAAATTGCTTAATGTTTTTATTTAACATTTAATTATTTTTCGTTTGAATGTATGGACATTTTGTTTTGTAACAGATATTTTCCCGTTGAAGCAATAAATTACAGCGATAAACCAATAATTTCTTTCGGCAAAATCTAGAATTTCTTTCGTCACCGTTACTCAAGGGTCTGTTGCATTTAAGACTGAACCACGCTAATAATTACTTAGAAATACTATACTGAATTACTACATGTTAAAAACTGACAAACAGGAAGAACGCATTAAATAGTTCTTAGAAACGGAAGGAAGCTATTTGTGTATTCCTCATAACAACAAAACATCAATTATGATATTTCATTTAAAAAGTAAAATGTACAGTTGCGTATAATGAAAACATGTTAAAAAGACACAATGTAGAGAGATGCGACAAAAAATTATTCGTGCTCGAAATGTTTAACTAATACCACATCAGGTTTCTTTCCATGTGAATAAAAAGGTGCGGTGTAGTTTCTCTCGCTTTAACTTACATTCATCAACGATTTTCAACAGCAATTGTCAGTATTTTCTCTCTGTTGCTTTCAGTATTATTTTGTACGTTTCAACATCACGACCTTTCATCGTTCCTTGTTCTTTCTTCATAACACCCATCATTATTATATTTATGAATGCGTCATGACACCCATTATTATTATATTGGTGCATGTATAGTCGTTTTATTTTATATATACAGACATTGAAGTCAAGAAAGTTGGGGTATTTTCAAAAATATTATTGCTTGACTCATCACTGATTATTTAAACTGTTTGGAATATATTTTGAAGGTATTGTCATGTTTCTGTTGCAAAGTTTAGTTTATATGATTTTTTACACGAATTGCCATGCCTCTTGGTATATTGGAACCCGTTATGGAAATATCGGTTGTTTCAACTACATAATTGACAATGATTACATATTCCGTCAATTTTCTCTGATGTATGTATGTGGTATGCATCACGGATATTATTGAAAGTGACCACATCACCTTCATTCAGTCGAAACATGTCAGTCTGTTTCAATTTAGAAAATTGTGAAACACTTCGCATTCATGAAATATTAACGATTGCAATACGCACTGTACCTGTTAAAGCTCTAAATATTTCACTGTGTACGTAAACATTCTATTAGATTCATGGATTATGTCAAAATTGATTAGTATTCATTTTTCACACCCACTGCAAACTTTGATCAATGTGCCATGAAAACTTTGACCACAGTCACCATTTATTATCAACAGAAATAATAGCGCTGGTTGCATATACTACACACAAGTTGTGTTATGCTAATTAGTTCTTTTATAGAAATTTTAGTAAAAGATTTCATTGAAGAACTCGAGCTCGTTTGCTTCTTTCTTGTTTTTAGACGTGTTCTCGTAGACTCGTCTGCGGTTTATTCTTTCAAGTTCCCCGATAGTAATAAAGGAACTCGGTAGCGAAAATCCCCTTAATTGGAGGGGACCCTTTACGTAATAACAAACGTCTTCTTGCTGTCGCGGTGCCGCACAATGCTTATTCTTTAGTCTGGGCGAACAAAGGCCCTACGTTCTGCGAATTCCCTCCCCCTGTGTCGGAAGAGGCGCTGTGCAAGTGAAGGTTGACATTTGTGTTCGCCTCCTCCAACTTCGGCTCACTTCCAAGTAGGAACAGGTAGTATCTATTTCTGAAGGACGACGTACTTGAACATACGAAGCGCTGTTTTCTTGGTATATCATAGTGTCTCGCGGGGAATCTTCAGGACTGTCGCGTTTCCATAAAATCCACTGTATTAAAAAAAACGGTGGTTTTGTATACTTTTTTTTGCTTTAACGCTTAAAATATAATTCAAAGAAAAATACTTTTGCAGAATTTCCAAATTTTATTTGCAAATTTCTTCTTGTTTCATCATTTTCGTTTAGAATATTTAAAAAAAAATTTGGTTTTTTTAAAAACGTTACACTTAGTTGTACTTGTCATGTTTCTCATAGGCAGACTTGGAATTAGCGTTTGGTTTATGAATTGATTTCTGATAGTTCTGCAATTTATTCATTAATTATTCCTTTTTCAAATTATTATTATTATTATTATTATTATTATTATTATTATTATTATTATTACAAAAATATTAAAGTTCAATACACAAATTACCGAGGATATTTCTTTTTTGTGATTTTAAAATATTTTCAAGTAACCTTGTATGCAATAAAACAACTTAGGAATAATATTTCTTATGGGAGACTATTGCATAATATATATATATATATATATATATATATATATATATATGTGTGTGTGTGTGTGTGTGTATGTGTATGTGTATGTGTATGTGTATGTGTATATGTGTGTGTGTGTGTGGTTTCAATCAAAAATGTCTAATATGTTTAATGTACAAGATTTTATTCATTATACAACTTTTTAAATATATTTAAGATTTTATATAAAATTTAAAAAGTAATTAAATACATCTTTATGTAATTAAATTAGTATGATTTATAATTTCTTACAAATTGATTGCCTTTAATTTTCTAACACCAACGCTGCTTCTTTGCAAAATATGCAGTTCAGAAGTTTTGTTTTTCAGACTGCTTGTTTCGCGAGAAACTTGTGGTGTTATGTGGCTAGATGTGAGATTTGAAAGAGCCAAGATGTCTGCCATCCCTTGCCATTGTGAGAGGAAGGAACCACTACAAATATTGTAAACTTCTAATCATATTTTATTGCTACAATTGAAGAAAATTATGTCATTTATCCTTAATAATTTTGTAAAGTTTTTTTTTAGACAAACTATTTTTTCAGGCAGTTCTTTTCCTTTGGGATAATATTTATTTTGGTGTACCCGGCCTTTGATTTGCTGTTACATGAAAATAAATCATAGAATTAATAGTGCCTGTAATCGCATAGGAACAAGTACCCTCTTGAGGGTATTTGAGGGAAAAATAAAGAGAGAATTTGAGGAAAAAATAAACTACATCGGGAGAGAGACATTCCAGTTGTATACCCTTTAATTTACCCTATTAATTTTTTTTCCAAATTTAAATAGTATATGACTTAGTGTAGGGATCACAGAATTTTGAAAATGTGCACACAATTCACTTTTCCCCATAGCATGTCATACGCAGTTTTAACTGTTTTTTTTTGACGTAAAATAAATAAAAATAAATAAATAACTTCAAAGAGTGGTTATAAATGATTGTGTTCCAAGTAAGGCATCAAATTTAAATTAATTTGGCCGCATATGTGCCAACAAGGTTAGCTCATTGTGGAAATAACATTCCCACGATGGGTTATCTCAGATCCTAGACTTTGTTGTCTCAGGTGCTACTCTCTCTGATATCTAAAAGTTCAAGTATTGACAGTGAAGGGTTTTCGACTCTAGCAAAACCATATATAATTCAGCGACTGTCTGGAGGAGAATTCTACCAGTTGATTGCTCCGCTTAGTACTTTTCGGACGTCCGTGAAACTAACAAAATGATCAGAGAAACCTCTAATCGTTTCGATAGTTGTATGAAAGCTTAATGGCATAATTTCTATATAAAATAATACCTCAGAAATGCTCTAATATAGAAGATTACAAAACTGTGAGGGATGTTGATAATATATAACAAATTTTCGTTAAAGGTTATTTTACCAAGTGACCTACTACTAATTGGAATTAAAAATATATCACGCTAAAATACATAGAATTTATAGCAAGCAGGTTGTAGAATTTGCGAGTAATGAGTATGGAGTGAAGATCCACATTGCAGCAAAAACTTTTCGCCATTGGAGCATGATTCAAGAAGAAATAAGGATAGTTAGAAGAGGTACCGACATGAGTGCATGAAAGCTTAATGACTTCTTTTCTATACAAAAAAAATACCTCAGAAAGGCTCTGAGATAAGATTACAAAACTGTGAGGTATGTTAATAATATAAAACAAATTTTCGTTAAAGGTTGTTTTACCAAGTGACTCACTACTAATTGGAATAAAAACTATTGCACGTTAACATACATAGAACTTATAGCAAGCAGGTTGCAGAATTTGCGAGTAATGAGTAATGAGGAGTAATGAGAGAGTAATGAGGAGTCGAGTAAAAGTTTGCATTGCGAAAAACAATGCCTGCCATTGGAGCATGATTCAAGAAAAAATAGGGATGGTCCGAAGAGTGCCAGATGCTCAGCGACAGACTGTGAGGGCGGAAGTCGCGTAGCGAGTGAAGCACAGCGAAAGGTGGCCGAAGGCGACGTTTGGAATCTGGAGCGTAGTAACCCGCCGCCCTCTCTTCCCATCCAGGGTTTTGTGACCAGGCAGCGCCGTAAACGTAGTCCAAAACCGGACGCCTCAGCACTCATCGAGGCTATCATCCCCTGGGAGATTCCCTCAGATCTGGGGCAGCGATCAAGTCTGGTTATCGTCGTGTGCTGCACGCGGACTCTTTCGGACACGGTGGTGTCCTGTTTTCAGAGGCACGCAATCCGTATTGTACACACCATCCAGGGTTCTAATATACTTTATTTGTCAGTTTTTTTCAAATGTGATAATTTTTATTTTTTGTGTACTCCGTTCCGTACTCTAATCTTTAGGTGTCGAAATACATGTAAATGTTTTGCAGGTACTGATTGTTTCTTTAATTTTGCTGAGGTTAACTCTCCGTATAAGATATATATTTCATTCCTTCACACATCAACAACACTCGACTTCTACAAAATAATAACTATTGGCTAAAGATAATAAAGAACTAACTGTCTGATGTAACCATTATAGTCAATATTTTTGGGTTTTCTAGTCAATGAGCATTTACATAAAAATATTTTTCCAAAGTTTCATGTTTTATTTTTATTGTGCGATCGTTGAAGATGTACTGAAGTTATACAATAAATCATATAAAACTTTTATGTCTTTTATTTAAAATTCTTCACACAAAAACTTGTTCAGGATATTGATTTTTATAATCAGTCTCTCGATATATCTACTCCTAAAATGTTTCATTTTCAAGGCAGAAAAGTAATGTGCCATTTTTCCTAGTAGAAAATTTATTAAAACACTAATCCAATGTTACATATATGCAAGAGGTACATAGGTATCTGTTTAATTTAACCTCTATAATTCTTGAATCGGCACAATTAAATTGCACAACAAAACACACAATAGAATGAATCACACGTTAATAAATTTCACATTACATTTTGGTTATGCAACTCTCAGCATATTACGTAATAGAAGAAAACGTTTGTAAAATATGCATTTGAATCATTGTCAATTAAATAATTCTTAAATATTTTCGTTGCACAAAGGTAGCTTTTCAAGACCCCCAAATCAAAATCAATGTGCATATACAGAAAACTATAGAACAACTTCTATTCAACCTCATAAACCAAATAATGTCCTTACGGATAATGTTATATAACTATCAAAATGCCACCAACTCTGAATTTAAAGCTTTACATCATTATTTCTCACAATTGCCCTACTATTCTTCGGTATTCATCACTATCTACCCATCATCTACACAATTCTATATAACGCATTCAAAACCCACTCTCTCAGGACCCCAACAACATCCTGCAATATTTTTTTGTAAAGCTCTCTGCAACTAAACAACAAAAACCACACATATAAAGCCAAAGACTGAGTAGTGAACTAAATTTTGAATCAGTTTTTTTAATTACTGCAGATTCAGTGCAGCGTCTTCATGGCAGGAGTCGTGGTTCGTAGTTTTCTAATTGGGAAGGCTGTAATTACATAACATTGCACTGCATTTCCTGCGTTTAATACTAAACATAATATATTTATTTATTTATTTTACGTAAAAAAAACAGTTAAACTGCGTATGATGTACTACGGGGAAAAGTGAATTGTGTGCACATTTTCAAAATTCTGTGATCCCTACACTAAGTCATATACTACTTAAATTTTGAAAACAAAAAGAAAAAAAAAGCTCCCATGTAATAAAATCTATTTTAAAGGATAAAAAGGCAATAAATTGTGGTTCTTATCCATGTTATCCTTCGGAATAATACTTCCTGCCGCAACAACATGGAAACGATAATTTGAATAATTGTATTTCCCACTGAATTCTAGAAGACGTGCACAGACAATGAAGTTCCATTTATATTTAATTAATCTCTTCCGATATAATAAAGTTAATATAATAAAATTAACAAAATTAATAATAAAATTAATCTCCGATATAATAAAATTTATCTCGTCCGATAAGCCATAAGGAAGTAGCGCTCCTACCGCATATTGGGGAAACAAGTTGACGCGCAATGCTGCTCGCTAGGCTGCATAGTATATATCTGGTGAGCACACCCTTCTTCAGATCCTAGGCCCCCACCCCTAAAGGTTGCCAGGTTGCAGCCTTCAACCTCCAGTCAGCCTGTGCAGTGAATGCATGACGTCACGCCTCCTCGTTTTACACAGGCCTTATGGCGGAATGAAGTAAGAGTCTAACGCTTTTCACTTTCCTGTCAACAGCTTCAAATGCGTCACGGATGGCCGTTCACATTGATTGATTGATTTTTTCGTGTTTCTGGGCGCGTCAACTGCTTCGATCATTAGTCCCGTTACTGTAGTGCATGTTTTTCTCGGGAGATGGCGGTGATCTTCCCCCGCTGGATGGCGAGATCCGGCACCGACCTACCGTCGGCTAGTGGGGTTTCCCCCTAACCAGGACTCTCCCACCAGCGGGGCAACTCCCCAGCTTGGACAAGCTCTAAGTTTCCGACCGGTCTCCCGGAATATGTGGTAGTGTAGTGCATGTTAGTGTGTGTTTGTGTAAGGGGAGAGAATAAGACAAGGAAGAGGAAGGATAGATTGTGGGCGGTCCGTATCCCGTTCGGTAGGCTCCGGCATTCACCTGGTGTTGATCGGAGAAACCACGGAAAACTGCACGGCCGTTCACGAACTGACAAAGAACAATTTTGATATGATTGTTACACAATATGACTCATAAAAACGTTATTAACAAATTAATACATATTTTTAAATTTCTTTTGAGGGGCGATGTGTATAGGAGAGGCCCCACCTTACAGCCTTTAATGACGAGCCGTGACGGGTCGGCGGGTATCGAGTTGCCACTGGAGACCACTAACAAAGACTCAAAGTGCCGCCAGAATGGGGCAAAGTGCGTAAGGCATATACAGACTTTCCAATATCAAGACTATGAAACCTTCGACGCTCGCCTCTTCCCTCCGCACCTCTCTGTGTGTGGACAGAAAAAGAAAGAGTGAGAAAGAGAAGGGGAGAGAGAGAGTGAGAGAGGAGCGAGGTCTATCCCTGTTTTTCCGCACATCAGCCTCTTTCGCCACCCCTTCCGGTATATTTGATCTTCGGAGTAGACCATTTCCATGGAAATTCCGTGGGGCGTGGGCCCGGCGCCGTGCTTCGACGCAGGTGTGGGCGACGTCTCATATCCAAATATTTTCCGCGGATGTTTTGGTGATCTATGGACGCGAGGCGCCGTCGCTTTATTGAAAAAATACACGCATTTCGGCACCTTTGTGTATCGCTTTGCATAGATGGAGGTCGTTTCTTTTACATTGCCGCTGGCAGCTTCCGAATGAATCGATGCCTAATCACTTCATGTTTCGAGGAATCAAGATTTATCAAATACCAGTACAAAGTTAAGAGTAACCTATTAAGAAAAATTTTGAGAAGCCCAGTGAATTGAACCCAGCAACTCGGCAGGGTTTCATTAAAATGCTAAGCACATTACATGGGTGCATTAGCTACACCGAAGTGCTTTAAGACATTTAAGTCTTCTCAAGTCTAAGACGTTGACCCATAGTAGATGCATCAATTGTTTAGTAGCGTATTGCAATGATTGATTAATTAGTGACTCCGCGCACGTCAATCCCTAAGGTCATTAGTCGGCGGCAGGATTTTCGACACTAGCTTTTCAGCTAGGTCGAATTCAGTCGCTGCTTGATGGAGAAATCTAGCGGCTGGCTGCTCTGATCGGTCCGTGGTTTCTCCGATCAACACCAGGAGAATGCCGCAGTAGTACCCTACCAAACGGGCCACGGACCGCGCGCGATCTGTCCTTCCTCTTCCTTGTCCTATCCTCTCCCTTTACACACACACACTTACATTAACATGCACTACAGTACCACATATTCTGAGAGACCGGTCGGGAGCTTAGAGCTTGTCCCGGTTGGGGCGGTGTCCCGCTGGTGGGAGAGTCCTGGTTAAGAGGAAACCCCACTAGCCGACGGTAGGTCGGCGCCGGATCTCGCCATCCAGTGGGGGAAGATCACCGCCATCTCCCGAGAAGAACATGCACTACACTAACGGGACTAATGACCAAAGCAGTTGACGCGCCCGGAAACACGAAAAAACCAAACCTAAGGTCATTAGTCCCGTAGAACATGTTTAATCAGTACAGGTGGCGGTAATGAATGACAAGATACGGTGCCAACCTATCACTCGGTATGCGAGGGTTGCCCCAACCAGGTATATCCCACCAGCGGGCCACCGCACAGCCGAAACAAGCTCTACGCTCCGGACAGGTCTCCTGTCATCTGTGGTAGTGTAGTAGTGAATGAGTAAGTGTGTGTGTGTGTGTGTGTATGTGCGTAAGAAAGGAATGAGGATAAAACAAGGAAAAGGAAGGAAAAATTGCGCGTGGTTCGGGGCCCGTCTGATATTGCACTGTTCCTGCATTCGTTTGGCGTTGATCGTAAAAACCACGGAAGACTACCGATCAGAGCGGCCGGCCGCTAGAATTCCTCTTCAGGGAGCGACTGTATTCGATCTAGCTCTCTAACTAGTCTCAAAAATTCTACCACCGTCGGAACTCGAACCCTCGAACCTCTCGGCCAGCGGCTTGTACTTCTGGAGGATCGAGAAAAAGCAGAAGAATACAAATATAATATCAGATTCTTGTCATTGTTTTAAGTGTTGTAATGAGTGTTGGGAGTGCCTGGTGGAGCTCAATTTTAGGAATTCCTAGCAGAAGTTTCAGAATGATTGAAACGAAAAATGTTGAAAACACAATGCCAAGTAGTACATTCAACGCTTTTCGTAGACGCAAAATATGGTTTCAAAATTAATTCGGATTAAACTTGTTTCTAAAATTATACCATCTGTTATAACTAGTATTTAATGCTCAAAATTATTTTTTCCAAGATATGACTAAGGATGTGGTAATAAATATCGTGTAATATGGAAATAGTATTTATACAACAGATATAAAGATGCATTTCCGTTTTCATTAATTATTGTTACCAAGGAATAACAACTCAAATTCTTTTTTTTAGAACAAAACCATTTCGAGGGGCCTCCTACGCTTTTTTATTAGGTCTTTTCTTCATTATTGCTAGATATTATTTTATAGATATCGAAATCATTTTATATTTTTATGATAAAATAAAATGTTAACGTCTAAGTTTGTAGATTTGGAACAGTTAGCTAAAGAAAAAACTAAATTTATAATGCAAAGCAACATAAGATATTATGCTTTATTTCAAACAGTCACGATTACCTTAAACATGCATTAATCAAATTTTGCAAACGATATTAATCACAGAACATAAACTATTTTTATTTAATTTGAAGTTAATGTCAGCATTTTTTTTCAGATTTAAAACATTTTGTAGGAGATAGAAAATTGAATAGTAAAACTATATGGAGGTATATAAGCGCAGAGACTGCAGAGAAGACAGTAAGAAGTTAGCCTAATATGAATAAGATATAAAATAGCGATTGTTTACAACAAATAACTAATAGCGCTAAAACAGCATATACTTTCTATTCTGCCGTATTTTTACGCAAAATTACGGGAAAAGTACTAAAAGATTCGAAAAATTGTACACGACCTTATTTCAAAATCTATCTTTAAGGGACAGATTCCATTGCATTAAAAAATCTCTATCTTCAATATTTTAGTTGTAAGAAGTTGCCCAAGAAACGTTTGAAATTTACAAATAATCAGTTTTCAATGTAAATGAGATTTGCTGCATTCTCTTAAACGTCCTTCACACTACCCAACGACAAAATTTAATTAAGAACAATGGACCCATACTTTTTAAATTTTGAAAATGTCCCAGGGGCTTCATGTAACGTACAGACCAAAATTAAAATATTGGTTTTAAATTCAAGACACCACAGCATCAATCAGAGTGGTTGAGAGATATCCATTTTGGAGAAAATCGGCCGAACGGTTTGGCCGCTAATGTTATTCACAGATGGACAGAGAGACATTTTGACGTCATTCGGTTTCTCGGTATCAAGAAGCCACAAAACATGGATTCTGGATACACCACGTGTTAGAGGATTTTTTCTTTCCAGGAGGATTTACGCACTTTTAGTTACCAACGCCATGTAATAACAGTTTTTGTACCGAAAATTCGCCGTTTTTTCTCGCAGTATTACATAACTTACTTTCTACTCTGTAGAAAGTAAAAATCTGTTTTTCCGAAAGAGATGTTTTGCAGTTTTCGATAAACGAGAGCGTAATACAGGTATAACTACTTGCAACTTCTATAACTGCATGCTTTGGGCTGCTCAATGAAAAGAGAGGAGGCGACACGAGCATCCTGTGTATTGATTGATTGATTTATTTATTCATGTTTCCTGGCGCGTCAACTGCTCTGGTCATTTGTCCCGTTAGTGTAGTGCATTTTTTCTCGGGAGATCGCGGTGATCTTCCCCCGCTGGATGGCGAGATCCGGCGCCGACCTACCGTCGGCTAGTGCGGTTTCCCCCCTAACCAGAACTCTCCCACCAGAGGGGCACCGCCTCAGCCGGGACAAGCTCTAAACTCCCGACCGGTCTCCCGGGATATGTGGTAGTGTAGTGTATGTTAGTGTAAGTGTGTGTGTGTGTGTGTGTAAGGGGAGAGGATAGGACAAGGAATAGGAAGGACAGATCGCACGGGGTCCGTGGCCCGTTTAATAGGGTACTGCTCCGGCATTCGCCTGGCGTTGATCGGAGAAACCTCGAAAAACTACCGATCAAAGCAGCCGGACGGTAGAATTCTCCTCCAGACAGCGACTGAATTCGACGTAGCTGAAAAGCTAGTGTCGAAAATCCTGCCGCCGTCAGGACTCAAACCTAGGACCTCCCGGTGAGAGGCGCTGCAGTGACATCAGTTGATGCGCTGAGCTACCGCTCCCGGTACCACGCTGTGTACTAGTCTCCCGTCCCAACAGGTATCAAGCGGACTGCAGGAAACAGGAACAACGACGGACCCTCAGAGCAGCACGGTACAGTTGTACCTGTGCGAAATTATTATTTTACCCCTAATTTGATCAAACAGTGCGAGTATTACAAAATGTAGCCGCAAAATGTAGTGTGCCGCTCGGTTATCATGACGTTTGCATTATTAACTGCTCGCACGCGGGTAAATAAATCATTTGAGGGGCTGGCGAGGCGGGGAGCGAGCAATACAACATTTATGCATTATTGATCGCCCGCCGCACAATTAGCGTAGCTGCAAGGGTGGGTGGCCAGTGGGAAGTAGGTCGAGGTGATCCAGGGGAGCATTGAAAGTCTATGAGATGTGCGTCTGAAAAAATATTGTATCAATAAAGTGGGTCCGCGAAACAGTGGACATGTAAAACAAATGTATTTAGATAAATAACTTTTCGGCCTAGAAACACATTCCGAGTTACGCAACAGTCTCGATCACCGCCAAAAATTGTGAGCTTCGCCCATTTGCCCCGACCCATTCACCTCTTTTCAACCTCACCTACTTCGCTCTCTTCCTCCCTGTGCTTCTACTACACAGATCGGGCTCAGTGCATCAACTGATGTTACTGCAGCGCCTCTCACCGGGAGATCCTAGGTGCCCACTCCCCGCGGCGCGGCAGGATTTTCGACACTAGCTTTTCAGCTAGGTCGAATTCAGTCACTGCCTGCAGGAGAATTCTAGCGGCCGGCTGCTCTGATCGGTAGTTTTCCGTTAATGCTCCGATCAACACTACGCGAATGCCGGAGCAGTAACCTACCAAACGGGCCACGGACCGCCCGCGATCTGTCCTTCGTCTTCCTTGTCCTATCCTCACCCTTACACACACACGCACTAACATGCCACATATCCCGGGAGACCGGTCGGGAGCTTAGAGCTTGTCCCGGCTGGGGCGGTGGGAGAATCCTGGTTAGGGGAAAGCCCTACTAGCCGACGGTAGGTCGGCGCCGGATCTCGCCCTCCAGCGGGGGAAGACCACCGCCATCTCTCGAAAAAAACATGCACTACACTAACGGAACTAATGACCAAAGCAGTTGACGTGCCCGGAAACACGAAAAAATCAATCAATCGACTACACAGCTAGTCCATTCTGTATTTGTACATTCACCCTCACCAACCACTCTCCGGCTTCGCTTGGTTGGTTGGTTGGTTGGTGATTGCGGAAGCGTTAACAGCTTAGGTCAATAGTCCCGCAAGTGTAGTGAATGTTCTAATATTAATTTTATTAGTGTTGTACCAAATATGGTTAAGATTAATGTACGTGGTAATGACATACTGCGGAATGCCACCACCTCAACAGAATGTATTCAAAGAATGTATATTTAAAATCTAAAAAAATGTATAAAAAATGGGAGCAGAGTAAATAATATGCAGTTTTATTTCTCGTTCGAGTCAAATGTAAAATCTATTCCTAGTCTTCAGTGGAATAGCGCTGTTTGCTTGTACTGTTGCATAAAATCTGCTTTCTTTGAAATCCCTTCAGTTTCAATAGAAACCCCTCAACGAGTACATTGAATTCTTTTTACCAGTTGGTCAGTATTTACGTTTGTAACAAGAAAGGACTTTTCTGTCGCAGATATTGAACATTTATATTAACACAGCCAAATATTTACTCAAGTATTTTTCAGTTCATTGTAACTAATAGACTATCTAGGAAGTATATATATATATATATATATATATATATATATATATATATATATATATATATTTAAAAGAGATACATTGTCATCTACATTTGTATACAAAGTTAAGAAAATTCAGGACAGATTTCGTTTACAGTTTCACAATAATTACAGAGTATGATAAAAACTGCCTATTTGGTGTGGAATTTGGTAAAATGATTCACTGAAAAGTCATACCAAAGTTGTGCCATATTTCTTATATTTTCCTATCAAAATCTGGTTAGTTAATTTACACTACTATTTAATAATTATTTTTATTCGAAAAAAAAATGTTCTATTATTGTTGCCCGTCTTACAATGTTCCCAAATTACTTATCATTAGGTAATAGCACATTCACAATCATAGCAAAAATTATTATTATTATTATTATTATTATTATTATTATTATTATTATTATTATTATTATTATTATTATTATTATTTGCGGGCCGGTAAAAGGTCTTCCTATACAGAGGTTCAGATATGATTTTCCTAATTTTCAGTAAAACACAGCCACATTGTTTTCCGACAGAGCAACACGTATTCTTACCTGTTCTTATTTATTATTTTTTATATTCCGTGTAAATTCACAATTGCATAATTTACACCTTTTTAATTAAATATTTATTCTTTATGTATCAAGTTTGTTGAAATTAAAATATGACCTTCAAACATGCAATATGTATATAGTATGTGAAATAAAGAAAAAAATACAATTTATAAAAAAAATTAAATTCTCATTCACACTTTTGAAGCGAATTATCATTTTATGATTCTCAAACTGATCTCAATATCACGCAAGATCTTGCCTCTTCTCCCTCTGTATAAGGAGACCTTTCATTCTTATTATATTCATTATGAAAACAATGAAAATTTACTAAGCTAGGGATAAAACGTCATCTTCTTACAAATATTTTTAAACATTCCGTGACCTCCCCTTTACACCATACTGTTCTGTATACATGGCTGATGTCACATTGAGTGTCCATTCCGTTTCATCTTCTTATTCCTCGCGCTTTTACGACTCTCGTATTATCATATCACTTTCTCTTTTATTAGCTTCCTACATACTTGCTATAATTCTTATTCGCTCGTTATTCCCCTTATTACTTTTGTAAGCTAACTTTAAACTCTCTGCCAATCGCTCTATCCAATTGACTTCCACGAACTAAAGTGTGTGTCTGATAATCTGGAGAAGAGGCTATTCCCTGCCCACCAGCTTAACTTCAAATGAAGTATTGATAATCGAAGGATTTTATTTCCTTAATTCATTAATTCAATTTTGTATTTCATTTTTTTGTAACTTGTTCTAGATTCATACCTAACAATTACATGTGTTATTATAATAATGTCTGTAAGTGTTCCACTGTATTTATTACAAGGTTGAATGTGCATTCAGAGTTTTGATTTGAAATATAACAACAATAAAACTTAGTTATTGATTGAGGAGATACAGCTGCAGGCTCAGGCAATAACATTGATTGAATACACTTCTGTTTCAGATTATAAAAAAAATATCAAAACTATATTACGCAGCGGCATAGTTGGATGAAGTACGTCATCATTCGGCTCTTTCCGGATTTAATTTGACGTAAATGATCCCCTGCGTCATTTAAACTGCGTTAAATATGAACACATCCGCCTCTTTCCGTCTCTCAGCAAATTTATCTCGCAATCAATTATGTAATTTCCACGTTCACTCTTGGACATACATACGCTAATATGTAACGCATAAGGAAATAGTCATATTTCACAGGTAAAAATTAAAGCTTCACGCTTTGTGTTATTGGTCGTTTTAATGAATATGCTTTGTATATTACGACTTTGAAATATAACTTCGGCATTGCTTTCTAATAAAAAAAAGTACGGTGATTGTAAGTTTAAATCGTTTATGCTCGACATTCCGTAAAAATATGGCTGGCATTCTATAGATTGTGATTTTTTATTTATTTCTCGAACCTAAAGGCTCATTTTAATCTCTAGCTGCTTTTCACTTTAGCATCAATACGAGGTAACAATCGGTTAATTAAGAACTCGGAGAAACTATTTTTTTAAGTTTTCCTTTGGGTTATTTTGTATCTTAATGTAAATGTCTATAATCTGCTTTCTAGAAGATAATGTCTGTAATATCTCAACTAGAGGCGAATTTATATGTAGGCTTAATGAGCAAATGCCCAGGGGCATCAAATTTTCGCAATAAAAGTATTTTAATAAAGTAACTAATATATTTATGAACATAATTTTTAGTTATAATTTATTGTCAAGATAATCGATATAAGCATATCATATTTGTTAGCGTATTTTGAGCTTTCAAATTAGGATGATTGTTTCTAGCGCAAAGAAATGGTATATTATTAGTTATGTTATTTTTAGAGTTTGCCAAAATAATAATTAGTGTAGCATGATTTTAATATTTTAAAAATATATTATTTAAATTCACAAAACCGTTTTGTCTTGCATTATCAAAATTTACACAAACTCTACCGTTTGAAACTTATTTTACTTTCTCACCACCCAGTAGTGTGGCAGTCATGTGAAGCAACGCAAAAAAAGCGAATTTTTGACAGAAAAAGTCCTACTACCCCTGCCCTGTAACGAAATAGTGGATACGTCCGGTTGCTAAATTTAGAAAAAAAAATCCTCTAATACGTGGTGCAGACAGAATCCATGTTTTGTGGATCCTTGATACTGAAAAATCGAATGACGGCAAAAATCTCTCCCTCTGTCCGTCTGTCCGTCCGTTCACCTGTGAACAGCGCTAGTGGCTAAACCATTCAGCGAATTGTCTCCAAAATTGTTATTCCCCAATCAACCTGGCTGAATTTAAAAACTTATATTTTAATTTTGAAAATACTTTACATGAAGCTCCTGGAACTTTTGCAAAATTTAAAAAAAATTACTCCGTCGTTTTAAATTGAATTTTAATGTTGGACAGTGTGGACGACGTTTAAGAGAATGGTGCAGATCTCTTGTTTGTTAAAAACCCTAATTATTCGAAAATTGCAGTTTTCAAGTTCAAGTTTATTCGGAGTGTTTCTACAACTAAAATATTAAAGATAGATATATTTTCTCTTTAAGAATTCTGTTTCTTAAAATTA
Source organism: Teleogryllus oceanicus (assembly GCA_964035755.1). Lineage (NCBI taxonomy): Eukaryota > Metazoa > Arthropoda > Insecta > Orthoptera > Gryllidae > Teleogryllus > Teleogryllus oceanicus. The sequence goes on along the minus strand of CAXIVR010000014.1, from coordinate 30,260,373 downwards.
GATTTTGAAATAAGTTCATTCATAATTATTCGAAAATTTGAGTACTTTTCGCGTAATTTTGCGTGAAAATACGGGCTGAAAAGAATGTGTTATTTTAGCAGCACTAGTTTTATGTTGCCTTATTAAAGACGCTCTGATGACCCTCAATACGGGTGATACGCAATATAAAATGTAGAAAATACATTGGGTAAGCGATTGATATGTAGAAAATAAATGTCACAGAACAGGACTGGAACCAGGACCCTGGTGATTCTAGCGAAAAGAGGTGGGATTGATATCTTCAGGAACCCTAAGCAAAGTGCAATTATGAGGCATCCGAATTATATTAAAATATAGAAATTGTACAAAACTCAATACGAAAAGAAAACTTGAATCTTTAATATTACCAATTTAATAATAACAAATAATTATAATTTATGTACTTGAAGTCCATTTTCGTCAACATGTTTGAACAGCAACTTGTATTAAAAAATATACTATTATAAATTAATATATATTACATTATTAGATTTAAATTTTTAAATAAAATAAGTATATATATTGTGACGTCACGGGGTTATACGAACCCGTAACGCCACCATAAGCCACTAGAAAAGACCAAAGAACTGAGAAATAGGGTACGAGGCGGAGCGATGGTCCGAGAAGGCGACATCTACCCGCAGGTTTTCGCACTCCGATGTCCAAAGTTAGCGGATAATATTTTCTCGAGAGGGCGCGAAGGAGGAGAAAATTCACCCCTCCAGAAATTTTTCCCCAGGCGGAGTTGCATAAATACCGTGACGCACTTCGGTAGAGCTCTCTTACGACTTCGACAGCGACGGCGACTCAACTAAATTCTTCAGCGGTAGTAATCGGTTAGTGCAGGAGTATAATTTTACTTGCTTAAGTAAAGCTGATTTAAGAAACGCGGTAATAAGTGATAGAATTCAGAAGCAAAGTGCATGCATTTGCACTAACATTACGCGAGTAAGCAAGCGTTGTGACTGCTCGAACTTGAAATAGTTTCATCATCGAAGTGAATTCGCGCAGAAGGACTCTGAACAAAATCCAGTATTTAATTTTGTACGCCACGACCACGCTCGCTCAAAGTGTCGGCCGAGTGCTAGAAGTAGTCAATTCAAGCACGTTAATTATTTAAAACTGGAAGCGCGAGCAACGGGTACGCGGCAGGCGGCAGAAGGACGGCTCCAACACTCAAGCGTAGGCGAGAAAGACTTGGACCAATCCGTGGACGGTACGAGCCCGAGGACGAGAGAAAGGTTTGGAATTTCGACGTGTGACGGCATCCTGAGATCGAGCGAAAGAAGAGGTGTAACCGCGGGACATCGAACCAGTCGAGTGACGTGGTGAGGACTGCGAGCGACCGAACACCCCAAGGTTAACTGACGGCGAGCGGGAAGGAAATGTCGAGGTAAAGAACTGGCAACTTCTATGCGGCAATTTGTTGGGAAACTGTGTAGCGTTAAACACCAGGCGTAGCGTCCTAAAATAGGTGAAAGTTCCAAATAGTTACTGGGAAATATTTTGAACGTATGAGCGGCAGTTTTGATTTCATTCGCTGTACGCACCAGTAAATTCGTTTGAATGCCATACCTTGTACAACTTTTCTAAAGTAAATTATAATTTTTCATGTAATGTAAAAGTAATCTTATTAAAAGTATTGTTTCCATTGTATGATGTCAGGGATACTCAGTTGCTATAATTTTTTGTAAAGGGTACGATTTAGTAACGTGTGTGTCACGTTTATTCTTGTGCTAGAGTTAACAGCGTTGTAATAAATGCGCAGCTCAAGGCTGACCTCTGTGAAGTCTATAAAAGAATAATTGTAGAGAATCACTTAAAGGGCCGTGCACGGAGAAAACTTTAGATTAACAAAAGTTAAATGAGGTACACGAAATAATTGAGAAGGAGGTCAAAGCAAAAGTATTGTGAATAGTGCGTATTGAAGTAATCAGGCAGTCAAGGTGACGCCTATACATTCTCTTATGGTTGTGTTATTTCTGTTCTTTTTGTTTCTGTTTTCTTTGCAGTGACCATCTACGTAAAATACATACTTATTGTATATTTGTGCCACTGTGTAATTTGTTTTACTGAATATATTCTCATTTTACCAGAATTTTATATAATTCATTGTGTCAAGGGTTCAGACCTTTCTCATACCCGAAAGATCCTGCTTCCTGAGAATTCAAAGCTCGCTTCACGAGCATTCATAGTTTCACGCTTCATCGCCACAAGCTGGAAGGTAGTAGGTGGGCGTGTTATAATATATATATATATATATATATATATATATATATATATATATATATATATATATATATTGTTAATAAAATAGCGGACAGTTAGGTTTGCATTTTTATGAATTAATATTAAAATCTTTCTATAATATATAATGAGATCTCTTCCACCGTGGTTATAACCAAGTACTCTGCCTATTAATGCATTAATCCAACTCGAAGGACATGCACGAATCACCAAGGTGCCACATCCGCGAGGGCGGAACAGAGGTGTCGCAAAGAGCCCCCGCGACAATTGAGGAGATACGGCAGGTCACGGGGAGGGGGAAATGGAAAGAGCAAGCCCAGGGTGGCAGACGCGCACCACGTGATAGGGTGGGTGAGTGGAGGGGGGGCGGCAGACGGAGGGAGCGGCGAGTTGGCGGGACTTATCGCACCCGATCGCCGCTTGTTTACGCGTCGACGCCGCCGATAACGGCGCTGCAGCCCCCGCCCACCCTCGCTCCCGCTCGCGGCTCCGCTGCGCGATATTTATGGTGCTGTTTGGCGGTGGGTGGCCCGCCCGCCCGCCCCGCCCCGCCCCGCCCCGCCCCGCCCCGCCCCGCCCCGCCCCGCCCGCCCTGCCCAGCCCTGCCCAGCCCCGCCCAGCCCCGCCCCGCCCGCCCCGTCCGGCCCCGCCCCGCCCTGTCCCGCCCGACCACGCCCCGGCCCGCCCCGCCCCGCCACACCCCAACCCACCCCGCCACGCCCCGCCTCGCCTTACCCCGTCGCCAGGGCGACAGCCGCGTGGCGCCTGTAATTGGTTCCCACCAGGTTCGCAGCCGAAGGACGACTTGTTGTTCCCTGTTGGCTGCCGCCGGGACCATCTCCGCTCCACAGTGGCTGCACTCGGGTGTCTTCTAGGCCAAAAGTCGTCACAAGCACGCAAATTGGGTTCAACCATTAAATAAATAGATAAATATGTTTATTAGTGGCGAGACTTAGGTCATTTAGTCTGCTCTTTCGCCTGACCACATCCAAAATTTATTACAATAGTGCATAATAAAAGGAAGTCATTCTATGAAAAAGACGTACGCAATTTGGATGAAGGATTACTCACATAGAAGATAGGAGTGAAAGCGAGGGAAGCAGAGTTTCTTAAAAAAGGCCACCTTTCACCATGCGTTCCATGCACGTTATATTATTGATTTTCCTAATACAAATTGTTAGGAAAAAAACACTTTGATAATTCAATGATTAGTTAGTGATTCCGGGCGCGTCAACTGCCAAGGTCATTAGTCCCATAAATGTGCATTTTTTTACTCAGGAGGTAGAGATCTTCCCCTACTGAAGATACGTCTGCAAGCTGGGTTTCCATAACCAGGTATCTCCCATCAGCGGGGCACTGTCCCACGCGGGACAAGCTCTAAGCTCCCGACCGGTTTCCCGGCATGTGCGGTAGTGTAGTGCACGTAATGTAAGGGATGAGGATAGAACGAGGAAGATGTAGGAAAGATCGCCCGAGGTCCGTGGCCAATTTGTTATGGTACTGCTCCAACATTCGCGTACTGTTGATTCGAGAAATCACGGAAAACTACAGACCAGAGCAGCCGACCGCTAGAATTGTTTTCCAGACAGCGACTGAATTTGACCTAATCGACAAGGTAATGTAGAAAATCCTCCCACCGTCGGCACTCGTACGTAGAACCTCCCGGTCAGAGGCACTGCAGTATCATTACTTAATACTCTGGGCCAACTCTCTCGGTCTTGATGCTACAAAATATTCAATGAATGAAATGTATTTATCCACTTTATTGCATAAATATTTATATCAATACAAACTCTTTGAACTCCATCACTATGTTAATGTGGGTTTGCGATATTGCTTGGATTGAACAATCAAATGAAGTTAACATATTCATATGGCATCATTTAGAATGAATTAGACGAAGAATGTGAGAAATAAACTATTTTTGTTTTATTTACTTTTTGACACTAGGTAATTGTTTTGAGATATATGTAAAGATAATTCTTATAATTACTTCCGTAAAATTCCTAGTAACAATAGGTGAAAATATAGCTACCTGGTGTAGTCGAGGTTATCAAAATCAAATCTAAAGTGAGCTTGGTTCGAGAGGTCGCGGACTCTACCTTCGCGAGGGCTCAGTTGCTTATGTATGTGTCGTGGTGTAGTGGGTGCCCCACCAACCATTCATAACTCATCCCGTAACTTCCCCTTGTTCCTGACACTTGCATCCGGGAACGGTGTTCATTTGAGTTACACTGAGCGCTGCAGTCGGATGGTCTTACTCTTTTCGTCATCCGGAATTAGTACTGCTGGTTGCTACCAGGAGCACACGATGTGGGCTTACGAGACACAGTCATGCTGTCCCTAGGTTGCGATCCGATTACCTTCCGTTAACACACAGGCCTACCCGGTTTTGCTAGGCATAGGTGATAAGTACTCTCGATAAATAGGATTCAGCGGGGTAAATTAATAGGAGGAATAGGAACGAGAAGTCGGGTGAGCCGCTCTTGAGAATGCAACATCCTCTTACGTCAGAAAAGAGTTATGCCAAAGAAAAGCAATAATAAGAAATAAAAACTGAAGAGAAAATATCTGTGCTAAGTTTTAAATTATTTAGAAACTTTAAAAGGTTAGTAATAGAAATTCAAATAATCGCAAACAATAAATAATTATGTAAAGTTACATTTTAAATAACAAGAAGAAATAAAAGATGTCATTTCTGTCAAATTAATATGTTTATATAGAGAGCCGGGCTGGTATTTTATTTATATTTTTTCGTTGTATTTGTAAACTGATGATGACGGCAAAGCCGTCGAAAGCCGGCTCTCTAAGTAAACACAGTGTTGACGGAGATGGCTTTTATTATTTCTCCATGTAATTATGTCAACAACATCGCATCAGAATTCCCACGAATAACAAATATTTGAAGCAAATTTAACGAATTTGCTTCTCAATTGGGGGTTGTGAGTTTAATGAAAAAAAAAAAATGAGACGAATGATTGAGTGTCAACGTTAACAATCTTGAAAGTATTTCAGAAGAAAACGTTTAGAATTCTTTAACACTTCAAAAGGTAAGGAATTAATTTTATTTTCTTGTTTATTTTTGAAATATCAACGTTCACGTGAATATCTACTCTACGTAATCTTCAACACTGTCTGTGAAAGTTAGAGGAGTGACCTGACAGTGTCTCCGATGATTGTCCCCTGTAAATTGGTTGGTTGGCGATTCCGGCAACGTCAACAACTTTGGTCATTAGTCCCGTACGTGTAGTGCATATTGTTTCCTCTGGAGAAGGCAGTAATCTTTCCCCGCTGGAAGGCGAGATTCGGTGCCGTCCTACTCTCGGGGTTCTCCCCAACTAGGTATCTCTCGCCAGACAAGCTCTAAGCTCCCGACCGGTCACCCGGAATATGTGATAATGTAGTGCATGTTAGTGTGCGTGTGTGTGTAAGGGGAGAGGAAAGGACAAGGAAGAGGAAGGAAAGATCTCCCATGGTCCGTGACCCATTTGTTAGGGTACTACTCCGACATTCACCTGATGTTCATCGGAGAAACCACGGAAAACTACCGATCAGAGCAGCCGGCCGCTAGAACTCTCCTTCCAGGCAGCGACTGAATTCGTCTAGCTGACAAGCTAGTGTCGAAAATCCTGCCATCGTCTGAACTCGAAACTAGGACCTCCCGGTCAGAGGCGCTGCAGTGACATCAGTTGATGCACTGAGCTACCACTCCCGGTTTGAAATATTATCTAACTTTTCTTGCTTCAAAATAGAAATCCACTTTCGTCCTCTTTGTTAAAAAAAATTACTTCCTTTTTTCTGAGGGGAATCTAAAATAGCTTACTCTGCTTCTTCTGCCCCTGTCGACTATCGCATACTACTGGCGCAACTTTTCTTGAACGATGAATTGAGGAAATGCGGGCGGAGTGGGAGTATTAGTTACAAAGTTGGCCACAAGAGTATTTACAGTAACGCCAACCTCTGAAAAATCAAAGTCAACCTGCTACGTGTGCGGCCAGGTCATCGCTCTGGGTAGGCAACAGCAGGGACACTAGATACGAGTTTTAGGTGCCTCCCTTGGAGGACCTGGACCTGCCTCAGTCATTTCTTTAGATATTGATAATAAACCTGAACAGAAGTTCTTTACTATGAAATCATCTAGCTTTGACTAGCTTCTGTTTCGCGCTAACGAAGTATTAATGCTTGGGATGTTGTCATCAGTGATCGCTGCGAGCTTTTGCCTTCAACTGTTTATTGGGAGGGGGAAGCAAGGTCATCGTTCAAGAAAAGTTGCGCGAGTGATACAACTTCATTACCGTGATAATACAACTTTCTTTAGTGAAGTGAGTTGATGCACTGAGCTACCACTCCCGGTTTCAAATATTATCTTTTTTTTACTTCAAAATAGAAATCCACTTTCGTCCTCTTTGTTAAAAAATAATTTCATTATTTCTGAGGGGAATCTAAAATAGCTTACTCTGCTTCTTCTGCCCCTGTCGACTATCGCATACAACTTCATTACCGTGATAATACAACTTCTTTTAGTGACATCAGTTGATGCACTGAGCTACCGCTCCCGGTTCCCCTGAAAAAGGCTGGAGGGCCTACTGCCTGCGCCCCATTGTACGGCCTTGCGGAGCGCCTGCCGTTGCCGAAAGTGAAAAGGGAGCGCCCTCTGCGGGGCCGATTCCAATTTGGCGAAACGAAGAAAGGGACGGGCGCAGGGCGATAGGGGGCGAACGGAGGAGAACAGAAGGACCTGCGTATGTTGCGAACGCGCATCACGTGGGGCAGTTCCTCCTTCAGCACCTTCGCCAGGAAGGGAGGACAGGAATAATCTACCTGTTATAACAGAAAGCAGTTTTGTTGTTTTCTTTTGCCGATGTTTAGGTTACTTTTCCCCGAGTTACATGTAGTTTCTTAAATTAAATAACCGGACAAAATTTGCTTTGGATACAAAAGGTAAATTAAATATATAATTCTATAATCTACAAATTATTAGAATCAAGTAGTTGAAGCTTTTTAATGAAGCTCAATAGACAACACGTAGTGAAGCAATTAAGTCCATGCCGCGCAGCACATTACTGTTTAAATTTTTCTTTGTTCTGAAATGTTTAGATCTGATAATCGGAATATTTTTCACAGAATCAATAAACGAGTGTATGTTTTACATTAGCGTGTAAATGTTTATTGCTCTCGTAACAATAGAAATAATTATTTTTGTTAATTTGTTGTTGTGGTTTTCAAAACTGTGGGAAAATAATCATTTCAAAATTCGTTTACTTTAAAGGATTATAACCTCCAGGGTTGGTGAGAAAACTAATTAAACCTATTTTACAGTGGGATGCATTGTAGACGAGTCATGAGAAAGTAAACTAGCAGCAAATTATCAAAGTATATGTTGGTTAAGAACCACAGAGAAAAAAAATAAGCGTGTTCGCTTTGTACTTTTCTGAGAGCTTGGAATGACTCGTATTTCCATTACAAGGCACGGTTAACAATTTTTTTTATTAGTCAGAGTGTTAATAAACCGTCAATTATCATTAATATTATCATGTCCGTTTTTTTCGTGAATACTGAACGTACTATGTAAGACATCCTATTCACTACCTTCTGGATAATTGTCACCTAATTAACAATAGTAATAAATTTAAAAGAAATAACAAAATAGTAAGACATTATTTTTCTTCGCAAGTTTTATATAATATGATGATACAGAGCAATTTGTAGAGATTGTAAATAAATAATTTAGTTAATTGATATTCATCTAATTACATTTATTTCTGCCTATTGTAAATAGTAGTAAACAGTATTAACTTCTAAATTCGATCCGAAATTCAAATAGTCTAAAGTCTTAACTACATAGACTCCTCCAACATTTATAAAAACATTGTAAACATTAATAATTATGCAATTCCAATAACATTAACTTAAAAGAAAGCCTAGAAGCATTATTACCTCGATGTCCCACAGGTATTCATTTCGCTGAATGACAATCCCGACAATGTTCTGTAAAAATCAAGATGAAAATGCAAATAAAAAGGACCTCAAAGAGTTTTGAGTTCATAATACCAAACGCATTCTCAGAAACACGTCAATCACGTCGAGGGTTTCCCCACAAAGAGATGTCGAGAAAAAAAAGCAAAATTACATTCCCGTCGCACAAATCGCCTGCCACGAAATCTGGGAGGCCTTCACCCTCTCTGAAGCCGGCGCAAAAAAACCGAAGAAGAATTCCCACAATCTTCAATAAGACGGATTTCGCGCCCCTCCCCGTGTTTGCGCCTCCCCGTACCCCCTCCCCGTACCCTCTCCCTATCGGAGCGGATCGCCGGAAATGCGCCCCTCCCCGCGCCCTGGGGAACACCAAGAACGACGGGCTCTGTCTTAAGGCTGAGCCGTGGACGGGCCGAAGGCTGAGCAACGGGGCAGAGACAGGTCGATGTTGCCTTCTGGACGCAGACAGGTGACTGGGCAGAGGATTCACTAGAGAAGATTACGCGTTGTGTATCACATATGTAGAAATTCAGTTTGGAAGTAAAAATCTTTGAATCTTGCAGCGTTGTGTGCGGAAAAGGACAGGCAAAGTGCGTTAGTGTATGTAATTGCGAGCTCGTAATTGATGGATGGTGGTCCGCGAAGTCCTATGATTTCCCCCTATGGTTTTGGACATCTTCTTTGTAGCTCGATCGAAGCAGGCAACTGACTGGGCGGGAATCCCGAAGACCGGCTGCTCTGGTAAGTGCTTTTTTGAGGTTTCTTCAATCCATTCCAGACGGATGCCGGCATAATGCCATACAGATCGCGTGCGATTTTTCCTTTCCAGACACCTTTCCACACAAGCTTAGAGATAGGCGGTAGGCTGACTATTTCCGTATAAACCATTCTCGAAATCTCTCTGACTTTGTCACTATTGTTAGTTCGTGGATCTCGTGCTACAGCCTTACAAAGCTACAAAGCTTTAGAGCCATCGGGGGGTCTATAAATCAGAGAGAGAGAGAGAGAGAGAGAGAGAGAGAAAGACAGGAAAGAGTGAGCGTGGATGAGTGACCGTGGACTTAGAGAGCGCGGACGAGAGAGCGCGGACGAGAGAGCGCGGACGAGAGACGCGACGAACGCAGACGAAGCGCGACAGAGACGCGACGAGAGCGCGGACGAAGAGCGCGGACGAGAAGCGCGAGACCGACGAACGCGACGAGAGCAGACGACGCGACGAGAAGCGCGGACGAAGAAGCGCGGACGAGAGAGAGCGCGGACGAAGAGCGCAGACGAGAGAGCGCGGACGAGAAGCGCGACGAGAAGGCGCAGACGAGAGACGCGACGAGAAGCGCGGACGAGAGCGCGGACGAGAAGCGCGGACGAAGAGCGCGCGAGACGCGAGAGAGCGCGGACGAGAGACGCGAGCGACGAAGCCGACGAAGCGCAGACGAGAGCGCGACGAGAGAGCGCGACGAGAGGCGCGACGAACGAGAGGACGCGGACGAGAGGCGCGGACGAGAGGCGCGGACGAGAGGCGCGACGAGAGCGGACGAGCGCGACGAGAGGGCGCGACGAGAGGCGCGACGAGAGGCGCGGACGAGAGGGCGCGGACGAGAGGGCGCGGACGAGAGGGCGCGGACGAGAGGGCGCGGACGAGAGAGCGCGGACGAGAGAGCGCGGGCGAGAGGGCGCGGACGAGAGGGCGCGGACGAGCGAGCGCAGGTGAGAGAGCGCGGGTGAGAGAGTGTTTGTGACGGGTTTTGAGTGAGAGTTTCAGATGAAGTGAGAGATGAGAAGAAAATGTGATTGAGCGAAAGTGAGTGAGTGAATGAGAGTTAAAGGAGAAGTGAAAGCGAAAGTAAATGAGAAAGTGAGAATGAGAAAGAAAGCATGCAAGGAATGTGTAAGACTACAAAATTGGCCGCGAGGGAAATCTAAACGTCACGTGTTATTGTATTTAGTTGCTCCTAATATTCTGTTATGAGAAAAGTGTGTTCCTGCATTCACAAAAATGTCTGTGAGACGTATGTATTGTGAAATGTCTTGTGCTACTTATGTCGAATAAAATATGATTGTGTTCGAAGATGTAAGGACTTGATTAAAAGATCAATACGATCACAATTTAGGAAAAAATATGCAGTTGTATGTTTTCGAAGTACGCTTTGCGTGAAGACAGGCGTGTCTTCATTTCGAGCAATCGCGATACATTGTTTGGGCGCTATAATTTTCGTTGTTTGTTGTTATTTAAGGTCGCATTAACATTAGATCATTAGGGGGCGGAGGGGACGGAGGGGGGCGGAGGGGGGCGGAGGGGGGCGGAGGGGGGCGGAGGGGGGCGGAGGGGGGCGGAGGGGGGCGGAGGGGGGCGGAGGCGGGCGGAGGGGGTTCCTAGCCGCTGAGTGTCGTCACCTGTCGGATTTTCGGCTGCCGCTGTTGCAGCGACGGCGGAACGGAAAAGCCCAAATGAAGGAAGGCGGAAGCGAGTGCAGAAAACGAAGCACTGCACAGAAGGAAAGGACTAGAGAACGCCAGTAGCATGTCGTAGTGTGAGGCGGCAGAGCATAGCACCGCCACAGCCGTGACAAGTTCTAAGATCTCGACCGGTCTCCCGGGGGGCAGGAGGGGGATGGAGGGTGGCGGAGGGGGGAGGTGGGGGGTGAAGGGGGCGGAGGGGGCGGTGGGAGTGGAGGGGGACTATTTTTATAAGCAATGGAGTCCCGAAGAGATCCGTGAGATTAGTTCATCACAGACGTAAAGATAATGCAGGACGAAAAAAATTATAACGTTTAACATTTTACTAATTTTATAACCGATAAACAAAATGAAATTTTATTTCTAACTTAATACTAATTTGATCTTTATTCTTTATCTTAATGCCAAAAGCTCTCTGATGTGTAGTAACAAAATATCCTTTTGAATGAAAAATATTTGTTCAGTGTTCTTAAAGTATCTTCGATGTAAAAAAGGAACAAAACGGAATCAAATGCATGGGACACGCAAAGAAGAGCGGGAAAGGATTTGGAGGGAAAAGGAGAAAGAAGCAACGAAAACCGGGCTCATCTTCTCTAGCGACCGCGCGGTCGCGCTGCGCTCTACCGGACAAATGCGGCGCTAAATTGCTGCGTGTTCTCTGGGCGTCGGGTTTTTCTTCGGGGCACCCTCCCTCCTGGAGCCGACACCGCTCGCGAACCTCCACCACCCACACCACACACAAACCCGTCCGCACACCTACCCACGACAACAATCCATCCTCCCATGCCATCGCCACAGTCGTTCACAACAATCTCCCTCCCGCTCACTTCCCTTCCCAAGAGGGAAACGCCTCATCCCTCTAGTACACGTTACCTCCTCACCCGCCCATACCACCGACACACCGGTCTACGCCGTCTCCTTCCTGCCCACGCCACCTCCACCCGCCCACGCCACCCCCACCCACCCATATCATTCCTCACGCTCTACACACTCACCTCTCCACGCCACCTCCCGAACCACCCACGACAACACTAACACTCGCCTACGCCACCTCCCGACACCTCCCCACGCCATCTCACCACTCACCACCCTACACCCCCCCCCCCCCCCTCGCCATTCGCCCACCTCTCCCTCCACCCGCTTACGTCACTTCTTACCTCCTAACGCCCTCTCCACCAACGCACACTATTTCCCCACCACCCACAACACCTCCCCACGCCGCTTCGCCATTCGCCCACGCCTCCCCTCCACCCCCTTATGTCACTTCTATCCCCTCCACCTACGCACGCCGTTTCCCCATCCACCACGCCACCTCCCCGCCGTCTCGCCATTCGCCACGCCTCCCCTCCACCGCTTATGTCACTTCTTATCCCCTCCACCTACGCACGCCGTTTCCCCATCCACCCGCCACCTCCCGCCGTCTCGCCATTCGCCACGCCTCCCCTCCACCGCTTATGTCACTTCTTATCCCTCCACCCACGCACGCCGTTTCCCCATCCACCCACGCCACCTCCCCACGCCGTCTCGCCATTCGCCCACGCCTCCATCCCACCCACTTACATCACTTCTCTTCCCCCAACGCACGCCGTTTCCCCACCCCCCAGACCACAGCCCCCCTCTACTACACAATTTCCTTCACAATCACCCATACCACTTCCCACTGGCGCACTCAACCTGCCAGTCCGCGCTGCCTGTCCCCAACACCGCGACCGCTGGCACTGACCCACCCACCACTGCGCCCGCGCACCTAACCAAGCCATGTGTCCCGCCCACGCAGCCCACGCCAGCCGCGCTGCACGAGCCATCCCCACCCCGCCGCCCGCCTACGCCACCGCCATCCTTCCACTTTATTGCGCGCTTCCTGGTCGCGTTTCTCCGCTTCCTTTCCCTCTTCCTTCCGCCTCCCCCCTGCTCTCTCTCTCTCTCTCTCTCTCTCTCTCTCTCTCTCTCGAGCGTTGTCGCGGTGGTTCGACTCGCCTCCAGGGGGCGGGGCGCCTTCCTCGTACATTTTTCTTCGCATCTTTTTTCGTCGCGGGTAATGTGATAAAAGTGCGCCATATAATTTCGGAGCGCTGTCCCGGGCGGATCTACGCGGTCCGGGCTCCCGGAGCGGCTTGTGTCCGGGCGGCCGCCTCGCATTCCTCCTCGCTCGCGCCACTCGCTCTGACCCGGGTGGTGCTACAGGCGGACCACTCTGCACAAGATTAGGTAAATTTTCGATGGATTGGTTGTTTAGTGATTCCGGGAGCGGCAACTACTAGGGTCATTTGTCCGTATCGTGCAGGGTATGTTTTTTTTCTCGGGGAGTGGCGGTGTTCTTCCACCGCTGGATGGTGAGGTCATGTGCCGACCTACCGTCTGTTAGCGGAGGTTTCCCCAACTAGGTATCTCTCACAAGCGGGGCACCGCTCCATCCGGGACAAGCTCTAATCTCCTGATCGGTCTCCCGACATGTGGTGCTTGCTAGTGTAAGGGGTGTGTAAGGAGTGAGGATAGCACAAAGAAGATTTAGGAAAGATTGCGCGCGCGGTTTGTGGCCCGTTTGTTAGGGTACTGCTCTGGCATTCGCCTGGGGTTGATCGGAGAAATCATGGAACACTACCGATCAGAGCAGCCGGCCGCTTGAATTCTCTAGACAGCGACTGAATTCGACCTAGGTGACGCGCTAGAGTCGAAAATCCTGCCACACTTGTGAGTGGAACCCTAGGACCTCTTGGTCAGAAGGACTGCAGTAACATCAGTTGTCCTGAGCCATCTCTCTTGGTACGTTTTCGAAATAAGCTGTTTTAATTTTGAACATCGGAATTAATAGTGGTACAAATGCTTCCGAATAAAATGGTTTTCCAAAAAGTATCACACACACTTCTCAAGAACAACAAATAAAATATTATCCTATAACACTAAAAAGGGTTGCGGTATTTTAACACAAACCGTCTTCAAGAATAGTGCAATATCATACTATTACAATACTATACCCGATATATAGGTTTCCAGGGAGAAAACCACGAAATTTTGAAAATACGTTCTTAAGACCATTTTAGAAATTAATCCAGAAACAGAAAATTAACACAGAAACAAAAACTCAGATGAATTGCGTTAATTGGGAACGTTTTTATTTCTGTTATTTTTTCTTTTTGAACAAATGTATTCAATTCTTTGGTAAATAAACAATTAACATGTTTTTGAAGAGTTTAAATGTATCTGAACTGCAAATTTTGGCAAAGAAGATATTTTTGAAACAAACTTCTCATTGCATATCGCGGTTCAGACATTCGGAATATTCAAGGAGTTTATTGGACAAAATATGCTTAGAATTGTCTTCAGAGCTTATTTCCGAAGTTTCGACGTTTCCTCTCTAGACATCCTGTATATATACGTACATGTAAGAAAAAAGAACATTTGTTCTGTACTTTCCAAGACAATCAAACAATTTGCTGTTTCGTAATGCAACTTTTAAAAAACAAATAATTTAAAAGTGAGCGCCTCTTCTTTAAAGTCTTGATATCTCATGACGTCAGCTGTTGGCTGTGTTGTGAGCAGTGACGCACAGAGAATGAGAATTCTGTCAGTTCGCGCAGTACAAGATTAGGGGGATTGACAAATTCAATATTACTATTTTTCAGGCAAAATGAAAACTGTTACATTTTTCAAATTTTATTTCCCCCGAGTTCCGGGATACCGAGCTTTACACTCGGACAGCGTTTGCTCAGATTTCCTTTAATATCTGTGTGCATTGGTAATTAGTAATGTAGATATAGCGCGCGTAGACTGTCCACCTTGAAATTAAAAAATAATAAAAAAAGCTCAATAGTGCAAGCTGTACACAAGAAGACATTGTATTCTGAGAGTTGTGACGCTCATACCAATAGATACTTTAGCTACGCCAATACATCAGGCACTACTTAAACCCACCGGATGAGTTTTTATACATTTTATTATTTAATTATTTTATGTTACTGAATAATTTTTAACATTCTAGAAACTGACACAAATGTTTATAGACGCAAACTATTCCCAATTAGGTGAAATATCAAGGTAATCACATTCTCGTCAATTCGTCCAAGTTTAATAGATTTCCTGGGTTAAAATATCAAGAGATGGAATTTCTTTTTACTGGAATAGTTGTTGACTCTTAAGTAAATACAATGAGGACATGAATCTTACAATGATCCGGAAAAGCAATCATTATTCATTATTTGTTCACTGTCAACGAAGAAAATAAAAAATCGTTGGGCACTCTTAATGAGTGAATAAGGTGTTAGTATGCGTCAATACACCCTCCTTCAGTATCTACTTGATTTGCATATCTATCGTTTAATCAATAGATATATTCAAAAACATCGATTTAAGGACTTTCCCGAACGTATTTCTTCCTTTAAACCAATAATAAATATTGCAGTATTCCCGTTATTATGTTAGAACAGAATGACTTATTTTCTAGAGTAAACGTGAATTAAGTTAATTACATTTTCCTTTAATTGTACTAATACTTTTCGAACTAAACATCACGGTTGATGTATGAATGACCATTGAAGTTTACCGTTCGTGAATTTTTTTGATCTAGTTTTTTGTGAAAAGTTTTATCAGTAGGGAATTCCTGATGAATTCTCAAAAACTGTAAATTAAGTGGTTATCGAGTAACATATGATAAATTAATAACGTAAAGTGGATTCTATGACTATCTTCCTTAAGAACACGAAAATCTCGCATTTTATTTATAACATTTCACCATGAGAACGAATCTTAAATTCTAAAATTTTGGAGATGGTGTTCTAATGGTATGTATTTCTGGAATAACCAAACTGGAATTGCAGATGTTTTACGGTAGTAATTCTGGTCTCGTTTGTTCTGCCTGCCGCTAGGGTGTACTAGTGGTGAGTCGCCCTCCTCCGTTGGGGGCCACTTTGCCATGTCCAGCACGCACCTGCAATCTGCAGAATGTATCCCCCTGTTCGTTGGTTGGTTGTTAGCGATTCCGGGCGCGCCAACAGCTTAAGTCATTAGTCCCGTAAGTGTAGTGCATTTTCCCTCAGGAAATGGCGGTATTCTTCCCCCGGTGGATGGCGACATCCGGCGCCGTCCTACCTCAGGCTAGAGAGCTTTCTCCCTATCCACGACTCTCTCACCAGCAGGGCACCACCCCAGCCGGGACAAGCTCTAAGCTCCAGACCGGTCTCCCGGAATATGTGGTAATGTAGTGCAAGTGTGTGTGTGTGTGTGTGTGTGTGTGTGGTGAGTAAAGGGAGAGGATAGGACAAGAAAGAGGAAGAATTGATCGCGCGGGGTCCGTGTCCCATTTGTTAGAGTAATGCTCCGGCATTTTGCCTGGTGTTGATCGGAGAAACCACGGAAAACTACCGATCAGAGCAGCCGGCCGCTAGAATTCTCCTCCAGACAGCGACTGAATTCGACCTAGCTGAAAAGCTAGTGTCGAAAATCCTGCCGCCGTCAGGACTCGAACCTAGGACCTTCCGGTCAGAGGCGCTGCAGTGACATCAGTTGATCACTGAGCTACCGCTCTCGGTCCCAACATTCAATATGGAAGTTTTCCTTTGGATGTTTGAACGCTCTTGCTGCTTGCTTCCTGTACTTCTAGTCTTTGGAGGAGAATTCTAGTGGCCAGCTGCGCTGATCGGTAGTGTCTCGTTGTTTCTACGATCAACACCAGGCGAATGTCGGAGCATTACCCTAACAAACGGGCCACGGATCCCACGCGATCTTTCCGTCCTCTTCCTTGTCTTATCCTCATCCCTGACTTACACACACATACCTTTACATACACTACACACGCCGGGAGACCAGTTGGGAGCTTAGGATGTGTTCCGGCTCGGGCGATGCCCTGGTAGGAGATAACTGTTTGGGAAAGGTCTCACCATCCATTAAGGGAAGATCACAACCACCCTCCTGTGAAAGACACATGTACTACACATACGGAACTGATCACTTTAGCCGTTGATGCGCCCGGAATCATCAAATCAAGCAGTCGAAAGTAATTATTTCTGTAAGTGTTGTGCATGTGGTGTATAGGAAGGTGGCGATGTTCATCCTCAGCTGAGAGGGAGCATTTGGCGCCGCACTACACGGTTTGCGCGTTTTCCCCCTCTAGATATCTCCGCCATCGGGGCACCACTTCCGGTGGAACAAGGCTCCACGCTTCCGCCTTGCCTCTAGACTGGTCAGTATATTGGTAGTATACATGGCAGTATAGAGGATGTAAATGAAAGTGTGTGTGTGTGTGTGTTTCAGAAGAGGAGAGGTGGCTAGGACGAGGAAGGAAAGATCGTGCGTGGTCCGTGGCAGCTTTTTTAGATTTATGCTCTTGCATCTTCTTAATGTTAATTGACGAAACCACACGAAACTACCGATCCGATTATATGGCCGCTAGACACCTCCTTCACACAATTCATCTCAGCGCTGTAGCTGGAGACGGAAAGCCTGAAGACTTTCGCCGCGATGGTGATTCTTCAAACTCTTTAAGACCTTCCTTACAACGATGTTGCAGAAGCTTCGCTGTTTCTGTTGAGCTATCGCAGCTGGTTTTTTCTTTTGCAGAAATTCTTTGGTTAATTTTTGAAGACTTCTCTCAATATCAACCTTTTTGTTATATTATTTTTTCCTGTATTTCTTTTTTTTACATGAAATTTCAGTTTCTTTTATATATTTTTTAATAGTACGTTATGTGATCTTTCTTCCACATTCATCTCATTGCCTCTTTTCTTCCGATACATATGTCAACGGATTCCTTGATTTTGATTTAATTTTTGTACTTTTGATCTTCCACATCGAAAATTCAGCCCCCTTTGCCTTTTCCCCTAGAGAGTATTTTATCAACTTTTTCCTCTCTGCTTCTGCAAAAATTCTGACCACTCCCTGTCTTCTTCCTCCGATTATCACAGTTTTCTCTTCCCGGGGTCCCCCTACGTTTGGACGCTGTTTTTTCTCCCTAACTAGAGATAGACGAAGCCGGAGGGTGAGGGTCCAGGCGGGGTGGGGAGGGGAGGGGAGGGGCGGGGCGCTGGGCAGACGACTGAGGGGACAGGGGTCGAGGGGGAGGCGCGTGGAACAACACGTGCCCAGACACGTAGCGGCCGCTGATTGGCTTCGTTTGAGACCGGCGCGAGCCCTCTGATTAGCGAGGAAGCGAGGTCGCGGCGCGCGGTCGGCGCTGGCCTCTCCCCTTCCCCTCTTCCCTCCCACTCTCTCCCACCCTCACTCCCCCCCCAAACTCACCCCCCCAACCCCCACGCCGTTATACCATGCTGTTTTCATCACATGGTAGATGGGCAAAGCTTTCTCTGGTTCTAGAAAGAAGACGCGCTGGCATCTCCTCTTCCCTCTTATCCCCCACCCGACTCTATCCCACCCCCACCCCCACCAATCTCACCCCACATGAACACGTCGTTTTACCATACTATTTTCACCACATGGTAGATGGGCAAAAGCATTCTATAGTGCAAGAAGGGGTGGTGCGCTGGCAACTCCCTTTTCCCGTTTCCCATCCACCCCATCATATACCACCCCCGCCCTCACACCCAAATAACCTCATTCCACACGACCACGCGGTTATATGATGCTATTTTCACCACATGGTAGATGGGCAAAGGCATTCTCTGGTGCAAGAAAGAATGCGCGCTGGCATCTCCTCTTGCCTCTTACCCCCACCCTACCCGTATCCAATCTCACTCCACAGAACACGCCGTTTTACCATGCTATTTTCACCACATGGTAGATGGGCAAACGCATTCTCTGGTGCAAGAAGGGGAGGTGCCCTGGCAACTCAGCTTCCATATTTCCCTCCCACCCCACCCCACACTAACTCCCTCCCTCCCTATCTACGTCCCACTACCCAACATCTCACACCACTTACGTCCACTTAGTTATACTATTCCACGTTCACCAGATGGTAGATAGTAGGGCTGCCATATGTATAACTATGGACTGCAGAACATCCAAAATATACCAGAGGAAATTGTTTATTGTTAATAAAACTAAATAGTATTTCTAGTAAATCGTATATCACGTAAACAACAAATAAAGTAGATCAAGATAAATTACATTGAAAACTTTCAAAAATAGCAGGTTGCCCATTTTTTATAGAATGAATTTCCCTGACTTTTCCAGTTATCCAGGTTATTTCCTTAGTTTTCCGTGAGAAATGTTTGTGAAGTCATTTAGAGCATTTAAATATAATATTAAATAAAGCATGACATTGTTCGATATTAACAGTGTTATTGACGGAGTCTTTTCCCCCACTGCATTGCAGATTCACTTCCAGTGACACATTCTGTGAGAAACAGAGCACTTTAATTCAAAACACACAATACCTTTCTTTATCTACTTTTCAGCTGTCAGTTTGTACCGCAAAAGACTAAAACAATAATATTTGCTTAACAAGGGAATTAGCCACTTATGTTTCACTTCTGTAGCGTAATGTAAAGTGATGTAATTCACAAGTACTTTCAAAACGCAGTTTTTTGTAGATTGATGTGAAATTATAACAATGCATAAGCATTCAGGACATTTGGCAGAAACAAAGAAAAATCTACCGGGACAGCTGCTCACATGTCCACATTCAGGATATATCTCGCTTTTTCAGTGCGTATGGCAACCCTTGTAGATTGAAAAAGGCATTTTTGGTGCAAGAATATTTAACTGTATTCATTCAAAATAATTCAAATTCAAAGATTTGAAAAAATAAATAACCTTGCTTAATGAATTTGGTACTTGAAAATAGTACATTAGTTTTATATAACAACCAGGCATATTTTAGAAATGTTTTCATGAGTTACTTTTTTAAACTACCGAAACAAAAATAAAATACGTCTACCAGATCAATTGGATGGTGATAGTAAAATTTAAATTTAAAAACGACGATACAATGCAAAAATTGCTTACCCAACTTGTTGAAGATTATTCATTTCTTCGTAACTTAAAAACCATGAAATTTCACAAAATTTCCGTAAAAACCATCGATATAATTAAAAATAATGTTCGCTGCATATTTTTAACTAATTGTAAATTTTTTACTAATTCCATTACTAATTGTAAGAAGCAGGACTGAGTGTATGCAAGTGAGGTTCTCTGATTCACTTATATTCAGTTCCTCAGACGTGTTAAAGAGAGAGCAATTTAATATTCTTTGATATCTTTTTCATCTCTTCTCTTCCAACAGCGTCCCATCTCCGAAAACCATCACTTGGAAGATCCGGGTTGCATAAATCAGCTGCAGTCTTCATTCTGTTGTCAACAGAGCGGGCGAAGTTCTCATTCGCTCTCACATAGTTGTATTAAAATTTGTTCACTGTGATACTGAGTTACAAAAAATAAGTGAATTATTGTTTTTGCTGCTAAATAACTGCAATAATTTCTTATGTATAATTGTTAATTATAGACAGTCAATTCAAAATAATTTATTTGATTAAATGGCACAACGTTCCCCACACTGAAGTGTCTGCTTCATCAGGTGCAACATAAAAAATAACAAATAATAATAACATTATAACTATATAAATTTTGAATAAGAAACAAAATAAAAAGAATTTGAGAAACAAAATTCCATTTAATAAAACCATTATTTTGAATTGACTGCCTAGAATTAACAGATATTATAATACACCAAATTTGACAGACGGCCACAAATATATTCTATGTAACAGTTTCTTTCACGAAAACTGTGAAACTGTTGATACTTATTTGGCATTTCTTATTGGTTTAAAAGTCAGTACGAGACTGTCGTAATCAAATCATATAATTGCACCCCAATTTAACATTGCGTATTTCAGTGCCTTTCCGTAGAATTCGCATTCCTGGCGCTTGCCCAGCCGGAGAAGGGAGCCCAGCCGATAAACTCCCCGTTTTTTCCCTCTCCGCCCCGGCACGGCCCACCTCGCTCCGACCCGCCTTGCCCCGGCCCGCCCCTGCCCGCCTCCCCCCACCCCACTATATCCCCGCTCCACTATATCCCTGCCCCACTATATTCCCGCCCCGCTCTATCCCCACCCAGCTCTATCCCCGCGCCACTCTATGTCCGCACCGCTCTATCCCCGCCCCACTATATCCCCGCCCGCACTATCCCCACCCCGCTCTATCCCCGCACGCTCTATCCCCACCCCGCTCTATCCCCACCCAGCTCTATCCCCGCGCTCACTCATTCCCCACCCCCCCTATCCCCACCCCGCTCTTCCCCCCCCGCTCTATCCCCACCCCGCTCATTCCCCACCCCGCTCATTCCCCACCCCGCTCATTCCCCACCCCGCTCATTCCCCACCCCGCTCATTCCCCACCCCGCTCATTCCCCACCCCGCTCTATCCGCGCGACTGCTCCGACCCACTCCATCCCGCACTATCCCAGCAACCGGCACGCCCCTCACCGCCTCACCTTGCCTCGCTTCGCCCCGCCCCTCTCCGCACCGCGACCTCCCTTCCCTTGGGAGGGTCTGAAAGCGTCCCGGCCCCCACGCTGACCGCGTCAGGACGCGCTTGAGATGGACTTCGCGGCGGTGTTCTTCGCTCGTCGCCCGCCCCCGCCCTCTCCCCCCACCCCACCCCGCCCGATCATCTTTCTCCGCTCCCTCCACCTCTCTGCGCCTCGCTCGCTCAATGTCTTTCCCTTGCCTTCTGCGATGTGACCGCCTCCGCACGCTGGGCCTAAAGCAAACAAACGACGCGAAATAAATCCTTAAAACTTAAGAAGATTTAAGCAGAATCCTTAAGCCAGTGTCACACGAGCGTTGTGTTGACGCACGTTGCTCGCGCGTTAAGTATTGCGTGTCGTAGATTAACATTGTATCTTAAGCGGGACTGCCAAAGCGCTCATGTGTCGTTTCGCTTATGGTATAGTGCTATAGTGCTATAGTGCTATAGTGACGCACGTTTCTTAAAGTTCCGCAATGCAACGCTCGTATGCAGGAGCTCTTACTGTAATTGTAATAGTTTTCTGTTTATATTAAAAATAGGTACTAAAATAAATTATTTAAAATAATATTTTAGTGACACTGTTAATGTCACGAAAGTATTCAAATTAAAGAAGATAGCAGATGTTAATATGTTCCTTACAAACCTTTACTTACCCGAATTCTTAAAAATATTATATTGGCACTAAAATAATCTAAAATGTATGATGGGATTCAGTGTGCAACGTAAGTACTTTAACTCAAATTAATGTAAAATTGGAAAGTAGCTACTCATTGGTTAATGTCAATTTAATTTTTAAACGTAAATAATTAATTTAAGGAAAAACATGGGGAATTTTTTAAAGTAAAGTGGGAGTTAAAAAACGCTTAATTCATCACTTACCCTATGTGAAAATATTCCTTTTAAAAGTAACCTATTGTTACATCTCGTATATACCCCTATAAATAAAATAAAAAATCCACAAAAGAAAGATATGTCCCTATGGGCAAAATTGAATATAACATTGGCCAATGCAATTTTTCAGAACTTTCTCAGTAGAAAATGTTATTAGTAATAAATAGACATTTTTAATCACTGTGTTTAATGATGCATTCTGTTAGTTTTGATTGCAGGTTACCTTATTAAAAACGTTTTATCAACATACAATTTTATAAGACTGATAATAGAACTAAGAATTATTGTGAGAACTGATAGGGGGCTCCCTAGTAGAAACTAGTATATCGTCCTCGGGTGAATAATAAAATACTTGGATTTAACTCTAGTGAAAATTATTGTCATGAAGCAATAACATGGATAATAAATAATCTTGCAGAAACTCCTGATGTTCTATAAAACTTGTTTATTTGTTTTCTTGAATTTCAAGAAAGAACTATGGGTGAGGAGGCTGACCATTAGATCACAAATTGACCTTTCCATTTTGAGTACGCCGGCCTCGCTGATGTAGAATTTCGTAGCAGCGGCCAAGAACGCGAAACTGAGGGCTGTGAGTTTGAGCCCCGCTTAAGACACGACTAATTTTTAAGAAGTGCAGTGGCTGCCTAATCATGTAAATCAATATTTCTTCTTGATTGTCAATATATGTTTGCAAATAAAAGTATCCAAAGTTTTTTAAGACAATCATTTATTTCAGCAATTGCACAACGTCTCGTAACTAGTTTTGTTACATCATCAGGTGCTTAGTGAGGGAACTACTATCTTATTGTATTACCTCCGCAGTAGAACAATCGAGGAAACATTACGAAATTAACTCACTCATACTCAGGTGATATCACATAACTAACCCCGTTGCTGCCTAATCATGCTCTCATATTTTCAATAAAAACATACTTCAATCCATCAAATCATCTGACACTGGAAGATCAGTGAAAAACTTGAAATGTCATGTTTCTTAAGTAGGGGCGAACACTCGCACAAAAAAGTTAGAAAGCCAAGAGAATATATAGGAAAATGCAGCTTTGTGACCAGAATCATTCTTGACTGGAAAAAGTTATCTGCACAGGTGCTAGAGACTCATCCCTAGAGCACGGAAGTTAAGCCTTCGAGATTTTTCAAGGGCGCACGTGTAGATTGCAGTGATGTGCAGTGACGTTTCTCAGGATAAAACTAAACTAACAAAAGTACTGTCATTGTGCGGTACTTAATCGGTTAATGTATAAAGTACTGGGTATCAAAGGAACATGCTATTAAGTGAAGTGAAACGATAGGTACGGAGTAGTGTTGGGCTGATTTTATCTATTTTTTATACTTGCTTATTTGTTTTTTTTGTTTTTTTTTGTTTTTTTGCTCGTTTATTTGTTTTATATGTACTATATTGTTAATATTTATATGCATTGTTTCTTTTAATGTTGTATTGTACTATTTTTTCTTAACTGCCACCTAGCGAAGGCTCATTTGTAGTCTAAATATAATCATTATAACACCCTTATACTTACTCTTTCAACACCGCCTCGAAGTTAAAATCAAATCGTTTGGTTCCTTGCTCGAGTAAACTTCTCTCTCTGATGGCGAAAGGAACGTAACAAAATTTACGTGGTTAGACGGAAGAGCAGGTCCCATGACCTGAGACTCCTCGCGTAAAATAAGGCATCATTGAATGAAATTGAATTGACCAGTAATCATCTTCAATCTTCTATTTGCTCTAGAAATCACAAAACTTTTTGAAGAACCATGCAGAATATTGGTTTAGCAGTGAGTTGTTGTTAGCATTCAAAAATTAAATAATTATAGGCGTTGTCATAGCCAACAGATCACTATTTAGAAAAGCAGCTTTCAATGTCATTATCCTTCACCATTAGTTTCCTGATACAAGGAATATAAACAAATTAAATTATTTTCTAAATAATGACATTGTGCGCAATGGCAAATCAGTAAACCATTGTTAGCACGAATTCCTTTAACAAGAATTTGACCGTAACATGAACAAAACTTTGGTCCCTTGCAATTATAATAATAATAATAATAATAATAATAATAATAATATTTATTGAGTCACATACACAATTTCAATCGTGTATGATAAGTTAATTATGATGTATGCAGGTTCACAAGTTTGCTGTTGTTGAGAGTTTACAGTAATTATTTCTACCTTGCAGAGGCTTCAGTTTTACTTCCTGTCACTCTATAGGAACGATTGTTTGGGAAGCACGAAACAGAGGTATGGATTTCCAGTCATTTCGGCCCACTGTGCGCCCCCACCGCAAGGCCGGAGTGGCTGGCCACCGCGGCGACAGCCCCGCCTCCCCACAGGGCGACGCGGCGAAGGCGCTGATATGAGATGCTCGGCATGGCGGTTTCAATCTGGACTCGAGTGGAATTTTTCACGGACAATTTGCTGCAGATGCGGCCTCATACGTCTCCGTTAGCCCCGGCCGCGGACCTCTTCCAATAATGATGTCGTGTTGGAGGAGGTACTACATCGAACGCGAGCACAGCGCCGGACCGCGACGGCGTCGGAGGGGGCGGGGCCTGAAGCAGCCAGCGGAAGCAGATCCTTTCAGAGGGAGGGGAAGAATTTCTTACGTCGCCCGATTCCTTTCCGGTGGAAGCTCTTGGCGTCGAGCGGTTCGACTTTGACGGAAAGGGATGCGAAGGAATGTTATTACATTTTGGAAAGGAAAAACATTTTCTGCCTCGGTTCTGAAACGAAATTCACTTGGCTCCGGAGCAGCTAGGCGGATGTTGATGGATAAATGGGTGCTTTATTCGTTATTAGGATGTTGAAATTTCCTTTCGTTTGGTTCTTGAAGGATACTTTATCATGCCGTCTGCGGATGATACGATGATACTTATTTTCCGTTCACTGAAGACTACCAGTATTTTCTATAAAGCAAATAAATCAGTCGTTCATAATAGATCTTTTATCAATATATATATATATATATATATATATATATATATATATATATAATCTTATATCAAAAATATCAGTAAAATCTGATTAGAAAATGTATTTACCGTAATAAAGGCGGGAGGCATTTTAAAACCCATATCTCCATTCCTTTAGTATTTTGCGTTGTAGGCATTTCTGATTTGTGTCGTAGAAAACTATAAGGCAATCGCGAGATGTGTAGAGCAAATAAACCGGTGGTTGACTCGCAAACATTCTCACAAATGTCATATTTGACGCTATTAAATCGTGGCTGATTCCGGCGCGGGTTTTCTGTGTGAGAAAGTTAGCATATGTTTGCAGTGATGTGGTGTCACAGAAATGTGGAAAACAGAATATCAATGTCATGACATTGGCATTGACGTATACGAATAAATACCATTATAACAAGACATGCTTTTTCACAGTATTTTGTAGGGTTCCATAATATAGTATAATGCTTGTTGAAATTGCAAAAATGTTTACAAAATAATCCGCAAAAATATCCCCGTTAAATCTTAGTATTTTCTTCTGACTTCCTACTCCTTCCTTTCATTTCCTTCCCATTAATTCACACATTAGTCAGTTCTTATTATTAGTGTTTTTCATTTTAGTTATAATTAAATACTATATATATTGATTATTAATGTCCTGCTGCTATTGAATGACTATGTCGTGCGGAGATGTGAAGTGAAATACGGAATAAGAAAAATGTAGTGTCATCCATATTTGAACGGGCTTGGATTCGAAGGTAGGTACTTAGTTGATTTAAAGAGCCATTGGAACATGTGGTGAGTGTGAAGAAAGTATAGTACAAAACCTTAAATACAAACATTATTAGTGTTTTCAAGGCGAAGATCAGTGAGTGTGCATAGACAGTCATTTCGACATATTTCCACTAGTTTGCATTTCTATCGCCATAGCGCAGACGGATGCAGGCCCGGAGGGGCGGCAGGGGCGGAGTGCAAGGGCGTGGGCGGCGCCCGGGGGCGATCGGGCGACAGGACTCTCTCGCCCGCGGCGCACACGTCCACACCGGAAACAGCACCGCCCGCGGGTGAGGGCGTGTTGCTCGCGCGGGAGTTGAGAGCGTGGTGGGGTGAGGTGAGGTGGGGCGGGGTGGGGGGAGTGGGGCGGTGATGGCTGAGCGGGGCGGGGCGAAGCGGGCCGGGGCGGGCGGAATGGGGTGGGGTGCGGTTGGGAGGGTTGGGGCGGGGAGGGGCGAAGCGGGCCGGGGCGGCGCGGTGGGGCGGGGTGGGCTGAGCGGGACGGGGCGGGGCGGAGGGGATCAGAGCGTGGCCGGGCGGGGCGGGGCGCAACCGGCTGCCGGGTTGACTACAGGCGCTGTATCGACAGAGCTAATGCAGTTGTCTGATACACGAAGAGACTAGAGGGTTTCACTACGAGAAATGGTGAAATTGAACTATTTCATTTATCTCATTTCTATATGTACGAGAGTTTGGGGGCAAAAGTCATTTCATCTATTTTTTCTAAATTAAATGTTATCGGATCACACAAATTTATTTGTCGCATTGAAGAAATGCTGCACTAATGTATGTTCAAAATAACAGTTGGGTCCTCGATTTTATCTATTAGCACAGAGAGCAATGTAAAATCTGTTGCCTAACTCCTGCCGTGCAAGGACCTGTTTACAGCAGCACACAAACACCAAGATAAACGTTCGAGGTGGAAGAAATGCCCGGGAATGTCACAGGGAAACGTGGAAGCTCTTGGGCATAATGCACCGGGCGCGGTAGCTCAGTGCATCAACTGATGCAACTGCAGCGCCTCTGACCGAGAGATCCTAGTTTCGAGTCCTGACGGCGGCAGCTTTTCAGCTAGGTCGAATTTCGTCGCTGTCTGGAGGAGATTTCTAGCGGCCGGCTGCTCTGATCGGTAGTTTTCCGTGGTTTCTCCGATCAACACCAGGCGAATGCCGGAGCAGTACCCTACCAAACGGGCCACGGACCGCGCGCGATCTGTCCTCCCTCTTCCTTTGTCCTATCCTCTCTCCTTACACCTACACTAACATGCACTACACCACATATTTTCGGGAGCTTAGAGCTTGTCTCGGCCGGGGCGGTGCCCCGCTGGTGGGAGAGTCCTGGTTAGGGGAAAACACCACTAGCCGACGGTAGGTCGGCGCCGGATCTCGCCCTCCAGCGGGGGAAGATCACCGTCATCTCCCGAGAAAAAACATGCACTACACTAACCTGACTAATGTCCGAAGCAGTTGACGCGCCCGGAAACACAAAAAAAATCAATCAATTGGGAATAATGCCCATCCAAACCGGACAGTCGCGAGATGGGCAGGAGGGTTTCTGTGAGAACGCATAGCAACCTGTTATCAGCAACGACGACTGAGTGCTCGTACCGATCTGGCACATGCGGTAATAGAGTATTTGTCTAATCGGGCCTTTACTGTAACGTAATTCTGGCACGTCATTCTTTTGGAATGTTGTGTATTTATATATGTTAAAATGCTTTGAACATGAAATTAGTACTCTCATTTCATATACCTTAATAAATATTAGAAATACAATTTCGGTGTGTCGTTAAATGTCCATGCACTTAGTTTGTACCTTGCCCTTTCATGTGTACATTTCACATTTTCCACTCGTGCTCGTATTCTCACAAAAAACTAATTGCCAGGATTTATGCCTCGTATGTATGTATTATACATTTTGGGTGGATTGATTGATTGGTTTTTTTCGTGTTTCCGGGCGCGTCAACTGCTTCGGTCATTGGTTCCGTTAGTGTGGTGCATGTATTTTTTTCTCGGGAGATGGTGGTAAACTTCCCCCGCTGGATGGCGAGATCCGGCGCCGACCTACCGTGGGCTAGTGGGGTTTCCCCCTAAGCAGGACTCTCCCACTAGTGGGGCACCGCCCCAGCATGGACAAGTTCTAAGTCCCCCGACCAGTCTCCCGTATGAGTGGTAGTGTGGTGCATGTTAGTGTGTGTGTGTGTGTGTGTGTGTGTGTGTGTGAGGGGTGAGGATAGGGCAAGGAAAAGGAAGGAAAGATCGCGCGCGGTCCATGAGCCGTTTCTTAGGGTAATACTTCAGCATTCGCCCGGCGTTGATCAGACAAACCACGGAAAACTACCGATCAGAGCAGCCGGCCGCTAGAATTCTCCTCCAGACAACGATTGAATTCGACCTAGCTGAACAGCTAGTGTCGAAAATCCTGTCGCCGTCACGACTCGAACCTAGGATCCCTCGGTCAGAGGCGCTGCAGTGGCATCAGTCATTTTGGGTGGACGGTCCTACGTATCGGCCAGCTGATGGTGTCCCGCATGTCTGGGCGTAGTTCAATTCCCACAGTCGGGGGAGGGGTATGAGAAACATGTGGTGACCGTGCAGCTTTTCCTTTACCGTAAGTGAAATCTCCGCCTGTTTGAGCTTTTCTCTCTCGCACAGTTACAGAAACTAAGAAGATTTTAAAGGAAAGCTACAACTGAAACCAAAGACATAATTGTAAATGAAGTGAAGGGTAATTTTGGAAATTGAGTTTGGTGTATTGATACAAAGTAAATATTTAAGATCACTGACAACTGTCCCATTCGTTCAGTCAACATGATGACTACCTAAAAAATTCAACACGTTGTGTCATTATTACTATGTATTGGATTATGTGAATCATAAGGTACATTACTAATATAAATAATTGTAAATTTTACAATTACGATGCACATTCATGATGAGTGCTTTACGGTAATTTCTTCAATTGTAGGTTCTTTCAGTTAACCTGATGATGGGCACAACATAACCTGGGTCGAAACGTCGGTAACATTATTACCCAATAATTTATTCGATTTGTGAAGTCTGTTTTGATGATGATAACGAAATATTACTCAATGTATGACCCATGAGGCGTTAACACTATACGAGTATTGGTTACTCCAAGTAACAAAAGTATTGTTTTATATTAAACAAGTATCAAATATCAAACAATTTAATTAAAAACCAAATCGAATTCCAAGAGTGGACGGCTCTATAAGGTTGAAAACAAATTCTCCTCAAGTTTGTCACCGAGAAACAGCACTTCTTACCGCACTATCTAACCAGTAAACTATCGAAGAACAAAACTATGTCGCGTGCCATAATAAAATAAAGGAAACCATTTGTCATACAAATTACATTCTTCAAATATAATGTAATGAATTTAATTTTAAAAGTTTTATAAACTTTAAAAGAGTATTTTATGCGATTATAATACGTTGTTAACTTTCTAGAAACACACAAAATAAACATTGCAAAAACTGAATTTTGTAAAACTGGGTACCACTTTCACAAATATGTTCTATAGGGGTTCTATAGGGAATGTCGTTTTTAAACAAAGGTCTGTTGAAGTAATAATCTCAAATACACATCGCTTTCTTGTCATCGGAAGAGAATATTATCTCTAGTAAGCATATTGCGTTACTTTGAAATGTGCAACTATACGTTGCACTGCATATGCAGTGTGATAAGGAATTCTGTGTAATGAGAATCGAAGCACAACTATATAAATGATTCATTCAGCAGACGGAATCTACAGCCCGGGACGACTGTCCATTATGCTAAGCGCCTGGCATATTAACATTTCACTACGTTGAAACTGCCATTAATTATAGGGATGACGGTCGCTAGCAAATTCCTCAATGGAGTGATCAGGAATTGTAAGCATTCAATCTGCTGTTATTACCCTCCCCACCTCATTCCCTTGTATTATACTGAAACATATTATTCTCACACAAAACCCGTGCCATCCAACCACAAATATGAGAGTATTCTATTATTAATACATGTCCTACCCTAGTATTTCGAGCTTAACAATTAACACTGAGTTCTCATAAAAAAGTTCCTACTGTGAATTTGTCTATGAACTGTTTCTGCAAATGGTCGAGGCATCGAACAGAGATTTTATTTTACACTGGTCTTTAGAAGTGCACGAAGAAAAAAGTACAAAATGACGATGATATTTTTTTAACGAAATCCCATTATGTAATATGCATTATGACAAATTAAATACAAGAATTATATTACTATCCATTCGGTTTGTTTTCAGGGAAAAGCAAAGAAAGAAATTTTCACAAAGATTTGGAAGGAAAAAGTAATCACTAAACTACTATTTATCAATGATCATTTATGTCTGCTAACTTAATCTCAAACCTGTGATTTTACCTTATAAATTATCCCCCTCTCCCAATAAAAATGTCTTTCCACCATGGCTTTCGAAAATAACTTCAATTACTTTCATAAGGGATCGTCCATAAATTACGTAACGCTAAAGAATGAGGGAGATGGGTTTGAGGCAGCGTTACTCTACGTTACATATGGGAAGGGGTATAAGTTTATTTATTATTTCCAATAATTCAACATTTATTGAAGTAATTACATTTTTTAGTCTTATACTAAAACAATAAAATATTAAATAATTATTTCTTATAAATAAAAATTAATTAAAGTTATTATTTGTAAGTTGTCACAATAGAGCTGTCACAAATGATTACAACTTGATTTTATTCTGCTATTATTTTTTTTCATTTCTTGCATTTACAAGAGGATGGGGTTTTGTCGCAAAATATATTTAATTATTTAGAGTTGGTTTAAGTGGGCTTTACAGAGAGGCGACTGAATATTCAAAATTCTCCAAATTTGCGTTACGTAATTAGTGGTCGGTATCTAAGACATTCCTGCTCCTGTATGAGCGCTTCACGCCTCCTAATCCCGAGGAGCAACTCCATACGTATAAATAAAATGAATTAAAAATTATTTTACTGTGCGATTATTTGTTTTCATTTCTAGTATTTACAAGAGGAAGGGGGTGTTGTCACAAACGATACTTAAACCTTTAGGGGTTTTCAGTGCGCAAGGAGGAGAGGGAATATTCAAAATTCACCAAATTTGCGTTACGTAATTTGTGGTCGGTCTCTAAGACATTCCTGCTCCTGTATGAGCGCTAGCCTCCTAATCCCGAGGAGCCGTATAAATAAAATGAATTCAAAATGATTTTACTGTGCTATTATTTGTTTTCATTTCTAGTATTTACAAGAGGAAGGGGGTGTTGTCACAAACAATACTTAAAACGTTAGGGGGTTTTAAGTGCGCAAGGAGGAGAGGGAATATTCAAAATTCACCAAATTTGCGTTACGTAATTTGTGGTCGGTCTCTAAGACATTCCTTCTTCTGTATGAGCGCTTCACGCCTCCTAATCCCGAGGAGCGACTCCATACGTCGCAGTAGGAGGTGCGACGCCCTCCGTCAGCTTAATCTCGTCGTCAAGAGCTGCCACAAGGGCAAGGCGACAGATACGTCCTGCTCGCTGCCACTGAGCCCTCGGGCGTCCTAAGTCCCTTTCTGACGGAGATAAGGAGCACCTCACTTGCCTTCCGACCGCGGATCACACGCTCTCACTGTCCCCGCCATCTCACTTCCGTCCCCCCCTCTCCTCACCCCGCCTCCCAGCCGAACGTGATACTCTGCATACTACTCGCGCCACTTTCCTTGAACGATGACCTTGCTTCCCCCTCCCAATAAACAGTTGAAGGCAAAAGCTCGCAGCGGGCACTGATGACAACATTCCAAGCATTAAAACTTCATTGGCGCGAAATAGAAGCCAGTCAAAGCTAGTTGCTTTCATAGTCGATAACGTTTGTTCAGCCTTATTATCATTATCCAAATAAATGGCTGAGGTAGTTCCAGGACCTTCAAGGGAGGCACCTAAAACTCCTACCTAGTGTCTCTGCTGTTGCCTATCCAGAGCGATGACCTGGCCGCACACATAGCAGGTTTGACTTTGATTTTCCAGAGGTTGCCATTACTGTGAATACTCTAGTGGTCGACTTTGTAACTAATATAATGGTAATAACTAATGGTTGATGGCACTCCGCCCGCATTTCTTGAATCTATCGTTCAAGCAAAGTTGCGCGAGTAGTACTTACGCCTGTATATTGTATATTGCCGGCACCGGAGAAGAAAGTTTTTGACGATTATTTTTCATTCTGAACAAAGTAAATTAACAATCTATATTATATTCAATTAATTAGTACACATGATAAAACTGACAATTGACAATGTCACATTATTGTGAGGGATGAGTGATACATTTCACCGTCTTCTGCTTTTGGTTAGTAGTCAAAGTTAAAGGAATATATGTGACTAAATAAAATGGAAATAATTTGAAAATCTACAATGGGGTTTTAAGGGTGTAATTCTGGGTCATCTGTAGGATTCTTCACTATTATCAAGGTGGTTGATGGCTACATTAGATGACAGATTATTTCCTTTTGGTTGATTGGTTAGTCATTAGGAACGCGTCAACTACTGAGGTCATTAGTCCCGTAAGTGTACATCATGTTTATCATCGGGAGGTTGCGGTGATGTTCCCACTGGATGGCGAGATCCGGCGCCGACAGACCGTCGACCAGCGGGGATTTCCCAAACCAGGTATCTCCCACCTGCGGGGCACTGCCCAAGCCGAGACAAGCTCTAAGTCCCCGACCGGTCTCCCGGAATGTGCGGTAGTTTAGTGCAAGTGTGTGTTAGTGTAAGTGTGTGTGTAAGGGGAAGAGGATAGGACAAGGAAGAAGAAGTAAATATCGCGTGCGGCTCGTGGCCCTCTCTAACGATACTGCTCCGTCATTCGCCTGGTGTTGATCAAATAAATCAAGGAAAACTACCGATCAGAGCAGTCGGTCGCTAGAATGTTCTTCCTGACAGCTACTGAATTTGACGAAGCTGACAAGCTAGTGTCGAAAATCCTGCCGCTGTCGGGACTAGATACTAGGACCTCCCGGTCAGACGCACTCCAGTAACAACAGTTGATGCACTGAGCCACCACTCCCAGTGATATCCTTTAAAATGTCCATAATGCCTTCAATTCTTATCATTTCTCCTCAAGCCCTGAAGACGGCGAGACGGACCTATCGCTTGAGAGGACATGAAATGACGGCGGTTGCGCTACTCCGTATTTAGGGACTACTTGTCCTTGGCCGACTGCCATCTGCCGGCTGCCGAGCGAAACAGTGATGTCTTCGCTCCCCTTCACTCACCACCCCGTTCCCCCTCCCCCTGCGAGCCCGGGCAGGCGCTGATTGGTTTGTCAAGGTACTTGCGCAAAGTTTAATGAAGTTTCGATGGCAATTTCCTTCGTTCGAGCGATAAGCGGCAGAGTGGGACGGGAGACACCTGCCACTTCCGCGCATGTTTCTCTCTCACCTGCAGTTGGGAAGCACCTGTGTGTATTCGAAACTTCGTATCGGAGTACTCGTTACTGTTTGCTTCAAAAGGATACAATCTACTTATGGAACTACAGTAATACTAAGCTACATACTCCTTACGGAACTTCTATAGTTTGGAAGCACAGTAAGAATCGAAAATGTTTTGAGCATAATAATCAAACAATTTCAATTGTATATACAGTCTTTCTCATTGTGCTTATATGCGAGCTTAATATTAGTATACGTTTTATACAGAATGTGTACTTAAAATGTCATGAAAATATTTCGCGAGTTTTCTACATTCTCGAGCTCCGATGCCTCAGCAGAACATCATCCCTTCGCAGCATGATGACTGTGGAATTCTAGTGATCGAGTCCGCATGGTGGCAGATATTCAACACTAGCTACACGGCTGGGTCGAATTGGACCATACATTTTCCCAGAAGGAATTCTGCTCTGCGAGTGTTCCGTTCTTGAGATACTCTTGTTTGGAATGTTCGCGCACTTCGCGCACTTCGCGCACTTCACTTCACTTTTTTAGAAAACTTCGAAAATATGGGAACTTCATTATAAAAAACACACCTCAATGTAATATATCCCTTTCAAATTAGAGGAGGACAAGAAATGATCCAGAATGATCGACGAATGTCTATTTTGGTGAAAATGGTGTATGCTTTTCTAGTGGCGACCCTTTCCGGTGCCGGTTCCTCCCAGAGTAATGGTGAAACGTAGCCCGCCTCTCCTGCAAAAAATTTACAAATGTTGTAACAAATATTGCGTCATCTGCCGGCACCATCATGAAGTACTGTATGCGCGGATTGCGTCATCGGCCGGCGGCCCTCGAACTAGCTAGTCACAGCGTGTTCTGGCGCTGATCACAAAGTCTAGAAAATTCTCGACGGCGCCCGCCGAGTATAAATACGTGGCGGCCGGCGACCGCGAGTCAGTCTTGAGCCTGAAGAGGAAGCTGGGCTGTGAAGTGTGTGCATCGCGGTGAATAGCAGTGCAGTGACGTGGTCAGTGCCGTGAACCGTGGCCAGTGCCGTGAACCGTGGTCAGTGCAGTGGACTGTAGCCAGTGCATCGAACAATGGTCCGTGCTTGGGACTATAAGACAGTGCAAGAGAAGTGAACAGTGAAAATAAATACTGAAGCGAAGTGTAGTGTAAATAAATAATCAAGGGAAGTGTGCCGTATAAAGAATAATCAAATGAAGAATATCTGTACAGAAATTGTTTTCAGTTATTGTGTTAAGAAACAAAATAAACGTTTTTGTTAAAATAATACCAGAGTTTTAATTCACCACATAGAATCGTAACAATATGAAAGTTATATTAAAAAACTATATGAGTTATATTCAATTTGGAATATTCCGTCCTAAACATTAATGAAAATAGATGGCCAATATCTGTTTAATATGTATAACTTTACAGAACTCTGTTCTAAAATATCTCAGAGTCCTACCTTAAAGGTAATGATTACTATACTTTACTATATAAGGTCAAAAAATTAATTGAATATTTTATGAAATATCAGACTATTCTGTCGCGACTTTTAAATTAACGATAACGATTTTCTCGAGTTCTAATTTATTTTTCAATTTTTTACTATTTTTTTTCTAGCAGTTCCATCATTGAGACCCCTGCAGTTACGTGGCCCCGTGTGATCGCCCGGACGATTGCCTGCCCATTCTTAGCGTCGGAACGGTATGGAGTCGTGAAACCAATATGCACGGGTCCAGTTATTCATGCAACATCATAAGAAATAATATAGAAAGACACCTTGACAAAATAGATGAATGGTCCATAAAATGGGACTCAAACTCAATGCCGGAAATTCGAATGCAAAAAATTTTACACTCAGACAAAAGTTCACTCCTCCCCCCACCTCCAAATCAGTAATTCACTACATCCTTGGACTCCACCCAATCAAAACTTCAAATTCCTAAGACTACATCTTGATACGAAACTTCAATTGAAAGACCATATAAATGCAAAAACGCCCAAGCAAAAATAATGATCCTCCGCTCATTAATTACAAAAGTAAAATCTCACAACGAAGTAGACCTATACAAACATTATATCCGACCTAAAATGATCTATGCATGTCCCATCTGGTTAAATGCCTCAAGAACCAGTTTAAACAAAATTCAAATCGTTCAAACTAAATACCTCAGAACAATTACTCAAGCCCCATGGTTCGTTTCAAATCTACAGTTGCGCAAATAATTAAATATTCCAAACACAATTACGTTCATTACAAAGATCTATAGCAAATTCTACTCATATATCAACCAAGACGACCACCTATCTCGTTTCAACCTCGCTCAAATACCAGATTCCCGTGCAAGAATTAAAAACAAGTTCCCAATTCAAGCTTTTTTGAACATGCAGACCGAGTTGGAGAATAAGTAAGGCCCTTATCCTGAGTAGTTAGTTTTTAGAATTAAGTTAGTTTTTAAGGTTAATTTAAGCCGCCAAAACACATATATAAAAGTACTATAGTACTGTTAGATCTATATAATTGCAATGCCAATAAAAAATGAAATGAACAGTATGGAGTCTTGACTGCTGGATAATCCGCGAATTTGTACATACTACTCGCGCAACTTTTCTTGAACGATGACCTTGCTTCCCCTCCCTTGAGCAACAAACAGTTGAAGGCAAAAGCTCGCAGCGAACACTGATGACAACATTCGAAGCATTAAAACTTCATTGGCGCGAAACAGAAGCTACTCAAAGCTAATTGCTTTTAGAGTCGAGAACTTCTGCTCAGCTTCAATATCATTATCTAAAGAAATGGCTGAGGCAGGTCCAGGTCCTTCAAGAGAGGCACCTAAAACTCATATCTAGTGTTTCTGCTGTTGCCTAGCAAGAGCGATGACCTGACCGCACACGTAGCAGGTTTGACGTTGATTTTCCAGAGGTTGGCATTACTGTAAATACTCTAGTGGCCGACTTTGTAACTAATACCCACACTCCGCCCGCATTTCCTCAATCCATCGTTCAAGAAAAGTTGCGCGAGTAGTAGGTAAGGTGTCAAAGGAACCTCAGGTTGTTTGATTGATTGGTTTATTGGCGTTTCCGGGAACGTCGTTAGTCCCATTCGCGTAGTGAATGTTCATTGCGGCAGTGGTGGTGTTTCTCCACCAGTGGATGCAGAGATATGGTGTCGACCTATATGGTAGTACGCGCAGGAATCCCTCTCCCACATATCTTCTCCAGTGGGACACTCCTGGACCTGCAATTTGGTCCAGGCTTCGGGCTAGACTCCCGACATGAGTGGTAGTTTGATTGATTGATTTTTTCGTGTTTTCGGGCGCGTCAACTTCTTCGGTCTTTAGTCCCGTTAGTGTAGTGCATGTTTTTTTCTCGGGAGAGGGCGGTGATCTTCCCCCGCTGGATGGCGAGATCCGGCGCCGACCTACCGTCGGCTAGTGGGGTTTCGCCATAACCAGGACTCTCCCACCAGCGGGGCACCACCCCAGCCGGGACAAGTTCCAAACTCCGGACCGGTCTCCCGGAATATGTGATAGTGTAGTGCATGTTAGTGTAAGTGTGTGTGTGTAAGGGGAGAGGATAGGATAAGGAAGAGGAAGGACAGATTGCGCGGTCCGTGGTCCGTTTGGTAGGGTACTGCTCCGGCATTCGCCTGATGTTGATCGGAGAAACCACGGAAAACTATCGATCAGAGCAGCCGTCCGCTAGAATTCTCCTCCAGACAGCGACTGAATTCGACCTAGCTGAAAAGCTAGTGTCGAAAATTCTGCCACCATCAGGACTCGAACCGAGGACCTCCCGGTCAGAGGCGGTGCAGTGACGTCAGTTGATGCACTGAGCTATCGCTCCTGGGGGAATATTTGTTCATTCAATTATGTGCACTTCTATACTTCTTCTGAAGGAAGAGGAATGATTTTGAAATGAAAAATAGCATGCGAAAAAAACAACGCAGCGGATGGCTAGCGTATGGTCAGCTGTGACGGTGCGCGCTCACCACCCTGAAACTACTCGCTCGCAGCTGGCTGAAAAGAGCCCAATTTGTTAGAAAAATTCATCTCCATACAAAGTGAGACAACGCGCTGTAAAACCGAGTTTCAACAGGTTCATTCCCCGCCGCCCACCCTCAGCGGTGACCCCCACCGTCCCCATCCTCGCCCCCTCTCCCTGCAACTCCCCCGCTGGAGCCATTGTCTCGCCACCGGCTGTGCCAGACCATCTTCTTTTGTTCGAAGAAGCAGGGGCGGGCAGAGCAGACGGCGGGACGGGGCACCGTTGCCTTCAGCTTAGAAGACTCAGTAGACAAACTACACTTTTGATCACACAATCACAACTTTTAATTTTACGATTTCCGAATAAGTAGAACAAATAGAAAAAAAAATATTTCCAAAACAATAAAAAACAATGTTTTGAGATAATTTTCATTGAGTTGCAAATAATCTATTTATCATTTCTTTTAATGGGCCTCTGTGGTACCTAATGGGCTGAGTGTTAGTCATCCGTGATGCGATCCCGAATTCGATTCCCGGCTGGGGCAAAAATAAAGCTTAAGTTTTCTCATTATATCGCTTCAGTTTCTAAAGCTGTTTGAGGAAGTTAAAGCTAAGACAGGGTAAGAAAGGCTACACACGGTTAAAGGTCGCCAGGCTCGCCTTAAGTCTCCCTCTTCCTCAGACGTGCATTACATGAAAACAGAGCCCAAGCTTGAGAAAACCGCTAGCTCATAAAAGTTGGATTAATTTGACACTAAAATGCAAAATGCACACGTATATTAATTTTAATACCTAAATATATCGGAAGGAATAGTTGTTGTTTGATATAGTGAATGAAACTCAACATGTTTTTTTTCTAAGGCTTTTATCCAGCCAACAGCCGGTTACCTTTTACGTCCCGATGGAACACATATTCAACCATACACTAGACCAACACACTTGCGGGCTCCTCTGATATGGGGTCAACAGAACGCGAGGCCCTCCACGACAACACATACAAAGACAAGGGACAAACAACCATGGCCAAGGCGGGACTCGAACCCGCAACCCTTTGGACCGCAGCGCTGAGTCGGTACTCGCTCTTAGCCACCTCGGCCATCCAGGTCGGCAACTCAATATTTAAATAACTAGAAATCGTTAATGACATTTTATCGAGTATAGAATTCGGCAAGTGACGCACCTCAAATAGCTACCAGAATATCAAAACGCCGAGTTAGTGGGTTCTACTTGTTTTCGGGAGCGCTAACTACTTGATAGTTTCGTGATAGAGGAACAGGTATAAGGTGGTTTTCTTCCAGTTTCTTCCAGCTGAAACGTGGCTTCCGCCGCTACCGATGAAGTCAGCTTGCGATATTTTTCTCTTCCAGTTAATTTCCCTAGCGGGACACCGCCCCAACCTGGAAAAGTGCTAAGCTCCCGATTCGAACTTTTGGTCCTTTTTTTAAATTTGTTTTGTCTACAATTTTGACGCAACGCGTCTCCAGGTTCCTTAAGGAGCGTTGAGCGCTTTGCGCTGGGGAGTAATCCTCCATTACCTCACGCGCTTGGGGAGTAATCCTCCATTAAGTTTTCTGTCATGTCACGTCTCAGTCAGTGGTCAAGAGGACCGCCAGGTAGCATCTCCGCGTACGCGCCTCCTACTACGCGCTCCTGCGTCACTAGCAAGCGGCCAGAATTAGGACGGAATAAGGATAGGGGCAGGGTTTAGAACACTTTGCAAGGGTTGGACTAGCTCTTGTGAAGCAGCCAAACTCGTTTTGTTGGAATAAATTCCACATGAGAATCGACGGGAATCGAACACGGATCTCAGTGGTGAAAGGCTAGCGACTTCGCTATGTGCCACGGGCGAGCGTGGCCCAGGGCTAAGATTCTATACTGCCAAAGGTTGTTGTCACTG
Organism: Teleogryllus oceanicus; assembly: GCA_964035755.1. NCBI lineage: Eukaryota > Metazoa > Arthropoda > Insecta > Orthoptera > Gryllidae > Teleogryllus > Teleogryllus oceanicus. Next base: position 30,221,312 of record CAXIVR010000014.1, on the reverse strand, counting down.
AGATATGACGGAATGAGAATTACTGAGAGGCTTTTAGTGGAGTTTGCACAATTTGTTATTCCAAAAAATTTGGATTTAATTTATTATGCTATTCATCCAATGATTATTTAGTTATCATTTTTCAATATCACAAATAATAAGCCAGTATTTCCTGGATAATGGTCTCAACTCTCCAGTTACATTTAACGGTATTGAGTTGTTGCTTCACTAATGTACTATGGGAGCGCATTTTTTCATGTTCTTGTAATATGTTTTGTTAGAACTTAAGTCAACTAAATTTCAGCCGAAACATCTTGTAAGTTTTTTCAGTTCCAATGAATACGAAATTGCTAAATATGTCTGGATGCATAGGGTTTTGAATCAAACAGTTTCTTGGATAAAAATGTTTGACTCGGTTCAATTGTTCCTTACTGGGAAGGAGAGGAGAAGGCGTAAAACGGAGACTGGGACGTAGCGAAGAACAATAGATTTCGAATGCAAGTATAATAACTTCATTATATATTTCAGGTAGAATTTATTCCTTTTCCTTTCTAAAAGACGGTCGTTATTCATTCATGGACTACGCCAGGTATTTCAGCTAGTCATGAATAAATATTACTTCCTCGTATATTATAAGCTAAATGTGATATATTTCATATGAAAAATACTTTTTGTGCAAAAATTGACTAAAATAAATTAAAAGAGAATTTACAATAAATTCAAGTGCATATTTTTCTTGGGAAAAAAAAAGATTTGCCTTCGTTTTGAGCCTTTATCTCCAACCTTTGGACATTTTATAAGCGCCTGCTAATACGCACTCATACTTTTAACTTTCTCGCAAACTAAATACGTAGTACACAGATTGAGTTGCTACTCTACAGCAAAACAATGGTGATTTATCGGCATTGAACTAGTACTGTGGAACTCTGATAAAGAAAAAGTGTATAATTATCTTTTTCGTATGTAGTAAATAACTTTCCCTAACACGTTATAGAGCCGGAATTCACGTTTTTGTGGAGTTCTTGATACCAAAACTTTTGGTTTACGACAAAAGTCACACAGTCCGTGTGTCTGCTCGTCTTTCTATAAACAACCCTAGTGAGTTACGGGCGGGATATTTGGATTATTTGTATTTTATGGGAGGCAGGGAGGAATTTTCATGAAAACTGAAAGATATTTTCAATATTTTCTCAAAAGTAACTTAACATTCATGCGTTAATTTTTGTTCTTGAAATAGAGCAAAACACCAATAGAAATATTTTTGTTCGATGATTGTTTTCTGGAATATTTTTGAAAATTGCAAATGTTTAAAAAATGTTCGGTGATTTCCTACAACTGCAATTTTGATTACAATAATGTTTCGTACTAAAATCTGTTCTTCTTTTTTTTTTTTTTGCTTTTAAAAAATTTTTTTAAAACCTTTTTTTTTTTTTGGATATAAAAATATGCATATAATATCGCAGGCTCTTTTTTTGTTGAACTCTTTGAATTTTCGAAAATTTTAAAAGTTACAAATAATGTGAGAAGAACGACCAGTTCATATTTTACGTACTCCTTCAAAAAGCATTGCCTTCTACAACGAGAGTGGAGAGTGGACAGTGGATTTCGTAAAATAAAAATTTTTAAATAATTTTTTTTTAAAAAATTTTTCTGTGTCGAATGAAAGCAATTTTTAAAAAATATTTTCCTTAAAAGAGTTCTTTCTGTTAATTTTTTTCACGGATAGTCCAAAAATAAGCAGATAATAATAACGCAGGCCCAACTTTCGTTGTACCCTTCGAAAATTTCAAAAGTTACAAATAATGCGAGAAGAACGATCGGTTTATATTTTGCGTATTCCGTCGTATAACGTTGTCTTCTGCAACGAGAGTGGACAGCGGCGCTGTTGGCGGGGTTAGGGCGCGCGACCAAATTGGGCTGCCGACAGATTGTCCGCGGGTGCCTCTGAAAGGCGAAGCGCAGACAGCAAAACCACGGCGCTCTCAAGGCAGACAAGAGACAGTCGGCCCCATTGTTCCCGCGTTCCGTGCGGCGACTAATTGATTGTTTAGCGGCTCTGTAATTACAGGCGGCGTTGATTTTTCGCATCTCGTGTCTCCTTTTGTTTGCCCGTTCCCTGGCTCGAGGAGGACCGATGAAACTGGAGGTCGTCCTGTGGCAGAATACATTTTGTCAGTTCCCTAAGGCGAGTAGATTGGGTCATTTTCTTGGGAGTTGTTTTCTCATGAGACTGCCTACAGCCTTGACATTTAAATTATTTTGTACAGTTCTTAATTAAAATAGATTTTCAAACTTCGATTTCTCCTTCGCAATTGAATTAAATCAATACTGATTTTTCATGGTAGTGATTTAATATTTTACCATGTTTTTTGCTGCAAATGAATGTTGACAAAAAATAAATTTGTCAGGGTAGATAGACGAGGCAACTAAAGCTGAAGGGCGTAGCTGCCTCGGCTCAAAAGATCACGGGTTCGATTCATTGATTCATTGAGTTTAAGGGCGCTTCAACAGCTAAGGTCATTAGCGTCCGAGTTAAATTATGTTAAGATCGGTACACAATATTGCGGAGCCAATCGAAAAAGTAAAAGTAAAATTTTAAATGAAAAGAAAAGTAAAACTGAAAAGGAACGTATCCTAAAAATAAAATGGTTTGGCAGAAAGGAGCCAGATAGTTACTTTAAAATCTCGGACTAAAAGCCAATAGTTGGCTTTATCATTTTCTCTCAGATAAGGTTGTAGACCTACTGTAGGCCTACTGTAGGGGGAACTATAGGAAGATAAATAACAGGACAGGACAACACAAACATACATGCCCGAGACATCTGGATGAGAATTCTAGCGGCCGGCTGCTCTGATGGGTAGTTTTCCGTGGTTTCTCCGATCAACACCAGGCGAATGCCAGAGCAGTATCCTAACAAACGGGCCACGGACCGCGCGCGATCTTTCCTTCCACTTCTTTGTCCCATCCTCTCCCATTACACACACACTTACACTAACTTGCACTACACTACCACTCATTCCGGGAGACCGTTCGGGAGCTTAGAGCTTGTCCCGGCTGGAGCGGTGCCCCTCTGGTGGGAGAGTCCTGGTTAGGGGGAAATCCCACTAGCCGACAGTAGGTCGGCGCCGGATCTCGCCATCCAGCTGGGGAAGGTCGTCGCCATCTTCCGAGAAAAAACATGCACTTCACTAAAGGGACTAATGACCACAGCAGTTGACCCGTCCGGAAACATGAAAAACTCAATCAATCAATCAATCAATACAACAACGGACTGGAGTAAGTTACAGCAACAGTCTTGGAACACTTTCCTAGTATTTCAAGTGTTCCAGATGTTTAATGTAAATTAACTAATGACATTTGTAAACTTTATTAGTTTATAGTTATTAATTGTATTCCTATCCTATTGTTGTTATTATTGTAATATGTAAATTGTAGTGTTCTTTCACCAGGTTGTAAAAATCTACCCGCAGAAATATCAATCTTGAGTGCAGAATTCCCGCAGAAAATGGCATTGTACAGGCCTGCCCTACAGTTAAAACAATGGCTGTGGTCGCTGTATGACCATGATGTTAAAAAGCGACAAAAAAAACAACAAATTTGTCGACTTTGATTCGCGACACTATTCACCCTAATGACATTTTATGTGATATTTCATTAAATTATGTAGCAAATGGTTTGTTTTTTTAATTCAATTTCTTGTCGTTTGGGCAAAGGAGTTTAAAGTTTGTATTGCTTTATGAACAGTGATATAAAAATTAAAAACCTCTTTCTACAAAAATACAATTTCAACATGTATGTTGTCTACAAAATTAATATTACAGTAACGAAAACTAAACTATTTCGTGAATATACTTGTTCCTTGAATATAGTGTTCTTCTACATCTCACATAGGGCTCATATATTTTGCAGCCAATAATGAGTATGTTAAAAAGTGTTGTCACTCAAGTATGTGAAGCTGTAGAATATTTGAGCCATTGTTGCTAAAACAATGTTTTTTTTGACGTAAAATAAATAAATAAAAATAAATAAATAAAAACAACCCAATTTTGTTAGCACTGTGGAAATACTTAGGTTCTTGTTTGATACTCCTGGTTAATAGGAATTTTTTCCATTTAAAGTCTTAGAGAACTAGTTAACAAATTGACTTTGCAAATTACTTTCATCACAGCAGACAAAGTTTTCCATAGTATGTTTTAATTTTTAATAGTACTTGCAATCAGTTATAATTTTACTTAACCATAACAGATACTAAGTGAGAGCTATGCGATAGCTACACAAGTTGATTATGTGACGGTGAAACTAATTATCCAAAATAATAGTCCGCATTATTACGATGTTAAGACATGTGTAGATAAATTTGATATATCAAATTTATGAGGGTTGTCTGGGTATATTATTTGGCACTGACCACTGGGGAAACCCGTTTCCCCCTCTCCACACAATTGTGTCTATAAGGGCGTCGCTCAATTTCCTGAAGATTGCCATGCGTGTCTGTTACTAGAAAGGAAAGGTCGACTGTTTACACAATGTTGATTTCATAAAACAATTCTACTTAAATATTATTTACCTTTTACATTATTTTATACATATTTCGTACATGTCTACCCATTTACTTTTGATATGTTTATGCCCTATCCGTTCGCACAGTGTTGAAAATTGTGTTGTAAATTAACAGGTCTGGAAGCCATCGCTAGGTGACTGAAAGGAACTCGAGTTAATTAACAAATAAGATCCAAACACCACTATTCACTTTATTAAGTAAACACTATGGTGTCTCAAGCACAGAGTAATTTCCGCATCGTATGAACCTTTCTTCTCTGAAGCGTAGAGAATATTATTGGTATGAAATGGTGTTTCGTGCAAAGGCTGTGGTTTAGCGTCTGCATGTCGCTGCGGGCGGCTGCTGTGGCGCCTTCATGCGGCTCAAGGATGAATTATTATTCCGGCGCTCACTTCCGAGAATCGCGAGAGAAGGGATTCCGAAATCACTGTCGCAGGGTCTCTATGCAGCGGGCGTTTGTTCTTATGAATCTTATGAATGGAAGATCCGACTCTGGTTGAATTATCATTCATTCGTATGTTGGATGCGCGGCAGGTGTTTTATTAAACCATGCGATCTAGTGATTTGATTGAGTGAAGTATTTAGAGGAATGTAAGATGCAAGGAGTTTAGTACGATATTGCTTTTATTTTTCTATATTCGTCACACTAAATCCGTGGAATAAGGTGGGGATAAATTAAAAGAATATATCTCCCCCTCTGTAACTCTGTTCCTAAATCGTCTTTCCCTCCCTCTTAATCTTCCTCTATTCCTTCTTTTTCTCTCTCTCTCTTCTGCTTTTGACAGGCAGTATTTTAAGTACTTAGACTTAGATTTTAATTAAAAACAGAAATTTTTTATGTGCTTCTAATATAGTGAAAAAAGTACATCTTATATTATGGGTTTCAGACTGAGTCTGAACTCTCATATTTATTATTCCAGGTTGCGTACAGAATTCGGGATATAAGATTTTGAATAGTGAGCGTTTTCTTCCCCATTTTTTCTCGGACACTCCAAATGGTTTCTACAAAATTTGGTTGAAACTACTCGATGTTATGCTTCCAGAGTTACACACTCGTTTACTTGTACACACAAGAGCATACAACTATCACTACATTCTCGCTACCGCTACCGTAGTAGAAAGTTTTGTACTGCTACTCGAAAAAACAGCGAATTTTCGGCAGAAAAACTCTCATGGTCCTGGTAACAAAAAAGAGGATAAATACAGTTGCTAAATTTATAAAAATTCTCTAACAGTTTGTTTAGCCACAATCCATGTTCTCTGAGCCCTTGATACCAAAAAGTCGATTGACGACAAAACGCCTCTCTGTCTGTCTGTCTGTCTGTTCATCTGTAAACAAGGATAGCTGATAAACATTTCAACTGATTTTCACCAAAATTGATATTTCCCTATCTATCTCGCTGATGTTGTGGCCCCTTGAATTTGAAATCGAAATTTTAATTAGGCAGGTATCACGTTCTTTCAAAATTCTGATTTTTCGAAGATTTGAAAAAATTCAAATTTTTTCGGCGTCTTCCTACAACCAAATTTATGAAGAAATAAATTTTCTCCTTAATAAAATATGTTCCTTAAAAAAGGTTTCGAAATAAGGTGCGAAATCATGTACAATTTTTCGAAAATTTCAGAATTTTTACCGCAATTTTGAGTAAACTATAAGCAACTTTTAAATTTGTTTAAACATTCTTTCCCCAAAACGGCTCCACCAGGTTTCATGAAATTTTGTTGAGACTGGTAGAGTTCACGTTAAAATGGTCAGTAAAATGAGGAAAAGGTAAAACAAAATTACTGATAGTTGGCCTGGAGAGCCGAGGTCATTAAGGCTGAAACGCCTTAGCTGACGCATGCATGAAGGGTCGCGGGTTCAAAGCCATCCGGGTATGGATGTTTCTGTGTCCGTATACGAGTTCCGCTATCGTTCCTTTCAATGTTACTTACATTGGTCGCTATATGACCTTAGTAGTTGAAAAGAGACCTTAAATAAGTAAAGAAAGTCACAAATGCGATGTTTGCAGTCCATATTTATGAAGGGCTCTAGCTGCAAAGGAGAACCAGGGGTGAATAGCCACCGAGAAATATTACAGGAAAAGTACGTAAGTAAAGCAGACATCGGGCCTAAGCACGTCTGTGCACCGCCTTAAATGTCATCTCTCGCTATAGAAAACATGGACAACACTTACGGAAGTAATGACCATATCAGTTGACGCACCCGAAAACGCGAAATAATCAATTAATTAAATGGAAATTAAGAAGTCATCGTATAATACACATTAATATAAAATATCAGGCGCAGTTTCATTACCTTCCGTATTAACTACTAGCTATTGCTTTAAACATAATTGAAGTTGATATTTCGTACGATATAATGGTGTTCTATGTAGTTGGTATTCCGTGACGGACAAAATTGTAGCATACCATTCGCTTGGTAATATCTAGAAAACTACAAAACTCCGATGAGTATAGCATTTCTGTATAATCGCCCTCACGACAGAGGTCTGATTTGATTGGACAAGTTCGCGAATGCCAAAACCCTACATCCCACTCGCAGAGTTCCCACCGATCGCTTTGCAAATCATCGACTACGAGGATCCACACCCTGTAAGCTCCAGGAGCCTAAAGGAACTTACCAACTGAACTAATTACTGGCTCTTCGGAACGGCGATGGGTGTACCTTCATTACGCTCCGCGCCAATCGCATCACCACGAAATCTGTAGGAATCGCTCCTCACCGCGGCGAAGCCACGGGCGCCGCGACGCACGGGGAAGCACGCGTGCATGTCGCCTCAGGTTGACGACCGCCCGCCCGGCCGGTTCGGGAGTGGAATGCGCCGACCTGGGGGGCGACGGCGGTTGCGAGGGGTCGATGGGCCTCCGCAGATAATCGAGCAGCGACCGCGCGCGCGTCGGAGCTCTGGAGGCGACTGGCAGAGTCGGAAGAGGCGGGGAGGGCCATGGAGGGGTTGAGGCGGGTGGAAGTGGGAACAGCCGGGGCTGGAAGGCACGCGACGTGACGGGACGAGATATGGGGGTTGAGACAATACAAGGCGGAGGGGAGAGGAGGAAGGGGGGGAGGGGGGGGGGGGGGAGGGAGGGTGAGGTTGGACGAGGAGGGATGGGAAGTAAGGGGGGGGGGCGAGAAGAGACAGGTGGCGAGGAGCGAGACGAGGCGGAAGGGGCGGGGGGTGCCTTAGGGGCGCAGGGGGAAATGTGGCGGGGAGGAGGGGGGCAGCACTAACCGCGGTGTTAAGCCCACGCCGCTTCGCCGCCCGGCCGATCGTGCTAATCCCGCAATTAAGGATGTATGGGCGGAGGCCGCAGGCCGCAGTGGCAGGCAGGCGATCGTGACAAGAGAGCGTCCGTGCGGGTGAAGACAGAGGCAACGCGACGACTCATAGATACAACGCATTTTTGATTGATTGAAATTTTTGTGTTTCCGGGCACGTCAACTGCTTTGGTCATTAGACCCGTTAGTGTAGTGCATGTTTTTTTGCGGGAGTTCGCGGTGATCTTCCCCCACAGGATGGCGGGATCCGGCGCCGACCTGCCGTCAGCTAGTGGGGTTCCCCCTAACCAGGACCAGACACCACTCCAGCCGGGATAAGCTCTAAGCTCCCGATCGGTCTCTCGGTAACGTGGTAGTGCACTGCATGTTAGTGTAAGTGTGTGTGTAAGGGAGAAGATAGGACAAGAAATAGGAAGGACAGATCGCGCGCGGTCCGTGGCCCGTTTCGTAGGGTACTGCTCCGGCATTCGCCTTGTGTTCATCAGAGAAGCCACGGAGAACTACCGATCAGAGCAGCCAGCCGTTAGAATTCTCCTCCAGATAGCGACTGAATTCGACCTAGCTGCAAAGCTAGCGTGGAAAATCCTGTGGCCGTCAGGACTCGCGAGGTAGCTTATAGCTTGTCCCGACTGGGGCGGTGCCCCGTTGGTGGGAGAGTCCTGGTTAGGGGGAAACCTTACTAGCCGACGGTAGGTTGGCGTCGGATCTCGCCATTCAGCGGGGGAAGATCACCGCCATTTCACAAGAAAAAACATGCACTACACTAACGGGACTAATGACGGAAGCAGTTGACGCGCCCAGAAACACGAAACAAATCAATCAATCGACCCAAAGTTCATTCATTCCATGCAGAATGGATATCCCTACTGCCGTCTGTGCTATGCATGTTACGTAAATACTACTTTCGTGTTCCGTGCTATTTAAACATTACAATCGACTTGGGATGGAAACGTGACCATTGTCTTATTGAAGAATGGTAACATAAAACCAAGTATGAAATTGTCGTCTATAAATATCTGCACCACACGTTATTAATGGATGAAAAAATTCTATTGAACTGAAATTTTCTTTTATTCCTGGAATTGTCGAGCACACGCAGGGTTTCGGGGAAGGTAAACGTGAAGTTTTAAAACACGAACTTTCTGTTGTTTACCTCCACATCATTAAGTTCTTTTCACGACTGTCTCTAAGACAAATAACAAAAAATCCATAACAAGATTCATGACCTCCGCAGTGTCGAAATGCGTTGTACTCTCGCCGAAAATTTCTATTTTATACACCAAAATTATTCTCTTTGTGGTTGTTATTGCTATACAGTAATGATACAGGAATTCTAAGTAGAACTCGAAAAAGAAACTATTAGATCTCTTTTTAATGAATGAATAACTAACAGCTGAAATGTTTATAATAAAAATTCAAACAATTTATATACGAAAGAATTGCGAACACACAATGTCAGGTCACGGTTCGAATGAAGCTATAAAAAAACAATAAAGAGTTCTTCGAAACAAATTGTAACTACTGGTGCTACAACATCACATATTACTTTCTGGCAGTATTTATAACTACTCACATAATTTCCAACACGTCATACAGGTAAGCGAAGATAATTTCGCATATAAATTGAACATTAAGAACTAAAGATCACCCAATATATCGCATTACGAATTTATTCGAAACGATTATATAACTACCTTGTGCGGAACTAGGATTGACTCATCGATTGTTCGTGATTCCATGCGCGTTAATAACTAAGGTTCTTATTCCCGTACGTAGAGGACATGTTTTCCTCGAGAGGTGGCGGTGGTTTTCGCCCCGCTGAATGGCGAAATCCGGCGCCGACCTACCGTCATCTAGCAGTGTTGTCCCCCCCCAGATATCTCCCGCGAGCTGCGCACCGTCCCAACCGGGACAAGCTCTAAGCTCCCGCCCGGTAACCCAGCATGTGTGCCAGTGCAGTGCATGTAAGTATGTAAGGCTAGGACAAGGAAGAAGAAGGAAAGATTGCGTGCGGTCTGTGGCCCGTTTGTTAGGGTACTGCTCCGGCATTCGCCTGGTGTTAATCAGAGAAACCTTAGAAAACTACCGATCAGAGCAGCCAGCCACTAGAATTCTCCTTCAAACAGCCACTGAATTCGATCTGGCTGACAAGCTAGAAGTGAAAATCCTGCCACTGTGGGGTCTCAAACCGAAGGTATCCCGGTAGAGGCACAGCAGTGACATCAGTTGACGCTCTGAGCTACTTCTCCCGGTTATGCGTTACTATAAATACATTCTTCCCGAACTTTCTAAAGATGAATATTCCTTTTTATTGAAGGTAGAGAACATTGTAGCACTATTGTCCGAATAATGTTTCTGTCTACTTGAGAGCTTGGGGTGGGGTAAAATGATGTTGCCTCTTACTCAGACAGCGGTCACGTGGTCATTCTCGCATCAGATCACGACAGTAGAAGTAGCAAGAAAGAAATCGCAATAAGAGCACGTAACACGTTGCATAACCAAAGAAGAAAAAGCGGTTTCGAATTTTCAGTTGCTTTGCGCTGCTATATTTCAATTTTTCCTTAATAAGTATCGGTAAATCTGCAGTGAGATCATAATTTGAAGTCTGTGATAAATATCGGAACCTCAGCCACCTCTCCTGTCAACCACCGTTTTGGTCCAGTAGACCGAAATATTAATTGGACAATAATCTTAAGTAAATAAAACCATCTTGTCTTACCATACCCATCATGTGGTCATTCAACAATGAACTTCTCAAGTACCCATCTCAAGTACCAAGCACTGTTGCCCAATGCAGCGCACATAATATAAAATTAAAGTTTTACGCGTTGTAATATAAAATTAATGTGAAATAAAAGTGCGTATAAAATTATAGTAATTAAGGTAACGGAGTTCACACATGCGCAAAGACTCCTAATTCGATTCACACCGTATAAAATGTAACGTTTTACGCGGTTTTCCAAAACTTATATTTTTAATCTCCTAACATTGACGAACTAATTCCCTCTGAAGGGCTTCCCTGGGAAGGGCGAGGACAAAGCGGCACGTGATTGGATACGGCGTCGAAGGGCGCGACGCCGCCAGGGAGCTGAAGGGCGCAGCGCCCTACGCAGGGCACGCTGGCCGCCTCGCCTTCCACAAAGGTCGTGGCGTGGGCGGAGGAAGAACCCAAGGGCAAGGGCCTGCCTTAGGGAAACGCATGAAGGGAACAATGCACTTCTTTGGCTGCGATCGAGGAGCCGTGTCCCCAGTTGGTGGACTGATAATGATGTCACGTGACCCAATGTTAGCAACGGGAGCGGTAGCTCAGTGCATCAACTGATGTCACTGCAGCGCCTCTGATAGGAGGTCCTAGGTTCGAATCCTGACGGTGGCAGGATTTTCGACACTAGCCTTTCAGCTAGGTCGAATTCAGTCGCTGTCTGGAGGACAATTCTAGCGGCCTGCGGCTCTGATCGGTAGTTTTCCGTGGCTTCTCCGATCCACACCAGGCGAGTATCAGAGTACTGCCCTGACAAGCGGGCCACAGAGCGCGCGATCTTCCCTTCCTCATCCTTGTCCTATTCTTTCCCTTTACACACACACTAACATGCGCTACACTACCACATATTTGAGAGACCGTTCGGGAACTTAGAGCTTGTCCCGGCTGGGGCGGTGCCCCGCTGGTGAGAGAGTCCTGGTTAGGGGGAAACCCCACTAGCCGACGGTAGGTCGGCGCCACATCCAGCGAGGGGAAAATCACCGCCATCTCCCGAGAAAAAAACATGCACTACACTAACAGGACTAATGACCAAAGCAGTTGACGCGCCCGGAAACACGAAAAAATCAATCAAATCAATCAATTGAACGCAGGCGGGGTAAGCAATACCTCTCTCCTCATGAAAGGCTGTGTGATGATGACCTCCTCGCTGTGGTCGAAGAGTTCTGGTGGCTTTAAGACGGTCTCTCTCCCTTAAGGATGAACCAGCCCTCCAATTGATTCATTGTTAATGATTCCGGGCGCGTCAACTACTCTGGTCATTAGTCCCGTAGTTGTAGTGCGTGTTTTTTCTCGGGAGGTGGTAGTGATCTTCCCTCGCTGAATGGCTATATCCGGCGCCGAGTTACCAGGACTTTCCCACCAGCGGGGCACCACCCCAGCCGGAACAGGCACTAAGCTCCCGAGCGGTCTCCCGGCATGTACGGTAGTGTAGTGCGTGTTAGTGTAAGTGTGCGTGTGTGTGTGTGTGTAGGGGGTGAGGATAGGTCAAAGAAGAGGTAGGAAAGATCACGCGTGGTTCGTGGCCCGTTTGGTAGGGTACTGCTCTGGCCTTCGCCTGGTGTTGACTGGAGAAACCACGGAAAACTACCGATCAGAGCAGCCGGCCGCTAGAATTCTCCTCCAGACAGCCACTGAATTCGACCCACCTTTCAATCTAGTGTCGGAAATCATGTTACCGTCGGGAATCGAACCTAGGACCTTCCGGCCAGAGGAACTGGAGTGACATCAGTTGATGTCCTGAGCCATCTCTCCCGGTCTGGCACTTCGAAATCCGAGCCACCCTAAAGCAACCGAGGGGAAATTACGACTTCCATATAGCTGCAATCCCCTTACCTTTCCTTCTCTTCTCCTTTACTCCTCCTTCCCCCGCATCCTCCACCTACAGCGACGCTTCTGTGCATGCGCCTACCGCGGAAATATAATTTGAAGGTTTACCTGGGTTGCTCATCACAAAGTTTACTCCCACCACACGGATAGCGGCTCCGACTCAGAATCTTCCCCCACTCTCAGCTTCTTCGTCCGTCTTCCCTCGTGCGCCACCTGGGCGCCCGCGAAGTTAAGCCCTCATAGAAGAGGCCGAGTCTTTTACTGCGCGCTTATTGATTTCTTTCCAAACGAAGCAGAACCGTGCTCTACAGGAATAAATAGTCATTTGTAGTATCACGTTGGCGGCCCTGCGTGTCAGGAGGGCGCGGAAGGCTCGCATTCCTGAGAGCTGAATAGTCTGGCGCCACGGCGTTGGTGTAATGACATTTTTAGACCAAATGGACGTCGGCATTTCTTGGACTGTCTCAGGTAGTATGCACCGGTTATTACCTTTCTCACCTTCTGTATAGTTATGTTAGAGAAAGTATTGTAAAGCTGCAGCAGAAATCACCGAGGTTTTGACAAAAAAGCTCGTATTATGGGACCCTGGTACAGAAAAAGTGAATAAATTTGTTCCTATATGCAGCAAACTATTTCCTCTACTTCGTTTTGTAGGCATAATGCACGCTTTGTTGCTTTTTGATACCAAAAGGATGACTTCGAAACGTCAGTCTCTCCCTTGTACAGGTTAGTTTAATCGACTATGGTGAAGGATAATGGCTAAATCGTTCATACGAAAATTGATATTCCTCCATGAATCTGTATGAATTCAAAGCCAAGTGAGTTTCATTAATGGGGGTACTCGCCATGAAGTCTGAGCATTTCCAAAATTTTCGTAAAAATTACCCCAATTATTTCGTTTAAACTTATCATCTCTTGGCGTAGGTCCCATTTTTGTTAAAATTATTCCATTTCCAAAAATCGCAAAAGTTCAATGTTTGTGCGTCTTCCTAATACTATTCGTAAAATGTTGAAGATAAAGATTTTTCCTTTCATGAAATATATTGTATAAAGACAGATGTTTAGAAAATTTGGTAGTTTTTCGTGAAATATAAGTAAGTTTTAACCATTTTTTTGTTAAAAAAGTTGATTTTTTTCATTTGTGGCAAAGGACGGTATTAGTGCTAGTTCCGTTTTGAGCACACTCTCTATTCTCAAAAATTACATTAAATTAATATTGCAAAAGTACAAACTGATAATAGAGATTTCGTTCTTAAATAAGAAATTAAGTCTTTAAATAAGGCCATGAACATTTTTAAACGAGTAATTCTTACGTGATTTCTACTTAAATATAATGCCATTAATTAATTAATTAATTTTTTTTTTCACCAAAATACTGCAATTATTTCTTCAAACATTTTCCTCGGTTAGAGTAAAAGAAGCTTAAAACAGCAGACGCAGCAAACTCAGGTCTCATTTTAGGTAAACTTCCTTAATTTTTGCAGAATTGTTTGGTACTTGAAAGATCACCAAACGGGCACCGTACAGATACTCTTTCATGAAGCAATTCAAACCTTCAGACTCCGCGACTTGTCTGGTGCAGTCTCGTCCATTCAGGAGCAGTCTAGTACGGTTTGCAAGAAAATAGGGATCCCGAAGCGGGCTGACCGGGCTTTCATTCTGAAAGCACTGGGGATTAGTACGCCCAGTGGAGTCGTCGCGAGTGATGTCTCTGGATTAACAGTAGTGCACGAGGCGTCGGGACGGCGTGGGTGGGGTGGGGTGGGGGCGGGGAAGGGAGAAGAAGTCGGGGCCACCTGCCGCTGTCAGGGAGGTGGCCTGGACGGAGAGACACCGGGAGTTCTTTGGGTGGCAGCCGGGGTGGCCTCCGATTAATGCCCGCTCTCTGAAGAATAGACACCCGCACGCTAGGCACAGTGGAATGAACATCGATTTCATCTGGTCAAAACCTCAAACCAGTTATTGCTTGACTGGTGATTCCAGGCGCGACAACTACTCAGGTCATTAGTCCCGTAAGAGTAGTCGTGCTTTTTTAAACGGAGATGGCGGTGATTGATCTTCCCGCATTAGGAGGCGTGATCCGGTGCCAACCTACCGTCGTCTGGCGGGGTTTTCCCAAACCAGGTATCTCCCACCAGCGGGGCACCGCCCAAGCCGAGACAAGTTCTAAGTCCCAGACCAGTCTCCCGATATGTATGGTACTGTAGTGCATATATTGTAAGTGAGTGTGTAAGGGGTAAGGATAGGACAAGGAAGAGAAAGGGAAAATTGCGCACAGTTCCTTGGCCCGTTTGTTAGGGTACTGCTCCGGCATTCGTCTGATGTTGATCAGAGAAACCAGGGAAAAGTACCCATCAGAGCAGCCGACCACTATAATTCACCTCTACACAGCGACTGAATTTGACCTAGGTGACAAGCTAGTGTCAAATATATTCCCACTGTCGGGACTCAAACTTAGAACCTCCCGGTGAGAGACACTGCAGTGACATCAGTTGATGCACTGAGCCACCGCTCCCCGTGCAGTTGTTGCGTTCGATCTTTACGTTTGGTAAATATAATTAGCTTTGTTATTGAGATTTTTATTTATGAGTTGGTTTGATAGCAGAAATTGTAAATGATTAAAATCGGAGGCGCAACCAAGATTTTTAGGTGAGTGTGTATGGGGAGCAGGTTAAGTGTTCAGTCAATTTGATGTTTTCCTATAATGATTTTCATTTCAGGAAGTTTAATAACACGTACGTTAACAACTATATGGGCTATTCAGTAATGTGAGAGGGTTTTTGACACTCATTGAAGGCAAACGACGTTTGAGGGCGTGGTTGGTGAGATATACGTAAAAATGATTGGCATTCATTTCTCAAATATTAGGTAACTTGTGAAAGAACAGGTGTTCTACCCACTATTTTTGTCATTCCGCCAACTCAAAAACGTTTGTCTGTAATCAATGTATTCCTGCAACTGGGCTGAAGAGAAGACAAGCTCTAGGCTCCCGACCGGTCTCCCGGAATATGTGGTAGTGTAGTGCATGTTAGTGTGTGTGTGAGGGGAGAGGATAGGACAAGGAAGTGAGTTACCGCTCCCGGTTCTAATGTTTATGAATCCCACCACTTGATGACTTAATTCAATAGCATACATATATACATATTGTCATCTATGTTTCTACGTTACTTTCATTGATATGAATATTATTTTTAGTGGCGATACAGAAACTACGTAAATCATTCGTGAAAACTATCTCCAAACTCTAACTACATAAATGAACTGACTCTTTGAGGCATACCGTCGGCTAACCTGACTGACGAAATTATTCATTCTGCAGTGATTCAGCAATGGTCGTCTCTTTAAGAATCTGTCCAAAAAATCGTCCACTGACCTGAACAGAATGTAAAAAACGATTGAGTATGACTGAACAATGTGGAGCAGCTGCGCTGCAATATAGTCTGAGTAGATTTCATATCTTATCTGACGGGGCGAGACTCGGACCATCAGGCCTGCTCTTCCGTCTGACCACACAAATTGCTCTATGATCCTTTTGCCATCTACCGGAGAAAGAAGGTATCACATGAGCGACGAAAGAGACAATTCGAATTTAACTTGGAGGCTGCTATTGGACACGAAAATATTTTACATGTACTAAATATACCACATGGGACCGACGGTTTTATTCCCCTCTGGCGGAAGGCGTTCGGAGGATATTTTTATCCTTAGAAGTTCACGGTTTCCATCGAGTTTGAAGCCGCAAACTTGAGTCTAATAGACATGTTAACCACAATATGCCAAAGCCCTTGATGGAAAGATAAGAGTGAGGTACTGTAAATTGTATTCTACTTCAGCCAATGAGCTTCTGACAGATACCAAAATTATCATCTTAGCGCATGCCATTGAACCAGATACGTGAAGCATTTCTTTTAAATATGACATCTTGTTCACCTTCATCGTGTTATTTTTGGTTGGTCGCCACTGAAAATTGTTTCTTTTTGCCACTTCATGGTGCCATGCAACATGGCGGCCAACATGGCGGACATGAGAAAAAGTGAGAAAAGTTAGCCAAAAGACATGAAACAATGTGGAATGCCATCTGTTCACTTGCATAGCGGCATCATTCATTCTGCGAAGTGATAATATATTCGAAAATTCTCGACTGTTTAAGATCCTATCCAAAAACAATCGTCTATTGGTCTGATTGGTCTGAACAAACAGCAGAGATCATCGAATAAGACCAAACAGTTTGGAATATTTCATATGCAGTAAATCTACCACAAGGGACACTGCACTTTACTTCCACTCCGACGGAGGGCATACGAAACATTTTTGCACTCTTAAAAATCTAAAACTTTGATCGAGTTTGAACCCGCAAACATGGGTACAAAATTCCATAACATTTAACTCCTGAAGCTTAACATGCGCTCACTAACCGCGGCGTCCATTCGTCGCGACCACAGCGGAGGCTGAAATCTCCCGGAAGTCGCACTGGCAACCTCTCAGGAACGGGAGCGGTAGCTCTGTGCATCAACTGATGTCACTGCAGCGCCTCTGACCGGGAGGTCCTAGGTTCCCACTCCCCACGGCGGCAGGATTTTTTACACTAGCTATTCAGCTAGGTCGAATTCAGTCGCTGTCTGGAGAACAATTCTAGCGGCCGGCTGCTCTGATCGGTAGTTTTCAGTGGTTTCTCCGATCAACATCAGGCGAATGCCGGAGCAGTACCCTACCAAACGGACCACGGACCGAGCGCGATCTGTCCTTCCTCTTCCTTGTCCTATCCTCTTCCCTTACACACACGTACACTAACATGCACTACACTACAACATATTCCGGGAGACTGGTCGGGAGCTTAGAACTTGTCCCGGCTGGGGCGGTGCCCTGCTGATGGGAGAGTTCTGGTTAGGGGGAAACCCCACTAGCCGACGGTAGGTCGGCGCCGGATCTCGCCATCCAGGGAGGAAAGACCACCGCAATCTCCCGAGAAAAAACATGCACTACACTAACGGGACTAATGATCAAAGCAAGTTGACGCGCCCGGAAACACGAAAAAAACAAACCAAACCAAACCAAAGACACCTCTGGGGCTCACTTAAAAAAAACAGAAAATCTTTCCAAAAGTCATGCAACAACGTGGGCGTTACTTACACTTTGACGGAAGGCGTACGGCGGATTTTTTTCGCCCTTAAAAATTTAAGTCTTCGATCGAGTTTGAACCCGAAACAGCCCGATACGCTTATCATTGCACCACCGAAGCTGAATATGTGCCCACTGGGCACGGTGTTCGTTGGCCGCGGACGCGGTAATCTCCCGGACGTCGCACCGGCGACCTCTCAGCAGCGAAGGCGGCGCCGTGGCGGGAGATTAGGGCCGGAGCCGCTGCCACGCCCCGCATTAGTCCGGGACAGCGCACCCAACTCGCGGCGCTCCTCCCACCCCGGCGATTTTTGAGTGGGACAATCGCTCCAGCTGCAGCCCGGGTCGCGGAGATAACAGCTGCAACGCGTTGTGAGAGGCGAGTCAAGCGCTTGTGAGGGAGGAGTAATGCAACGGAACACTGAATAAAGAAATTGAGGTTTGATTGATTGATTCATGTTTCCGGGCGCGTCAACTGCTCTGGTCATTAGTCCCGTTAGTGTAGTGCATGTTTTTTCTCGGGAGATGGCGGTGACCTTCCCCCGCTGGATAGCGAGATCCGGCGCCGACCTGGTTAGTGGGATTTCCCCCTAACCAAGACTCTCCCACTAGGGTGGTACCGCCACAGCCGGGACAAGCTCTAAACTCTCGACCGATCTCCCGGAATATGTGGTAGTGTAGTGCGTGGTAGTGTAAGTGTGTGTGTAAGGGAAGAGGATAGGACAAGGAATGGGAAGGACAGATCGCGCGCGGTCCGTGGCCCGTTTGATAGGGTACTGCTCCGGCATTCGCCTGGTGTTGATCGGAGGTACCACGGAAAACTACCGACCAAAGCAGCCGGTCGCTAGAATTCTCCTCCTCCCACGCACTGTTGCTCCCAAACGTATCCACACTGGACGACAAGATTAGAAAACTATCTTGGCCGTGAAGTAGTTTAAAGTTTCATTTATTGTAACAGTATGAAGACCAATCATAACAAATGAATGAATTAGTGAGTCCGTAATCTCCTAAGTCTCAGTTGCGAAGAAATACATGACTCTTCAAGAAATGTTCAGCTCTTGTGCATGAAAACTATAACAGTTAAGTCTACTTATTTGTACACGTACCACAACGAAGTCACATGAGTACAAAACAAATGAATGATGCAAAAGTAAATAAAAAACTGACGTGATGTGAATCTACATGAATACCACCTCGCATATTGTATATTAAGAAATATTCTAGCAAGTTTCTATTACTTTATGCTAAAAAAATAATACATGCAAATTATACGAATGCGAGCCTTTGGGGTACTCTTTTCAAAATGCCAGACTCGGCTTACATCGTCGCCAAATCAATTAACATTTTATTCGAACGCCAAAGGTGCACTTTTGGAACCAGTAGACACGCACAGTAAATTACAATCGGACATTACTAATAAGCAACGAGAGCAATTTTATGCCGAAACAACATCTTGAAATATGCTTTTAAAAATATGTATTATGAGCTAAAATTCTTGAATAAGACCTTTAATAGGCAATTAAAATTAACAATATTTATTTTTCTAGATTAACCTTTCTTCATAAACTTTAGAAGAAGCGCGCTTGGGTTGAAAAGATATATTTTTGTGCAAACAGAATATAATCTACCATACTTCGCAAGATTAATTAAAGTAAATATTTACCCTATTGAAATACATTGAATACCTTGTTGCATTTCTTCTGCTTTAAAAAAATTATATCAAGAAATTTCCTACACTGTCATAAATATTTTATCATCTACATAAAAGAAAAAAAACGCAAACTAAGAGTCGCTCTTTGTAATTACACGTTAAACGTTAACGCTTACAAATAAATATACCGTATAAAAAGTTGAAACGTTTTAGAGAATGTTTTTTCTTTTCTCGAAATTTGCAAAATATGTCCCTATAATTTACACGAATATGCACAAGCAGAAAAAATACGCCAAATTTGAACAAATATGCACTACCAAATTAATCTACATACCATCCTATTCTAACCAAATGTCAAGGAACTGGCAAACCAGCGATATCTACGACCAGGAAAAAATCACACCAGCGTGCAGCATTTTCATTGAAGTGTTAAACGTCGTCCATAGCCAATTTTCAGGTATCTCCCACCAGCGGAAGCACCGCCCTATCCGGTACAAGCTAATCTCCCGACCTGTCATCTGGCCCGTGTGCAGTGCATTAGTCTAAGAGAGAGAGTGTGTGTGTGTGTGTGTGTAAGGGGTAAGGATAGGACAAAGAAGAGGAAGGAAAGATCGCGCGCGGTCCGTGGCCCTTTTCGTAGGGTACTGCTCCGGCATTCACCTGGTGTTGATCGGAGAAACCACGGAAAACTACCGATCAGAGCAGCTGGCCGCTAGATTTCTCCTCCATACAGCGACTGAATTCGACCTAGTTGACAAGCTAGTGTCGAAAAACCTACAGCTGTCGGCACTGGAACCTAAGACCTCTCAGTCAGAGGCACTCAGTTGATCCACTAAGTCACCTCTCCCGAATGTTACTGCAGTCCCTCTGATCGGGAGGTCATCGGTTCGAGTCCCGTCGGAGGCAGGATTTTCGACACTAGCTTCTCAGCTAGGTCGAATTCAGTCGCGTTGTGGAGGAGAATTCTAGCGGTCGGCTGCTCGGATCGATAATTTTCCGTGGTTTCTCTGATCAACACCAGGCGAATGCCGGAGCAGTGCTCTACGAAACGGGCCACGGATCGCGAGCGATCTTTCCTTCCTCTTCCTTTTCCTATCCGGTCCTTACACACACACTTACATGAACATACACTACACTACCACATGCCAGGAGACCGGTCGACTGGGGCGGTTCCCGCTGGTGGGAAATACCTGGTTAAAACCTAGCTGGCCGACTGTAGGTTGGCGTCGGATCTCGCCATCCAGCAGGTGAAGATCACCGCCACCTCCCGAGGACACACATGCACTACACTTCCAGGACTAATGACCTAAGCTGTGGACACGCCCGGGATCGAGAACCAACCCACCTGAGCCTCCTCCGCCGGTTTCCTGGCGCGGGGGAGGCGGGAAGAAGCCCCTCGCGTTGCGCTGCGCTGTGAGAGGGAGCCCGGCGGCGCGACAGGCCGCTTGACCGCGCGCGTTATTTCGGGTGATTAATCCCACGTCGCGGCGGGAGGGGGGCGGGGTCGTCGAGGGCGGCGGGCGGCGGGTGGCGGGGGCGACGGGGCGGCGGGGCGGCGGGGCGGCGGGGCGACGGGGCGGCGGGGCGGCGGGGTGACGGGGCGACGGGGCGGCGGGGCGGCGGGGCGGCGGGGCGGCGGGGCGGTGGGGCGCGGGGGCGGCGGGGCGGCGGGGCGACGGGGCGGCGGGGCGGCGGGGCGGCGGGGCGGCGGGGCGGCGGGGCGCGGGGTGGCGGGGGCGACGGGGCGGCGGGGCGGCGGGGCGGCGGGGGCGGCGGGGGCGGCGGGGGCGGCGGGGGAGGCGGGAGAGGCTTGGGAGGCGGGGGGGCGGGGATGGTTCGGCGGTCGACGCGGGGACTGAGGCGGGGACGGGGCGGGGGCGGGGGCGGGGGCGGCGCTGTCACGGCGTCGTGGGACGTCGCCATCAGCGCCATCTGGGCGCGTCAATAGCCCCGAGATAAATTGTCCCGGCCGGGGCGCGCCGCCGTCAACGCAACGCCGCGAAGGGAGAGCGCGGCAGCGGGGGCAGGGCGGGATGCGGGGATTTTAAGGCATGGTGAGTTCGGGGCGAGAGGAGTGGGAAGCGGGGGAGTGCGAAGCGAGGGCAGTGCGGGATGGTGGGGAGTTTGGGATGGCAGGGAGTGCAAGACGGAGGGAAGTGGAGGGTGGAGGTGCGGGAGGAATACGGGGTGGCGTGGGGGGGGAGTGCGGGTCAGGGGGTGCGAGGCGGGGCAGGGAATGCGGAGCGGAGTGCGGGACGGGGTTGAGTGCGGCGAGGGGGTAAAGGCCGGGGAGAGGGGGAGTGCGGTGGGGTACGCGGCGGGGGGGTGATTTGATTGATATGATTTTTTCGTGTTTCCGGGCACTGCTTTGGTCATTAATCCCGTTAGTGTAGTGTATGTTTTTTTCTCGGGATATGCGCGGTGATCTTTCCCCGCTGGATGGCGAGATCCGACGTCGACCCATCGTCGGCTAGTGAGGTTTCCCCCTAACCAGGACTCTCCCACCAGCGGGGCACCGCCCCAGCCGGGACAAGCTCTTAGCTGCCGACCGGTCTCCCGAAGGACAGATCGCTCGCGGTCCGTGGCCCGTTTGGTAGGGTACTGCTCCGGCATTCGCCTGGTGTTGATCGGAGAAACCACGGAAAACTACCGATCAGAGCAGCCGGACGCTAGAATTCTCCTCCAGACAGTGACTGAAGCGGAGGTGGGGGTTGGGGGATTGTGCGGGGCTTGGGAATTGCGGGGTGGTGGTGTGCGGATAGTTTGGCGGGGGCGTTGGAGGGAGTGGTTTTTGGGGTGGCGGTGCGGGAGGAGAGGCTGGGGGCGGCAGGAGTGGATGGGGGGTTGTGAGGGGCGGGAGAGGGGTGTGGAATGGGTGTAAGAGCCGGGAGAGCGGGGTGGCAGCAGCGGTTGCAGGCTTGGTGGTCTGGATGACGTCCATTTAGGAGGTTTTCAACGCTCAGTTCTCGATTGGGCGATGAGGCGCTAACTACACAACTGGGTTACGATTGGCGAGTGGGAGATTCGATGTGTGCACGCATGTAAACTTTGTTCTCGATGTAAGTGGTGATTAAAAATGGCACTGGTCTCATTTTACTAAAAATGCCTATTTTTTCGAAAATTGCAAAAGTTAACATTTTTTCGACGTCTTCCTACAACTGCAATATTGAAGATAAAGATATATTTTCTTTAAAGAAATATATTTCTCAACGGCAGGTCTTCAAATAACGTTTAGTACAATTTTTTGAATACATGAGTAATTTTCGCCTAATTCTGGGTGAATCTAGAACTCCGCTGCAAGATAATAGGGTGGGAGTATGCTTACCACTTGTTTTAACCAGATAATTGAAATGATTGAAGGCGTTGTCATTGTCAACAATACAGTATTGTTGACAATGACAACGCCTTCAACCATTTCAATTATGTAAATATCAATTACAACTCACCACTAAACCAATATACCAAATTTAACCAGATAGCCAATAGGTCGTTTTTCAGCGCCCTTTAGCATATAAAATAATTCTATTAAAAATTAACGTTAACATAATAATTTTGGAGACAACTGTAACTACCTTAGCTTTGTGTATTTGAAAATAATTTCAATAAAGCGCATAATTGTCGTGATATAAGCAAAAAAAAAAAGATGATTTTACGGGTTTTGTAATTTTCTTCGTGTAGTCAACATTAAACCTCGAAAAGCAAAACCTCAAATTTTAATTCAAAACCCCAAACGATTTAGAATGACAAAAATCTGTATTTTTTTTCTGATATCTAGTGATTAGACTTAAAATCATATATATTCCGCATGTTATGTGGAAAAAGGAGAGTATCTCCTACTATAAAGATAGAATCGATTTTTCTGATGTTTGAGCATTCTACTTCAATATTGTTTGCTACAGAATTCTCAAGACGTTTTCAAGGAAAATACAGTGACACTTGACATTGTGGTAAGCCTCTAACGTTGTGAGAAAAATAATTGTCCTGAAATTGGACTTAACATGCAAAGATACGATAAATTAAGCCGGAATTAACAAATATATCCAGATAGAAAGAATGAAGATTAACGCGCAAGTTTGACCAGGTCTGTAATCCATAATAGTTGGTAAAACACATATTACAAAAGAATGAATGTTATCAATAAAAGTAACGCAGAAAATTGTATTGAAGGTAAAATGTATTTCAATAAATAGTGAAAGAATAGTTTGTTGAAAACATCTCTCATGAGTGTGACAAAAGTAACAAATATTGAATAAAAGACACAAACATTATTGATAAAACATTGTACACATTCACTTTGTGTTTCGTTTAAATATATTACAGATTTTAAAAACTCGAAATTTAATTTCCTTCTTTTATCATAGATTTCCTCCTTTTGAATCAGTTTGATTCGAATAAAAACTTCGGAAAGCAAGATATCTTTGTTTGAGCTTTTAGCAGTCCGTAAACATCATTAGATCGTTAGGAATATAAAGAATATAGATGTAAACGAATATCAAGACATAACTAGATATAATATCATCCAGAATTTCTGCTGTAATTACTGCGATGATACATATATACTGTGAAGGAAGGTCAATTAGAACGGAATTACCAAGCATGGAATTGAACATCTAGAAGAATGTGCAATAAAATATTTAAAAACAAAATATCCATGAATCATTGTTATGTCACAGTGAACTTAGAAAGTAATTGAAGAGTTGTTTGAGAATTATTTATGAGTTTGCTAGCAAGGGTAATATATATCATTATTAAAAGACAAGGGGGTATTTTAATAAAGGAATTTTCTCCTCCCTACGTCTGATTATGAGCATCAATACTATACGATATCTAAAGTGAAAATGTGTTACTAGAGTAATTGATACCATATAATGCTCGGTAAGTCATTTTCTTGTGATCCGGAAAACCTATCGTCTCCCTTGTGTTATATACAAATTAATAATGAACAAAAACAGCAACGAGCGTTATCGGCGATATTTTATTAAAATACATGTTCACTCACGTGTAACAAACACTAATATGAACTATTTTGAGCGGCAAAATGATTTGATTGTACTTTCGATGAAATAACAAAACTCTCTATTTCATCTTTCATCTAGTAAAATGGGATCAGAGAAAAAGTGCGCAGATTTTCCGGCCATATTGGAATAATATGGCCAGAATTTAATACGTGAAATTCACATATAAATGTAAACAGGTAACTATTTAGAGGCGAAAAATCGTCAGATTAATATTGTTGTTATGGCATGATGAGTGAGGAGACCGTCGGAGAAGTTCTGCTCTAGAATTACGCGAGTCTGCTAGTTAGTGCTATTTCATTCAAGATGATTGCGTAAGTAAAGTAGGATGTGATACGCGAATTGTCGGAGTGCATTATGATTAACATATCGGGGAAACGAGGCAAGGAAAAAATACTACCTCACAGTACCTGGGGAATCTACTCCGAACCCGTTTTGTTTACCAGAGATTCTACGAGGAGAGATAAGTTAAACACTGATAGAGGTGGAATATTTGTTATTATAGGAATGAAGATTCCAATCCTCTTGTGAAAACCTGAGAAGTCTTTAGATTTTTATGACGAGAAAAATCAACGGCGTGAATGTAGGTGTTTATACTTTGTAAATGAAATTCGCGAAAACCCTCTCGGCGTTTTCAGTCGAATGAATTCCTCCTTTGAATCAAGCGCACGAATGTAGTTTGGTTTTACAACTTGGATGAAAGCGCATTCACACATACTGTAAGTGCTCTATCAGTCAGTTGCCGATTTAGGAGGGGCAAAACCAAGATATTTCTTTTGTTACCTTCTTTTACTTGGAAAAATTGATTCAAATATTTATTTATGTTAGAATTATGTAAATATTTTAAAAAATATACTGCACGGCATCATATATACACAACAAAACTACACAAATTTATAACAATTTTTTACTATTTAAGAAAAATCTATTATGGTCCTCTTCAAAATGATCGGCTGGAACCGCCCCTGACCTAGGTCTCTTCGAACGCATAATGTGATGCGCAAATGCTCCTGATGATACCATGGGGAAACTACCTTAGGAGCACATTGTCCAGGAGTCTCATCAATAAAGGTGTCATCTGGATTGAAGCTTATTTGTAAAAGTATAGGATACGACAAGGAAGAGGAAGGACAGATCGCGTGCGGTCCGTGGCCCGTTTGGTAGGGCACTGCTCCGGCATTCGCCTGGTGTTGATCGGAGAAACCACTGAAAACTACCGATCATAGCAGCCGTCCGCTAGAATTCTCCTCCAGACAGCGACTGAATTCGACCTAGCTTAAAAGCTAGTGTCGAAAATCCTCCCGCCGACAGGACTCGAACCTAGGACATCCCGGTCCGAGGCGCTGCAGTGACATCAGTTGATGCACTGAGCTACCTCTCCCGGTTTTTTTCCCTCTTCCTTGACCTATCCTCTTCCCTATCTTACCCACACACCCATATGCATTACACTACTACACTTGTTGAGAGACCAGTCGGGAGATTAGAGCTATTCCTGGCTGGCGCGGTTCCCCGCTATTGAGAGAAATCTGGTTGAGGAAAATCGCTGCAAGCCGACGCACGTCGGCGACGGGTGTCGCCAGCGGAGCATGATCTCAGTCAGCTTTCGCAATAAAATCAGACACTATTATTACGGATCTAATAATCTTAGCAGTTGACGCGCCCAGTATTACTAATCAATCAATGAAAAAACAAGCAAAAACTAAAAAACAATTAAAAACAAACTATTTTAAAAACAGTTAAAAAATAGACAGTTAACAAGTCAACTGTTAACAAGTGAACAGTTAACAAATAAGCAGTGAACAAATGAACGGTTAACAAATGAACAGTTAACAAATAAACAGTTGACAACTGAACAACCGACAAATAAACAATTAACCAATAATCAATTGACAAATAAACAATTAAGAAATAAACAAATAAATAAAATAAATTAAATATTCTGATTGACTGGTTCCATTTGGGCCCACTGCGTAGTCGGTAGAGTTCCAAGCGCCTCGTCACCACGGGCTAGAATTTTAATTAAAGGGCGCGAAGCAAAGCGAAGGGACGCGTGGCCGTCGAGGGCAGCGCAACGCGACGCAACGCGACGCGACGCACACGGGCAGATGTGTTGTTCGCTTTTATCGGCTTTTCTTCCCTTCGCGGCGCCCTTTCCGAGGATAAATTTTTCTCCCGGGCGGCCCCACGGCCTGCCGGCGCCCCGGCCGGCGAATGCTCTGATTAATAGTTTCTGGGACAGCCACCCAGGTGTCGCTGGCGGGCTAATTGAAGCGCGACGCGCGACGCCCCAACCACCCTGTGGCGTAGCCGCCATTTCGTCAGCTTTCTGGTCGGGTTGAATCGATACTTTTTCGTATCGTTAATTTTGAATAGCCAGCGGAGCTGACCTTTCTGCTTCAAAACTGTATTTGATTTGCACGTTAAATTCATTTGCTTAAAAATGTGAACTGTAGTAAGAGTTAACATCACTTTCATAGGCTCTAAAATGGAGATTATAGAGAAAAAAATTGCAAGAGGTCGAATATTCTGATTCCCCTTTTTTTCTCATTCAAAGCACACCTCAAATAATGCAAATTTGACGAATTCAAGCATTTCAAAAAATCAATTTAGTAAAAACCTGATTGCATGTTTCATTCCAATATTTTTGAAGTTGAAGTTATTAAAGCACACGTACAATATTTGGGATTATTAGGTTGGGATTACTTTATATAACTATTAATAAAAAATGTTTTAATAAATTAATAAATAAATATATTACTTTATATAACTATTAATAAAAAAGTGTTACTTTTTTTAAATTCAAGACTTTAGTCTTTATATAAGTCGTAAACGTTTCGTCTCTTTTAGCAATCTTCATGCCCATGGTTTAACAGTGAATTTTAATTTACAATATTGTAGTAAATCATAAACGTTACCGACTGATAATGACTATATAGAACACAACAAATCACGTTTATAAAAATGTCAATGTTTTTAATTAAAAAAGGATTTTTTAAAATAATTAATACATATATAAATATATTCATAAGAAAAATATTTATATTAGATGCGCTACTCTGGACAAAGGGTTATAAATGTTTCACAAATCTCTCCTAGTTTAACTTGGTAAACTAACTATTCGTCTCAATTTGTCACTTCTACGCTTCTAAAATAAAAGTATGTCAACAAAAACTGAGTCATCTAATTACAATCAACAGAGAAAAATTACTCTATACTGTTACGACCCTTTGAAATTATACTACAACATACTAATTTGTGAGTATGTTTAATTAATGCGTTTCGTTGATATGTAGTTATGTTTAATAGTATGCATTACAAAAATGATTGAAATGTAAGGAAAATGCTTTTGTATTTTACCTATACATTTGATACTTAAAACATGCACACTTGTTTTAGTGTTCACCTACACGGTTCATTGATTTATTCTCAATGAATTAAATAAAAAATAACATAGTCTTAACATTATTCACAAAAAAATGAACTCTCTTCTCCTACAGAAGACATTTGAGGACTGTTAATCATTCGGTACGTTGCAGTTTCTTCAAGTAGGCCGTTAGGCATATTTTACCGAACAAGTTCGGTCATGAGTGTGAAGAAGTATACAAGTAAGACGCATAATACTGGTCAACACTTACAATTCATATACAAAATGAGTTAAATTTATGTCGGAAAAAAGAAATTGTTTATACTAGCTTTAATAAGTACATGCATTACTACTTTCGGACGTAACTGAGTAAAAAAAACATTTCACGAAGCCAAAATATAAATAATTTTGGACTCGGTGCTTTAAGCCCTCGGCTCCTCTGTGTATCGGCTGGTAAACAATTGGTCCAAAAACATTCATATTTCAGCCTTGTCACAGAAAATAATAATGGACCTGTGAAACAAATCCCAATATTGGAAAATTATGACAAAGTAAAATGATGTTTCCATAAAGGACCAGGAAGTATAAATGACCGAGGCCTCTAAAATTAATTTAACACTTGCATTGGCGGTCAATATCAGTTCTACCCTTTGTTTCTGTAGGTTAGTTTAACATTTAAATATTTAATTTTTCTTGGTATTATTCAAAAGATAATCAATTTTAAATTCAAATCATATAAATACCCAAAATATCGTTCCGTTGTCTGTTTCAGATATAAAGGCACACAGCATTGAGTATTATGTTAAGGTCACAATTTCAAAATCTGTGCCTGGTACATTTTCATTTGTGATTTTGCCCAAAACTTTATTCGCACTTTCACCTGACAATATCTCGAATGGTGTACCAAAATCGCCCCATCAGGGTAAAATTTATAAGTGAGTTTGATAGTCCGTGTATACAGATATTCGGTGATGACAATTTTACGTAAGTTAATTCCCCTCACGTGGGATGGGAAACCCTTTTTGGTATTACCCAGGAATAATACTTCAAATTATCATATCCAACTATATTGCTGCATAACATACTCAGTACATCGAAACATTAATCGATAATTACAACAATTTTCAAAAACAAAATACTATAATAAACTCTCGTCATTGTTGTGAAAACTTTTGTTTATAAATCGCTCGCCTTACATGCATGGCCATTATCATATGTAAATTCTATCAAGAAATTCTTAATTCATTACAAGACTTGTTCTTTCTACAAAAAAAATATTTACTGTTGCGGCT
The DNA here is from genome assembly GCA_964035755.1 of Teleogryllus oceanicus. Taxonomy (NCBI): domain Eukaryota; kingdom Metazoa; phylum Arthropoda; class Insecta; order Orthoptera; family Gryllidae; genus Teleogryllus; species Teleogryllus oceanicus. The sequence goes on along the minus strand of CAXIVR010000014.1, from coordinate 30,192,463 downwards.
GTGTGACAAAGTTGAAGAGCGCGCCTAAAGCGGCGCGAGGCAGCAGCGGCGGCGAGTGACGGCTGGACATCAGACCGGCAAAGAAGCCCGGCCAATGAGAAATAATCAGCTAGCCGGCGAGCCGGTGGCCGTGCACCGAGGCTACGGCGCCGGCTGCTTGATAAGGGAGCGCCGCCAGAGACGGAGCAGACTGAGCGGGAGATGTAGATTTGAGAAACAGTGGTTTTGGTAGAGTGTGCATTAGGCAAAATGATTTTCTGACCGCTATTGTAAATATTACCGTTTCTATGTAAATATTTCCGTTACTGTGTAAATAAACTTGTTGTTTGGAAAGTGAGTGGTTTTTCTGAACATAACATTTACTGTGTCCCCTGTTAATCACTTTCCTTTCGTGTATCCTCTGCCTGCTTGACCGGCGACCAGTAATACATTTCAAGTTCCATTTCTCGTCCAGACCAATGGCGTGTGCATCCTCCGCACACGCGATTATATTTCTATGCCCATACTAACATCTTCAGACCGGAAGCGGTAGCTCAGTGCATCAACTGATGTCACTGCAGCGCCTCTGACCGGGAGGTCCTAGGTTACACTCCCCACGGCGACAGGAGTTTCGACACAAGCTTTTCAGCTAGGTCGAATTCAGTCGTTGTCTGGAGGAGAATTCTAGTAGCCGGCTGCTCTGATCGGTAGTTTTCCGTGGTTTCTCCGATCAACACCAGGCGAATGCCGGAGCACCGGCATTCGCCTGGTGCTGATCGAAGAAACCACGGAAAACTACCGATCAGAGCAGCCAGCCCCTAGATTTCGCCTCCACGAATTCGACCTAGTTACTTACCCGAATTCGACCTAGCTGAAGAGCTAGTGTCGAAAATCCTGCCACCGTCGGGACTCGAACCTAGGACCTCCCGATCAGATGCGCTGCAGTGGCATCACTTGATGCACTGAGCCACCGCTCCCTGTGCGCAGGTCATTCTCCTTCCTACACATTCTAATTTATGATTGGTCACTGGCACTCTAGCACCTTATTTGTTTATTCTTTTGTTCTTGCTTTGAAATTATTTTTCTAATTTATTTTCACATTCACAGCAATTGGTCATGTGTCCTTTCACTGCTTTTATTTACCAATTATTTTCTATTTTGCCCACTTTCAGCTGTGTTGCAATTTCCTTGTATCCTTATTATTTTCTTTTCGAATTTTTCCTTTTCTTTTGTCACTTATTGTTGCTGACGTTCTGTTTATATATTTATTGGAATTTATTGGTTACTATGAACTCATCCTTGTGATAACTTGTGATAACCAAAATATTTTAATGTAAAATAAAGAGCTGTTAAAGTTAAAAAAAGTCTAAAAGTATGCAATGGAACTTGTGAATGAACAATGCGGGTACCTGGTATTTTGCTTCCCAATTCCTGTCCCATCCCTCCAAGGAAAGTTAAGTAGTTCCACCCTCTTACCGAAGGCACCACTTCTGCGAGTTTAAACCCAAGCGCTGCTGCTTTTGCATGTTGTGATAGGATAAGTAGTAGGACCCTGCCTTAGTGCAGAGGATCCTAGGATCACAGTAACTTTCAGGTCACCCAGCCAGCTGTCCAATGCGAAACAAAGTTTCTCTGGGTCAAGACGGCGGACTATCATAGTGACAGGCACTCTACACAAAAGTAAAATAGGCAGAATACCTCAAGGAAACTGAGTTCGACAAGATAGATAAGCTAGGAGTTCATCTCAGGGTTTTGGATTCGGTAGACATCTATTGCGTTACAGCTTCATAAGAATGACAAAATAATTTTATTAAAAAGGAGTTTTTCTCTAAAAAATTGAGCGAATCTTATTTCGTACTAGCAAACTCTACAGTGTAAATAATGAAAAAGTATATAATCTCTTAATACTAAATTTTCACACTTAGGCCCTACATAATATATCCAGGCATCTTGAACAGAGTTTGTAGTTCCAAAAATAGCTTTTTATTATGACCGAACTAAGATGTACTGAAATTAGTCACTGAACTATGATGTTATGATTACAGCGTTTGGTTTTTCTTATAGATTTAATTTATACTTCCTTACTAAAACCCAAAATACATTCGCCACGTTCGTAGAACAAATGTTTTATGTTAATAAAGAGATAATCACAGTAAATAGATAAATGTCTGGAAATACCGTAAAAGCATATATTTATTTGAATAGTTGTAACGACTTGTCCGCCGACCCCTTGAGTTAAGTTCCTGTGATCGTCTGTAATTTCACTGATAAGTTTCTATCAACTTTATGAATTTGTGTTGTTTCAAAATTCAATAAACGCAATGTTTGACTATTGGCAATTGCCCAACTTCGAAATTCCTCGCATTTTTAGTTCTGTTCATTTTTTTTATTTATTTTTAAATGGATGAGTGGATATACCAATTTGCAGATTGGAAATGGAAAGGGATGGAGATAATACAACCTTAAAAACAATTTTTGCAATGCATAACTCAAAAAGCACAGGGGTATTTGCAAAAAAAATCTACTTAACTCATTTTATACGCGAGAGGGAGTCCCCATTGAGAAACTCATTTATATCGATTTTCTTCTCGGGGCAATGGTGTAATAGGATGGGTAAGGAGAGAAGACGTGAACTTTGTTTCTGATCGTTATGGTGGTCTAAATTAATTTTTACGGAGGCGTGATTTGATTCTCGTAGAACCATTACTGGATTTTCCTACGTTATACAGTCTGGCACCAGAAACCAGTTTTAGGTTGGTAAAGATTTTTTTGTCGGTGTTTAAATGTTCTGAGTGATAGTATCGATATTCAGTTCTCTATGAAGCTGTTTACTGGATATGTACTGTGGAGCGTTAACCTACATTTGGAGGATTTCATTTTCAAATACTAGAATTTCTTTTAGTTTTGTCTGTGCAGCACCGCACTAAACAAGGCAAGCCTGTGTTAGTGATTGTCTTAATGCGCTTTATAAATACGCAGAGCTATATCTGCGTGAAGCGTCGCTTTACGGTTTATTAGAGAATATAGATTGAAGAGTGCAGAATAAGTTTTGTTCTGGCGATGGATAATGGGGGATTTCCACGAGAGACGAAACATAGTCTCTTAAGCCGATTTTAATGTAATAGGTTTTTTTTTGATTGGGCGATACTTTCTCCGCATTGATCGAACGTTCGGTCTACCACCTTAGATTCGCTTTTCGGTTGTATCATTTGGAAGGACAAGGTTGTTAAGCCTTGAATTATAAACTATGAGGATGTATAGTAATGATGGGAGGTGATCGTGGCCTTTTTGAACCATCCCAGCATTCGCCTGTATTCTTATTTTCCTCTCCTGTACTCGTTCTTGCTGTTTCTGTTCTCTTCGTTGTCGTCATCGTTGTCCATAACGGCCATTTCTGACTACACAACACGTTCTCTTCCGAGACCCAGGTATATTCTATGCTGGAGAGAAACGTGTGTAATAATGGGGATCAGCTTTTTAACGGTATTCTTCGTAAGACAAGGTTGTTAAGCTTTGAAATATGAATTAGAAGGAGGTAGGGTGATATTGAGGAGTGAAGGGCCAATCGAATACAACCGTGCCTACGCAAAATTCGAACCTGCAGCCTCCTCGGCGCAGACGATGACAGTCACAACTGCCGAATAATAAAAATAATAATAATAATATATTATAATAATAATAATGTATTATAGTAATATATTATAATAATAATGTATTATAATAATAATATAATATAGTAATATATAATAATAATAATAATAATATATTATAATAATTGTTGTTCTTATTACTTGCAGACTGAGAGACCGCGACAATTCATGAGAGTTGCGTGCGGAGTGCCTCGAAAGAGGTTGTGGTTGGGAGTCGCATCACATTTGTCCGCCACGGGCGCTGCACGTCGCTGCGGTTTGTCCGCGAAATGAGACACCCTACCCCTCTTCCCTCTCTCTCGTGTTCACATCGTGGCTGTGTTCTCTTGGCCACAAAACACAAGGTGCATTAGTAACAAGGAGTCTTCGGCCTTCTGCGTCTTCTCGGAAATAAGTATGAATGTTGATTGATTTTTTCGTGTTTTCGGGCGCGTCAACTGCTTTGGTCATTGGTCCCGTTAGTGTAGTGCATGTTTTCTTCGCGGGAGATGGCGGAGATCTTCCCCCGCTGGATGGCGAGATCCGGCGCCGACCTACCGTCTGCTAGTGGAGTTTCCCTCTAACCCGAACTCTCCCACCAACGGGCCACCGCCCCAGCCGGGACAAGCTCTAAGCTCCCGACCGATCTCCCGGAATATGTGGTAGTGTAATGCATGTTAGTGTAAGTGACTGTGTAAGGGGAGAGGATAGGATAGGGAAGAGGAAGAACAGATCGCGAGCGGTCCGTGGCCCATTTCGTAGGGTACTGCTCCGGTATTCGCCTGGCGTTGATCGGAGAAACCACGGAAAACTACCGATCAGAGTAGCCGGCCACAAGAATTCTCCTCCAGACAGCGACTGAATTCGACTTAGCTGAAAAGCTAGTGTCGAAAATCCTGCCGCCGTCAGAACTCGAACCTAGGACCTGCCGGTCATAAGCGCTGCAGTGATGCACTGAGCTACCGTTCCCGTTAGTATGAACGTCATCTCTATCAGATTCCTCTTCGGTTAGACACTTATGATCAATACGTCATTATTATAGAACTAGCATACCCGTGCGAGAATTCTCGCATGACAAACCCCATCCTATTCCCTATTTTTCCATTTACATATTAAGCATGTACAATACATTTTTCTTCAAACCTTGTTATCCTCCGACACTTGTCCTACAAGTCTCCTTGTAATTGATAACAATTCAATACACCCTTGTCTCTACAAATTATTTTATTTAACGTTATTACCGAGCAGAAAGGTACACTCATGTAATTCAATCGCGTAGAATATCAAGTAGTTATTTCAATTTCACATTCCGTTTCAGTTTCTATAGGCTCTGAACAGGTGGGATAGAATCGAGAAGCGTCGAACCAGCAAAAATGTAATAGAATGTTAAAGAAGATCTTATCCTGTAAATTTTAATGTGAAGAACGTTTCTTTGAGGCTTATGGCCTCACAATTTTTGCCTTTTGAGGCCCTAACACGCTTCGCCCATCGTCCCTGGTGCTACCGTCCTCGGAGACCGGCGAATCTAAATTGGGGACGAGAAGGAAAATAAGAGTTTAACCCGTACGTAAATTTGGGGCTGACCCAGAGAAGGGTAAACTAAATTGGAGACCGACAGAGAAGTGTATACGTAAATTGAGGACCGACTACCTCGTCCTCTTCCAGGTGAAAGTAGGTGACACTATGTTTAAAGAACATTTTCAGCTATTATTTTTAAAACTCAATTCCCTTCCAAATTTACCAGACGTACGTATTTCTTTCGAAATATGGTTTGGTTAAAGTCTGTTTTCATTCAATTGAATAGGTTCGAGTCCTTACGGCAGCAGGATTTTCGACACTAGTTTTTCAGCTAGGTCGAATTCAGTCGCTGTCTGGAGGAGAACTCTAGCGGCCGGCTGCTCTGATCGGTAGTTTTCCATAGTTTCTCGGATCAACACCAGGCGAATGCCGGTGCAGTACCCTACCAAACGGGCCACGGACCGCGCGCGATCTGTCCTTCCTCTTCCTTGTCCTATCCTCTTCTCTTTCACACACACACACTAACATGCACTACACTACCACATATTTGAGGCCGGTCGGGAGCTTAGAGCTTCTCCCGGGTGGGGCGGTGCCCGGCTGGTGGGAGAGGCCTGGTTAGGGGGAAACCCCACTAGCCGACGGTAGGTCGGCGCTGGATCTCGCCATCCAGCGGGGGAAGATCACCGCCATCTCCCGAGAAAAACATGCACTACAATAACGGGACTATTGACCAACGCAGTTGACGTGCCCGGAAACACGAAAAAATCAATCAATCAATCAATCATTCAATTGAATCATTTGTTGAATTATGTTTATCGTGCTATACATATTGTTACGATTCTAGGTGGCGAATTAAAACTCTGGTATTATTTTAACAAAAACCTTAATTTTGTTTCTTAACACAATCACTGAAAACACTTGATTTATGTATAGATAGTCTTCACTTCATTATTCTTTATACGCCACACTTCTCTTCATTATTTATTTACACTACATTTCTCTTGATTATTTATTTACACTACACTTCTCTTGAGTATTTATTTTCACTGTTCACTTCTCTTGCACTGTCGCACAGTCCACTGCACTGACCACTGTTCACGGCGTTGGACACGGTTCACGTCACTGAGCACAATCACTGCACTGCCATTCACCGCGATGCACACACTTTACAGCTCTGCTTCCACTTACACTTCAGACTCAAGACTGACTCGCGGCTACTGGTAGCCGCGTATTTATACTCGGCGGGGGTCGTCGAGAATTTTCTGGACTTTACGATTAGCGCCAGAACACTCTGGGGCTAGGTAGTTGGAGGGCCGCCGGTCGATGACGCAATCCGCGCTTACAGGTAGTTGGTGGTGGCCGCCGACAGATGACGCAATATTCGTTACAATATATCCTTTCTTTTTCTCTGATAATATTCTATAACTCTGAACACAAATTTTGCAAATTCTTCTAGTATTTCCATTGCCTTTGATTTTAATTGAATGAAAATTTTTAATATGGCACAAAGAAATTCTGGATAGCAGCGAGGTGGCAGCTCCCACGGACTAACCTGTTCAGTCAGTTCTCTTCTTTACCCCGGTTGATTTAGCAGTTGCCATAGCGGAAAATACCAATCAATCAATCTATCAACAGTCCACAGTGAAAGATATGAATAGGAAGCAGTCGTACATCTTGGGTATTCGCATGTTCGCATGTGCACATACAAATTAATTTGGAGGAATTTCTCTTAAACGTCTCTAAACAAGAGGGGAATACAAGTCCTCCGAGAGCGTTTCCGAAACATGGTATTTCGAAAGACCGCCGTTCGGAAGCTGCGATTGCCAGTACGATCGCCTTTCTTTCGCGAAAGCCTCCGGAGCACACACGCAATCGTCGGCTTCCGCGGGGCTGCAGATGAAGGACGGGAAACAACGGTGGCTTGTGTGCGGATGGAGCACTCCGCCGGCGATGCAAGTTCTACGGCGCCGGCGTAGTAGCAATCTCTGAAAGTGCCTTGACATGTCCGGAAGATATAACATTCGGCACAAGTTTATAAGAGAAGTAAATGTGACATTGAACAAAGAAAGTTGACATATCTCTCCTCCTCCATGAGCTCTCGCACTAGCGCGCGAAACGCGAACGCATTGCTGTGCAGTGTTACATTCATAAAAATGTTAATTTAATATTATATGCGTATTCTCTTGTGTTTTAAAGTGAGTGGCAATTAAAAAATCATTTCGAAGTATTCTAAACCGAAGTGTATGTATTAGTCTACGTTTCACTGTTTTGGGAAACCGAAATCAGAGTTCATTTTCTGTCAAGGCAACTAGCAATGAATACCGTTGAAAATATTAAAAGCAAGAAATCAATTACTTCAATGAAAAAGTCACAGAAAAATTTGCTCAAAATAAATAGCGGAAATGTACTGTTCGGCATGCTATCAGACTTCATACGATGATTTGTGTTTAATTGTCAATATTTATGTTAATAAGTCCAAATGCATGCATGTAATGTGTGCCTATGTAAATGTCTTCAATGCCTGCTAAAATGTATGTCTGAGTGAGTGAGAGAGAGAGAGAGAGAGAGAGAGAGAGAGAGAGAGAGAGAGAGACAGACAGACAGACAGACATACAGAGAGACAGAGAAAGAGAAAGAAAAAGAAAGAAAGAGATAAAGAGAAAGAAAATGATAGAGAAAGAGAAAAAAAGAGAAAAGGGGAGAGAGAGTTGAAGGAAGGGCGAAAGGAGAGAAAAGTTGCACATGCTAATGGCATGACCATGAGCTGCCACTGAGAAGAAGAATGCTAATGTCATAGCCACTACAGACGTCAAAAAGTTGAAGGGAATTTCAACACACATGCTTCCTGATATGGGATCAACTTCATATACATTCATTTCAACAGAAAAGGAATCAAATTCAGTTTCTCTGATAGAATGCCCTGTAATGTATACAATGATGTGGACCTCCATTTTTTGTACCTACTCCATATTTCCTTCAATAGTAATTTCATTGGTTTCCCTGGTCGGGTGCCCTGTAATGTTCAAGCCAGTGGTGTTACATCACATACTTTTTGTATTAATTCAAACTTATAGAATTTTCGTTTTTTGGAGTTTAATGAAACCTGCTGAATCCGATTATTTACAGCTGTATAAAACGTTCACTACTCTATGCGAACATTCATATTCCTTAAAATATTTTGAGGTGAAAAAGTAAAGATGAAACCGGTAGGACTAATTGTCGTCAATATGTTCAGAGCATGCTTATTTTGAATGTCCACTCTTATTGTAAAAGTCATCAGAAAATCCACAGAAATATTTCCTAATGTATTATATTTACAAACGATTTTGCGTCATTTTGCTTGTTCTTCTTTTTGATGGTCCAAGAAAAAATTCAACTTTTATTTTACGGTATGATCAGTCTTCATATTATCATTTAGAAGATATACAAATGATAGTAGTTGAAAATGCCACTATTTTACTTCCCTGAGTGTACAATCCTTTACAATTCATTGATAATCACATTTCTGAAGATAATTTCACAATTTGAAATAAGAACGTGTTCAGCCAATAATATTGGAATAATTATAATTGATAATATTATTTAGTTTTTGTAGAGCACTCATTGAATCCAAGATTCATGTTCTGCAATGGACCTTCAGAAAAGTTGCAGTCGTGATAGTGTGAGCAACATCTTATCATTTATTTCGATATCATGAGTACTTTACCTGAAACTCATAATGCACCATACTTTTTCAAAGTAATTATAAAGATATTATTTCAATATATAGTATTATTTTTATTTATCCTTTATATCGTTGACATATGTGCTTAGAACTGTAGGTTAGAACTCTATATCGATATTTTTGTCAATTACCTCCCTCCCTCAATACGGTTGCCAACAGTTCTCTATTTGGGAAGACATTTCTTCAATGACGTCAATTCCAATGACGTCCTCTCATCCTCGTTTGTATTTTAAATGTCCTCCTATTTCAGAATGTGTCACTTGCTCAAATTTACCCAATAAAGTTTTACTATTAATAACCCAATAAAAATTGATAAGAAAACTGAGTGAACTTCAGAATTACCGTAAATAAGATATGATCGAATAAAAAACCGTAGCAATACTGCGATTTGAACGCTGGTTAGGTTAGCTAACGTGTGTCGTTACGCTGTCACTATCGTATTTTATCGAATTTCATTTTTAACTTCACGAGATACGAATATTCGAACATTATGATTTGGAATACTACGAAGAGAGGTTGAATCTGTGACTCTTCTCGGAACTGAAACTGTGGGTTCAAATTCCGGTAATTGTTGCAGTTGCCGTGTGAAGAGCAAAGGCAAATAACCACATATCCTGTAATATCATTCATATGTCACCCAAATGTATTAATTCATTATTCAATTATGACAGATGTAAAGCTGTAAATTAACCGAAAACCTCAAAGACCAATCAAAAAAGTGTTTTCAATTTCTCACGCGTTCCCAATTGATTTAATGAATAAACCGATTACGGATACATGTAACGAGTTCCGGCGTTTCAAATCATGCCAAGACCCATTCGATCTCAAATGCATATCCCAAGTCATGTATATAATCAAACATAGAGTCAAAAACCAACATATCCATATTTAATATTGCATTTTTTAAAAATTCAAACAATCCATTATTAATTAGATCTAATAAAATTTACGTTCGAGTGTGTTCTGTAATACCGAGCGAAATGGCTCAATGCTGACTTCACAGTCGAGAGAATCGGGTTCGATCCTTTGGCCGGGCATCCTGCCCAGGGTTTTCGTGGTTTCCCTCGATCGTAAGGCAAATGGTGGAATGGTTCAGAAACACGCGATCATCTCTCGCCTCGCACTTCCCACTTCACCTCATCTCTCATCATTTTGTGCGTCCTTTCACCTGCCATCATGTCCCTATCAATTCGTTCCATAATAATAATAATAATAATAATAATAATAATAATAATAATAATAATAATAATAATATAACCATCAGGCAAAACAATGGGAAACTACCCTGATTATATCCTCACAAGAAAACCCATCATGATAATACTGTAGAGGCATCTAGATGAATCATCACTTCCATCTTCGGAAGAATAGAACCGAAGGAGTGTTTTCCTTTCTCAGACATTTTATGCTCACAGTATGGTCACACTCTTTTTCTCGCGGCTTTCATACGATAAAGTTCTTAGGTGCATAAACGAACGTCGATTGATTATTTTGGGCTTGAGCGCATTAAGTTAGTGTAGTGTATGTTTTGTTCCGTGAGTGTAGTGCATGTATTACTCAAGGAGGTCGCGAGATTCCTTCCGCGCTGAAATGTGAGATCCGGAGCCGCCCTACGCGTTTTTATGACGCATCTTCATCATTGGAGCACCGGCCCAACCCGAGCTAGTTCAGCTAAATTAAATAAATGTAAATTTTTATATAAAAATAGTTCATGAGCAAGTTCTAAGCTCATGACTGGTCACCCATGTGTGGTAGAGTACTGCATGTTAGTGTAAGTGTGGTGTGTGTGTGTGTGTGTGTGTGTGTGTGTGTGTAAGGGAAGAGCATAGGACAAGGAAGAGGAAGGAAAGATCGCGCGCGGAATGTTATTTATTTAATAAAGATGGAGCTCTTTTTCCTTGGAGGGAGTAATACAATTTTGTAATTGGGGGGCCCACAATACTTAAATATGGGCCTGTCAGATAGTGACTAAATCTGACATTGCTATCTAGCTTGTGTCAAAAATTCTCAACCCACGAGGCCCGAATGATCGTGTCTCCCGGTCAAAGAACCTGCAGTGGCAACAGTGTGTGTCCCTGTGCGACCTCCACTGAGTTGATCCTACCGCCATCATTGCTCAAATTGTCGTGCCTCGCGGTGAGAGAGTTGTTGCCTTGAGCCACCTCTGCCAGTGAGAGCGTACAGGGGAAATAAAAGGGTTGGTCAACCCTGCTCGCCTCACGGGTCCATTGTAAGGGTACTGCTCCGGCATTCCGTTGGTGTTGATCAGGGAAACCACGGAAACTACCGATCAGAGCAGTTGGCCGCTAAACTTCTCTTCCAGACAGCGACTGAACTCAGCCTAGTTACGAATATTAGTGTCAAAAATCCTGCCGCCGTCGGGGCTCAAATTGTCGTGCCTCGCGATGAGAGAGTTGTTGCCTCGAGCCACCTCTGCCGGTGAGATTGATTGATTGATTTTTTCGTGTTTCCGGGCGCGTCCACTGCTTTGGTCATTAGTCCCGTGAGTGTAGTGCATGTTTTTTTCTCGGGAGATGGCAGTGATCTTCCTCCGCTGGATGGCGAGATCCGGCACCGACTTACCGTCGGCTAGTGGGGTTTCCCTCTAACCAGGATTCTCCCACCAGCGGGGCACCGCTCCAGCCGGGACAAGTTCTAAACTCCCGACCGGTCTCCCAGAATATGTGAGAGTGGGGTGCATCTTAGTGTGTGTGTGTGTGTGTAAGAGGAGAGGATAGAACAAGGAAGAGGAAGGAAAGATAGCGCGCGATCTGTGGCCCGTTTCGTAGGGTACTTCTCCGGCATTCGCCTTGTGTTGATCAGAGAAACCACGGAAAACTACCGATCAGAGCAGCCGGCCACTAGTATTCTCCTCCACGTAGCGACTGAATTCGACCTAGCTGAAAAGCTAGTGTCGAAAATCCTGCCGCCGTGGGGAGTGGGAACCTAGGACCTCCCGTTCTGAGGCGCTGCAGTGACATCAGTTGATGCACTGAGCAACCGCTACCGGTCTGCCGGTGAGAGCGTACAGGGGAAATAAAAGGGTTGGCCAGCCCTGCTCGCCCCGCTCGCCCATTGCGGGGCGGTCGCCGGGGGCGTGGCCGCGGGGCGATGCGCGCGGAATACTTGTGCGCGGGCGGGCGGGCGGGCGATGGGCGGGGCGCGGCGAGGCGCCCGGTGCGGGTGGCCGCATATTGCTGCGGTTTAATCTCGCGTCGCTCCCGTGCACGCGCGCGCTCTGACGGGCACTTCCCCTCTCTTCCCCTCACTTCCCCTCCGTTTCCCCGCGCGCGGAGGCCGCACGCGCTCGCCGCGGGCGCTGCGCCGTGCGGACAATCCGCCCCCCACCCTACGTCACGAACGACCGCCAAGAGTAGCTTTATTCCGACTGACTCTTCCTCTTCTTACGCAAATTTCTCTGCTTCCTTTCTTTCTTTCTTTTTAACATTTCTGACCTTCCCCCAGCTCTGTATCACTCCGGTTGGCTTATTCGGAATTCGTCTGTAGATTATACGAAGTACTATCTGTAGACTATTCTTCCGTGGCGGTTTTGGGCGGCTTATCGTTGCTAATTTTTTTTTGTTCCTTGTGCCCCTTCCATCCTTTTTCATCCAGTTGGGACAGTTCTTAAATAAGGATTTGGTTGAGTTTTTTTCGTGTTTCCGGGCGCGTCAACTACTTTGGTCATTAGTCCCGTTAGTGTGGTGAATGTTTTTTCTCCGGAGATGGCGGTGATCTTCCCCCGCAGGATGACGAGATCCGGCGCCGACTTACCGTCGGCCAGTGGGTTCTCCCCCTCACCAGGACTCTCCCACCAGCTAGGCACCGCCCCATCCAGGACTAGCTCTAAGCTCCCGACCGGTCTCTCGGAATATGTAGCAGTAAAGTGTATGTTAGGGTACGTGTGTGTGTAAGGGGAGAGGATAGGTCAGGGAAGAGGAAAAAAAGATCGCGCGCGATCTGTGGACAGTTTGGTAGGGTACTACTCCGGCATTCGCCTGGTGTTGATCGGAGAAGCTACGGAAAACTACCGATCAGAGCAGCCGGCCGCTAGGATTCTCCTCCAGGCAGCGACTGAATTCGTCCTAGCTGAAAAGCTAGTGTCGAATGTCTTGCCGCCGTCAGGATTAAATATGGATATCCTTCTTTTCTCAACAAGTTTTGCCTCGCTTGCATAATGCTATTTTTTCCCACCATCTTTCTTTTGGATGTAAGTTTTGACATCGTTTGATGTATGCACAGCTTTTCTTGGTTGGTCTTGTTTTTTTATTCTTTTTACTATGCGCAGCATAAAGGAAGTTATGTAATAGTGCAAAATCTCGATCTAGAATTTAGACAGCAATGCGCTTGTTGGAGGTATGTTACTCAAAAAAATGTTTTTCTTTCCTTTTGAAAATCTCTCTCTCTCTCTCTCTCTCTCTGTCTGCCAGTCTGTTCACAAACAATGCAAACGCCTAATCTGCAATAGGGATGTTTTTCAAAATCAATATTTTCTCTTCAATTTCTCTCATCTTAAAGCACTGCAAAGTTGAAACGAACTGTTAACGGCTTTGAGGAACTTGGAATATGCCCATGAGATATTTTTAAAAAATGTAAAAACGGTTCTAAATTATTTCATGTTTTTGGGGTTTTTTTGTTCGACGATATCAACGTGCGTTCTAAATTTGGTTTAAATTAAATTTTTATTAAACCCAGTTACATTTCAAAAATTTCGAGTGGTCATTTTTTCCAAACTTCCGGCCCTTTTTTATTGTAGCCAGAGATATACATTTTATCACATGTTTTATCCAGTGTCATATTTTCAAATATTTTCAAAAACACTTTTTTATTTAATATTAGTAGTTAAAATATTCTCAAAAACCAGATTAAAGTTTTCCATTAATTGTTTGTACAAAATACACTACAAAGCATTATATCATGTGACACATGCACCATTTTACTCACACTCAAAAGTTTTTTAATACACTCAAAATGGTGCGTTTTCAGAAGCTTATAAGTGCTTTTAAATGGCTTTAAAAGTTCCCCTATAATTTATTTACAAAAAGAAATTTTGTTCTTTTAATTTATTCAGAAAGCTCCATTTTAGTTATATTTATAAGACTCCGAAGAAATACGAAAAAGATTATCCCCTTTTTCGTCACCAGGGTCCGGCAATAAGAGGTTTTGAGTCAAAAATACACTGTTTCCGCGCATTTTCAATACTTTCTCTGCTTACGTACGTAAGGGCAAGAAATTGAACATGTAACATTTTACATGTGTTTCATAAAACACGCTTTCTACAATATAAACTCTACTGGAAAGAAAACTAAACTACTGCATTAATTAATATTTATAAATATTACACATTCAACATTTTCTGATTTATTAATTATGAAAAAAAATTACTTACTGCGAGCACAACATTATTCGGGCGAACATAAAATACTTTTCTACATATTGTTACTACGATATTTTTTTACGAATGTCATTTAGGTAAATACGTTCAGTGTTTCTAAGCACATTATTGGCAGTGTGCAGTTTGATGGTCAGATTTGCACATGATAACAGAAATATTAGAAGTAAATAATTCACAATTAAATTTTTAATCTACTTATCCGGCAGATATAATACGAGAAAGTATATGCTAGTGTTTATTTGCAAGTGTGTGTTGAACTACCAGTAGTTTGATGTCGCCGTCCATCCTTTCTTTCTACTTCCCTTCTTTCTTCTTATCGGATTTCCCTAAACTTCCTCAGTGAATTTTTTTACATACCTCCCCGTGATTTCAATATTTCCTGTTTTCTCCCGTTATTTCGCGTCTGGTACCTTTTTCTTGTCTATTGCTATTGTTCCTTCTTCTCTTCTTTGTTGTCTCAGATTAAAATATATCAATCTACCTGCTTACTCTTTAATTCCAAAAGCTGAAGTCTAGACCTCGTCATAGCTTAACATCATTTAGCAGTTTTATTTTCAATCTTATTATTAATTATATTCATAATCTATTCAGTATCTATTAATTATATTACCCCCTCCTTCGCATTGTAGATTTTGGAATGTCATTGGCTACTGGCCTCTATATTAATAGCCCCCTTTTTTATTTATATTTTTTTTTTTACAATTGTAGACTGAAGATGATGGCAAAACCGTGGAAAACAGACTATTTAAATTAACATATTAAGTTGACGAAGATGACCTTTATTTCTTCATGTAATAACGTCAACAAACCGAATCAAAATTCCCACAATTCCATGCTTTAGCTACTGTCAGTTGCATAGCGCTTACGTTATCAAATTCTGCGTTTTCTCCGTCGTACTCATTCCCGTCATCCATTGCCTGTCTCTCGTAACCCCTTTCTCCTGCTGGGCATCCGTCCGCCGGTTGCCCTCCGCTTGGGGCGAAATGAACGTCCATTTGGAGAGATGAGTTCCGAGCATGGTTTCCGGCATACAGACAACGTTGGAGTGAAATCATGCGAAAATATCATACTGTCCCACCGCAGACGCTTTAGAACGGCATCATGATGGCTCACTCATATCTCTAGTGCAATCTCACTTCTGGAGATGGTTTAACATCAATATGTTTCCATTTTATTTTGGAGAATGTGACGTTGATGATTTATTTTTAGAGTTTCATTTCGTCTGTGGTTTTTCTACGATATATTTCACTTACATAAATTGCGAGAAAAAGATGGCAAATTCTGCAAGAAACGTATTATTTCGTATCTGACTTTATATGACAATGGCTATTAACATAATCAAATTACTACTATGCTAAGTCGGTCACTAAGGCTGAAGGGCCGTAGGTTCGAATCCCTCCCCGGGCATGGATTGTTTGATTGATTTATTCATGTTTCCGGGCGCGCCAACTGCTCTGGTCATTAGTCCCGTTAGTGTAGTGCATGTTTTTCTTGGGAGATGGTGATCTTTCCCCGCTGGATGGCGAGATCCGGCGCCGACCTACCGTCGGCTAGTGGGGTTTCCCCCTAACCAGGACTCTCCCACCAACGGATCTATGGCTCCGGCATTCGCCTGGTGTTGATCGGAGAAACCACGGAAAACTACCGATCAGAGCAGACGGCCGCTAGAATTCTCCTTCAGACAGCGACAGAATTCGACCTAGTTAAAAAGCTAGTATCGAAAATCCTGCCGCCGTGGGGAGTGGGAACCTAGGACCTCCCGGTCCGAGGCGCTGCAGTGACATCAGTTGATGCACTGAGCTACCGCTCCCGGTCCGGGCATGGATGTTTGGGCATGTTGTGAGTACGCGTTCCCCCACCGTCACCCCAAAGTTAAAAGTTACAGTGGTCGCTACATTTCCGAGCAAAGGAAAAGCGAACGAAAAAGAATTATTCTGAAGGACTGATAGAACATGTTTTCAATTCAGTGTCTTGTGTGAACCTGTTAACGTAATAAATGTAGTCTGAAGAATTGATAGTACGGACAATTCAATTAATGAATTGTGAGAACTTGCGAAATTAAAAACAACTGATAATTGCCGTTAACATTTGGAAAAACTCACGAAAGAGTAATTACAATACTTAAAAAACAATGTGGAAAAATTATCAAATTTTATATGTATGTTCATTTATAATCAAAATCCACCCGCAAAGTACATGAAACACCAGCTAATTTTTGCAACCTCAAATCTCCAAACTCTAAATCTCTTTTTTCCTCAGACACTTCCCCAGTTTATAAACCGTGCCCTCTTCATTGTCGCTGTGGACACTGCTGTCTTCACCCTTCAGTGGCCGCCCCTGTGAGAAGTGCCGCCCTCCGACCCAGCCGCGCCCTCGCCCTCGCCCTCGCCCCGGGCCCCGCCCCCTTCCGGCGGAGCATGCCGAGGCGCAGTGAGCACGAAATCGGTGTCAGTGGGGTCGCGCCCTGCGGCCGCCGCGCCGGCCCCGCCCGCAGCGCCGCCCACGCCCGCGCCCGGCCACGCCCGGGGCGACGCGAGGAGGCGAGGCGATGGGGGCGGAGCGAGGGAGGCTGGGCGGGGTGAGGAGGGCCGAGGCGGGGAGGGCCGAGGCGAAAAGGGCGGAGCAAGGGGGCGGGGCAGGGGGCGAGGCAAGGGGGCGGGGAGTGGGGTCGGGGGCGAGGGGGCCGGGGCGAAGGGGCGGGGCGAAGAGGGCGAGGCGAAGGAGCGGCGCGAAAGGGGCGGGGTGAGGAGGGCCGAGGCGAAAAGGCGAGCAAGGGCGGGCAAGGGGGCGGGCCAAGGACGAGGCAACGGGGGCGGGGCAAGGGGGCTGGGCAAGGGGGCGGAACAAGAAGCGGGGCAAGGGGCAGGGCGATGAGGGGGGCAGGGCGTGTAAGGGGACAGTGGGTGGGGTGAGGGGTCGGGGAGAGAGGAGGGCCGAGGGGAGCGGGGCGTGGAGGGGGGCGGGGCCCGTTGAAAGAGGTGGACTGGCCGTCCCGTTGACGACGAGGCGGTGCAGTGGCCCGAGGCCAGAGGAAGGGGCGGACGGGTCGCGGGCGGCGGGGGGCGTGGCACCGCAAGGGGGCGGGGGCGAGCGCACGAAGCGCAAAAAGGCAGCTCCGCGCGCGCCGCGCCGCGCTTCGTATTTTTTTCTCTCGCCGCGCCGCCCGCTCTCGCGCTGCCTGCACTGGGGCATTTTAAATTCAAATTTATATGTAACTTCCCTACCAATTCACATGTAAATACACTCGACGTTGGAAATTCGCCGGCCGGGTGCGGGCGGGCGCGTCCGCCGCGGCCCGCGACGGCTCGACACACGCGGCCGGGGGCGGCGGCGGCGGCGGCGGAAGAGGCGGTGGAAACGGAGGGCAAGTCGTGTGGCCAGGCGAGGCTGCTGAAGTGACGGAAAGAGAAGAGTTCGCAGGGAAGTTGGTGAGACTGGCCATTGAAGAAAGAGGAAACGGTGAGACGATGAGGGTGCAGGAGGGCGGGGTGGTGGCGGGGTGATGGAAAGAACAGCGGGAGTGGTCGGTGCAGGGTGGTGGAGCGGGGAGGGGGGGGGGGGTGGAAGAGGGGGAGGTGAAGGGGCGGCGGCGGGGGGCGGGAGGGGGCAACAAGGGGAGGGGCGGTGGGGCGGCGTATTCGGTACTATGGCGTAGGTAGCAAAGGAATGAGGGCAGTGAAGGGGGGGGAAGGGGTATGGTGAGGTGGGAAGGCGAAAGAGGCGGTAGCAGTTGAGGCGGGGCGGTGAAGGAGGCCAGGCCTCGAAGAGGCGGGGTGGCAGAGTGAGTGGGGCAGCGAAAGAGGCTGGGAGGCAGAGGGGCGGGGGGGGGGGGGGGGCCTTAGTCGGTGCGCGTGGCCGCGGCGTCCCCGGGGTTAATCGCTGTCGGCTTCCACGCCGCGCGCGTTGCGGTGTCGCACCCGCCCCGCCCCCCGCTGCCCCGCCCCGCGCCTGGATTGCAGATTTCCTCTGCGCGGCGACACCCGGTGCACGTGACACGAGCGCCTCTGCCTCCGCGTTGTAGCGTCCCGTTTCTAGAAACACTCACACACTCTCTCTCACACACACTCTGCCTCTCTCTCACTTTCTCCATCTCTCTCCCTCTCTTTTTCTCTCTCTCACACACACACTCTGCCTCTCTCTGTATCTCTCTCCCATCTCTTGTCTCTCTGTCCCTCTCTCTGTCTCTCCCTTCCTCTCTCTGCCTCTATCTCCCTCTTTCTGTCTCTCTCTCCCTCTCTGTCTCTCTCTCTCTGTCTTCTTTTTCTCTCTCTCACACACACACTCTGCCTCTCTCTGTATCTCTCTCCCATCTCCTCTCTCTGTCTCTCTCTGTCTCTCTCTCTCCTCTCTCTGTCTCTCTCCCCTCTCTCTGTCCTCTCTCTCCCTCTCTCTCCCTTGTCTCTCTCCCCTCTCTGTCTCTCTGTCTCTCTCTCTTACACACATTCACACACACCCTTTCTCTCTAGTGATTTTGCGTTCTGCAGGAGAGGGAAATATTTACTTAAATATAGCATTTAATATATAAAATATAGAATAGAATAGAATATTTATTATGCCACTTAATAAGACATAGAAATACGTTCGGAGGTAGCGTTTTCTGAATAGTTACTACTAATACACAAGACAAACCAACAAATAAATATTAAATATATTTACAAATTACTTAATATAATTTATTTAAAAATGTATCCTAACCCTCTCTTTTTAAAGCTGACCTACTAGTACAAATACCTATAATAACAATTAATTTGAATGTAATATATTTTTAAAAAATTACAATATATTTAAACTTTTAAAAAGATTTTGACGTTCTGAAAAAAATACTGTACCTCTCTTGCGGGTAATTCGTTCCAATTTTGTATTATTCTATTTTCAAAAAAGAATTTACCTACATCTGTTCTCTGCTTTCTTTGACGAATTTTCGAACCACGATGCATTTAAATAAGATAATAAGCATCTTTAAGGGTAAACGTTCATGCGACCTCAGTTGTTATCTCTGAAACCTGGGTGACTACATTTCACTTTGCGTTTTCAATCCCCTCGCTTCTTCCCCTCTTGTTCTTCCAGTTAATCCTTTTGGATTTTGCGTCCCGTTCATCCTCGCTACCTCCCCACCCCTGGCTTTCCCACCTCTCTTCCCTCTTCCCACCATCTCTTCCCTCTTCCCACCATCTGTGCCCTCTTCCCACCATCTCTGCCCTCTTCCCACCATCTCTGCCCTCTTCCCACCATCTCTTCCCTCTTCCCACCATCTCTTC
This sequence comes from Teleogryllus oceanicus, assembly GCA_964035755.1. NCBI lineage: Eukaryota > Metazoa > Arthropoda > Insecta > Orthoptera > Gryllidae > Teleogryllus > Teleogryllus oceanicus. The sequence continues at coordinate 30,172,960 of CAXIVR010000014.1, read as the reverse complement.
CCTCTTCCCACCATCTCTTCCCTCTTCCCACCATCTCTTCCCCTCTTCCCACCATCTCTTCCCTCTTCCCACCATCTCTTCCCTCTTCCCACCATCTCTTCCCTCTTCCCACCATCTCTTCCCTCTTCCCACCATCTCTTCCCTTTCCCACCATCTCTTCCCTCTTCCCACCACCTCTTCCCTCTTCCCACCATCTCTCCCCCGACGCGATCCGTTTCGTATTGCATTCCATGCTTCGTTCGCGTCGTCCGCTGTCAGAGACGGTGTGTGTTCAGGTATGCTCCTTCCTTCGGTCCATTCCCACTTCGCGCACACCTGTTTACATTCATCGCCCTCGTTGCGAACACCACTGGCGCTTACTACCAACCTTCACCCCGGTAAAACCTACGCCCGGCGCCAAACGGTTACTGCAGAAGTTCGCCATCGCATCCCCTTCATTCGCTGCGGTCGACGACACTATTGTTGCGTCGTGTCGAGCTAAAACGGCGGCAAGCACGTGGCGGGCGGTGTGAAACGCCGGATGCGTAGACAAACGCAGAAGCTATGACGCGCCGGGTTTTCCGTACAAGTGGGAACGCGTCGAAGGGCGGAGGCAAGGGCGGCGGCGGGCAGCGCCGCAGGGCTATTTAAAGGCAATGAGAACAATGCCTCGGTCTTCTTGTTCTTCCAGCAGCGTCGACGGTAAGTTGTACATAAGCGGTGTGAGTGTGCACGCGGGGCAAGAGGCCGGCAGTTTATTGTCGTGACTAACGAGACATGTAGTAGGTCTCAGAGTAGAGCGGTACTCCGCACAGGGAACCATTAGTAGTATGTTGCGGTGTGGTAGCCGTTTGTAAATATCTCTCCTAGCAGTGGGTTCTATTTATTTAGTTAATTGTAAGCAGGGCAACTGGTTATTTGTGACTACGGTCTAGATTGTGAAAAAATCATCTGTTCTTACAATCCACTCTCGTCTGTGTTCTGATTACACCCGTATGATGCCACTCTATTAACTGCTGTACTAACTTTAAGTATTTTTAAATATTGACTTAAAACTTTAACTATTTTTAAATATTGAACATAAATAAGGTATGAGTACATTCATCCAAACTGTGACTTTCAGCATATATCCTGTTAGAAAATATGAGAATATGCGAATTTTTAAACGGAAAGTCAATGTCTTCAAGAATCGTAAGGTAAGGAATCACATTGTCAACATGTACCCCATTACAGACCCTGTGCTGCTATGGAAAAAAAATATATGAAGTTAGGAAAAGATTCATTTTCTTTGTAATCAATAAATTATTCCATAGAAGTAAGTTTTTATTTGACAGTTAACCTACAATTTCTATCATACGGAGTACTAAGGTTCTTGGTAAGATTTCTTGGAGGCGTTGAATGAGAATAGCACAGTACATTTGTACTCTGCTAAACAAAAAATACCAAGGTAGTAAAATAGTGAAGTAAACTAGAAGAATTGACTTTCAATTTTGGTTTTTAAGAAGGAAGACAAAAGACTGACAAAAAAACTACATTTTTACATTTTCGTCACATTTAATGCCATCAAAGTTACGTCAGGGATAATCAAATTACGAGATTCCATTGCCAAATCTACAATCACAGCTTTCGCCGCCGTCGTCTCTTTGATCTCGATCACCATCCCTTTCCCTGCACCGCAAAATCCACCCCTTCTGACGTCTCCTTCCACCTCTGCAACACCATCACCTGCGAAGCCGGCACCGTCCTCATAATTGCCACTTCCGCCACCGCAAGCAGACCCCCCCCCCACCCCGCCTCACCGTCCTCTCCACCCTCAACCACACCTATTTCCGTCTAAATCGCTTCTACCTTATACTTCGGTTGCTGTAACCTGGCTGATGACAGCTGAACAGTTGTTACGGTTTCGTCCAATCGGGAGCTTGAACGTCACCACAGTGACGTCACCGTGACGACGGTTTAGCTCTCGATTGGATGACACCGTAACAGCTGATTAAGTGTTATCGGCCAGGTTAGAAAAATCCAAGGATAATTCTCTGGTGGGAACATCCGGTTGAAGAAAATCAGCTGTTACGATGTCATCCAATCGAAAGGTTGAACGCCACAATTTTGACATCACTATAGTGACGTGTAAGGTCCTGATTGGACGACACTTAACAGCTGATAAAATGTCAAACGCAGCAACGTAAAATTCGCATGTCATCACTGGGAGCTCTACATGTTCGTCAAGCGTCTTCACCCGCCTCAAGTAATTCAGTTCACTTAAAATCTATTAGAAAGGATCATTGACAGACGTGCATTGTCAGGTAATGTAGCATCGGGATGAGACGACAGAATCTCACATGTGTACATTTAATTTGTACATTATATACAAGGATAGCTTAGGATTTGTACAGTGTCATCCGCGTGTCGTTTGTGGCAATCAGATGATGATTCTCTTATAAACAACACTTCACCTGTTGACATGGCACTATGGTCATCATGGTCACCATGGTTGTCATGGTCGTCACGCGGAACCGTCACTCATAAAGGGATGAGAGAGCTAGTCTGCGACGTTACCGTAAGCTATTATTTTTTGAAGCAAGAGTCTCCTCACATGATGTTGTTAAAATAAATGCACGACTTCAAATATGCTTCTAAAACAGAATTTTAATCAGTTACTTTGTGCACGCTATTGAAATTTTTTGTCAAGAGTTTTATGCGTTTTAATGTTAATTACTTACAAGATGTCCATTTTGGTTTCGTATCTATTGAATAATTCAAAAGATACAAAATTTCATTGTAGTACTTTCCATTGTTTTTTGTCAATGTCCGTAAAATTCTTAACACAAATTTTGAATAGTCCTTTTTAGTAAGAAAATGCATGAAAAATAAAAACAACTGAATTTGTTTTGGTTTGTATCTCTTGGAGATGTATCGGCGGAGCGGGGCGGAGCGGGGCGGAGCGGGCGGAGGGGCGGAGGGGCGGGGGGCGGGCGGCGGAGCGGGGCGGAGCGGGGGCGGAGCGGGGCGGAGCGGGGCGGAGCGGGGCGGAGCGGGGCGGAGCGGGGCGGAGCGGGGCGGAGCGGGGCGGAGCGGGGCGGAGCGGGGCGGAGCGGGGCGGAGCGGGGCGGAGCGGGGCGGAGCGGGGCGGAGCGGGCGGCGCGGCGGAAAGTAGCGGGCGGTGCGCGAAAGGTCTTCTGTGAATATTCCGTTGTGTCGTATTTATGAAATCGAAATGCTCGGCACCCGGGCGGTTGCGCAACACAAAGCGCTATTGTGCTGGTTACGTGTCCACCCGCTGACCCCAGAGCCCGTGGGCGCCGGCGCCCCGCCTCCTCCGCCCCGTCATCCTCCGCCCCGCCGCCCCGCCGCCCCGCCGCCCCGCCGCCCCCGCCGCCCCGCCGCCCCGCCGCCCCGCCGCCCCGCCGCCCCGCCGCCCCGCCGCCCCGCCGCCCCGCCGCCCCGCCGCCCCCCGCCGCCCCCGCCGCCCCGCCGCCCCCGCCGCCCCGCCGCCCCGCCGCCCCCGCGCCCCGCCGCCCCGCCGCCCCGCCGCCCCGCCGCCCCCGCCGCCCCGCCGCCCGCTGCCTTTCCTTTCGCTGGGAACATCTGCCTCAGACGCAGTCATTACTAAAAGCATCAATGAATCACCTTTTAGTCATGAAATCCTGACCCCGACCCCAGCCGCCCCGCCCCGCCCTGACCTGCTCGACTGCCAAGCCACTTTGGGTAACACCTGCACAGAAGTCAGCATTGCTATTCATAAATCCGATTGAAAATAAACACTGTTACCTGGATTAAAGTAATAGATATAAAGAATATTTCAAAGATAACATCACAAATTACTTATTGTCATGCACGATTATATAAGTATCTAATCATGCATGGCAATGCACGAGTGGTGTTTAAAAAGAGTTTCAAAGTGTCATGACGTCGAATAGTGTTTCAGAATATGTCAATTACTAATTACTAAACATCGGATTCCCGTGAAACTGCATTTTTGTTTGCTAACTTGAAATTGGATGAAACCTTGTTAGGAATTTGAATCATGAAACGGACGTTATTTTAGTAATTGTTTTATTTTGCCCGGAATTGCAAGTGTGTGTGATTACTGAGCGGTAATGCATGCTTTAGGTAATGCTGCCTGAAAATTCCATATTTCCATACTTTACTGGACAAATTTGCAAGATTCATAGTCTTAATGCTTGAAATGTAATTTTTACATTATCAACTTGTTTTAATTTATCTTTCTTATATGTTTCAGTTTAGACAAAAGTTGCACGTTAACCTAGCGGTGCATTCGGGTGGTCTGTGAAATTGCAGCAGGGATATGGGGTGCTACCAGGAACTAGGTCCGCAGCCCTTGTTTCCGGCCGCTCAGCCAACGGTGTGTTCGGAGTCAATCTTCCAAATCGGATCATATATCGGTTTTGTCAGTCTTTGCTGAACTGAGCAACATGAGACTGCATGTGCGAGTCACATTTGACCTATGTCTAGGTGAGAAGCTTAGTGGCAAGAGCATTGCGTGTCAAATTCATCGAATTTCTGGGAAGAGACGTTGCGCTCCGAGGTACGACAGAGAATGAATGCAGTTTTTTACCGCTTTTAGTATGCACACGTATGACGGAGTGAGGCTTGGCACACAGGCCAATGTAAATGTAGAACGACGTATTTCCCATCCGAAACATGTACTAGATGATAGAAGATATAACAATCAGAAAATAATTCTTAGAATTCTCATAATTCTCAGAAAATATTTTGGAAATGTACACAATTGTAAATTAAAATGAAAACCATTAACAACATTTCTTCTATAACTTAATTATTTCTATATTTATATTTTTGAATTTTTGTATTTACTTTTTGTAATTTTTATGCTAATTTAATTTAGTTTAATTTAGTTTATAAACTGAAAAAATATGGTTTTCTTTAAACAATATGTATAAACAATTATAATAAAAGCACAAAAATCATATTTCATTCACGTTAAATACTCTTTAAGTGGTTTACTGCAGTTTTTAGGCTTTATAACACAATTTTCCAACGTTTTGATATTTTATTGCATGTTTTTGTGCTTTTCCTGCACGTTTAAGAGTTTTACTGCACGAAAATTTTGTGTTTACTAATTATATCAATGAGTTTTATGCAACACTTTTGTAATATAATTCCAACTATGGTACATTCCTATTATTAATGGAGCTTTCTGTTTCTAACGTTTAGCAGGTAAACACGGTTCAACGAAGATGATTCACCCCAACTCCAATGATTGATGTATAGCAGCTAACAATATGTTGCAAATCGGCAGAGGCGGCTCAGAGTGGGACTGATACTGATGACACTGAACTATCTCTGACCCTCGAGGTACTGAAGCGGATTGATAGCTAGGTCGAATTCAGTCGCCGCGCCGTCAGGAAGAGAATTCTAGCAGCCGGTTTTCTTGATAGGTATACTTGGGATTTCTAAAGTGGCGGCTGAGGGTTGTATTTCCAAGATGGAATTCGGCACGACTTTGTTAGTCATTCTCAGTCCTGCCGCTAGAGTCGCTAGATCGGCAGCACTGCTCGATGCGGTCGCGATCATGCGATATCTTGCGGCAGAATTGAGAAAGACTCAAAATGTCGTGCTAAATTCCATCTTGGAAATACTACCCTCAGCCGCCACGTTAGAATTACCCAACAACAGTGTTCCGTGGTTTCTCCGATCAACACTAGTCGAATGTCAGAGTAGTACCGTAATAAATGGGCCATGGACTGCCCGCAGAGAATCCTTTCTCTTTCTTCTGAGGCAGTGCCGCGCTGGGGGAGACACCTGGATGAGGAAACTTTCCACGTGTCGACGTGTATGTCGTCGCAGGATCTCACACACCAGCTGGGGAAAAACGTAGCCATTTCCCATGATAGAAAAATGCCCTACACCTACCGGACTAATGACCAACACAGTTTATATACCAGGCAACAACAAATAATCAATCTTTATGTCAGGTGTGAAAAGTTTGCAAGGAAAGGTAGTTATATAGACAATGAAGTTGTCTCTGAAACAAAAATGTGACATACGTGTATGTATGATCGAAGATGATCACGTTTTGATAACGACCCCATTCCCATACACGCAAACTGACACTCACAACCACATCTTCACCTCCACCCGTAGCGACACCTATAGCAACACTCAAACGTCCTACACCCCCATCGACACACACCTGCACCCAAACAGACTTCCACATCTTACCCTACCGAGACCCACACCAAAACCCACATTTGCCACAATCTCACATCCACACCGCCATCCACATTCACAACCACATCAGCATCTACATCCAAACCCCCCCCCAAACCCACATTCACAACCACTTCACATCACACCCAAACCCACATCCACATCCAACCCTTCACATCTACACCCAAACCCACATCCACATTCACAACCACTTCACATCTACACCCAAACCCACATCCACATCACAACCACTTCAACATCTACACCCAAACCCACATCCACATTCACAACCACTTCAACCCCACATCCACATACACAACCACATCAACATCTACACCCAAACCCACATCCACATACACAACCACTTCAACATCTACACCCAAACCCACATCCACATACACAACCACATCAACATCTACACCCAAACCCACATCCACATACACAACCACATCAACATCTACACCCAAACCCACATCCACTTCCTCGTAGACGCACACTTACACTCCTGGTCACCGTCACCAACACCCGCTCCCACTGCCGCTGACGCACGTTGTCCCTCGCCACCACGTGTGTGTGTGTGTGTGTTTGTGTGTGTGTGTTTGTGTGTGTGTGTTTGACGTGCGCCGGCGATTCGCGTGTGGTTCCGCGCGAGTGGCGCGGCGCTTCTCGGCGTGTGAGCACGCGACCGGTAGTGTCATTAAGCCTCTCTCGCGCACCGGGCTTTCCCATCGCTCGACGAACACGCGCTCTTGTAATGCAAGCTCTTGCTTTGAGGTGCCTTCCTTCTTTCAACAGTTGTGATGTGTACTCGGAAATAGTTGGAACTTGGTTCTCCGGGAAACGCCGCGTCCTTGGCACAGATGTCAACGTTTCAGTCCCCATTCTGCGACCTTCCACAGGGCAAAATGCGTGTTGTTTCCTCCCTGTAGAGGTTGGTCAAATGAGAGCGTAGGCTTCTGCTGCCGGAGTCAGTAGTTGCTTGGTTGTCCGGGAGACGCCGCGTCCTAGGCACAGGTGGCATCGTTTCGACCACCATTATGCGACCTTCTTCAGGGCAAAATGCGTGTTGTTTCCTCCCTGTAGAGGTTGGTCAAATGAGAGCGTAGGCTTCTGCTGCCGGAGTCAGTAGTTGCTTGGCTGTCCGGGAGACGCCGCGTTCTTGGCACAGATGCCAACGTTTCAGTCGCCATTCTGCGTCCTTCCTCAGGGCGAAATGCTACACTGGCACCTGTGCCTAAGACAGTCTTCCGGATAGCTAAGTTGTTAGACTCCGGCCGCGGTAGTCTACGCAATCGTAAATAGTTATTTATGATCCAGTAGTAAAACGGACATTTTATTTTGTCGGTAGGAAACGAAACCGAAAGGTCAAGGGCTGTAAACTCACTTTTACAACGTGTGTCATACACTCCTTTTTAGACAGTCTGCCTGACTTTCATTTTATTTTGATTCAAGTAAACTATTCACTTAATTCGGTATCACGTAATATTAAGATCGTTTGTAGCGGATCAGTTCTAAGTATTTTTTCTTTGTTATAATCATAGTTTAATCTAAAAATTTGAGCATCGTCTCACTTTGAGTAGGCTGTGCATGTCCTAAAATAAATCGTTTTTACTAGTGGCTTTTTGAATGAATGATTTACTGTATTTAAGTATTTATTGTAATAATTTCTAATCAACCTAATAAATTTTAATACGGCTATTTCAACGCTATTACCTCATATTGGTGTGGTTTCTTTTTTACAGAGCTAACATGAGTACGTAGGTTATTGAGATTTGAGAACATTATTGTGATACATTGTACTCGTAAATTTAGTATCTCGTAAATTTAGATAAACATTGGAAGCGAGCATTTTGAGTAACGTGTAATCCTATCTTCTCGATACGATCTCGTACACTCCTTTTGCTGCCTCTTTGATGCCTGCATCCACTGTGAAAATGAAACTCCGTTCCTCTATAGCTCCCTGCCTTGTCCCTCAGAGACCAGTCACTGCGGTCCAGTCACGCCACTTGCGGTCTTCATTCTCTTCCACATCATCGAATCCTCGTTCCTATCCCTCCACAAATCTGTGCGGTAGATCGTATGTGGTTCCCCTTCTGCTTCCTCAGAGAATTCCAATTCCCCTGCTTGAAACTGATAAAGTTTTGTTTTAGCTGTTATGTGGTTTGCGTGGTTTTGTTCCTCTGCTACAAATAGGGCATTATTTCGGATTGAATAATCAAATTCAATATTCAGCTTTCAGCGAAACTCAATCCCCTTGTGTGTGGAAGAGTGATTTCCATTTCCTTTTAATCACGTCATTTCCACAACCACAATGTGTGGTGGGTATATTCACTCATGTTAGATCAATTCTCAACATTGCAGTTCTCACAACTGGTCTTTAAAGATGTTAGAACACATCCATAGAAAATAATTAATAAAAAGGGGTATTATTGAACAATGGGTGAAACGAATTTAATGAAAGAAATATCAATTGTTAATCATATGAATGAATAAAAGGTTTGCGTGATTTGTTAGAGAGATTGAACAAAATAATTTCAAGGCTGCTCATTACATTCACACCTTCAAGTCGAAAAGATAAAATGTTGTGCAATATAAATTAAAAGAATCAGCTAAAATCATTCAAGAACCATATTTCACCTTTAACATTTGAATGTGAATGTTAAATGTTAGATACTAACTACAACACTCATCTTAATCTATTACAGATGGAATTGGAAACATTATGTCTTTAATGCATCGTCTGTATTCCAATCTGATTATTCTCTATTTTTCCTTACACTGTGAGGAAAACTGAACTCTATCGACAAATTTCGGGAGGTGTCTTCTTAGTAGCAAGATTGGTCATGTGAGCATATGTTGATAATGCCCAGTACTTTTAGAAATTTCTTTAAAATAATTTATCTTTTATGCCTATGGAGTGGCACACTGTACCCTTGGGGCAATGTTTTCGAGAACAGTTCCTACAACTCGATTCTGCACTCTCACAACACTAGTCTCCTATCGAGTTTTGTTCACATTCGTTGTTGCACTGCAATTCCGTGCTTTGGAATGAAGGCTAAAAGAAGTAAGAAAAATCTGTAATTTATTCAGAATATTTTCTGTTCCTTTCCTGTGGATAGAGATCAGATTTTTTCTTTATTGATTGATTTAACTTTTAATTGATTAACGTTGTAAACTATACAACCCGATCGTCGCGTCCCTCAATATTGCCAATTATAATTGATAATTATCAACAATTATTGTCAACAGCATTTACAGAATTCGTATTCCCTTTTTACAAGGAGATACCTTCAAATGGAGTAAAAAGGAGATGACTATTAATACCTATTTAATTATTTAGGGCGCGTTGGTTTCATGTCAGTCACAAACAATGTAATTGTAAAATATAAGTATATCTGGTTTAAAACATATGTACAGAATGTTCTTAGGTACTGCCATTATTTAAGAGGATAAAAAAGGAATCCCATGGAGGTGTCATGATCCTTTACTCCATTTCAAAGGCTAGAATTCCTCAAACAATAAAATAACCTTTTCTGTTTAATTATTTGTTTAATAATAATATCGAAAAAATGCTTACATTAAAATATTACAAATGAAAGTAAACATTTTGTACAATATCATTTATTTCACTCGACACGACATTATTAAATTATTTTCAAAAGTTTCACTGAGATTTGGTCCTGTCCTGAAAAGCGAGCATACATAAATATCCCTATTTAAGGAAGAACCCGCACGGTACTTCTGGAACGCAGCTACATCTTGTCATTTTGCACGTTCTTTATGTTGGCAGCGCTGGTGGGATGTGAGTGAGGGGATGTTCCTCTCCCCCGTCCTCATTTCGGAGGCGTTCTCTATTGCCACCATCATCACAGCATTGCCTTCGACTCAGTCGCGTCCCAGACAGGGGTTACCAAAACACAACGCAAGCGACAGTTATAATGAATCATTCCATCGTTTTAATGTGTTGGTTGGTTGTTAGTGATTCCGGGCACGTCAACTACCAAGGTCATTAGTCCCGTAAGTGTAGTGCGATTTTTGTGCTCGAGAGAGATCTCGCCATCCAGTGGTCCCCGCTGGATGGCGAGATCGCCGCAGTTATGAGACCTGGAATCACTAATCAATCAAACAATCAATCCAGCAAAGTTCAAGAAATGTTATTTCTTGTTTATGTGATTTTTTTAAAAAATGGTGTTATGAAATTATTGCAAGACACACTCCCGAGCTCATAAGTGGCAAACTTAGTCGGCCATTTTCTATTTTCCCGCCCAATGATATTAAAAATTATATTCGTGTTATATATGTATGTGTGTGTATATATATGTATATTAATATTCGTGTAATATATCTTATATTACACAAAAAACGTGCAAAATGTATAAAAACTTACAGGAAAAAATGTGCAAAGTGTATAAAGTGTTGTATAAATTTTGTACTGTATCATTTATTATAATATTCTATTATTAAATTCGATCTTCCTGTCTTGCCAGATAATTATCAACTTTTGAATAGTTATAAGACGTATTGCGATACATATTTCGAAAATAACTGTCAATAGAACATGATTTCCGAAGTGTATTTTGTGCTCGACAAAACACCGAAATGAAAAGTATTAGATTTCTTTGTCGCAGGGAAAACAAGAGTGTAATGTCAATGATACTGTGAATGAAATTTTAAATTACATTACGCTGCGAGTCTGAAGTTTTATGGCTGTTTATAATAATCATGCCCATAAAGATAAATTATCGTTTGTTAGTGTCAAGAGCGAAAAATAACACGTTCAGAAGAGTTATATTGCTAGGATTTTTTCTCAATTAAAAGTTAAAATAATTATTACAAGTGAGAGATTTCTGAACAAGCTTGTGAAATGAGCGAAAAAAATTCTCATTAATTTTGTTTATTTTAATAAACAATGAGAATTTTTGTACGCTTGGGAAAATTTGTCACATCTAGGCGAAGTTTTATTTCTGCAGTTGGCTTGTATAGACTCTTGCAAGTGGTTACCGAGAAATTAATCCAATTCTTAGAGATTAAGAAGCATTAAAAATTGTGTTACCCATTTCACGAAAGAAAACATATTGACCTCGAAAGAGAAACCCTCTACACACAATTAACTACAATTTGTCAATAACAAACATTTGTACAACGTAATGGACAAAGAATAAATTTCAAATGTATTTAATTTACATGGTATATGCTTCAATAATACACGAGTAATTTTGAATTTGTTAATGGTATTTGCAAATATAGCTACTTCAATAAATATTTCTTTGGTGTCATGTAGAAACAGTTGCCACATCGAAGAATTGATAAGCTCAGCGATGTTAGTTCTTGGTCTTTTAGTCTGTTTATTTAACAAGGAGTGTACTTTCCAAAGATCACGAGCGCAAGATAAGTCATACATATTAGTATAACGTGTGCAAAATGTCACAGAGTGCGAAAAACACGAGGTGGTATATTTTTACTGTTCTATCCATAGTGGAGTGACCTGTTTAAAAGAATACTATAGTGTCTTTGCTCAGGAAAGGTAACCATTGTTTTTCCTTTGTCAGGGTCATTTTTGTCGAAAATTTTTAATTTGGCATCTCAATGATCAAAAATTCTTGAATGAATAATACAAAATCAATTTTAATTCCCACATTTCCCGCCGGATACACTCACTACAATACCTTGACACATTTATCAATTACTTGCGTCGTCTAATGTGCAGTCGATATAGAATTTCACCAGGATTTAAGCTTGCCAAACCCATGGTTATTTCATATGACACATGTAAGAGATGGCACAATGAGAAATTTTGGTTTTTAGAATGTCTTACGCTTATTCCGCGACTGCTGAGAAACCGTGAACCGGATTTCAAAAGTATGTCACTGCCCCATTTCCATAGGCATACGGAGCCTAAAGTAAGATGGAGCACCAATTATACTTTAATTAAACATTTTTACTTACATTGATTGATTGATTTTTTCGTGTTTGCGGGCGCGTAAACTGCTTCGGTCATTAGTCCCGTTAGTGTAGTGCATGTTATTTTTTCTCGAGAGATGGCGGTGATCTTCCCCCACTGGATGGCGAGATCCGGCACCGACCTACCGTCGGCTAGTGGGGTTTCCCCCAGCCGGGACAAGCTGTAAACTCCCGACCGGTCTCCCGAAATATGCATTTTTACTTACAAATGACATATTAGTAAATGAATAAAACATACAAGAAACAGACTTCTGTTATAAAATTAATGAAATACATAATAAAACAATCGATTTTATTTTGACATTTATATAAGATTTTGACGAAATGACAGCCTCTTACACATTTTCTAATAATTCCTTCATTGTAAGCTAAAAAATTGAAGATCATCAGCGGTTGAAGAAATTTACAGAAACAAAATGTCTTTGTGTACCAGCATTATAAATTATATTTTTGTTGCAAGAAATCCTTCATAAAAGCACACTTTACGGCACAAATGACGACGTATTGTATTTTACGGCACGAATGATTACGTCATTACACAGTCAGCCAATCGTAGCAAGAGAATCTGGAGGAGATAGCGGTGAATGGAACAACCGACCATGGTTTTCTCATACCGAGACTTTGCAAGAAAGTTGTTTGGCAAAAGAAGTTCGATTCCCCTATAAATTTATAATGCTGATGTACAAAAAAACAGCGTACGCAACTCGTTTATAATGTTGCTTTATTGCATCCGTACACATTCGAAAACCGCCTTCTAATGTTTCTCGTTTTCAAAATATATACTCATGCATAAACTACTTTTATTACTTAAGGGTAGGGAATCGTTTTAAAAACTTTTCAGAGGTTCGCGTCCTCTCTGGTCCGCTCTTCGCGCATTCCTACGCCCATCTCTATTTAAAGTTCACTATGTCCTCTTATGCTTTCCATGCTCATGGATAAGAGGACATAGCGAATTTTAAATAGAGATGGGCTGGAATGTCCTCTTATCCATGCTCCATGCTCATGGATAGGACATAGGAATTTTAAATAGAGATTATGTCTCTTATCCATGCTCCATGCTCATGGATAAGAGGACATAGCGAATTTTAAATAGAGATGGGCGTAGGAATGTCCTCTTATCCATGCTCTATGCTCATGGATAAGAGGACATAGCGAATTTTAAATAGAGATGGGCGTAGGAATGCGCGAAGAGCGGGCAAGAGAGGACGCGGATATCTGAAATTTTTTTTTAAATGGAGAAAATTCTAGAGCCTGTCTTTGATTTTGCTAAATAAAAAGATGAACCTCCAAATTAAAAAGGTAGTAATGCACTCGTGCATTTTGCCGATATTGCTTTGTGGATCACAAACATTGTCTTTAACAATAATACAAATAAAATAGATACAACGATGCCAGAGGAAAATGGAACGAAAAAAAAAAATTAAATTAAAGTGCAGTACGGAAATCCAAAATAAGCTAATGGCTTTGGAAGGACTATTATACGGCTAGACCAGCAACAATGGGTATACACTACAACAGCCTGGGACCTTCGGTATGGGTAGAAACCAAGGGAGACTGAGGAGAAGATGGACAGACGAGCTATCCAAAGCAGCTGGTCCCACCTGAACGAGACTGGCCCAAGAGAGAACAACATGGAGGCAACTGGGATATAAACAGCAAAAAGATGATGATCTACAGGGCTATTAATCGATTTTAGTGAAATTGAGTGAACTTTAGTAAAATTGAATACCAACTTACTGTAACCCTGCTAAAGCAGGAGACCTTTGCCTTTTACGGGATGCTATGGGCTAATAATATTAATAATAATAATAATAATAATAATAATAATAATAATAATAATAATAATAATAATAATAATAATGTCCTGTTATAAGCGAAACCTCAAAGCATGTTAACCCAATGGCAACCTTCAAGGCAATTGTCAACAGATTCTCTAAAAAACCCATAACCCAAGGAATACAAGAACTTTTATCTACTTGTATACAAATAAACAACGGCACCTTTATCTCTAATGTTTGGATTTCAGTACATAAACATATAGTAGGGAATGAAAAATCAGATAAAGCGGGTAAAGAAACTACTTAATTACCAACAAAGGACAATAGAATTAAAGAAGTTCTCTCCGATATCAAAATATATCTTCAAAATATGGTTATGAAACAGTAGAATGAAAAATGGCTGACTACCTCCTCCAAACTTCACCTCGTAAGCAAATTCATTATTAAACCCGCTCTCCCTAATCTCCTACACTCTAGATTCCAAGAAGTCCAAATTACCAGACTACGTATTGGCCACTTTAGTCCTCCCAGACGGACAGACGGACAGACAGACAGACAGACAGACAGACAGACAGACATACATACAGACATACCCAACCAGACACAGACGACAGACGACAGACGACAGACGGACAGACGGACAGACGGACAGACGGACAGACGGACAGACGGACAGACGGACAGACGGACAGACGGACAGACGGACAGACGACAGACGCAGGAGCAACAGACAGGCAGGAGGCAGACAGGCAGGCAGGCAGGCAGACAGACATACAACCGATTTTGGAAAAAAACGGGGGATACGAACACGTGTATTTCCGTTGAAATCTCCAAATCGATTTTTCGCAGAATTACGTAACTTTCTCTTTACTACATATATTACTTCGCATATACGTACGTATACGAAAAACAAAAGAGTTAACTAGGAAATATTTTCACGTGACACGTTAACGTCTTGTTTGATCGCAAGTTTGTAGACCCCTGGTGTCAGCCGGAGCTCCTCAGGCCTCATCCTTCCCCACCCCATTTTGCCCCTCCCCCTTCGCCACCTTGCCCCTCCCCCCACCACTCACCCGACGTTCGCCCGCATGCAGTCTGCTCTCTAGAGTGCTGCTCGCTTCTGAGTCCTTGGGCGCCACGGGAAGTTTCGCGAAACACCACTCGAGATCTGCGTTTGCCTTGAGATGGTCTTACTTGCCACGCGATTTTCAAGTTGTAACTAGTGAAGTAATTCCTGTACTTGTGCGTGTGTGGTGCAGACTTGGTGGAGAGATGGAGACGTTAAGAAGACAGGCGTACGCTGAAGATGAGCAATTGCGACAAGTGGTTGCGAAAATTCGTTTCTAACTTGCATTGCGTTCCTAATGGCTTGCTACATTACACGGCGAATGATTCGCACAATTAACTTACACTGTCTTGGAAAGTGTGGAATAACTCCTGGAGTACTCGGGCTATGCCTAGGAGGCAGGCAGTACGTTATTCATTTGCACCTGTTGTGTTGCTCTGCCAAATGTCGAAATCTATGTATTCCTTTTTTTTATACCAGGAGTGGTGGCTCAGTGCATCAACTAATGCAACTGTAGCGCCTCTGACCGGGAGGTCCTAGCTCCGAGTTGTGACCGAGGCAAGATTTTCGACATTATCTTCTCAGTTTGGTCGAATTAAGTCGCTGTCTGGAGGAGAATTCTAGCGGCCGGCTGCTCTCATCGGTAGTTTTCCGCGGTTTTTCTGATGAACAGCGGGCGAATGCCGGAGCAGTACCGTACCAAACGGGCCACGGACCGCGCGCGATCTTTCCTTCCTCTTCCTTGTCCTATCCTCACCCCTTACACACACACACTAACATGCACTACATTACCACATGCTGGGAGACTGGTCAGAGACTCAGAACTTGTCCCGGTTAGGGCGGTGCCCCGCTGGTGGAAAATACCTGGTTGGGGAAAACCTCGTTAGCCGACAGTAGGTCGACGCCGGAACTGGCCATCCAGCGGGGGAAGACCATCGCCACCTCCCGACAAAAACACTCCCTGCACTTACGGGACAAATGACCATAGTATTTGACGCGCCATAATCACTAACAATCAAACAATCCTGTTTTTATCTTCGTAAGCGCGCCATGCAGCCGTTCTATATCCCTAACCAAAGCACAAGGAGAAATACTGCTCTCTCCTTATTGGTTTTGACAAGTTTCAAAAAATACATCATTGTTTCAGTTTTGAGATCTTAATATTTTTCCATCGTACAGAAAATAATCTGCATCACTACTGCATATTTTGTTTCTAAAAGTTTTTCTGTACGTAATGCCGAAAGTGTTAATGGTATTAGAGGCCAACAATTATTAAGCATGACTAGTCCTTTATCTATATACCTACTGCGGTTGTGCTATCTGTTTGGAACTAAATATCCCAACTATTTCAATAGTTTTAGTAATAACATTCCTTTAAATAACGTTTCGAGATATAATATACAGGTTGCTGACCATAGTATTATAAAGATCATTATATTCTTGGTTTCGCATATTCTTAAGATAATGCAGAATTGAAAACTCATAGAATTCCAATTTGAAGTGCTTTTGATTTTTAGAGGTATTGACGCTTTTCGTGGTGGCCCTTTCCAAAACTATTGGTTTGAATTAGTTACCGACACTGAATGCGTGTCCAAGAGAAGTTGCATTTCTTCAAGAAATAGTATTATTGTAATATCGACAAAGGAGGTCATTGGAATGACCATAATTTAACATTTCAAATATTCTAAAAATACAACTTTTACGTAGTAACTTGGAAATTAAATAATAAGAGATGAAATTAGTTTATGTGATATCATTTCAACATTTCTTCTTATTAAAATGTTTCTACGCAGATGGAAATGCCAAGAGTGAAAAAGCAACCGAAATGCAGCTCAAGCGTATATCGCATTCGATCTGGTTTCCAGTCAAATAATCTGTATGTTGATTGTCACACTTGAGGTGGCAAGGTGTAGCTGTCATTAGTTTTGGGTTGACCTTACGCCTCCAGAGAAGCGCCAACTCGAGACCTTCACCTACCCTATACCTCCACCCTCTCGCGGGTGCCATCTCCACCTACAAATTCCTCTACCTACCCGATCTAAGGCCGATGGTGACCTTACGATACTTAAGGGGAGCCAGAATGGGCAAAAATGATGAAAATATGTTATATTTTTCTGAATTATTAATTACTTTGTAGTTTTCTGGGTTCAATAAACCTAATTTCGTCTTAATCTCTAAGTTTTTTAAATTCTTAAATTAATGTAGTGTGGAAGTGGACGTCGCCATTTTGACACATCGTGGGTACTGCTATAATGTCATGGCTGTTGTTTTTATACTTTTGTTGTCAGAAATGGTTAATAGTTTCCTTTCTAATGTTGGACACACTGTTTCTAGTACCAAATGAGGAGTGAATAGTCAAAACATCGGGATTTGTGTTTGCCCAGCATATGGATCAGGAATGCACTGAGAACTTTAGGAGCCATTTCTCGTCAGTTTAAAATGGTCATCATTAGGGAACATTTTTCTCAAAAACTACTAATAGGTGGATGCTCAAATTTTAACAAAGCATGTAGCACACTAGTGTATACACATTAATGGGGGGGGATTTATAAAATGTTAAATACTTTAGAACATATTCTTGTAAATGTTAGTTTTTTTAAGTACGAAACCGATTACAATGAGCCAAAATTTATATTTAAAACTAGTAATATTTTTTAAACGGCTTCGTTAAAATACTTAAAATAATATAATACTTAAATAATATAATACTTAAATAAAAATAAATAATGAAACTACACTCACATAAAAGTCGGAAATTTAAATACTTTCTGAGAAAGTGTACCATATATTAACATTGGCGATATAGGCTATTCTGGCTTCTCTTAATACATTTGTTCAACACTCGTGTTCTAATTGCCAAATGCACTAAAAATGTACCGACATTAGCCCGCCATGATGAGCATTGTGCACTCGGATGTGGTTTCCTGTCTACGATTCTACATTTCGAAAAAAGAATTGATGATTCTCGGACATTATCTTCCAATAATTAATTTTATTTCAGTCATCTGATGGACATATAATTATTTTTCAATGAATACTGAGAAAATGTTCCCTATATACGCATTAATTTTATTAAATTTATACGCAATCACTTTATTAATTTAGTAAGTAAGGCTTATTGTTACAGGTATTTTATTATTATTATTATTATTATTATTAATTTTTTTAATTATTAGTATTGGATAATTTAATACAAAATTTAAAAAAAATTATATTTAAAGTAGTATTGTATTGAAGTGTGGTGACGTATAGTGAAGTGTAGTGTAATAGAGAAGCAGAAAGAGAAGGAAGCGCAAAGTTGTGAAGGAGGGAAGTGTAACAAAAAAGTCGTGTATTTAATAGTTTAAAATAATTGTGCAAGTCAGTCATTAAAAGGAGCAGTTTATCCTATTAATGTTATTATTAATTGTATTCCTTTCCTACTATTATAATGTAATATGTAAATTGTAGTGTTTTGCACAGCAGGTTGTAAAACCCTACCTGCAGAAATAATAAATATCTATTTATTTACTGATAAGTAATTTACGTTCATCTGTAAAACTGGCGTAGCAATGGATACGGCTTCAGTAAGACTACTAATAGCTTCGCAAACAATATAAGAATGAGCAAGCAGTAAGTTGGAGTAAACAATTATTATACCTAGCGGAAAGCGACGCGAAGAGCATCCCAGGCGTTGTAGCTTCCTCGTGATGCATCTGCTGCTCCATTTGCATCCGCCGTCTTCCCGGCCCTTCACTGCCACGCGGCTGCCGTTTGCCACAGTGCAATTGACACGGCCCAGACCGCCCCCTTCCCCGCTCGGCGGCCCCCGCCCCGGCTCCGTTCCATCAAGGACCTCGCCCAAATCACGCCCCCTTCGCCTGGCCGTGACACGGCCGCTGACATAATTGCTACATCTGCCTTAAAGCCCCGCCCTCCAGCTTCTGCGACTCCGCACCGCCCCGCTCTGCCTCCGGCCGACCCGCCCGGGCTGCGCCTTCGACACAGCCCCGTACTCCCCCTCCCCATCAAACTGCCGACTGCCCCTACACGGAGGAATCACGGTGACGTAGGTTGCCATGATTTCTGGTGACGAGTTGTAGACGGACCTTGAGTTTCGTGGCTGTCCTCACGTCGTTAGTTTCAACCTTCGAGACCCGCAGACTCCTCACTCCTCCCATCAAACTGCCGGCCGCCCCTACAGGGAGGAATCACGGTGACCTAGGTTGCCATGATTTCTGGTGGAGCGTTATAGACGGACCTTGAGTTTCGCAGCTGTATTCACGTCGTTAGTTTCAACCTTCGACACAGACTCCTCGCTCCCCTCCCATCAAACTGCCGAGCGCCCGTACAGGGAGGAATCACGGTGACGTAGGTTGCCATGATTTCTGGTGAAGAGTTGTAGACGGACCTTGAGTTTCTCGGCTGTACTCATGCCGTTAATTTCAACCTTCGACACAGAAAGGAAGAGGGAGAGGAAGGAACAGACACAAGGAAGAGAAAGGAAAGATCGCGCGTGGTTCGTGGCTCGCTTATTATTTATTACTAGTGAGTGTGTGTGTGTATGTGTAAGGTATCAGGATAGGGAGAGGAATAGTAAGAAAAGATCGCGCGCGGTCCGTGGCCCGTTTGTTAAGGCACTGCTCCGGCATTCTCTTAGTATTGATCGGAGAAACCACGCAAAACTACCGAACAGAGCAGCTGGCAGCTAGAATTCTCCTCCAGACTACGCCTGAATTCGACTTCGATATTTAGCTAGTCTCGAAAATACGCCTCAAACCTTAGGACCCCCCCAGTCAGAGTCGCTACAGAGCAAGCATCACTGTGCTAATCTCACCCGGTTTATGGTTCGAGTTCTCTGTTGTGCAATAGGGTGAAGTTCCTGAACTGACCTTGTGATCGCGCTTCAGACTGGGCATAATGACCAGCCTACTTCTCTAAAGCTTAAATGAGCTCCGGCTTCAGGGCGTTGTTGGTTTTCCTCGTTTCGTTGCTCCATATGATCCATACGGGCGTGTTTTTCTTGCATGAAAATTCATGTGTGTTGTTCAAGTAGAATGTAGGCATTCATATAAAAAGTCAATTTTAAAACTGTAAAGCAATTAAACGGCTTTTTTTCAAAAGATTTCCCCCTAATTTATGCATGATAGCGTTCCTTGTTAATTGGACTCGAGAGAAAATTAAATGAAATACATGTATTCAAATAATGGTACCGTAGGATATGAATAAGCACGATTTACATTCATATGCAAACCCCTATCCGTAACTTACGCATCATGTATTCTTAAGTGCATATTCCAACCGTATTGTTAACATATTACATGTTATTGCGTAATTTTTTCGGGTCACTCTGTTTCGTGTAGCCTCTTGAAAAAATATTGGACTTGTATAACAGTTTCATCCAGTCATAGTTTGGTCCTCCTCGTCGGCAAATTATACGATGGTAATATATGCCATTCTGTATCATTTAAAAATGAGTACTACATTTATTGTAATTGTTTGGAACTGGTATATGACAATGATATAAGATGTTTTATAAAAACGAAAATGTTCTGATTTATGATAGCGGATGAATATATTATATTCTGTATATAAACATTGTTTTCCTTTGAACATTGAATCATCAAGCGATAAGCACTTAATTCAGCCTCGTACAGGTAACAAATTACTTAGAAATAAAAATATTTTTGAATTGTCATATTTAAAATAGAAATAACGAATTATCGTTTTTTTTTGTTGAACCTTTAAAACCTCTTTTGAAAGATAAAATTATCTGAATTGGCATAAATTTCTGTTGACCTTTCTTCTCCGTTGTCATATGTCTCATGTGAATATAAACATGAAACTACAATAAACGTTACTATTACACTATTCAATCTCACTGAATGAAATTCTAAAAATAATGTTTAAATTTGCACTTTGTGTTCTAAAAATAGAATTAACTCTACACTAGGTTCTTTATTCTCCACCTCTTCTTAAAGTGTTGATTTAAATAGGTGCGGAACTTCAAAATAATACCTCAAAACAAAATAAAAAAGGCATAAAAATAACAGACATGATTCACGAATTAACCTTTAACTGCGCTGGTGGGGTCTGTGAGACCCACACTATAATATTTTTTTAAATAATTTAAATAGTTTTATAAGTATTTTCTTAGCAACTTGTCTATTCCTTTCAAATTGTGGGGTTTGTGAACTAACGAGCCATCTTCACGTTACGTTTGTGCAGTGATGAGGTATTGTCGATTTAAACGATTCTGGATACCCTGGACCCCACTAGCATAGTAACGTATGGTTTTTTAAATGCAGTATTTATTATCTAATTGAGTATTTATCAAATTTGGTTATTAGAATATGGATAGGAAATACATTGTGTTTATTACAAAGAGTTCATTTTTTATTTTTATTGCAGCTTTGCATTTGAAATGTCGACAAATAAAATCCTGATATTGTTGTTGGGCAGTAGTAACAAGTTTTGGGATCAACCCGTGGTTAGACTACAATCAGTTGTTCCAACGAAAATAAGAAAGATTGCCTACAAGGCGCTGACGGAAAGACAAAACATCTTTGCATTAACTGCCCCAAATTTGTTTTATAACACTCAAACTTTGTTTCAAGTATTCTGCTTGTAAAATTACATAGCATTCTAAAAATTTCGTTTTATTCTTTGCGTTTATCAATATTGATGCGTTTTTCTGCTTACATTTAATTTCTTTACTTTTACCGAAAAATATAACTTATCATCATGTTGCATTGCATTAAATGTTCTTTTGAAAAAATATTGCGTTTAGTGAATTATTTCCCGTCTTGGGTCTCTCAGACCCCACCAGCACAGTTACGTTAGTATTTTTCACCAGCACAGTTAAAGGTTAAGTAAAATTTTTACATTTGTAATATTTGTACTTTCTCGCTACCGCTTACGCAGTAGAGAGAAAATTATGTAATGCTGCGTGAGAAACGGCAAATTTTTTGCTGAAAAACTCTAACTGCCGTATCTGATAACAAGAAAGTGGACAAATACTTTTTGTTTCTAAATTTAGAAAAATAATCCACATGGTGGAACAAGAATACATGATTTATGGGTCCTTGATAGCGATTGACGGCAAAAGTTTTGTCCGTAGGTCTAGTGTATGTAAACATTACTAGCGTCTAAATACGATTACGATTTACTGTGTACGATTTTTTCCAAACTGAATACACCCCTGTTAATTTTGCCTAAGTCGAAGCTCTGCGATTTTGTAAAACATTAATTTTTGGATGTCCTTTTCATGAAGCTTCCGGAACGTTTTCAATATTTTCTCAAAAATGGCTCCAAATTTTTTCTTTAAATTTCTTGTAAGAATAGGGTAATATACACTTGTAAAACACTTGTAATATACACATCGTTACGGTTTTCACTTGGCACCAAATTTCGAAAAGGCACCAAATTTTTCTTCAAACCTTTCGTACTGTGACCGCCCGTTTTCTTAGATTCCGAAAACGTGTCACATACCGCCCTAAGAAAGCGAGGGAAAAAATTTTGAACTACGCCAACGCGGATGGATATTTGGAATGATAATTAGAATTTAAAAAAGAGCCAACCTTATACCAAGGGCGAGACTGGAGGTCGGATGAAAGAAAAGTTCTTTCTGAAGGTAGCAGCTGAACTGGGCGGACGTATGGAAACGGTACCAGGAATGACATTGCAGCGGATTTCAGATTTGCAACTTTTTGAGGAAAACTCTTCTAGAAGACTAGAAGAGGTAATTATTCTATTCTAAATTGATTTAAACATAATCTTAGAAGAAAGGTAATAAGAAACGTTATGAATTTATCATGGAAGAATTAGGGAGTGGAGTTTTGACTGGATGGCAGTAATTAATAGCTTGCATTCATTTCTCTTTCCATTTTTTTTTTTTTCTCTACATGCTTTTCGTATATTTAAATACTCTCTTGAAGTTGGTGTTCATATAAAGGGTGATCTCTGGATTCATTTTCACTCTGAATATCCAGTGGTCATTAACTGTAATCGAAAATAAAGTAAAATACATATGAGTATTCAAGCATAAAAACTTGAACGAGAAGAAGAAGGCGATTTCTGAGGAGCAACGGCGTTCTAACTGAGGCCACGACGCTTCAAGGCCGAAGCAGCTCGGTGGAAAGGTGTAGAAGGAAGCAAAGTGGACTGCTCTACGCGCCGAGAACACAGTAGGTCGTTCCAAATAAAATGTTTTGTAGGGATAGGAGTGATTCAGTTTAATAAGAAAGCTCATTCTGTATCTATCACGTAGAAAGAAAAGGAGGGTAATAGATTTACCACGCTTAAAAGATAAGAAAAGTAAAAGTACATTTGTTTCCGACTTCTAATACGTGAGAACAGAATCAATCTTTTCTTTCAAAAAGGATTTCAAGATCAAATATTGTAATATAGTGATTAAGAGTTTGTGTAAGAGTATAATTATAATAATAGTAATTCTCTGGATTTAGAGAGAGAAAGAGTTTCCTTTTTTGTAAAAGTAATGTTAAGGAAAGTATTAATTTTGGATTTTCAATGTGTGTTTTTCAAATTTTGTAAAGTAATATTTTAACGATTCTTTCGAATTTCTGAAAGTGTGTTTGTTAAACAATTGGGTTGTAGATGAAAGTAGGAAATTGTGTATTGTGTTATTAGTGTTTTTTTTTCAGTCAAGAGTATTCTGTATTTGATTTTTTTTTATGTGCCATTGTATGTATTTGTCAAAGAGCAATATTTTAGAATATATTCTGAATTTAGTGAAAAGTGATTCTCACCGAGTTGTTTGTAATTTTGCATCCAATCCATAAACGATCTTCACGACCCTGCCCCTAAATTTTTTATTTATTGTGTCCACACTGGGACGTCTATACTGAGCTAGTCGACCATCTGGTGAATTGTGTTCGCCACCCCCCCAAGACGTCTCAGGTCGGGTGCTGGCCTTACGGCTTGTACCGCACACGACTGTGGCTCGCAATTGGCGCCCATAAGCGGGGCTCGATTATTGGATGCATTTACGACAAACTCGATTTGGGTATAAATGAGACCAAAATTTGGTGTAACTAAAATTACTAGTACAATTGAATCACAGTTCACTAAAATTTCTGACAAGGTTGCAGAGTATAAGTGTGTTGAGTAAAAGTGTGTTATTTCAGGAGTGTTTTTTTTGAAAAGGATATTTATTATATGAGAGTTTTATCAGTTTCAAATTGTGTCTGGTATTTCTGTGTGAAATATTTTGTGAGAGGTGTATGGTGTCTGGGAAAAGAATTGATTGATTCTAGGCAGTTAATAGATTCAAAATGGCAGATAAGTATAACGTGGCTAGGAATTTACCTCACTGTGGAAGGAACTTCGAGAATCAGATAGCGATAGGGAAACTGGGGACAAGCACCGGTACGATGATCGTGGAGGAAACGACAGGAGTAGAACTAGGAGCGGCAGGAGAAACTAGTGAGACGTCGCCGACAGAATCACAGCCAACGCCAACACGAGATCAGGATGAGGAAGAACGAAACCTCGAGAGGGCTAATTCAATGATGCAACGGGTAATAGGCAACAATTAGATGTGAGGTTAGTCATGCAGGATGAAAAAACAGAGGAAACCAAAAAAAATTAGGGACTGGACTAATAAAAAATAGAGGATATCGATAAAAAACAAGAAAACAATTAGAAGAAATAACTCGCAATAAATGCATTGGAAACTAAACTAGAGGAGAACAAGGTTAGCTTTGAAACCAAATTAGAGGAAAATAACTCGGCAATAAATGCATTGGAAACAAAATTCACGGAATTCGACACGAAATTAGAAGAAAATAATAGGAAGTTAGAAGAAAATTTAAAAGCACAGTTTACTGAATTAGCGGAGCAGTGGAAGGTCGAATTTAAGAGCGAGGTTCAACAAGAATTAGCACAGGAACACGAGAACTTAGAGAAAAAATTCACGGAGCTGGGACTTGAATTAGAAGAAAAAGTGGATCAAGTAACGAAAGAATTTGAAACGAGGATCGAAACACAATCGGATCTTATAACCGCCGTATCCGACAGGCAGATTGAGGTAGAACAAGGAGTAGAAAGTTCCAGAAATTAGTTACGAACAAGTTCAGGTTCAAGCTAATAAATTAGATAGTGGAATAAAGGCTCTTTCTGAACAGGATGGCGTTCTACAACATCAAATTAATGCATATAAGAATGAAGTAGTAGAACTGAAAAATCAATTAGAAAATTTACCATCGAGTGGAGGAAGTGTTCAGCCCACGTATGTTCTATTGCCTGTCCTCCTAATTTCAGTGCAGTGGTGGATGAAAATCCATGTGTATTTATGAAAGAGGTAGATCACACTTCTTTTCTTTAAATTGTGTTCCGGACAGTAAGACAACTACGAATCGTTTATCAGATGTTGCAGGGTAATGCACGAATCTGGGCAGCTAGTTTGGAGAGTTTCCCAAAACTATGGCTGAACTCAAAGAAAATTTTATTCGAGATATTGGAATAACGAAACCCAAATCAATTTTAAAGTTAACGTAATGTGGTACGTGGAAGAAGGGTACGATGTCCATGCAGGAATATGCAACGGAGAAATTAGCTTGTTTCAAATTATGTACTCCGACGATACCGGATGAAGAAATTGTCTGTTTATTAATACGTCATTTTCCTTCCTCGACGCAAAATTTGCTTAAGAATCTCTTACCAATGTCCACTGAAAAATTAATAACGCAACTAGGATTGTATGATGCCATTTGTGTATAATGAAGGTTACAGAAAGAGGCAAATGCTAATGGTCGTAAATGTCAGATAGCAGGAGCAACAAACATAATGTAAGCAAACCAGAAACAGGAGAAACTTACAAACCGAAACATTACCAGAAAAACAAACTTATACTAGACAAGACAGGACCTCGTCTAGGGATAGAAATAGAAAAATTCTATTGATAGAGGAGTTTTCCAACCCAGAAATACAGGACCAAGCACATCTCTGGACATGAGTCGGAAAATTAGAAAGGTTTGTTTCGACACGCCATCCTGCCGCAAACCAAATAGAACAATCTAGTGAAGAAGAGGTGAGATATTATCAATCGAATTAATCTCATTTGATGATGAACCGTGGAACGAAGAAGAACAAATGCAGATCGGATCCAGGAGGCAGGTCCGAGAATTCAAAGTTAAATGTGAGGGTGTTGATACTTCGGTATTAGTAGACACAGGTTGTGCAACTTCCGTCATAGCTGAAAGTTTGTTGCATGAATTAAAGAACAAAGGAGTGGAGGACCTCATATCCTGCTCGTAAATCTTTTCTGATAGGTGCGAATCGGAAAAATCAAACCAATAACAAGACAAGTTTATTTGGAAATAGAGATAGGCAGAATAAGTATCAAGTGTGTGTCTTGTAGCGTCAGAACTTTTATATCCACTCATACTGGAGTCGATTTCATGAAACAACACGGAGTTGTTATCAACTTAGAGAACAATACTTTAACTTTGAAACCGAATAATCAGCAGGATCTTGAATTCGATTCATTCACGTGGAATTATTGGGAGGCTAATTGTTGGGAGGAAGAAGATGTGAACCTACAAATTCGTTCGAGTGTGCAGAGAAACGATAATCTTAATGCATATCAGAAAAAACAGTTAACTGAAGTATTACTTAGGAATCAAAAGGTGGTTTGCAAAAACAAGAATCCAGTAAAAGATTTTCAATTCGAAATAGAATTAACA
The DNA here is from genome assembly GCA_964035755.1 of Teleogryllus oceanicus. NCBI lineage: Eukaryota > Metazoa > Arthropoda > Insecta > Orthoptera > Gryllidae > Teleogryllus > Teleogryllus oceanicus. The sequence goes on along the minus strand of CAXIVR010000014.1, from coordinate 30,146,300 downwards.
GATAAAACACCATTCACGGGTTACCAATATGTCATTCCAGAAAAACATAAGGAAGAGGTGGATAAGCTCATTGCTACCATGGTCAAAGATGATATCATCATGAAGTCCAAAACCTCTTATCTAAATCCGATAGTGCTCGTAGAAAGGGAAGATAAGGTTGTGTTTAGATGCAAGGCGATTGAATCAAGTTACCTTACCGTACAGAGACAGACCGTTGCGTGTAGAGGATTTAACTAATCAATTATCCGGCATCAAGTGGTTGAGTTCAACCGACTTCACTGCATCGTATTGGCAAATAGCGATAGCACCTGAATGTAGACAATACAGGATTTATTCACGGGAATTTCGTATGTCTCAAAGAATGTCATTTGGACTCAAGAACAGTGCATCTGCTCTTGTACAATGTTTAGACAATATCATTGGCAGAGAGATGTCCAGCGATGTTTTTATCTATATTGATGACGTGCTTGTGTATTCTAAGACATTTGAAGAACACATGACTAAGCTAGATATTTTGTTGAAACGTCTGATTGAAAATAATTTACAATTGAATTTGGAGAAAAGTAATTTCTGCACTAAACAAGTTAAGTTCCTGGGTTATGATGTGACAGTTAACGGAGTCAAAATGAATATGGAAAAGATGGGAGAGATAGATAAAATTGCACGCAAAAACACGAAACAACTAAAAGTTTGTTAGGTTGCGTCAATTATTACGCCAGATTTATTCCTAATTTCGCCATGCACATTGAAATATTTCTTCCGTTGCTGCGAAAGCACACTAGATGAAAGTGGGAATACAATCGGAAAGTACAATTTCCACAGTTTGCGACCATTTAAAGAATGAAATAAGTGGCAAAATAATGAAACAAACAGATAAAGTAACCGACAAGAATCATGTTAAAAAGAAAAAAGAAAAAACAAGAGGGAGAAAGAAGGAGGAGAAGAAAGAAGGAAGATGAGGAAGAAGACAAGGAGTAGGAGTACAAGAGGGAAGAAAACAAGATTGCTCAACATTCTAGAATCAAGAAAAAAGAAGAGCATAAATTTTAGTGAAAAGATTTTAAGGCATATGAAATCAAATTCCATAAAATCTTTTTTTTCGAAAGAAGGGTTATATGACGCCTGTTTTCTTAGATTCCGAAAACGTGTCACATACCGCCCTAAGAAAGCGAGGGAAAAGAATATTTTGAACGCGCCAACGCGGATGGATATTTGGAATGATAATTAGAATTTAAAACAAGAGAGACCGCCACCTTATACCAAGGGCGAGACCGGAGGTCGGATGAAAGAAAAAGTTCTTTCTGAAGGTAGCAGCTGAACTGGGCGGACGTATGGAAAACGGTACCCCAGGAAGTGACATTGCAGCGGATTTCAGATTTGCAACTTTTTTGAGGAAAACTCTTCTAGAAGACCAGAAGAGGTAATTATTCTATTATAAATTGATTTAAACATAATCTTAGAAGAAAGGTAATAAGAAACGTTATGAATTTATAATGGAAGAATTAGGAGTGGAGTTTTGAATAGATGGCAGTATTATAGCTTGCATTCATTTCTCTTTCCAGTTTTTTTTTCTCTCACATGCTTTTCGTATATTTAAATACTCTCTTGAGTTGGTGTTCATATAAAAGGGGTGATCTCTGGATTCATTTTCACTCTGAATATCCAGTGGGTCATTAACTGTAATCGAAAATAAAAGTAAAATACATATGAGAGTATTCAAGCATATAAAACTTGAACGAGAAGAAGAGGCGATTTCTGAGGAGCAACGCGTTCTCAACCGAGGCCACGATGCTTCAAGGCCGAAGCAGCTCGGTGGAAAGGTGTAGAAGGAAGCAAAGTGGACTGCTCTACGGCGAGAACACAGTAAGGTCGTTCCAAATAAAATGTTTTGTAGGGATAGGAGTGATTCAGTTTAATAAGAAAGCTCATTCTGTATCTATCACGTAGAAAGAAAAGGAGGGTAATAGATTTACCACGCTTAAAAGATAAGAAAAGTAAAAGTACATTTGTTTCGACTTCTAATACGTGAGAACAGAATCAATCTTTTCTTTCAAAAGGATTTCAAGATCAAATATTGTAATATAGTGATTAAGAGTTTGTGTAAGAGTATAATTATAATAATAGTAATTCTCTGATTTTAGAGAGAAAGAGTTTCTTTTGTTGTAAAAGTAATGTTAAGGGAAAAGTATTAATTTTGGATTTTCAATGTGTGTTTCTTTCAAATTTTGTAAAGTAATATTTTAACGATTCTTTCGAATTTCTGAAAGTGTGTTTGTTAAACAATTGGGTTGTAGATGAAAGTAGGAAATTGTGTATTGTGTTATTAGTGTTTTTTTTTCAGTCAAGAGTATTCTGTATTTGATTTTTTCTTATGTGCCATTGTATGTATTTGTCAAAGCAGCCAATATTTTTAGAATATATTCTGAATTTAGTGAAAAGTGATTCTCACCCGAGTTGTTTGTAATTTTTGCATCCAATCCATAAACGATCTTCACGACCCTGCCCCCCCCCCAAATTTTTTATTTATTGTGTCCACACTGGGACGTCTATACTGAGCTAGTCGACCATCTGGTGAATTGTGTTCGCCACCCCCCCAAGACGTCTCAGGTCGGGTGCTGGCCTTACGGCTTGTACCGCACACGACTGTGGCTCGCAGTACGGATGATGCTAATTGCTCTGTTTAAGATGACCTAAAGGTAATTTTGCTGTATTCTTTTTTTCCAACAATTACCCACATGCAATTTTTGAAAATATCTCTCACGCCTTAAATATGTACATTTCCAGCAATTTGTGTACATTATTGCATTTTTGATTAGAAGAGCTTCAAATTACTTTAAGTGAAGTTTTTGAAAACTCAAAACAATTTTATGAAAAAGTTTCAAGTTTTGCAATTAGAGTAACGCCTAAGCACTATTTCTTAAAATCGTCAATGGAAAAATTCTTATAGGACGAGGTTTTACTGTTTTACAAAATTCTTAAAGTAATATTTCTGTTCTGCCTTCAGGAAAAAGAAAACTTGGGAATTAAAAAAATGTACTACTTTGGGTGGCGGTAGATGGCAGCTGACAAGAGGATGAAGAAAGAACGAAAAACGAAATCAGACCAATGAAATTATAAATCAGTCTAGTACGAGAATGATTGTATCATTCCCTAACATCATTATCATTCACCCTGTATCATTCTCTAACACGATTAGTTTTCATATAACATAAAACTCAAAATTGTAGCTGCGCAAATGGAAATAAAACACTTTGTGTTGCTGATAGTGTAGGAAGTTTCAGTATATATTGATACATGCTTTCCTCTTTAAAAGGGAATACACATTTCATCCTCAAATTATATTTCTATAATATAAATTACCGCATCATGTACAACCAAACTATTTCTTTTAATTCCTTTTCAATCACCATAACGTATATTAAATGATTTCAATCTATACGTCCGAAAATAGAAGAATTTGTAAGGAAAGTCATGCAATGGGCAAAAACAGTAAAAACCTAGTATGATATTTTGAACGCAAATAACAAAATTGAAGTAATGAGAAATACAAAACCTCATGCGAGCGCTTATAAAAAATGCATCTCTACACAACGCTACACTTGCAGACGAATTTCATGGATGCTAATATAGTTTCGACGTGATGTTTAAGCGAATAAAATAAATATCAGTGGTAAGTATCAAAGAAACATGGTACTTATAAGTTCTGGCAAGTGGGGCATTCTGAGGCTATAGATATTAAAAATCTTGTATTCGCAGAAGACTTTATAGACTGAGGGTGGGGATAGCAAATTTTCTGATCACAGTTTTGAAGTGCTCCCCTATATTTACTCTCCAAGATATTGTGTCTCAGGGGGCTGTGTTACGAGTTTTTGTGAACGCAAACCAGTGAACTGTAAAAAAGAGATGAAAGAAACGCAATATTTCGAACGATCTTGCGGTAGGGGGGGCTTGCCCAGTTTGCTTCTCTTATAAGAGCTTTTCACACGTTTGCACGCCCCGGGGCATGGATGGATCGGGTTCTCAAAATTGCGGTAAATATGGGGCGGTTGTAGGAGTCTGATGAATCACCAGGAAAGAAAAGAGTGTGCTTTTATTTCGTAACTCTGCAAACCAGTTTTGAAATATCGGTTAATATCAAAGCGCTCACTGGGAAAGCTTTAGGGCATGAACTGATATCACTGCAGTCTCTCTGACCGTGAGGTCCTAGGTTTCGAGTCCCGATGGTGGCAGTATTTTCGATGCGAAAGAGAGCTTGGCCGAAATTAGCCACTGTCTCGAGGATAATTCTGTACATCGAATTTCTAGGTATCGAATATTGAAGGAACCGTCCGATTCGGTACATGGATGTTAAACTATTTTTTAATTTTTTATTGACTTCTACAGGAAGGCTGAAGCCCCATGAGCCACACATCCTTGTGTGAGCCACTGAGTCTACGATTTATCCTTCAATCAAGTGAATAAGATTTATACTCATATTTCATATTTTTAAAATATGAAAACTTCTTATCGCTGGTTTGTTTCTTTGTTTCCTCTTTCTTCTGGTTCCCCTGTCTCAAATACTAGAGGTTCTTAAACTGCAATTCTCGTTACCATAACCGTTTACTCCACTTTCGGATGGCATTCATTTGTGAAAATCCAGGGACGAATTTCAAGAGTCTATTTTCAAACAGCCAACACGGCGTATTTCAAGGCCAAACAAGCTGAGCGTTTCGTATCTGGGACGCCGCGTTAGGGAGGCTTTGCCAGCTCCTCCGCCTTTGCCCCAACCTCTTCCCCCAGCCCCGCTCCCCCCTCCCCGCCCCCTGCGACTCCCACCCCGCCTCCGCCTCCGCCTCCGATCAGAGTCCGTTCTCTCCCAATCGATGCCCGCGTCTGCCCCAGAACAAAAGAGCGCGGGCGGAGATTAATTGCGAAATAAAACATAAAAGCATCGCACGCGCTGCGCTTGTCCGCCGCTGGGAGCGCGTCGATCGCCTGTTCCCCGCCTTCCCGCTCGCGAAGTTTATCAGTGTAGAACGATGGGGTAGTACGAAAGTTTCTGCGATTCTTTATGAACAGGATATTGGAAAACGCAAAATATTGACATATGTAGAAAATACTAATGTAAGGGTGTTTCCGTACCAGACTAGAATTCTAGACACAGCTGAGCCTTTGGTAAAGTAATTGCTTTTGGAAGAAGGTTGATGAAGAATAGCGTGTCTTTGACTTGGGATTATGTTTAATATATGGAATTACTTTTCAAATGATAATTGTACGAGCCAATTTCTTTAAATGTATACATTAATCCACAGTTGTTACGCCCTATTCCTTCAAATAAACAAAAGCTAACAGTAATGAATCTTGCCTTATAATGGGTTTCACGGAATTATTCCAGTTTTTCAAATTAATCATTTTTGTAATCCTTACACGTACAAAGTATTTTTCTTTAAAATTTATTAGCCTCTCATTTGTCCATCTGCTCGTTTATCCTTCTGGTTTTATAAAATAAACGAGAATCGTGCATGTCGTTCTGATAATTCAAAACTCTCCCGGCATTACTTTTCTTTTAGGTCATTAAAAAAACATTTTCATTTTAGACATTTTATCCCGTTTACGTGAGTTTAGTAGCTGTTATAACATTCAAATAAACATACACATATAAACAGTGTTTCTGTTGATTCAAATAAACGGCATTAAATATATGAATATGGCTTCTGCCTCCCGATCGCCACAGCTAGTTGCTAACATTGAATAAACAAATACATTTAATATTAGCTCTTGAAAATGTATTCTTAGGTAAATTAAATTTCTATCAACTCATACGCATATATTTTCAATTTTAGAGACAAGCAAAATTAAAATATATATATTTTGCTGCGTATGTTTTTCTCTGAAAAAAGGTTCTTGTCTTGTTTTCAATAAAATCTCTGAATTTTCGAGAAATTAAGAAGTTAAATTTTGTTTCGGCGTTTACCTACAACTACAATGATAAAGATACATAACAAACGAGCAACGGACCGCGCGTAATCTTTCCGTCCTCTTCCTTGCCCTTCCTTACCTCTTACACATACACTTGCACTAACATGCAATACACTCCCACACATGCCGGAAGATCGGTCAGGCGTTTAGAGCTTGTCTCGACTGAGGCGGTGCCATGCTGGTGGGAGATTCCTGGTTTGGGAAAACCCCACTAGTCGACGCGAGGTCGGCGCCGGATCTCCCTTTACAGTGGGAGAAGATCACCGCCATCTTCCGATGAAAAAGCATGCACTACAATTACGGGACTAATGTCCTCGGTAGTTGACGTGGACGGAATAACTAACAATCAATAAAATTAATTGAGGGTACATCTCCGAGGTCGGTGGTATTGCAGTATTTCTATAATGAATACTTGTAATGATGATATAACGATATCACGAAGTAGGTCAGAAAAAAAATGAAAAAAAGAGTGTGAATCTTTATGAAGCAATTGCTGAATGGGAGTCTGGTTCAACGGTAAAACCCCTAGTGGAACTAATTTGAATCCGCATTATCCACCTAAATTCCACATAAAGTTAGGAGCGTCCAGAGGGGATGGAGGTGGGTGGTGGCGGATGGGACAACTTAGCCCAGGCCCCGACTTAATTAGGGCCGAGAATTTGGGGCGCGTCAACTGCTTTGGTCATTAGTCCCGTTAGTGTAGTGCGTGTTTTTTCTCGGGAGATGGCGGTGATCTTCCCCCGCTGGATGGCGAGATCCGGCACCGACCTACCGTCGGCTAGTGGGGTTTTCTCCTAAACAGGACTCTCCCACCAGCGGGGCACCGCCCCGGCCGCTACAAGCTCTAAACTCCCGACCTGTCTCCCGGAATATGTGGTAGTGTAGTGCATGTTAGTGTAAGTGTGTGTGTAAAGGGGAGAGGATAGGACAAGGAAGGGGAAGGACAGACCGCGCGCGGTCCGTGGCCCGTTTGTTAGGGTACTGCTCCGGCATTCGCCTGGTGTTGATCGGAGGGGCCCATAATATTTTTTTTCCATTCCAAAGAAATGAAAAGTATATTATCTGTAAACTAAATTTAACGCAATAAGTTATTTCCGATGCATGAAGCAATGAACTCTGTATGTGAGACGATGGAATTTTTTCTTCGATATTAGAGGCCATCGAGAATCAACTTCCACAGGTCCCTGGTTTTCTCTGTGAACCCCTGCTTGCAGTTACCGAGATGAGATGTGAACCCCGGCATGCACAGGGGGTACCTTGCGAGGCTATCCCTGAGTTATATGGTTGATTTACGGCTGAGTCTGTGTGACGGCGGCGTAGACAGGAGCGAATACGTTTATGGGAGAGACGGCAGTGTAGTTCAGGGTGGTAGTAGAGTCGGGAGCGGCATCGAAGTCGGGAAGTGCCAGCGGAGTCGAAGAAGCGACAGATTAATATGTACCAAGGAAGTTAGTTTGTTAGTTAGTTAATGCATCCTTTTACGTGGCGAGACTCGGGGCATCAGGCCCGCTTTTCCGTCCAACCACACAAATTTCGCTACGCTCCTTTCACCACTTAGCGGAGAAAGGAGGTATTATCGTGGGCGACGAAACAGGCGAATATCAATTTTGCACAGAGGCTTCTTTTAGGCTTGAGGATCTCTTACACATGCAGTAAATCTACTAACATGGGACAACAATACTTACCCTCTCCAAAGGAAGGCGTAAGAAGGATTTTTTCGCCCTTAAAAATCCACGGCTTCGATCGGGTTTGAACCCGCAAACTCGGGTACAACAGTCCGGTACGCTGACCGTTATGCCACCGAATCCATAGAAGGAGTCGGGGTGGGGTTGGTAAGAGTCGGGTGGCGACGTTGGAGGTGATGGCGAAGGCAAACGGTGCTCCGGCGAACTCGAAGGCGGTGGCGGTGGCGGGGACGGTGTCAGTTGATTGATTGATTATTAGTGATTCCAGGCGCGCCAACTGCTAAGATGTTTAGTCCCCTAAGTGTAATGCATATATTTTTGATGGGGAGGTGCTAATCTTTGCCCTGGATGGCAAGATCCGGCGCCGACCTACCGTCGCCTAGCCGGGTCTTCCTGAACCACGTATCTCCCACCAGCGGGGTACTGCCCCAGCGGGACAAGCTCAACGCTCTCAACCGGTCTCCTGGCATGTGTGCTAATCTAGTGGATGTAATTATAAGTATGAGGTAGATTAGAACATCGCGTGTGTTCCGTGGCCTGTTTGTTAGGGTACTGCTTTAGCATTTGCTTGGTATTTATCGGAGAAACCACGGTCTTCCACCAGTAGAGCTCCGCCCCAGCTGGACCAATCTCTGTGTTCCCGTCTGATCTCCCGGCATGTGTGTTAGTGTTGTGCATCTTAGTGTAAGTGTGTGTGAGGGGTGAGGATAGGGCAAGGAAGACGAAAGAAAGATAACGCTTGGTACATGGTTCGTTTGTTAGTGAACTGCTCCGATATTCACCTGGTATTGATCGTAGAAACCATAGGAAAATACCATACGAAACTACCAATCAGAACAGCTGGTCGCTAGCATTCTCCTCCAAACAGCAACAGAGCTTGACCCAACTATCTGGATATTGTCGAAAATCTTTCGATCGCGGTGCACCGTCGGAACTGAAACTCCAGGTCCTCCCGGCAGCAAGGCACTGCAGGGACATCAGTGGACGCCCTGAGCCACCTATCCCCGTCGTCGGTGCGGTGTTGGGGATATTGGTAGTGTTAGAAGCGGCGGCAAAGTAGTGGCAGCAGATACAGAATTGCAGGCGGAGACAAGAACAATTGCAGAGTATGCGGTATCGGCGGAGTAGATTGATTTGTTGACTTTTCGGGCACGTCACTAGCTGTGCCCATTCGTCCCGTTGAATGTAGTAAATGTTTTATCCCAGGGTTTGTCGGTGTTGCTTCCCGGCTGGATGGTGAGACCAATCTCTAAGTTCCCGTCTGATCTCCCGGCATGTGTGTTAGTGTTGTGCATCTTAGTGTGTGAGGGGTGAGGATGGGGGCAAGGAAGACGAAAGAAAGATAACGCTTGGTGCGTGGCCCGTTTGTTAGTGAACTGCTCCGACATTCACCTGGTATTGATCATAGAAACCATAGGAAAATACCGATTACCGCAGAGTCGTTGGAAATGCTGCTATAGACAATGGGGGGTCTGAGATAAACTCACCCTGTTTTAAAGTTCAACGAAAACAATGTCGTAACGTTTCTGAACGAGTTATACAAGGAAGATACAAACCAACGGAATACATTTCAAACCTTCTATATATTAGTTTTGATTGACACGATATAAATTCATTTTTTTGCAATATCACCGCACGAAATAAATTGCTCTGTCTACGACACACATCATCTACAGCATCACCACCTATCTGTCTAGTTAGAGTCGACAATCTACCAGTGTCTGGTGTCGAACCTAGGACCTTCCAGACAGAGATATTGCTGTGGCAACAGGTGTTGCCATGATCCCTTTCAGCCAGAACTAATAGTCCGGGATCCACTAAGAAAAAAAAGTATTTTACAACTTTAAAGATTTATTTCTAACGTTCGAATCATCAAATCGGCATAGCACTTACAGACTCGTCTTGTAGACATTAAAATTAATTGAAAATTATTTTTTGTCGGGTTTGTACCAATAATACGCGACTTGGGGATAAAGTAACGATCTTTTTTATATTTATTTAGGCAAAAACAGTAAAAAACTGTATGTGACGTATGAGGAAGAAAATTATCGGCGCACGTTTTCTTGAGTTTCAGAATCCATTCCCAGTAATTTAACTATTAATAGTTACAACATAAAAAGTAGTAGTAATAATAATAATAATAATAATAATAATAAAATTAATAATAATAATAATAATAATAATAATAATAATAATAATAATAATGATAATTAAATTTAAAAGCGGGAGATTAACATTTCTAAAACTAGATATTTTCGTTTCCGAGTTATAGAAAACTTATTTGTAACTGTAAACGAACTGCAGATTTGATTTTTCTGTATTGCTAACAAAATGGAAATTCACCCTAAGCCCTACTACCACTACAAGTAGAAGAAAAGCTCAACAAAACGTGCGCATGGTGAACCTACATTTACGTCCAGAAGCAAATCAAGGGGCCATCTCAGCATTTGCTCAATGGATCAGGGAAATTGGACAAAAACCCGTTCGAGATGGGTGTCATTGACCCGAAAGCTGAAGAACTTTCCTTGTTACAGGCATATTAAGTATTTTCTGAAAATTATACAATACAAATGTAAACTAATTCATTATACTATATCATCGTTTAAGTAAACATTATTTTTCTTTTAGACGATCAGCATAGTCTCTAATTGTATAGAAACAGTTATGCAGCAGAAAATATTTTACTTTTAACTTAAATTTGTGTACCAATTTTCATTGTTTAATTTCATCTGGTAATGCGTTTTAAAGTAACGTACATGTATTGTATGTGGATTTCTTGTAGTGAGCTGTTGATACTGACACTTAATGAACATGATTTTTACGTCGTGTGTTGTAGCTATAAATATCAGTATTATATGAAAATATGTTCCCACTATTAAGTAAGTTGGTTTTGACAAATACTACAGATTCGTAAATAAATAGGCAAGGCAATGGTAAGACAAAAAATTGTGTAGCGCAACGCCCTCACCTACAGGCCACCATACTTGCGTTTCCCTATTCTTCATAACTAGGGAGAGGATTTTTATGCCCCCAAAATATTAAAATATGCTTTTCAAAATATGCATTTGTGACCTGAAAAATACACGTTAATGTGAAATTAAAATTAACAATATTTCATTTTGTACGTAAACCTTAATTGATAAATTTCAGAAGATGTAGACTTGAAATGAAAAGATATATTTTTGTGCAAACGTAATATAATTTACCTTACTTTCCGGGAAAAATAATTGTTGTAAATATTCATCCTAGTGAAGTATATTGTAACGTAAATTTCATCACCTATAGAAAATTTTAAAAAATGTAAACTGTGACAGCACTTTAAAATGAATGCTCACAACTAAATAAGATTGAACGTTTTAGAGATAACTATCTATTTTACAAAATATGCACCTATAATTACGAATATGCACCATCAGGAAAAAAAACGTCCTAATATGCATTGACATAATAATCTACATAGTGATTGTGACCAAATTTCAAGAAATATCATTTAGCTACGCTTTGAAGCAACAGACAAAAATATGCATAACCATAGAAGCCCGCCCGTATTCATAACTCTATCTTTTCAAAAAGTGTTTGCTAGGTTTGAACTTTTACGTGTTTTTTCTTGCTGGCTCCCGGCCTATCACTAGTGACAAAAAAAACAGTCCAGAATGGCTTTTTCAAATTCGAGTGTACATCCGTCAGCCACCCTATCGTCAACCGCTCTTCTCTTTGGCTTCCGTCCTACGTCCGTCGCTCCAGTAGGTCTTCACTGCTCCCTTCTTGGGATCGGCTGCGGCGAGGTCGCGCATTCAGCTGCTAATTAGATCTGCTTATCAACGGAGACGTCTCTCGATTAATATTAATTAGTGCGGTTGAGGTAATTAGGTAAATACGCGATGCTCCGTCGCCGCCGCCGAAACGCGGCGTGGGGGGGGGGGAGGACGATCCCCCCTCCCCCGCTATTCGTGCACCGAGGTCATGGCCTCCTATCAGCCGCCCCCGCGCCAGAAACTTGCTCCTGGGTTATCACTTACTTGAAATGTGTGGTAGGGAGAGGTTCGTGGGTCAATGCGGATCATATGTAACACGTTTCATTGAAAATGATTTCGTGACTAAGAGCTTAGTCGTGATTAATTTACGGTACGACATTAACGGGTTATCTCCAAAGACAATACAGAGAAGAAAAAATGTAAAAATATTACAATTAATTTATGTTTATAAGGGAAACCAACAATGAAAAGTAGATTATATTATACTTGTAATTGTAGTTATTTTAGTATAATGATAATAATAATAGTAATAATAATAATAATTATTATTATTATTATTATACTAATATGTTGTAATTAAAGATTATAAGTTCTATTTGATTATTCTCTTTCCATATATAAATCTTGGACCTAACATCTTTCCCAATATAACACAAAATACCCGAAATTCCAGATACATACTTTATTCACGAATGCTGTACTTTTCTATCCTCATATTTCTGAGGAAATTTGTTTAAAACGAAATGCATGCAGTTTTGTGTAGCATTTCGTGACATCTGTAATAAACAATAAAACATTTTACAACTGTTCAGCAATTTATGTCTAAATATTGATAAAAATATTATATTTTTAATAACAGATATTCAATATTGTTATAGACTACCCTTGTAATCTCCGTGACCACTCGCATTATGATTTCGAGCGCGATTGCGAAAGGCTAGAAAATTGATTCTAAATTTGAAACCATCAATGAAAACTAAAACATTTTTTGTAGTTTTCATTAACTTTTTTCGTAATGGTTAAACATAATGGTTTTCAAAATGGTTATTCATCTCTAGAAAAAGAAAACTAGCGCTTGGTTGGTATGGTTTGGTTTTTTCGTGTTTCCGGGCACGTCATCCGCTGTGGTCATTAGTCCCGTTAGTGTAGAGCATGTTTTTTCTCGGGAGATGGCGGTGATCTTCCCCCGCTGGATGGCGAGATCCGGCGCCGACCTACCGTCGGCTAGTGGGGTTTCCCACTTACCAGGACTCTCCCACCAGCGGGGCACCGCCTCAGCCGGGCAAGCTCTAAGCTCCCGACCTTTCTCCCGGAATATGTGGTAGTGTGGTGCATGTTACTGTAAGTGTGTGTGTAAGAGGAGAGGATAGAACAAGGAAGAGGAAGGAAAGATCGCGCGCGGTACGGGGCCCGTTTGTTAGGGTACTGCTCCGGCATTCGCCTAGTGTTGATCGGAGAAACCACAGAAAACTACCGATCAGAACAGCCGGCCTCTAGTATTCTCCCCCAGGCAGCGCCTGAATTGGACCTATCTGAAAAGCTAGTGTTGAAAATCCTGCCGTCGTCAGGACTCGAACCTAGGACCTCCCGGTCAGAGGCGCTGCAGTGGCATCAGTTGATGCACTGAGCTACTAGCGCTTGTTGAAAATTATTTTTTCGTGCTTATGTACTTCTGTTAATCGATCTTAATGCATCCATTATTATTCATTGTTCACATGTGGAGATCCACCAGATAAAAGGGACCGTTGCGTGGCGTTAACTTCTTAACATCAAACCATCGGACCTGCCGTATCTTTGTCCTGTAAGAGTCGCATGCGTCAACGTGCAGGGATATATTCACCTTTGTATTAGAACGACGGTCAGAGCTGTTCCACTTGATGGCAAGCGCAATCTTAGGCGCACATCTGGCCCTGAAACGAAGCACCGCAGGAACAGCCGGCGTGGATTAAACGAAAACACTTTCAAACAGTCCGGCGTAAACCGGGTTTCACAGCTCTCACACAACACGCATTGGCTGGGGCCGAGCCGTGCTCTTGGCGCACGACCGCCTCCGTTCCCCGCGTGCTTTACGGCGGAACAAGGAACTCGCGAGGCCCCGGGCTCTCTTCTTTGGATTCGCACTCACAACACGTCATGCGCTTTTACGATAATGCCGTGTAAGTTCATTGCGCCGTCGTTATACAGCCCCGGTGAGCTGCCACAAAAACGTAAAGGATGCGGTACGAATAATAAAGCTAAAGCTTATCTAAGGCCGCATTAATATTGCATGGATGGAGGGTGGAAATGCTGCCGATCGAGGAAGCGTGTACACCATCCTGAAGACTCCTTTCAGTCTCCTCCTTTCGTTCGTTCGTTTCTTTCATCTCTTTCGTCCACGTTTTCCCTTCTGGACGCAGCGGCGGGCCGGTGAAAACCGGAAAAGAGGTGCACATACCATAAAGCAAGTCTGACGTAAATAACGACATTAAACGTGCAGCGGAAATGCATTATGCATCCCCGTGATTTTGCCCTAATCTCTCGCTGATGTTTTAAACATTTCAGAAAGTACATAGAGATAAGAGGCGTACAGTATAGAGCAAACAAACATAAATACACGTGGCGCGGAAGATACAGCATGTTACAATGGTATAGAGTTGTAAGGTGGCGGCCGTAAAGAGCTGCCCCCTCCCCTCCCCGCCCCCTGGTCGACGGCAGGGGCCCTAAAGGGGGCCGTGGAATAAAGACGCGCCAGCATAGGAGGTGGTGGAGCAGCGTAGAACTGTTTTCGCGTCTTCCCGCATGCGGTTGCTTCGTACGAGGTGATCTGCACGCATCGCAGCAAACGAGGAACTTTAAACAACACAGCGTGTAATTACACAAATAACGTGGGGAAAGTTTTATACATTTGATTGCTTTACATTTACAGACAAACAATTCAACATGTGCACAAATAATAACTCCTCGTCACAAATTTGATATCTCTATTATTGTTTTGTTTATTATTAATATTGAATTAATTTATCTTAATTATTGATACTAATTGATCAATTTTTCGATATCTTTATAATATTATAAATCTGTTTCAGAAAGTTAGAAATCATAGAAAAATCTTATATTGCCAAAATACTGTTTGTCATCTAATAACTTTAGAGTCATATCACTTATGATAAATGTTGCTTTTGTTTTATGGCCATTATTTACTGAAGGTTAAAAAGATGATTAAATATATCAATTTTTCAATTGTTTCTAAATTGATTCCAATTTATTTTACAGGATAAGGTAACCACTGCAATACTACTGCTTATAATCTTGCCCACACAAATGCTATTTCGTGTAGTTTTTTTGGAGAATAGGTAGGAAAGAGTGTTTCCTAATATGAAAATAATTGAAAAAATAAAAGTATCATGTTTTGGTGTCATATGAGGGAACATATCATTAATTTCACATTATTCACTACGATCTCCTATCTTACGAATGACAAAAGAAAACAGTGCCTTTTAATGTCGTGCGTTGTAGAAAGATGCCTTTCCAGACAAACGACAGAAGCAAATGGTTCCATAATCATTCATAGAATAATTATTAACTTACACATAGTTCCTTATTTTCATACATATGTCTATTCAGCGAAAAGAGAACACTCGTAAACAGGAATTAAGTCATGTGCATACGTATTTATCCTCTACTCGAATGATTGTGTACACCAACGAAAGAAGTTAGCCCTGAGAGGAAATGAAAGCAATCGGACAATTACATTACCCTCTCGCTGTTGTATCGCAATCTTGATTTCCATTACACGAAGCTCATTACACGGAGCATTAGCAGAAGGGGAAGTAAAAACAGTATGCATTCACTTTCAAACTGTGACCCACCTTTTCGGGACGCCGGGGCTATTATCGCCGTGTAAAGCCGCACTCCACGTTGCCATTGTTCGCGAAAACAAGTCCCCTGTAAGCGTTGTTCGTGCTTGCTGCAATCCCGAACTGCACGCCAGACCGCAGAACGGGCCGGCGATTCCCCTGCAGCGCTGGAATCGAATAAACTCCGTCTATTGTGCGTCGCCCGGCTGGAATAGCGCCCGGGACTTTGCCAGCACTTCCCAGAAGCGGTTTTGCGCGGGAGTGCTGCTCCAGCCGGCCCGCCGCCGCCGACACCGCCACCGCCACCGCCACCGCCACCGCCACCGCCACCGCCACCGCCACCGCCACCGCCACCGCCACCACCGCCACCGCCACCGCCACCACCACCGCCACGCCACCGCCACCGCCGCCACCGCCGCCGCCACCGCCACCGCCACCGCCACCGCCGCCACCACCGCCACCGCCACCGCCAGCCGCCACCGCCCCGCCACCGCCACCGCCAGCCACCGCCACCGCCACCGCCACCGCCACCGCCACCGCCACCGCCACCGACCCCGCCGCCACGCCGCCACCGCCACCGCCACCGCCACCGCCACCGCCACCGCCACCGCCACCGCCACAGCCACAGCCACAGCCACAGCCACAGCCACAGCCACGCCACAGCCACCGCCACCACGCCACACGCCACCCGCCACAGCCACAGCCACGCCACAGCCACAGCCACAGCCACAGCCACAGCACAGCCACCGCCACCACCGCCACCGCCACCGCCACCGCCACCGCCACCGGCGCTGCAGAGACATGAGTTGATGCACTAAGTCATCGCTCCCGGAACCTGGTTGTGGCAAACCTTGCTAGCCGCCCGACGGTAGATCAATGTCGGATCTCGCCATCCAGCGGGGGAAGATCGCTTCCCGATAAAAAAGCATGCACTACACTTACGGGAATAACGTCATCATTAGTTGACGAGCCCGGAATTACTAATAACCAACCAACTCGCCAATCCGCCAAATCACCAATTTGTCTGTATTCCCTTTACCAGCGTCCTTTCGAATGATTTTCTCACAACGCTTCCTCACACACACACACACACACACACACACACACACACACACTTGCACACGTCTTGGTCGGAGAGGCGCATCTTTAGCGCCTCGCGTCCGCGCGCACGCCACCACCCGGGCGGTCCCACGCCCCGGGCTAAGTGCCCCGCCCCCGGCCCACCCGACCACCCGCCCGCGACCGCAATTAATCACGCGGAGCGCGCCGCCGCCAAATGTTGCACGACGCGTCCCACCGTCACCGCCACCCTCGACGCCCCTCGGCGCACTGGGCCAAAGGCAACCGGAAAATCAAGCACCAGGAAAATGGAATAAAAATTTAGTAAAATATTCCTATTCAAATTTACTTGTCATAAGAACTTGGTTATAATTATCATTATTAATATTAATATTATTAATGCATTATATGTTTTTTTATATATATATATATATATATATATATATATATATATATATAAGAGAGAGAGAGAGAGAGAGAGAGAGAGAGAGAGAGACAGACAGACAGACAGACAGAGAGAGCTTTTCTTCGTCGCAGAGCTACCGCGGAAAGGAAAGCTAACTCTTTTTTTGCCTCGACCGGAGATTATTCAAATTTGGAAATTAAAAATGTGAAATGGTAAGAGCATTTTGAAACATAAATAATACAAGAGGAGACATTTTACGTTTCATAGAAATCTTGAGTTCTTTTCCAAAATTGAGTTCATTTCTGCGATGGTTTTCTTTCCATGTGCAAAGAGGAAATACTACACATGTGATAAGGACATCTCTCTTTACAAAAATTAATGTAATATGTAAAGAAAATTAAACTATAGTAATATGTTTTTTACATTACACTTAATATTCATTCTCTTTTCTATTTCCCGGACGTTAAGATTATTGCAAGTCAGAGAAAAATGTTATGTTTATTCCCATGTAATGGTGATTTATTTTAATTACATACATAATAATAGGATTTTTTGTGCTTAGTAGCTGTGAAATTTATACTGCCTAATAAAATCCTCGAAAGAAAAGGTGCGCTCTCGGCCCACTGTTTCTATCCTCACCCGTCATTGTGCCAGCCACCCGCGCCCGCGCCCGCCCGCCCCCGCCCGCCCCCCACGTCCGCCCACGCCCGCCCGCCCCGCCGCCCCCACGTCCGCCCACGCCCGCCGCGCCCACCCACGCACGCCCGCGCACGCCCACGCACGCCTACGCCCACCCACGCCCACCCACGCCCGCCCGCGCACGCCCACGCACGCACGCCCACGCACGCCCACGCACGCCCACGCACGCCCACGCTCCACATGCCCCACATGCCTACCAACGCCCGCCCACTGCCACCCACGCCCGCCCGCTCGTGCCCGCGCCCGCACCCGGCCCCGGTCTCCCGCCTGCTCCTGCTCGTGCCCCCAGCCCACCCGCCGCGCTAAGAACCCACGCCCCCCCCCCCCACCGTCTGCGACAGCGCTGCTGCCGCCGGGCCGCGAGGCCCTGACCGCCCGCGCGGCGACGTTACCCGTGGTCACTGCGCGCCACACGCGGCGAACGGCCCGCGCGAGTGTCCTCAAACGAAATACTTCGTTCACTTCCCTTCGATTACGTTCATCCGAGTCAGTTTGCTCGTCAAAACCAGACCTATCAGAAGAATTCTTCTGATGTATGATGCCTTATTTCGCAAATATGACAATTATTCTCAAATATAATAATTCTTCTGATAGAGCACTGGCAAGGCGTCCCAGCTTGATGGCCATGGGCTCAAAGACCTGTGATAAGCAATCTCTAAGCGCCATTTTGGGGCATTACCCAAGAGCCGCCGGAGTTCTATATACAGTTGATTACGGTTTAGTGAACTTCTGGGGACTAACATTTTTGGTTCACTAAGTCAGATCGTGTCAAAATTAAATCATTTCTCTATAATATTTATTGTATTAACATAGAGGTTCAGCCACTTATATATAAACGGCACGAACTGAAAATTTTAATATCTTTATTTGTTCGTTAAAAAAATTCACCAAGGTTCAAATTGAAACAAGCGATTGCGCGTCGCCGCCAGTTGTAGCTCACGCAGACACATTTGTTTCAACAGGGAAACTGACTGGTTTAAGGTCTTAAGTGCGGTTCCCATTCCGGGTCTGCTGCCTTCACCTCAGGGGTGACTTCAATAATCACTGACCGGGAGGTCCTAGGTTCGAGTACTGGTGCTGGCAGGATTTTCGACACTAGCTTTTCAGCTAGGTCGAATTCAGTCGCTGTCTGGAGGAGAATTCTAGCGGCCGGCTGCTCTGATCGGTAGTTTTCCGTGGTTTCTTTGATCAACACCAGGTGAATGCCGGAGCAGCACCCTACCAAACGGGCCACGGACCATGCGTTATCTTTGCTTCCTCTTCCTTGTCCTATTCTCTCCCCTTACACACACATTTACACTAACATGCACCACACTACCACAAATTTCGAGAGACCGGTCGGGAGTTTGGAGCTTGTCCCGGCTGGGGTGGTGCTCCGCTGGTGGGAGAGTCCTAGTTTGGGGGAATCCCTACTAGCCGACGGTAGGTCGGCGCCGGATCTCGCCATCCAGCGGGAGAAGATCACCGCCAAAAAACATGAACTTCACTAACGGGACTAATGACCGAAGCAGTTGACGCGCCTGGAAACACGAAAAAATCAATCAGTTCCATAATCACCTTTGTTCGATGATTTTTTTCAAGCTGCCTAATGTTATATTTTGTAACACCGAGGCGATAAACGGAAATAATTTTCAGGACGCATTTCCTACGTGCCTATAGCCGAGGTTCAGGTTCTCTATAACCAAATCTTATTTTGCTTATTTGTAATGTAAGTGAAGTGGGACTAGTGACTTAAGTTTACTATAACCGAGGTTCACTGTATCCGAGTTCACTACAAACGGAGTCGACTGTACGTATGTATCTAGCAGAACCCGCAAAACATTCTGCTATCTTTGTTCCCTCTCTCTCTCTCTCTCTTTGTCCCCTCTCTCCTTCATTGTTCCTTCTCTCTCTTTCTCTCTCTTTCTTTCTTTCTTTCTTGTCTTTTGTTCCGTCTCGCTCTTTGTTCCCTTTCCCTCCTTGTTCCCTCTCTCTCTCTTTGTTCCTCTCTCCTTGGATCCTCTCTGTGTTTTTCCTCTCCCTTTGTTCTCCCACTCTGGTTCTTTCTCACTCTCACTTGTTCTTTTTCTCTCTTGTACTATTTCTCTCTTGTTCTTACTCTCTCTCTTGTTCACTTTCGTTATTGATCTCACTCTCTGTGGTTCCTTCTCTTTTTTGTTCCCTTTCTTTTGAACTAACAACTTTGGCCGCCGCCGTGGTTTACAAACGTCATCTGCGTCCATTATTTGTTCTACGTATAACGGCCGAACGACGTTAACAGCTGTTAATGACATACTTTTATTTCATTATTGCTATTTCGTTATATTACTTTTGCTGCATACAGACAAAATGCAACACTATCTTCACAAAATTTTCTTTGCAACGTGTTAATTTTGTCACAAGTGTACGAGTCGTATTAGACCTTCCAGAAACGTCATATTTGGAGTCACGTACATCCCGCATGCTCAGTGGTTTGCAAATCCTGAGTTTACCTTCTTTATCAAAATGTTGTTTGTATTCACTTTATTAAGTATGTAACATTAATAAACTAAAACCGTAATAATTAACAGAACTGGTAAACAGAATCTGGGAATTTTATTTCGAGATTTGTAGTTAGTTTTAAGGAAAAAAATATTGTTCACAATGTGAAAAGGAATACCGGCGGAATCAGAATTACTTCTACAACATACTGCAGAGAATTGTAGACACATCATAAAAGAGCTATAATGGTAACGAGATTAAAAGAATTCGTAGGGAAATTAATGAAGTTTCACTATGATGAATACTAAGATTTACGAATTGGTAGAAGTTACTCAATGGTTCAATATATTACCCAAGTTTTTTTTATTCACAGCACTCATCATTACAAGAATAAAACTATTAGGGAAGCTGCGTTACACTATTAATGAAGGCTCTTCAATATCTTAATTATACAATGGAGCCTGTGATTCTGTTCGTATCCAGGTCGTAATATTCAAAATAGTACGTAAATAAACAAAATGTGAAACACGCTCTACGCGAACATTATGTAGTGATACAACATTGACTTTCTGAAACATTAATCTAGTAGAGAGAGCAAACGGTATTATTATGTACTTATTTATTTATAAACAGTACTTTCCTAGAAATTAACTATTATAACATTTTACTATTGTCTGCTAGTATACCATAAGTAACTGAAGGCTTCAATGCGGGTTCTCTGAAATTTCACATTCTATATCAACTTATGGACTGCAACTCTATCGCAACTGCGAGGGTGAGTAATTTTTCTATGTTACAATTGCTACCCAAATGAACTTTGTTTGCTAATAAAACCAATTTTAATAACAAATATTTTGATAATTGTTTTCATTAAGATTATGACATACTTTTAAGGTGATTATGACAGCCATCCCTGAAACGTGTAGTTAATTATGTTGTGTACAGTCTACAACTATTGCAGTCTTACACGTTAAATATTAATGACATGATTTTCCAGCACTGGCAATTTGCCGGTAGCAAATTCTAAATTGTGCCTGTAGACATGCTTTAGCCAAACACACAATTAAAGGTAAAGATTAATAAAATGTGAACTCTCAAATTTAAGTATTTTACTATTTTTTATTTTTATGCTTATCAGAAAAAAAAGTCTCCTTTTTTTGTCTAAGAAAAATCATTGAAAACAATTTCCCGCTACGTCACAAGTAGTAATCGAAGTGAACATAAAACGCGAAATTTGGCATTTCACCAGTTCACATTTTAAATTCTAGAACAATTTTTTCATCTGGGTGGCTTTCCTTACTTATATTTCTGCGTGAAGGTATGGAAATTTATGAAAAAATTACCCTGTTTTCTCTGGGTGCCTTTTCCAGGAGCAATGTAGAAGCAATGTCTAATCCAGATATTCATTGTAGATGTTCTGGCAGTGGCGTGGATCCAGTTAGTCATTGGTAATACCATGAGTGCTTTGAAAATTGTCGATAAATTCCCGGTTCGCGAAGAGAGGACGGGGCGAATGATATTACGCCCAACAGAGTTTCCAAATGCACCAACTATTGAAAACAAACGGAAAGCATGTTAAAATCAAATGTTATGCTATAGTTAGGGGTGGATTTTAATGAAATGTCATGTTTTTTCTTTTCACTTTTGAACAATTCTGTTTAGTATAAAAATTCATTTCATGTTAAGACTAAAGGAAATTATCCATTTTTATATGTCATTATTTTGCATGTTTTATCTATATTGACTAATAAGTCATTTTTTTTCCTTTTCCTGTCACTTTAATGCATTTTTTTTCTATTTTTAATCGATTTTAATGTCATTTTTAACGGTACTTGCTTCAGATAATATTTACTAGATGCAACAAATTTTTCCTCATAGAATTATTCAATAGCCTATCGATTTGTTCCCTCAGAAATTGTTTTGACACCAGTTGTGAGTTTGTAATTCTTGAGATGTGTACCAGCCCCATTGCCGGTTCGGCCGATTTCGGGATAACTAAAGATAGAGATTTCCTGGTAAAGAACAGTCCAAACCAAAAGTTTGCATGCTGAGTTCACTCGAACGAATGGAAGATGCCTCGATTACATCAGTAACGTATCCAACAACTTGAATTGTTAATCCAAACTGGTTTTGAAAATATTTTTTACGTCAACTTTCTTTAGTTTTAGGGAAATTTTAAAGCATTATATGTGTATTTCATAGATCATTTTTGGGGATGTTTATGTCCTTAAAATCTGCTGCCTAGTGATAGTACATACGTAGTTTACTGCATATCGACACAGAGATCGATATATACCACCACCTGAGATAGATGGGTCGGAGATTATTATTGGGCGGTAGGAAGGGGCGATAAGAAAAATCGGATAGAAAAAGCGATAATTGTTTTAGATACACTACCCTGATTTGAGCATTTTATATGTATGGTTAAGCACTATTGGTTTTAATTTCATGAACGGAATAGTCCATCTAACACCTCTCTGTGTTCCGCCGGATGGCCCTTTCACCTCTCGCTGCAATGCAACCACTCATTGATCTGTTAATACTGACTACGAGCACTACGGAAATATTTTGAATGCCCATTTCACTTTACTAAATTAATTTGTGTTTTTTTTTCAAACTTAAGAGAGTTTTGGAAGAAAGTTCCTTTTATTTCTCATACTTCAAATTTCGTTCAACAATGTTGTTTGTAGATATTTTCGTCATTTTCGTCTGGGCTTACAAAGTACGAACTTTTACGTCGATAGAAACAGGAACAACACCAACAGAAATGATGTGGTCCCTGGAGGAGTCTGAGCTATCCTAGACATCGTCGGCGCCCGGCTGTGTATGGATCGCAGGCGGGTGTGCGACGGTGGCGGCGCGCGGCGGCGAGCCCGTGAAGCAACAGCGCGACGGTCCAGCTGCGGGTGCGGGCCGCACCGCCCCTGCCATCTCGCGAGAGGGCAGCGAAGGTCACAGTTGCAGAAGATCACGCTGCCGCGGGATTTCAACCGGGCGCTCGCTTCAGACTGGAATCTCTCCTCTTACAAAACGACGTTACAAGCCCACGACACAGGTAGTGACTTTGAAGAAGGTTCGGTCTATTAAAGGAGGGTCATTTGATAAGAATGCAGGCTAGAATTTATATGTACTTTTTGAAATGAGAGAAAAGTCTTCAATATGTTCATTAGGAGCACGCTTCTTTCCATTTTCAGTCAAAATACCACAATCGTATGTAATTGTATTTAAAATATTCATTTGAAATAACTGAATGACCTATTCAGTAACTAATAATAATAATAGTAATAATAATAGTAATAATAATAATAATAGTAATAATAATAATAGTAATAATAATAATAATAATAAATTTGTTATTGTTATTATTACTGTTTTATTATCATACGGAATGTCTGCATCGTAGGTGCAGACCGCGCAATTATTTATTTATTTATTTATTTTTGACATATTCGAAATAGCTGAGTATCTCCCAAGAAACAAACGGAATTGAATTTTAATTTTGAAACAGTTTTGTAATATGTGAGAAATCATGATATTATTAAGATTCGTATAATAAATTAATCTATTAAGTATAATTTAATAAATGCATTGTAATTAAGCATTAACTCCTACAAATTCAAGGGAATTGCACATAATTCGCCACTTTGACATAACTACACACGCGAAATATATGGTCACACAAATATAAAACTTTTTACGTTCTTATATAATTTTATAGGTAATCCTAGCTTCTTTACTAAATACCTAGTGATACGTTTGTTTGCTTCTAAGATGCATAAATAAATTCTGATTTTGATATTGGTTGGAAATGAAAAATCGCAAAGATTTTAGTTACGTCAGTCTCATCCTAACGTAGCGAAGTGTCCGTGTCTCTGAATATGAGGGAATCTCTAAATGCTCTCCTCCAAGTACCGTAAAGTTTACTGGATGAACTGAATATTTTGACTCCTTTCAGATTTTCTTTCCTACTAACACCAAATGTTACATTTTTGAAACAGGTTACCCCGCAGGTGGTAGAGATCTCACGTATCTACTCATAAAGTGCTATGTGAAAATAATATTACGCTACGCAGAAACGAAATCGATATTTTGCGTCGATAAAATGAATACTTTTCGCCTACAACGACGAAAACAGTCATTTTATCTTCGGTCGAATGTCTGAAAACTAACTTTCAATAATTGACCATGGCGCTTTCATGCATTCGAGCAGTTTGAGATTGTTTTACACACGTCATGCAAGAATCGTAGGTAGCAGTTCACCAGTATTACGTAATGCGATTCTCATTCTATCATAATGCTCTGAAGAAGTGAATTTTCAGACAAGTGCCATCTATAACATATTATTCTGCAAAGGAGAAAGGAATTTAATACTGTACTTTTACGAGAGTTTATTTGACGTCTATTTTCAAACTTTTTGGTAGAGTTAGTACTCAGAAAATTCTGTTTGATAGCACAAAGAAATTAAGACATAAATGTATTCCGATGGATTGGTGGTATAATGGATGATCTTTAATCCCATTGATTGGTGGTAGAATGAATTGGTGGTAGAACGGATTTTATGCAGTTTGATTCTGAATTCTTCGTGATTAAAAAAAATTAACAAATTGTCTCTGAAAGAACTTTGTTTTCCTAGAGCTCAATTGGGGACCCCTTTATGTAGTCACTGAATAAAGAAGAGTTGAGTATGTCAAGTAAAAAACGAAAGTCAAATTTCATTGCTAGTCAATATTGCAATCCTTTACTAATTTGCTAAGGTATGACTCCAAAGAGTATGAAACAATTTTTGTTCATTAATATTTTAAAAATATATTTTCAAAACCACCTACGTTTGCAACTCATTGTAAAATGAGCTGCACTCACAATGTTAATAAGAATTTATAGTTAATTTATAACCAATGTAAAAATCCATTATTTTCTTCTCTCTTCAATGAATTCTAAAATTTATCATTACTAACCAGTTAAGAATTTTTATAGTGTATATCTTTTAGTGTATATGATATGGTGTACTCTTGAATGTCAAAAATAAAAAGTGGAACTGGTTGTGTTGATAGTAAACTAATCCCCTAGTTTTCAAAACTATGAAGTCCTTTATTATTTAAAATTAATACTTTTTTGGCGATTCGAAATCGCAAAAATTGTCTTAATTGATTTTGAAACTTAAAATTTTTTCATAAATTATTTTCACATACCTACCACTTAGATACAAAGAGTTTTGGTATTTTGTTAAGAATTCACATTTAAAACGCAAAACAATCCTCTGTGCTTATGCATTACATAATTAATTTGTGTGTGCGTCATTCGTTACCAATTAGTGTGAATAATACGAATGAAAGAACAACGTTCTTGAATTGTCAAGGCTTTGTTCCCATTTTGACGTAGTACCTTTTAGAAACTAAGTTTTTCCACAAGCAATATTCTGCGATTTAAAAAGATCGTTACACACGCATTCAAAATTGTCATTAACGTCTTGTTTGTGAAAAGTAAGGTAGACCTTTGGGTAACTAGATTTTTAATAGAAAACGCGCTCTTAATTAGTAGAGACTGGATTTTTATGTTTTTACATATTTTTTGGTTTTCCACTTACCGTTATCAAAAGGGTAATCTTGGAGAATTGTTACCAAACTAACACAATATCTCATTTTTCATTACATATGTTTACGTATTTAGGACATTATTACATATTTTGCTATTTTCACAAATTATGTTTATTTTATCAATGTTATTTTATGTTATACATATTTTTTTTACAAAAACAAGTATTTAAAAAATGAGAAATTTGTCCCCACATTATTACTGAGTGCTGTCAAACCCAGATGCGTCGGTTCATGCGTACGTTAAGACACGGTCGGGTGTTCTTAGACCACAGCGTGTCTGTCTCAGTTACCTAAGAGGCGGGAGGTGCTCGTCAGCAACCGTGATCATTTTCACCTTCAGGTGTGAAAAGTATCACTGACATCGGTTTTCTTATCTTTAACCTTCATTTCCGAGAAAATTTGTCAATATGTAACACTTCTATGAGAATGATGCACGCTGCATCATTTTGACTGGTCGTAGACATCGCCAGTTTGTACGACGGCTTCTCTTTCATACAGTCTGGCTACTAAATTACCGTTCTGAATAGCAAAATATAAAGCTTTTATTACCGACGGAAAATTTTGTGTGGTGAAAAATGAGCATCAACTTGTGCTCTTCAAATGATTTCTAAAACGTTTGTAGTATTATTAAAATTTGTTCAGGAAAGTTTTGATTAATTTGCTTTCGTATTACGTAAATGTGTTTTATAATTATTGTACTTTAATATTACATATTATATATCCGATTTTACATATTTATTACATATTCTCACTGTTTTCATTACATATTTATGTACATATTTTGACTACATAATTTTCCGGTCTCTATTAATCAGATTGGAACGTTGCCTAAGCCGCCGTTTTTAGCGCTATTCGTTTATCTCTAAGAAAAAGAGCAAACGTCCTGCGACGGCAACAATCAGCGATCAACCCGCGACCCGATGACCGTATACGCTCGTGATTGATTTCTGGTGACCCGCAAACAAGTAGTCATGTTAAATATCAGGGTAAGCCATTGAGTACGATTATTTGCACTCGATGTTTATAACTGATTAAAAAATCAATCAATTTACAATGAGTTCGTTCTTCAAAGCACCATGCCTTTTAATGCACTTGTTCCAGCATAGCACCAGTTTTCCGATACTCTCGATTAATAAAAGGATTTACGTTTGAGTAGACCAGGAGAGGTGGCTCAGGGCATCCACTGATGTCACCGTAATGCCTCAGATCGGAAGGTCTTAGGATTCAAGTCCCGATAATGGCAGTATTTTCGACACTAGATTGTCAGATAGATTAAATTCAACCGCTATCTGGCGGAGAATTCTAGCGACCGCCTGCTCTGATCGGTAGTTTTCCGTGGTTTCTCCGATCCAAACCCGGCGAACGTCGGAACGGTAGCGTAACAAACGGATCACGGATCGCGCGTGATCTTTCCTTCATCTTCCTTCTCCTATTCTCTCCCCTTACAAACACCTACATGTACTACATTACCACACATGGGAGGCCGGTCGAGAGTTTAGAGTTGTAGATACTTGGTTGAGGAAAAACCCGCTAGCCAACGGAAGATCACCACCACTTCCAGAGGTAAAAACATGCACTACACTTACGAGTCTGATGACTTAAGCAGTTGAAACGCACGGAATCACTTACAACCGATCAACAATCGATTGAACAGAAAACTATGAATGCCCTGGTTCCTCACGTGTAGGCCGAAGTCAAATCTTCGGCTTCTTAAACCATCTTTATGTGGACTAAATAGATGGTAATTAAGATGGTTATTCAACAATTCATATCGGCGTTCTTGTATGCATACCGTGGGATATGGTTTGCCACGTCATCAATAGTAACTTGAAGGGTTAATTCGGAATCAGGACACGAACGTGCTCAATAATGGATTAATAATGGGTGAGGCTGGGCATCTTGCACTTTACTCATCGTGCTTGCATCTTTGACTGCTATTGAATAGTTCCATTCACTCTTCACTTCTCAAAAGAAAAACATTACACTCATATTGTGCTGAAATTTGTCTATGGATTTACCTTTCGAAACACATTTAGATCACAAAAAGCAGAATACGAAAGCACGTTCTTTTCTGGTGCAAATGGAGTGTGATTCACTCATGTTTACATCGCAACAAATCTAACAAACATTAGGTAATAACACAAACTCATACACAGTGAACGATGCGTTCTTAAGGCTGGTAAGTGTGCAAAGTTTTACGGTCAACCTACAGGCAATTAGAACAAAAGTACAGATAATTATTGACATACCCTAATACAATGTAGCCAGAAGCTTATGCTTTGACGTCCTGTGCCACAATAATTCTAAAACTTCCTTAACAAAATTAATTCAGAGTAGCGAGAATGGCTTTGTAGAGTATTAACCTTGTTAACCGTTATTATTATTATTATTATTATTATTATTATTATTATTATTATTATTATTATTATTATTATTATTATTATTATGTATGCTGGCTTACAATGGGAACGTTTCTAAATATATTTCATTCTCGAGAAGAGATTTCCTACAGGAGGTGAAGTGAAAAGTCGACGGTAAATGAGACCACATTACTTCTCACTATTTCTTCTTCCAATATTAGTCATAAAAATAATATTGTGACAATGAAATAATATCGAGCCTTGCATTAAATTAAAGAATGTTACTGGTATTTTAGTATTCATTAAATGGCAAAGTGGAAAACAAAATATAAAACTTATGCACGAAGGTCCTAAGTAATCCCTAAAGAACATTTAATATAAATATGGTGTATTGTTCGTACGTATCATATTTTAAATACTAATTACTTAATAACTAATATTACAATAATTATTTAATAATTAGTTATTACTGATAATAAATCATTGTGACCAGTGGTGTTGCACGAAAAACAAAATAACCCTTTAATTAAAAATATTGAAGATCACTGTTCTGTATAAACAGTAGATATTACAAGGACAATCTACTAACGCGCAATTAGCACTGTTAAATATTTTTAAGCTCTTCGTCGGAAAGGAGCCGGTATTCGGGCTTCTAGCAAAAACGAGGTGTACAATACATAGGTTTTTAGTATGTTACGCAATTCCGTCGCTGCAAAGTGGAGACTCATTTTCCCCAAGTAACACTCACGTGAGAACGTCATTTTGCCGCGTGATTGCGTCATCGGGTTGCAGCTCTGCATTTTACGTCTTTTGATTTCTTATCATTCCATTTTTAGTCGCTTTTGCCAGTCACTGCAATGCGCGAAGTCTCTGTAATGAAGATTAGTTTCTGATTGTTCCTACCGTCAGCAAAGAAGTAAAAGATGTAATTGTACGACAGTTCAGCCACACAATTTTCAGTCTCAGTGTTCATTTGTTTCGCAATGTGTTTCTCCAAGTAAAAATTCCGTAATGTTTATTCGTGATTGAATTCGTGTAATAGTGCCATTTTAAACTGGTGATGGGTGCTTATAATAATAATAATAATAAATAATAATAATAATAATAATAATAATAATGACTTTATTTATGTGGCGAGACTCGGGCCATCAGGCCCGCTCTTCCGCCTAACCACGTAATACATAAATTTATAGATAAGAATTGAATTAATAGATACATTTAGTAAATAAAAACAAGTAAATAATAATACTTAGTAATAAGTAAATAATACAACTTACAGATGTCATGCCCCTGGGCTCACAAACGTGACAAGAATACAACGTCCCAGCATTTGCCTTAAGCGACCGGGGGAAACCAGGGAAAACAAAGGAAGTGTGCATGCTCTTCAACATTGAGCAACAAAAAAAATATAATTAAGATAATTTTAAAAACAAAACAAACATTACTGACTCAGGAAAACTCTAAAGGTTTGCCCGAAAATATAAATTCTAAGAGATATTAAGTTAGATAATAATGAATTAGAAAAATACTGGTAGATAATACAAAAAAAACCTTTTAACCCTATAATATACTTAATTTAGACTAATTATACTATTGTTAATTAAATTAAGAACTAACTTAAGAAAACAAAGAAAATAACAAAACTGTACAAGCCCTATAAAATTTACATTTACCTTACAATTCTAAACACATTTAGTACACACTTTCACATCATACAATATCAGCTCAGAAAATAGTATTTAAATGTTTTTGAATGATCGCAGACTTTTACATTTCCTAACATTTACTGGAAGGCTATTCCACTCTCTAGTCGTCGCTACTAAGTAAGATTTATTGTAAAAGTTAGTGTTGCTTTTTGGAATATTGCATAGCAAAGATT
This sequence comes from Teleogryllus oceanicus, assembly GCA_964035755.1. NCBI lineage: Eukaryota > Metazoa > Arthropoda > Insecta > Orthoptera > Gryllidae > Teleogryllus > Teleogryllus oceanicus. Next base: position 30,116,609 of record CAXIVR010000014.1, on the reverse strand, counting down.
TCTCGAATCTTCTTGTTTTAAGATAAGAAATTTTATGAGAGAGGTAAGTAGGTACACCCGTATTTAATATTTTGTAGAAAAGACACAAACTATGAAACATGCGTCGGGCTTTCAAGTTTAGTATGTTATTAGCTTTGTAGTATCCCGATATGTGATCATACTTTCTGATATTATATTGAAACCTAACACACGCATTTTGAACTCTTTGGAGAGCGTCAGCAGTTGATTTCTTTACATTACCGTACACAATGTCACCGTAATCAAGCAGAGGGAGTAAGAGGGATTTTACTAGTAGTTCTTTGGTTTTGGGTGGAAGGCATTTGTAAGCATATTTGAGTGAGTACATTGAAGCATACACTTTGCGGCAAGTTTCCCGAACATGAGGTTCCCAATTTAGGAATTTGTCGATGGTCAGACCGAGATTTTTTACTTGTGAGCATAGGGGAACAGTAGTGTTATCCAGTACGATATGAGGAATATTTAGATTTTTAAGTGCTTTATGGGACCAACAAGAGCCAATTATAATTGATTGAGATTTTAATGGATTTAGCTTAAGGCCGTTTCTCAGTGACCATTCATGTAAAGAGGCTAAATCCTGATTTGTTTTTTAAGGTTTCCACTGACGTAGTCTGTAGGCATCTGCGTACATATGATGATTGCATCTTGATAGCACTGACGATATATCATTTACATAGATAAGGAAGAAAAGTGGACCAAGTACGGAACCCTATGGCACTCCACGTGAAACTGGTTTAGGTGACGAGAAAGTGTTTTCTACAACTACGACCTGTTGTCTATTACTAAAATAACTTGAAATCCACGATAAGGTAGAATCAGAAAAACCGAGACATTTACATTTTGCCAGAAGCACGTCATGGTCTACTGAATCGAAGGCCTTGCTAAAATCTAAAAGCGTTAGCGTTGTTATATTTCCTTCATCCAGAGATTGACGAATGTCTTCGATGACTCGTAGCAAAGCCGTTTGCGTACTTGTACCCTCCTAAAACCAGATTGAAAATTATTGAGAGCATCATTTATGGTGAGATACTTGTTTATTTGTTGACGTACAACTTTTTCGAGGACTTTGGATAATGTTGGTAATATGCTGATAGGTCGATAATCACAAAGATTTAACGAATTTAAACATTTCGAAAGGGGACGAATGTAAGCTTGTTTCCACAATTGGGGAAAATATCCGGTTGTTAAAGAAAAGTTTATTATGTGAGTAAGCGCTGGAAGAGCATCTTTTAAAACCAATTTTAATTGCTTTGCCGTTATATCATCCGAGCTTTTTGAATTTGATTTGAGTGTCTTCACAATTTTTTCGACTTCTTGGCAGTCAACATTGTTGAAATAGAAACTATCGTCACACGGGGTGCGAGGTGCATGTGATTCCAGAGAGTAAAGTGTCTTTCTTTAATAATAGGGTCTATTTTATGCAGCGAAGCAAAATAGTCATTTAGGTCATCTAGGGAATTTCTAATGAACTGTCATTTGATTTACGTTTGCAAATTCTAAGTTTTCAAAGTGTTCCATACTCCTTCGTACTGGAATTTGTTTGGAAAAGATTATGATAATAACGAATCTTAGCGTTTCTGATTTGTTGTTTTACGAAATTTCTAAGTTTTTTATACTCCTTTTCATTTTCATCGGTTTTAGTAATTTTAAAACGGTTATATGCGGAGTTTCTAACTTTCATATGAACTTTTATCTCATTTGTAAGCCATGGAGCAGCAGGCCGCGTGACACGTGAAGTTTTCCATGGAGCGTGCTTGTTAAAAAGATTCGTTATGATTTCATTGAACATATTTACTTTCGAGTCTAATGAGTATTGTTGATAAACTTGGTGCCAAGGTGCATGTTCACTGTCTACTTGAAATGCTGTAAAATCTAAGTTTTTGTAATCACGGTAATTGATTGTTTTGTTTTTGTATTTAGTACATTTAGCCGAATATACAACAAAGAGTAAATCATGGTTTGAAATACCCGGAACAGGAACTTGACCATGTAGTAATACTTTGGAAATATCTGAGACAATCAAGTGATCAATCCACGATTCTGCTTTAGATGAGCTATGAGTAGGATTCAATTTTAATATTTGCAAATTATACGAATTGAAAGTATGAATAAAGTTAGTGGCAGATTTTTGATGGGATTTTTTAAGTCGCAATTAAAATCCCCATTACAATAATATCTTGATACTTATCTGTAAATTCTGAAAGTGAATTCTCTAAAACATTTACATGTTTCTTTTCACCTACTACCGTCTTATTATTCAAACACTTTCAAAATCACGATGTACTTGAAAATATTTAACTTTAGTTATTTATAAAATCCCGACTTCAACTTTCTTTCATACTTATTATTTACAAGGGCCATCGCCCCATTAAGTTCGAACTAGCTAATTGCTGAAAATTTGGTCTGTTAAGAAAACGCAAGATGTTTGATCTTGCGAGTATATCTATTAATAATAGTCAGCCTTAATTTTCAATAACACAATAGAATAATTTATTATTACAATTTCATCATTGTATTTACAACCATCTGCTTTGTAAACTACTATTGGCATGCCATCAAATTAAATAAGATTTTTTTAAAACAATTAAAGACCTTTTCTTAAAAATATTGTCCTATAATTTCTTTGCAAAGAATGATTATAAAAGAAGAGAAATAAATGGATTTGTTCACAAAACATTAACCGAGAAATAAAAAATCAGTCGAATTATGTAAATTGAGAGCTTTCTGATTTTTGGGTTAATTTGCTTTTTCTGAAAAAATACATGCATTATTTTTCTAAATAATAAACAATTTACATATTTCTGGAGCGTTTCTATGCTTCTGTAATGCACATTTTTGCCTACAAAGTATGCTTTCAAAACAACTTTTGAGTGGTTATTGCAACTCAGCCATTCAGAATATTCAAGTCGTTTATTAGACAAAATATGCTTAAAATTGTCATAAGAGTTTAGTTTATAATTTTCAACCTTTCCTCTCATATATATATATATATATATATATATATATATATATATATATATATATATGATTTAAATATTACAATATAACAAATTACAAATATTACGATATTACAATATTACAAATATTACGATATATACAAGAACACATCCATTTTTCATATCAGTTGTAACAGTTGTGTACTGCTATACTCGTAATACTAGCTTAATTTCATCTTATCACGCATGTCAATGCTAATCGTGATGAAAGCGGCATGAAAATATTCCACACATGAAGAGATTGAGATCCTAGCCAGTAGAAAGCCTTTCAGAAAGTCAACTAAAAATAACATGATCTGTTTCACCACGCCGAAAGAGGCAATTAGAGCTAGAAGATGGCTTGCACAAGAGCTATTTGCGTATACGCACTGATAATCGCTGCACGTCAGCTGCGAGTTGACAGCTCGGGCAAGAGCACTACGCACTACCCTTGTGCCGATAGCTGCTGCCTAATTTTTAATAACAATAAACCGGGCGCGGTAGCTCAGTGCATCAACTGATGTCACTGCAGCACCTCTGGGTTCGAGTCCTGACGGCGGCAGGATTTTCGACACTAGCTTTTCAGCTAGATCCAATTCAGTCGCTGCCTCGATGAGAATTCCAGCGGCCGGCTGCTCTGTTCGGTAGTTTTCCGTGGTTTCTCCGATCAATACCAGACGAATCCCAGAGTACCCTACCAAAAGGGCCACGGACTGCACGCGATCTGTCCTTCCTCTTCCTTGTCATATTCTCTCCCCTTACACACACTTACACTAACATGCACTACACTACCACATATTCCGGGAGATCGGTCGGGAGCTTAGATCTTGTCCCGGCTGGGGCGGTGCCCCGCTGGTGGGAGAGTGCTGGTTAGGGGGAAACCCCACTAGCCGACGGTAGCTCAGCGCCGGATCTCGCCATCCGGCGGGGGAAGATCACCGCCATCTCCCGAGAAAAAAATATGCATTACACTAACGGGACTAATGACCAAAGCAGTTGACGCGCCAGGAAACACGAAAAAATCAATCAATCAATCAATAACAATAAATTATTCCTGCAAATGAGCTGGGGTTAAAAATTAATAAATTTAAGTAAAAATATTAAAAATAAAAAAAATATACAAATATAGAAAACGAGAATATAATACAAATAAAAATTTAAGAACACTAATAAACGAATATAAAAATAGGTTTTGTTTTCTCTATTCGTCCTCTTCTGTACTCAATTCCTATGCTTTTACTTCACTACACTCGATGTCTCTTCATTCGCCCAAAATTTCTACGTTAAAGGTAAATAAATGCACACGTAACATGCCCGCTTTTTTATTGGTCTTTCCTTATCATGAAAAACACCACTGCATTTCACTGACATCTCTGCACTCTATATTTACCCCCTTGAGAACCCTCGGATTTACGCTCTTGAGACCCCTCGGATTTACGCTCTTGAGAACACTCGAATTTACGCTGTTGAGAACGAACCCATGCAACTTACGTGCTGATGGGAAGTATGACTATCTGTTTTAGGGTCTGCAGTTTAAGTGTTCCAATGAACAGTGGAGCTATAAAACAAAGCAAGGACGTTCTAAATCTGCTGTTTGTTTTCTGCATTTTATTTTGTGTATGTGATCCCACCTACTTACGAAACATTGCGTTTCAAGTCTTTCTTGTTGTAGGGGCCAGATCTGGGAGGTGTGATTATGCCAAGGCGAGAGCTGCATGCAAAATGCAGAACCTGTGAAGGAGACATAAATTAGCATTTCTGATCTCTGAAGAACATCTTAACACAAGTTTTTGAGCAATTAAGTAACTAAAAGGACTATGTCTCTATGTCAAATGTATAATGTCAAATATCATTATACTGGGAGTGTTAGCGAATATTGTTGTCAATACTTCGACGGAGTGAGAGAAACTGACCCTTTAAAAGATTGGCCCTTTACAAAAGGGGCTTTTGAGACAGCGATCTGTTAACTACTGCTTCATTAATTGAGAACTAGTGGTGCTATAACAGCACATACTTTCTCGTGGTATTGTAAACAGCATCGTAATATTGAAATGGCATTTTCTGAACTAACACCTCGGCTATTACTGGAAAACGTTCAAACTAACCAATTGAAACAAAGCGCCAGTCAATCATATCTGCATTCATTTCGATAATCAGGAGTAGCAATTATTTCTTAAGCCTGTTTTACACGGTGATTTTCTCATCCTTTTTTCATCATTTTTCTCTACAGAAACTGGATGGAAAAAGGACGTTCGGTTCTATTCGTACCGAAACTGGATGAACTTGATTCCATCGTTTTACACGGTCATTTCTGGTCTGTACGCTGTCTGTACATAATCGTGATGAAAATACTTCCTCCGAACGCCGCAAAAAGCGCTGGAAGTTTAACAATTGAACATCGAATTTACGGAAACAAATGAAATTAGCGTGAAGAATGATCATAGTTACGAATTCGCTGTGTAAGAAGTAGAAAGACGAGTGAGGTATTGTGGTTTTATTTGCGAGATGAAAAGGAAAACGATAATCGCTACGGCGACAGCTAGCATTATTGTGGCATCTGCTGCCGTGTATATACTCTGTCCGGAAAACGCACGCAATCGAAGAAAGTTCCATAAAGTGACGCTAGGGGCGCCGTAGTCAAACTGGATGAAATCTGTACGGAAAAATGAAGCATGCATCATTTTTTCGTACAAATTACTTCCAATCTGCTCAGTAACTAGTCTGAACCGATGGGAAATGATGAAAACATGACCGTCTAAAACAGGCTTTACTTTGACAAATGAAACAAACATGAATACATTTGACTGATATAGTATTCGCAGCTAATTATACAGAAGCGATCAAAACGCACTGTTGCCAGCGCAGAGTTGTGAAAACTATGTACATTCACTTGGCGAATAATATCAATTCTTTGAAAAATGCTTACTTCCATCTGTATTTAGATTTTCACTTGTTTATCGGTTAGTCATAGCACATCATACACAATTGATAAATAACTCTAATACTAATAACGTAATTAATTACTAATATTCTACAATTTGAATATTAAGTTAATTTATTACCGCATCTTTACACATATACACCGCCTCAAACGAAGTTCATGAAAATACAAATAAGGTAGTATGTTGGTTAGATCCACCACGGTGAAATACCCCCCTCCGAATACTTTAAATGAAATACTATAAATAAACTTTCGAAGGAATAGGTTTCTTTAAATTATTGAAGCATTTAAACGGTTAATGTACGAAACTTGAGAATACAAATTGTAAAATAAAGTAAAATTCAAAGTGTGAAAACGTAAAAATATAATTTATAAGGGCATTTGCAATAGTAAATTATAATTTGAATTAAATTAATTATTTTTCTTCAAGCAGAAATTACACGAAATGTACTCGTTTTTTATGATACACACACACACAGGATCAGCCACTAGATTAAGAACAGGTTTGTACATAGCCAGTCTTCCTCACACGAAATGAAAAAGGGTATTCATTATTTTCATTTTTTCACACAGTAGCCAAGCATAAAATATAGTACAATCGTGTACAGCTCCAGGACAACGTACAATGTAATTATACAGCGCTGTCATAAGGACGTGAGGAGCCTTCGTGCTGCCCCAAGAGGCAGCGCCGGGGAACGCCGCAGAGACCTTGCGAGTGCGCGCGTACGCGGCGGCGAGCGTCAGTTGTTTTACCGCCAGCCGCTGCGTCAACACCCAGTGCCGCCCCCACGTTTCCTACCAGGTGAGTGCGTGACAGACAGCGTTCTCCTACCTTTGGGCCTACACGACGAAATAAATAGAATAGGCATCTTGACACTACTTCATCGATTCATTGATTTAGTGATTCGGGGCGCGTCGACTACTATGGTCATTAGTCCCGTAAGTGTAGTGCGTGATTTTTGGTCGGGAGGTGGCTGTGGTCTTTCCCCGCTGGATGGCCAGATCCGGCGCCGACATACCGTCGGCTAACAACATTTTCTCCAAGTTATGAGCCCGGACTGGTCTCCCGGAATATGTGGTTGTGTAGTGAATGTTTGTGTGTGTGTGTGTGTGTGTGTGTGTGTGTGTGTGTGTGTGTGTGTGTGTGTGTAAGGGATGAGGATAGGGCAAGGAGGAGTAAGAAAAGATTGCGCGCGATCCGTGACCCGTTTGTTATGGTACTGCTCCGGCATTCGCCTGGCGTTGATTGGAGAAACCACGGGAAACTACCGATCAGAGCAGCCGACCGCAAGGATTCTCCTCCACACAGCGACTGAATTCGACCTAGTTGGAAAGCTAGTGTCAAAAAGTCCTGCCGCTGTCGGAACTCGAATCTAGGACCTTCCGGTCACAGGCGCGGCAGTTGATGCACTGAGCCACCGCCACCTTATTCAGTTAGTACGTGTCCCCCAATGCAATTGTTAATGCATCTTACACTTCAGAATTCTTGTTTGAATAGTTATGGTGAGAAAGGTAAATATTGACAAAATACACGCAAAAATAATGAAACATTATATTATCCTATTAAATACAATTTACCTAAATTATTTTGGCATTTTATAAACAAATATATATTTTACTTTTTACAAAAATTTTTAGGAAGACTTTCTCCTTTTTCTATTTCTAAAGTTTTCATGTTTTCATTTACCTGCATACGTCTAATGCACATCTTCTTTCTCTTTGGTAAGAAATTGTGACAGTCGATTGTAGATAAGGCAAATTATTACATTTTCTCAATAGGCATTTGTCATAGACATGACAGAAAATAATGCCATAATACGTACCGCTCGGATTAGGAGTCCACAATGCACTGCAACTTGCGATATTGCACCCAACGTATATGACTGATATCGCACAGCGCAGCGATCAAGTTTAAACATGTTCACGGGAAATGATTCAGCGAAAGGATAAAAATAAAAGGCCAGTCGATCTCGGAAAAGTACAATAAAGGAATATATGAAATATCAGACAACTAATATATCGCAATAATTCACGAACATAAAATTGCCGTGGCTTAAATCTCACAGATCTATTGTGAGCACTGCCGTGTTAAAATCAATGCAACTTTAGAGCCTTTTTGAAAATGTTGAAGGATTATAAGGAAAACGAGATACTTTAACATTTTTTCTAGCTGATTACCTGGCGTTGCCCCGGCGTGTATTTATCACAACCACATATATAACAGTCACATCCTCCCGGCAGGCCCCAGTGTAATTGATTGATTTTTTCGTGTTTGCGGGCGCGTCAACTGCTTTGGTCATTAGTCCCGTTAGTGGACTGCATGTTTTTTCTCGGGAGATGGCAGTGATTTTCCCCCTCTGGATGGCGAGATCCTTCGCCGACCTACCGACGGCTAGTGGGGTTTCCCCCTAACCAGGACTCTCCCACCAGCGGGGCACCGCCCCAGCCGAGACAAGCTCTAAGCTCCCGACCGGTTTGCCGTAATATGTGGTAGTGTAGTGCATGTTAGTGTAAGTGTGTGTGTAAGGGACAGGGAAGAGGAAAGACAGATCGCGCGCGGTCCGTGGCCCGTTTTGATAGGGTACTGCTCCGGCATTCGCCTTGTGTTTATCGGAGAAACCGCGGAAAACTACCGATCAGAGCAGCTGGCCGCTGGAATTCTCCTCCAGACAGCGACTGAATTCGACCTAGCTGGAAAACTAGTGTCGAAAATCCTGCCGCCGTCAGGACTCGAACCTTCGACCTCCCGGTCCGAGACAATTCCTCGTGTAATAATTCACGTATCTGCTTTATGGATAAATTATTCATCTGTGTATTGTTTCTAATGTAAAACAAAATGAATTAGTTTAATTACATCAATAAATAAAAATTCTGTGATAATTAAAAGAAAATAAAAATTCACATTGGTACCTGCGCGGCTTAGAAAGTACGCCAACGGACACCTCCTAACGGACATACAATCGTCTAGTCACTGTACTAAATCTTACGCAACTGGCTATGGAGGAAGATGCAGCTGAATGCCTTCTCCAAGGTTAGGTCAAATGTCAAAACGCACGCTGAAGTTATCCGACACCTTGGGCGATAATATTTCCAGGTTGTGTTTTTCTTTTGAACAAGGAAAAATTACAATCCATTTTACATTAAAAATAATTAGTAAATATGATAAAACATTTGTAGTTGACAATGACAATTTGTTAGGGAATGTAGAGACATAATACTCAGATTAGTAATTTTCAGATGAATTTAGAGTTCTTAGTGTTTATTACTGTTGCCGTGAAAGCATTTAGGCTAATTAATTACTGATCATTCCATCCCATCAATGCAGAAATTGCTCAGTGCCGTCGATAAGTATATAAGAGAAATTTAGTCCTGAACTTGTGTTTCTTTTCCAATCATTAGAATGCTTGCACTTAAGATGACAAGTTCACTTTTACACGAACCTGTAGCTTGAAGAATATGAAAATAAATTGTATATTTCAACTCTTTTTACCGATAAACGTCTCCTTTATTCCCTTTTAAAATCACCGATTCAACTGTGAACTGAATTATGGTCATGGAATGTCAAAAGAAACATTTAACTTGAATAATGGGTTGTTGGTTTTTCTTTTGCACATGCTAATCATATTTTACCGTTGACTTTTATTACTATTAGTTTTTTGAACAGTAGACCTGGCGGCTCTTGTGTAAAACATCCTAGACGTTTGTCGCTTTCAATGAACTTGAAGGAACGTCCATGCCTAATGCGAAAAAAACATAACTCGAATATCCAACAGTTATTAAATACATTTAAAACAAATCTCTGCTAATATTTTTAAGTCGTATTTTTTGTTTCTTAGTCTGGTACTCTACTGGCACATTATATCCCAATCTGCATCCATTTTAAATGTATTATTAAACACACGCATATAAGCATTTTCCTCATTCTCTCATTGTTGCACATTTCCTCGTTGCGATTTCGTGAACCCGTTTTACTAGAGCAACTTGTGTAGCGTGGGAGAGTTTCACATGAAACGAAGCTAATTACGCATGTCGTTCAAGCAGATTGTGCAAATAGACTTTTGTTCTCACAGCTTTACTATTGTACGGGAGAGGATTTGGTGGGTACATTTTTGAAAGAATACAGAAATCCACACTCTTTATAATGCGTCTTTAATATAACTGATATTGATGATGGGCTATTATTTCTGTAAAGCTTTGAGTTGTTCAGTTGTAACATGTTGAATAAGAAGGGAAAGTTAATAACATTGCACCATTCTGTGCCTGATGCGCGAAAATAGGTCTTGGGTCTCAGATTTTCGGCCCCCAAAATCGAGAGCGTCCCATGAGAAGACGACAAATATACAGCAAGATCTACTATTACTTCCTTGAATATAATAAGTGATATGGTAATATTAAGAAAGTTATGCACTTCTCGTAAAATTGTTTTCGAGATTTCAATGGAAACACACAATTTTGGGTCTCCTTAGGGATAGTGCTACATGCACTTTATAAGATGACATAAACGCCATGTTGCTCTATTCTTTTGTTTTTTCAAAAATTACCAAATGTAATTTTTTTGACTCGTCCATCACGTTAACGACCATTTGTTCACATTTTGGCATTTGTGAGTACAAATTCTTCAAAAAATGTTATTAAAATTTTCTGGAAAACCCAACAGTTTTTTATTAAAATGAGTTCACATTTCCGCATTTTGAGAAACACGCAAATGCCATTTTTTCAAAAATGGCTCAAATTTTTTCTTCAAACTTTTCCAACGGATGGTGTTAATTGCACTGTTTAATATGTCGTAAAGTTAATTTTGGTGTTTTGTTTTGTTTTTTCAAAAAGTACACCAATATATTTCTTTTTAATATCTCTTGCGTCGTTAATATACCCATTTTCATCGATTTGTACACAATTTTGCATTTATAAGTGAAAGCGCTTTAAATGACTTTTTATGAAGTTTTTCGAAAACTCAATAGATTCCTGTGAAAAGGAGCTTCAAATTTCGCATTTACAGTAACCCTTAAACGTCATTTTCTTAAAAACGGCTCTACATTTTTCAATAAAAATCGCCATTTAGGACGAGTATTTATTCTTTCTTAATATTCTTAAAGTAATATTTCGGTTTTCCAATTAGGATACCAAAAAGTGGAGAGAAAAAAATTCCTTTGTGCGGTGATAGATGGCAGCTGGCAATAGAATGAGGCAAGGCTATCAAATCAGTCCACACCAGGGAAATTAGAACACTTTACTATGAAAAAGACTGAGAAGCACTAGTTTGTAATCAATTTGATCATATCGATTAGTTGTTTTATTTACGCCATGTACACTTTTTAAAATGTTTATTAGTTTTAGAGCAATTTGCAAGAAATGTGAGCATTATTTTTTGTTTTCATGTTTTGGATGAATAGTGCTAAATGCACTGTTTAAGATAACATAATTGCCATTTTCCTTCCATTTTAGTGTTGTTGTTTTTTTCAATACTCAATGTGACGTTTTTATATATCTTACGTTGATAATATTTGCATTAGGTGAGGTTTACATACTTTATTTCATTTATGAGTAGAAGTGCTAGAAATAATGTTTCTCGAGAAATCAAAACCTTTTCTGTGAAAATGAGTTCAAAATTGTACATTTTCAGAAACGCTCAAACGACGTCTCAAAATTTTATTTATTTTTTTATAATAATGACGGTATATTCACTAGATGGCGAAAACTAGCGCCGCCCTACATGTCAGTTTGCGAGGTTTTCCCACAACAAGATATCTCCCCCAGTCCTTTAAGCTCCCAACGGGCCTACCGACATACGTTGTAGCGGTCTGCATATAAGTGTGTGTGTAGGAAAGGGATGAGGGTATGACAAGGAAGAGGAAGAAAAGATCGCGCACTGTCCCTAGCCCGTTTGTTAGGCTACTGCTCCGGCATTCGCCTGGAGTTGATCGGAGATACCTAAAAAAGTACCGATCAGAGCAGCCGACCGCTAGAATTCTCCTCCAGACAACGGTTGAATTCGACCTAGCTTGGTAGCTAGAATCCAAAATATTGCCACCGTCGGGACTTGAACCTTAGGTCACGTTAATTGATAATCCTAAATCAGAAAGATTAGAGAACTAAACAGTACGAGAATGTGCGTGCTATTCTTTAGCACCAGCTGTTATTGTTGTGTTTCACCCGTTTAATTTTCTTGTACATTCTTTTCAGCTGCGACCCAGGTGGAGGCGTGAGGAAACGAAATCTAGCGGATGCTGCGACCGCATCTGAATGGAGCCAAATTTCACCGAGAAGTTGAGTAAAAACGGAGCTCATCCAAGATTCATCAAGTGAAGGCTACAGGAGCCAAAAACTCCCACTTGAGCCCGAGAGAACCCGAACGGCGGCGAAGGTACACGAACGTGTTCGCTCGAAGTCGAAGCGTAGGCGAGCCAAAATGATGTGGCTGATGTCGACGGGCGCGGCGGTGCTGGTGGCGCTGCTGGTGGGCGTGGCGGGCGCGCTGTACGCCTACGTGACGCGCCACTTCGACTACTGGCGCCGCCGCGGGGTGCCCTTCCTGCGCCCGCTGCCCGTCGCAGGCAACCTCAAGGACGCGCTGCTCTTCCGAAAGCCCTTCGGGGTCGTGCTTCGTGATGTCTATGTGCAGTGAGTTCCTACAGGACCCCGCGTCTTCACATGTGTTTTATCCCTTTAAAGCGAGAATTGTTTATTTTTATATTTATTTTTATATTTATTTTTATATTTATTTTTATATTTATTTTTATATTTATTTTTATATTTATTTTTATATTTATTTTTATATTTATTTTTATATTTATTTTTATATTTATTTTTATATTTATTCATTCATTTAATGTGTGCTCCTCTCCCAAAATAATTGTTTACTTGTCATATTCTATCTATATAGTATAATTTGGTTAAAAGATGTTGACACATAGGCAGCCAAATTATTTCAAATTTGGCGCCTTACTTCGAATATAAACAATTATAACCATTCTTTGGGATGAATTAACAGCAAAGGGAATACATTTCAAACGTCAGCTCTTTGAGATATACCTAATTTTCCCTCAAATTCCCTGGCAGCATTACAGAGAGGAGAAGCAATTCGTCCTAAGAATTTGTGCTTTGAACTACTTACAAAGATGGCCGTGAAAGCGCAGAACCACCCTGGGCGGTAGAAGCAACGCTATTTAGAGAGCGTTGATAGAAGCGGTTGCGCACAAACAAAATCTCCATTGCCAAAAATTTCGGAGAAATCAACTCCTTCCGTCTAAGACGTGACGGAATCACATTGTTTGAAAATCAGAGAAGCCGAGCAGTCTCATAGTGGCTCGCCCCGCTCGTGTAAAACACTATTAATATGCGAAATACGTGTAAAGACAAGTAGTACCCACTGCACTGAAAGTTGAATTACTTACGTGAAATTAATGGCGATCTCGGAGTGGTGTGGTACTGCTTTCTCCGTGATCCAGGGTTTTGTAAAGTGTCAGAAACAGCGTGGCACAAATAACAAAGTAGAACAAGAAAGGGAAACTATTTCATTCGCCCATACACAGGTAACACTGATATTTTCTTCGATATTTAATAATCCTAACGCCAGGTGTTTACAGTTTTAATATTTGTCGTTTTCAGAATCTTCCTTTATGACAAAATCTCAGAGAGACGTATAGTAGATCATCTTCAATTCTTCAAAGTTCTCCCAACTATTAAGCTATACTTCGTAGCCTAAACTGGTGTACAGTTTATACTTCACTTTAGGAAGCGTCTAAAATGATGTTCTCTTTAAGACAAATGGGTTCAAATGTTTTATGATTATTCCTTTTCATTCTCGCTACGTCCTTTGCCCGTCCTCTCTTCCACTCACGCCCCCGTCCCCCTTTTCTTAGCCCCCGCTCTCTCCTCGGAACTTTCGCTTGCTTTAGCTCAGAAATATCTAATTGTTTAATATTTACAAAAGAAATTAATATATTTGTTCAGAAAGAAAAATTAGCTAAAAATAAAAAAAAACTGTGCACAAATTGTGTAAATTGAGTGTTTTTTTATTTCCGGATTAATTTAGAATTTTCGACGGTTCCTCCCCGGACACTCTGTATAGCAGGCGCCGCTGTTTCTCCAGACTCGTTCCAGCACCTCATTGCCACAGGAGCCAGGCCCTCGTTTGTGGTCCACTGCCCCCCCCCCCGAAAAGAGCACGCTCACTCCAAGGCGCGCGGGAAATTTAAATGTTCGCCAGACACCCGGGTTTTTTTTTTTTTTTTTTTTTTCCAAATATGCATTCTTTCTGTTCAACATTAATGTTTTACAGGAAGTTTCAATATCATTATTATAACATTTTGGAACAATCCCGCAGTCGTCAGGCTAGTGACCTTCTCACATGAGATGCAAAGTATTAAATAAACTGAAGTAATTTTGCGGAAAGTTTGTTTGGTTTTACATAATGAGAATGATTTGTGCGTGACGATGATGAAGAAAGCGTTAATGGGTATATTTTTGATATGTTGGTAAATAGTTTCAATTTGTAATTCTTTATGAAGCTGTGTGTTTGGAATAAACCAATGGGCTTTAATAATACTAGGTAGACATTTATTTTCTATTACTTGCAATTTTTTTCAAATGGGTTGGGGCAGTATTGCACCAGATGGGGTAGGCATAAATTGGTAATTGTTGATTACTGATTTATATATTAATGTGCCAATTTACATTTTAATGAAAGATTTAACATTGATCAGGTGATATAATTTTGAAATTTTGGTGCAAGTTTTATTAGCTATTGCCTGGATATAACATGACAATGTTAATTTCTGATCGATGAGAACATCTAGATATTTTCCTGGAATATTACTTTTTGCCCAAAACAACCTACGTTTTTAAAACTGCTATCGTTCTAAATCACTAAAGTTGGTGAATGCTTGGCCGTTGCTCACTTGTTAAAAGACCGAAGCGCTCCAACGGCGATTACCTGAAACTTTACTGGCTCCCGTGTAGATGCCTCTACACGGCCAGTGTTTCTTACCAGTTATCAGATGACCAGGCCGTCAGTAATGTGTAAACACTTGTCAGTTAACATTGACGGTGTGACTGTTAACTGACAAGTATTTATACTTCACTGATGACACTGAGCATTAACTAGCAAGTGTTTACTTGCAAGGGCTAATTAATTTTATTTAAGTGTTGTTTTTTTTTCAGTTTTCGCTGATGTCTTCATTATACTTTACAGAATGAAAGACCAACCGTACGTGGGAATGTTTTTCTTTGATCAACCGGTGCTGTTTGTAAAAGATATTGAACTTTGGAAAACAATAGTAATAAAAGATTCTGACCATTTTGAAGACAGAGGTTTTGCACCCCTCCAATCTGTAGGAATGTTTTCAGAGACGCTGTTTGGAACGAAGGGTAAGATACTTTTGCATTTGACAAAGTTATTTCACTATTTTAGTGTAAATGCTAGAAATCATAAAATACCAGAACGATTTTGAGTATTGTCATGTCAACATAGAATCAGATATTCTTAGAAAATAACTAAATAATTTCCATGAAATGATTTTTTTCTTTCAGGCAAGAAATGGAAACGTCTTCGTACCAAGCTAAGTCCAGCATTTACTCTTGGGAAAATAAAAAAGTTTTATATTCTACTTGAGCAAAAGGCTGCAAATTTAAACCATTATTTTGACGACGTAGTAAAATCAGGTAAATGAACTATAATTTTCAAAGCGTAGGTTTATGTGGAAGAGAAATATTCAACATGCTGTAAAAATTCTTAAAAAATGTTACAAAAAAAACAGATTTAAATTCCAAGGAAAAATATTCATTTACTAAAAAGCAATTCTAAATGCTTATAAATGTTTATTGTGGTCAGTAATATGTATAAATTATGTGGTTAAAACATGAAGAAAAGAATATTGACAAGAGACAATGCCTTTGAAATATTTTTCTGTTTTTGTAGAGATGTTAGTTTTTATTAATCGCGAATATTACCTTTCATTTTAATTATTTTTACATTAACAATGTTTGTTGTTATTTAATTATATTCTAATAACTTATGAGTTGAAATATCAGAGGCTAATTAACATAGTAGAAATTTTGTGTGATATTATCATATGTTGAGAAAGAACACGAAAGCAGTAAGCTCAATGTAGCTCAATTTTCTCTGAAAAATAAGCTTACTTTTCTCTGATACGGACCGTCAAATGGGTTCCTTTAATTGAAAATAAAGCCGGTAATACAATATTAGGACGTTCAAACACCTACGCTAGATGTTTTGCGTACATATCCACACCCTCATTATCTTAATTTATGAACGGATTTTTCTCAAATTACGGCTCAAATAATAGTCTCTTTCATGAAACATTGGAGAATATTATCCGATATTGCATCAATAACAATAAGTGACAGGTCAAATTTCACGACCGCTTTCATTAAAATTCATATTCTCAATCAAAGCAAAAACACACAGATCTATTTATTTAATAGGAAATAAACGTTTACAATGGATATGATCCAATTTTCCTGTTTCTATTATATTTTCTCTTTCGCAAAATTCAGATAGTTTGTCAGACTGTATTCGGTCTTTATTTTATAGACATAAAATTGTTTCTTGGATAGCAGTTTTACATAAAATACGGATTGGTGGATTACTTGGAAATGATTTCAATAGTAATGATTATATGTAAAACTGCTATCAAGAAACAATTTTCTATCTATAAAATAAACACCAAATACAGTCTGACAAATCTACAGACAAAATAAAATACAGAATCTACAGACAAAAAAGAAAATAATTTAACTCGGGTACTGGAGCAGATTTTTATGTTTAAATTAAAAAGTTGTGTAGGAACAATATTAATTAATTTCGAAATGTAATTCTTAAAGTGATCTCCAATATCAAGTATTTCGTCTCATTTCTGTAGTATATATATACACAATAATATTTTACATCAGAAATAAAAATACGAAAATGTAAAAAATTAGTAAATTAATTAGAACTAAGCCTATTGCCTCTCGTCGGGACACAGGAACGCCCTGCGACGTGGCAAATGCCTGCGCTCGCTACACGATGGACGCCATCGCCACTGTGGGCTTCGGCATCGAGACGACCGCTTTGACGGACGACAACGATCCGCTGCACAGCCTGTTGCGGAGAATTTTCGTCTACAGCAAGATCTTCACCCTTGTGGTATGACGCCCGTCAGGCAGCCTCCAAAGCAGTTTTCCCCACGGCAATTGATTGATTGATTGATTTTTTCGTGTTTCCGGGCGCGTCAACTGCTTTGGTCATTCGTCCCGTTAGTGTAGTGCATGCTTTTTTCTCGGGAGATGGCGGTGATCTTCCCCCGCTGGATGGCGAGATCCGGCACCGACCTATCGTCGGCTAGTGGGGTTTCCCCCTAACCAGGACTCTCCCAGCAGCGGGGCACCACCTCATTCGGGACAAGCTTAAGCTCCCGACCGCTCTCCCGGAATATGTGGTAGTGTAGTGCATGTTAGTGTAAGTGTGTGTGTAAGAGGAGAGGATAGGACAAGGAAGAGGGGCAGATCGCGCGCTGTTCGTGGCCCGTTTGGTAGGGTACTGCTCCGGCATTCGCCTGGTGTTGATCGGAGACACCATGGAAAACTACCGATCGGAGCAGCCGGCCTCTAGAATTCTTCTCCAGACAGCGACACAATTCGACCTACCGGAAAAGCTAGTGTCGAAAATCCTGCTGCCGTCAAGACTCGAACCTAGGACCTCCCGGTCAGAGGCGCTGCAGTGACATCAGTTGATGCCGCTACCGGTCCCCCACGGCAAGATACCACACACTTGGAATTACAGGGATATATAGATTTCGTGTTTAATCCTTCGTTAAGCTGGCTTTACACTTGCAAGAAAATGGCGAGCAATATTATTTCGCAAGAAAAATTGCCAATGTAAACATTGCGGCAATCAATATTTCTGATGTTGGCAATATTTCTAGTTAGATATTCCGGTCGTAATGTAAACACGCGTGTTTCGTCTTTGGAAAGATATTATCGGCTGTTGCTGGGACTAGAATTGGATTGAAGTCTGAGCAAGATATTGCTGGAAGAAGCCAACGACGGCCACGGTTAGATGCGCAGGAAGTACGGTTAAGGTAGTACATAGACGTATTATTTTGAATTGCTATATGCTTTTTTTCGTAAAATGGGTGTGTGAAAAAGGTTTAATAAAATAAAAGAAGTAATAAATATTACAAATTCTCTATGGTTCAAATTTTGGTTAGCTATAGATGCTCCCTAATTATTAATTTTGTTACGCCAAAAATTAGAAAGATTCCTAATCTAAGATTTAGAGATTTTAAGATTAATTTACAATTCATTAACAGTAGGTTAAGGACATTTTAAAACCTTTTTCCTAATTAATAATTGCGTTTTTATAAATAGAAAATTACTTAGAATTCACGTGAATCGTAGCCCACGAAAATATATTGAAGGTCCTGAACCGAATTTGCACAAGCCCCTTTTCCTTTCGTCTTAAAATACAATCACATGTCTTCACAAAACGTCGTTTCTTTGTCTCTTCATTGAGCACAATAACTGCGACCACGACTCGCATCTTCTCCCTTCTACTAGGTAAGTCCGAGTGAGGTATAATCTCACATAAGTTAACGCACCATTTTCCTCGTGGCATGACCATGCACGGCAAGAAAAAGCTCTAATGTAAAACGATGGGCAATATCTTGTCGCAAAGATCTTACTCCCAACTTTCTGGCAACCCGTCTTGTTCTTGCAAGTGTAAAGATGACCGTAAGAAACAGAAACAAATTGTTGAAAGATGCTGCGGAAACCTATTGCTAGTGTAAAGTTAGCATTACTCGCGCGGAGTACAATACTACACTCGCAAGTTTTTCACAACAGGGGGTACTGGAAGAGGTCTTTGGCTGCGGCACGGCTTAAACACGCGCACCAACTGTGGGCATGAACTTTACGCGCCTTCAAAAATATTGATCCTGATTGAGGTTTACCTGGGTTTACTCAATCGCTTAAGGCGCATGCCGGGATGGTCCCTTGCTTGCAGTCCCAGGAATAAAGGTAGAATAAATCGTTGGCTTACGGGTGAGAGATGTTGGGTCGGGTTTTCGGGTCTTGGGAATACTCTAAACGGTAAAAATTTCTTAAGTTCTTAAAATTTTCCAATTTGTTAGTTTGTGGAATATTTTAAGTGTTAACTTTTCCAAAAATATAAATTGATTATATCCACATTTTTAATTTTTTTAACTTTATTTAAAAACCAAATAGTTTTACGACACTTTATCATATAATAATAATAAATTATTATTATTAATATTAGGAAATATACGCAAAACCATTTATCATTATCTCCCAATGTTTTCAGTTTCTCTCAGGGCTTGAACTCTTGACTTGATATGTCTTCGCTTAAATGCTGACGAGATTCCCTCCCTTTCTAGTTTTTCTAGGGGTAATTCAAAAATACGTACGGAATTTTAGCTTCTTCAAAACCTCAATGAACCAATTAACAGAACTTATTAACATTTCACTGATTCTTTTTCTCTTTTTCTTTCTTTTTTTCTTTCATTTCTCTCTACAATTCCATTCATCCCGATTCTTTTCCGATGATTTCCTATCAAACTCGTCCTCCCTCGCTTTCACTCCTGTCATCCATGTGAAAATCTTCATCCAAATTGCGTGCGTATTTTTCATTGAATGACTTCCTTTATTATGTACTATTGTAATATGAATTCTGAAAGTGGTCAGTCGGAAGAGCAGGCTAAATGGCCTGAGCCTCGCCACCAATAAAGATATTTATTTATTTTATTCATTTATTTATTATGCGCCACAGCGTGCCATGAGAAATGCTACGACTCTTTTGAAAATACAGATGGACCAGCATTGTAAATTGGTACGTGCCGTTCTGAGTCGAACCTAAGTATCTTAATGGGCCGTGCTATTAAGCGCTGGCTGAGGACTATGTGAGCTCGTGCATCAAGAAAACTTGCGCGACCAATATGTGCTGTAGGGTGGGGATGAGAATCATTCTAGGAATGGGGACCACTTATGAGAATGCGCAATTCAAACCGCTGAGCGCTAATTGAAAGACCAATTGGGGAGAACATGACGGACTTTTAAGTACAATACAAAAAATATTGTGTTTTGCATTGTATTGGAAATGTTTAATGCCGATAGATGACAATGTAAAATATGAACTTAAAACGAATTAGTCATACATATTTGAATTGGACACCAATTATTATAATTGCTTGAAGGACTGATAATGTAATTCGATGAAAGCACAATGTTAATAAAAAAATTTAATATTGAATCGTTGTTGCTTGATGATGACAGTAATATACAATTTTTGCATTAACTACGTTTAATTGAATATGGCGGTTCTCATAAAACTCGTTCTTAAAAAATATGATTACTTCCTGCTTGAACTTCTGACAAGAAGATTCTTTATATTTTTCTAATACAAAATCAACAAACCTATTTATTCATAGCCGTTTACGACATCATATAAAATGTTTCAGCCCTTTGAGTTCTGCTTAACCAGATCCATAACCATCTTATAATTGCGCGTAACATATTGTTACAGAGGTTTGCTCGTTGGAATCTATAATTCAGATTCATAATGGGAGGAAATGGTCACAAAAATGTGCTGCTACACATTACCCTTCTTGGAATTGCCTATATTTTATTTTTATGTCCATCTTGATGTGAGAGATAGTACATCTCGTGTAAGTAGGCGCATTTTAGCCACAAAACAAAGTTTAGAAAATTCAAAAGGTAGGAAAGAACCATAAGACGCCCAGGCATTTAAACCACGCATCGCGTGGTCCCCACTGTGCATTGGTAGGTTGTTTCCCTTCCCGCAAATCTGCCTACCCCAATTATACGTTCGTGATCATGCACGCCGGACTAAGAACGTGGAGTCAATGAAATAAATAAAACTGGGTAAATCGGAGGCGGGTTTTGCAGTCGCTGGCGACGTTCGTGAACGTGCAGGCCTGACTTATAAGGTGGAGTAAATGAAATAAATAAAACTGGATAAAACGGAGGCGGGTTTTGCAGTCGCTGGCGACGTTCGTGAACGTGCAGGCCTGACTTATAAGGTGGAGTCAAATGATTGTTCGTGAACGTGCAGGCCTGACTTATAAGGTGGAGTAATGAAATAAATAAAACTGGGTAAAACGGAGCTGGGTTTTGCAGTCGCTGGCGACGTTCGTGAACGTGCAGGCCGGACTTATAAGGTGGAGTAAATGAAATAAATAAAATTGGATAAAACGGAGCTTGGTTTTGCAGTCGCTGGCGACGTTCGTGAACGTGGAGGCCTGACTTATACGGTGGAGTCAATGAAATAAATAAAAGGGTAAACGGAGCGGGTTTTGCAGTCGCTGGCGACGTTCGTGAACGTGCAGGCCGGACTTATAAGGTGGAGTAAATGAAATAAATAAAATTGGATAAAACGGAGCTGGTTTTGCAGTCGCTGGCGACGTTCGTGAACGTGCAGGCCTGACTTATAAGGTGGAGTTAATGAAATAAATAAAACTGGGTAAAACGGAGCTGGGTTTTGCAGTCGCTGGCGACGTTCGTGAACGTGCAGGACTGACTTATAAGGTGGAGTTAATGAAATAAATAAAAGTGGATAAAACGGAGCTGGGTTTTGCAGTCGCTGGCGACGTTCGTGGACCTGCCGCTGCTGCGCCTGCTGAAGGTGTCGCTGGTGCCGGCGCCGCTGACGGAGTTCCTGCGGCGCAACGTGTGGGCGGCGGCGCTCGCCGCGCCTGGGCACGCAGGGCGCGGCGGCGACTTCCTCGACCTGCTGCTGGAGCTGCGCGACAAGGGACGCATCGCCGCCGACGACGACGGCGACGAGGGCCGGACACCGGCGCCGCCATTTGTGAGTGGTCGTCACAAAGCGCACCGCAGCCGTCTGGGGTTGCTTCCGCCGCTCTCTCTCTCTCCTCTCCGTCTCCTCTCCGTCTCCGTCTCTCTCTCCGTCTCCGGCTCTCTCTCCGTCTCTCTATTTCTGCCTCCCTCTGTCTCCAGTCTATATCCTCCTTCCCTTTCCACACATATTACCTCTTCTCCCCTTCCCTTTTTCCTTCCTACCCCTTTCCCTTCTTAACCCTACCACTCCCTCTACTCCTATCCCTCTTTCCCCCTTACCCTCTCACACCCTATCTCTCTTTTCTCTATCCCTTCTTCTCCCTACCCTTCTGACCCCCCTTCCCCTCTGTCCTCTACCCTTTTCTCAAATCCACCCCTACCCCTCATTCCACTAAGTAAGGCGGTGACCGGGTGAGGTAAGTCCCGCGTCCTCGTCGCGTCCTTCGTCTCCCAGCTTTCCTCCGCCCCCCCCCAATCACGTGGTGCCCTTCCGGCATTCCCGCCGCGCTTTTTCACCGGCTGAGTTAGCTTAGAGCCCGTGTTGCTACTGACGCTACAACGGCTCCGATCAGGAGGTCCTAGGGTCCGAGTCACGACGGAAGAGAATTTTCAACACTGACTATAATTCCTGGGTCGAATTCAGTGGCTGATTGGCGAAGAATTCTAGCGGCCAGCTGTTCTGATCAGAAGTGTTCCGTTTCTCCCCTCCACATCAGGGAGATACAGGAAAAGAACCTGAACAGAACAAACGGGTCGTACACCGCGGGTGACATTTCGTTCCGTATTGTTGACCTAACCTGTCTCTTGCACACAGTTTCAATTACACCTACATTCACAACACATCCATATATATGTCGGAAGATCAATCAATGTACCACCGAAAATATATGAAAAAATATGTCTGTATGGTCACTG
The DNA here is from genome assembly GCA_964035755.1 of Teleogryllus oceanicus. Taxonomy (NCBI): domain Eukaryota; kingdom Metazoa; phylum Arthropoda; class Insecta; order Orthoptera; family Gryllidae; genus Teleogryllus; species Teleogryllus oceanicus. The sequence goes on along the minus strand of CAXIVR010000014.1, from coordinate 30,093,923 downwards.
CGTACTTCATCGTTACAATATTCACGATCGTATGAGACCGTCCCCAACTTTGTAAATGCGAAACTTTCATTTTTATAAATTGAGAAATTACCCTCACAAATGTGGGTGGTAGGTCTGTAAGGGATAAGGGAATATCAGTCGGTATTGAAGTGGTAACCGAAACATTTTTTGGTTCCCAAAACTTTGGAGAGGAATACACCCACAATATATTTCATATTTGTTAAAAATACTATTTTTACAAAAAATATTTTAAGTACTTTAATGTATAATGAAACATTAGTTCTTAACATTTTTAGTGTAAAACCATTTATTTATTTATTTATTGGAAAACTTTTTTTTAATGGTTCATTATTTGTTACCTTTTACCCCATTTGGGTGTTATTTTTTAACTTCTCTCTCTTGCGTGTCCTTGTCGGCGACACAGGAAAGTTCTCTCCTCTCTTCGCACATGACAGTTTGCAAAATACAGTGGTCAAGCGATGGTTTGATTTTGATTCCCAGGCAAGGAAGCGACTGTTCAATTCGTATATGTTTCACGCTTAAACATTCCTTACAATGTGTGTAAATTCCGACACTGAAATAATCTAATATAGTTACGTAAGACATCGTAAGTGTTTTTTATTAATGTTAACACATTCAATCAAGTAAATAATACATAAAGTAACCAATGAAGTAAATTTTAATCAAGTAAATAAAAAATAATCAATTCCATTGAGTAAAAACAGAAATTGAACATTGCGATCAAAATCGCTCGAGGAAAATCTGTCTACTCAAGAAATATTCTTCACGCACCCTTCCGTTGTTCCTGAGTTAAGATTTATCTACCAGAAGAGGTATTTGTTTATCGCTCCATAACCACAAATTATTTCCTAGATATGGATGGAGACATATTGGTGGCCCAAGCATTCAGCGTTCTCTCAGCTGGTTTTGATACGACATCCACAACCATGAGCTATGCTTTGTATGAACTGGCCATGAACGAAAACATACAAAACCAATTGCGAACGCAGCTTCAAAAAACAATTCAACAGAACAATGGGAAGCTCACTTTTGAAGCATTGCAAAGTGTAGATTACTTGGAAATGATTTTCTCAGGTAAGTAAATAAGAAATTTATTTTCAATCGTAGGAAAATATTACTGAACAGAAGTTATATTTCTTGATGGAATTAAATTTCTTGATTTCTTGTCCTTGAACCAAATTTTTGTGTGCACTGTCATTTTTGCATTTTTCAATTTATACAGACACTGTCGACAGGACATCATATTTTAATGGAATGTTCTTAAGAGAATTTCATTTTCGCAGAAACCCTTCGGAAGTACCCGGTCTTTCCTTTGCTGGATCGCACATGCAGGAAACATTTATTTTCAATTGTAGAAAAATATTACTGGACAGAAGTTAAAGATTTTGATAGTTTTTCTTTAAACCCATTTGCACTGTCATTGTTGCATTTTTCAATTTGTAGAGACACTGGACATCATATTTTCATGGAATGTTCTTAACAGAATTTCATTTTCGCAGAAACCCTTCGGAAGTACCCGGTCTTTCCTTTGCTGGATCGCACATGCAGGAAACATTTATTTTCAATTGTAGAAAAATATTACTGGACAGAAGTTAAAGATTTTGATAGTTTTTCTTTAAACCCATTTGCACTGTCATTGTTGCATTTTTCAATTTGTAGAGACACTGGACATCATATTTTCATGGAATGTTCTTAACAGAATTTCATTTTCGCAGAAACTCTTCGGAAGTATCCGGTCTTTTCTTTGCTGGATCGCACATGCAGGAAACATTTATTTTCAATTGCAGAAAAATACTACTGGACAGAAGTTAAATTTTTTGATAGTTTTTCCTTAAACCAATGTGCGCTGTCATTGTTGCATTTTTCAATTTGTAGAGACACTGGACATCATATTTTAATGAAATATTCTTAACAGAATTTTATTTTCACAGAAACCCTTCGGAAGTACCCAGTCTTTCCCTTCCTGGACCGCACGTGTACGAAGACGTACCGCATCCCGGGCACCGACATCGTTCTCGACAAGGGAGTGTTCGCCTTCACCAACATTCTAGGTATCCAAAGGGACCCGCAGTACTTCCCGGATCCCGAGCGTTTTGATCCGGAGAGGTTCTCCGAGGCCAACAGAGGCAACATCCCGAGCTGCTGCTTCATGCCCTTCGGCGAGGGGCCTCACAAATGCGTAGGTGAGAACTCACATGCTCATGATGGATCAGCGACACACACGTCGCTGCAGCCACTCTCGGCGGCAGGTCTTAAGAGTTCTCTTGGCGGCGGCGATGGTGTAGCGGTTAGCGTATCGGATTGCTGTACCCAAGTTTGCGGGTTCAAACCCGATCGAAGCCGTGGATTTTTAAGGGCGAAAAAATCCCTCGTGCGCCTTCCTTCGGAGGGGAAGTAAAGCCGACTGTCCCATGTTAGTACATTTACTGCATGTAAAAGATCGTCAAGCCTAATCCTGAGCTAAATTCAAATCGCCTGTTTCGTCGCCCAAGAAATACCTTCTTTCTCCCATGATTGGTGAAAGGAGTGTAACGAACTTTGCGTGGTCAGACGGAAGAGCAGGCCTCATGGCCTGAGTCTCGCCACGTAAAATAAGGCAAATTCAATTCAATTCGATTCAAGAGTTCGAGCCCCGACCTTTGTTACTGATTCCGTGCGCGTCAACTAATAGGGTATTTACCTCGTTACATAGGAATGCTACTGTTGAGTAATATTTCCACCCATGTAAATAATTTGCCTAATATTTCTGTAGAAATAAATTACAAATAAACAGAAGTAATGAAAAAACTATCCCACGGAATATCCTAATTACTCAATTTATATACGTTGTCTATATTTCTAGAACGCGCGAATCTGATAGACTTACACTTGCTGGGATTTAATTTCATTTCAATTGTGGTAGTCCTATACCTAATCTACCTAAATCAGCCTGAAATATTTCTCTATAAATTGTGTTCCTAATTTCCCGCTCAAGTATACAATCATCTGCAAAAAGATATCTTTTTAATTTAATACTCTAGTAAATATCATTAATATACGCTGTAAATAACAACGGAATTTGCAATTTATCAAATTTAATAGTGAAACGTAATTCATTAAAAATGACATTCAGAGTATTTTCTAAACTGAAGATCATAAAAATGTCACTACTGCTTTCCAAATCAATATTGCATATTTTTTAAATAATATTCATATGTGTCTTAAAAGTTTCTTTCGCTTCGTGTATTTGCAGAAGGAATACAAAATATTCGCATTTCCAACAGTCCAAGATAAACTGCACTTTCCAATCTCTTTTTCAGACAATTTGCACTCCTTGTTTATTCTTACTTTAACCTTGGGCTTTTTAATTTTGGGCTTTACGATTGAAATCGTTACACAACTGGTAGAGCCACAACTACTGAGAGTCAGATGCTTAGTTTTCTCGTCCAAGCCCTTTCTGCTCGTGACATCGACGGAAGCGAAAACCTGCGCTGACATCTAGCGGATTTTATAGGAAACAAAACCTTTACCATCAGAATTCTCAGTACATTCCTTCACTGCGCTGTTATAAATGCTCTTTTGTTCGCTATTTGCCTATTATGAGTATCGTAGCACAGGTAAACATAAAATTGCATTTCTGGAATTAGGTCTGAGTACTATCGTAGTTTCCTTTATTTTGTCTTATTCATCAACGTATAATTCTTGAATCTTTCCCATATTTTTCTTGGCTATTTATCATATTATTTTTGTAGTAAAAGTGATTTTTAATTATTATATTTGGGTTTCGTATCGTTGCTTATATTTTATTCTGCACCTATTCTTCAGAAATCCACTCTTTTATATCTTATTCTGCTCTTTGCTTCAGTCCAGTGTCGCCCGCTCAAGCAATTGCAAAATGTTGTACAATTTCCTTCGTTTGAGAAACTTTGTGATATGGGCCAAGAAGAATACAGACCGTCCCGTTCTGTAGAGAATATCAGCATGGTTTGCCGATAATGAACTTTCTTCCCGTTAGCGCTATATTGTCAGTTTGCGGATAATTGTAAAGCGAGCTTTACAGGTGATTGAACAGGCTATTTGGAGTTTATGAGTTTGATCCCAAAAGATCTCCGGAAATTTCCTTAGTGACTTGATCCTCAGTGAGTTTGTGGCCTCCCTGGAAACGAATTCGAAGGTCAACAGTTTTGGCCAGTGAACATGGTTTTCGTCATTACTTCCGAACGTATGTCGGGGCAGCAACCCGTATAACGACTCATAGACCGTGCGCAGAATCTTGGTTTCCTATTTCCACCTTTTCTCATCCTTGTCCGCCAATATGAATAGCAGTTGAAGAGCCATAAAATCCCAATCAATCAACTATAACCATATATTCGAGATTTGAAGCAATTTCATTCCTTAAGTTTCCATCCTTGGTGACACATCTGGGCGCCAATGGCAATAGCAGTTGAAGAGTTCTAAAACCTCAATCAATCAACTACAACCTAAATTCGGGATTTGAAACAATTTCAGAAATGCCACTTAAAGGACTAAGTTAGTTTTTTCCGTTAAGTTTTCATCCTTTAACATCCCTGGCGCCTATGGCAATAGTAGTTGAGGAACCCTAAAATCCCAATCAATCAACTATTGCCGTATATACTGGTTTTGAAACAATTTCAGTAATATCACTTAACGGATCAAATCGAAAAATGATGCATGTCATGTATTGAAAAACACTTTCACGTTCTTTTATTATGTATTATAATTTTCTTTGTTGCAGGACTTCGCCTTGCATATTTGCAAGGTAAATTGGGACTGGCACATATTATACTCAACTACCGAGTTCATCCTTGTGCATCTACACCTAAAAAAATGGAATTCAATCTTCACAGCTTTCTAATTTCTCCTCGTGACGGCGTACCATTGAAGTTCACTCGTGTTGAAGAATGAAGCAAAATGCATATTACAATGAAACAAATTTTAAATGTACTAATAAAATCTTGAATGAGTTTAAGTTTTACAATCTCTAGGAGACTGGAATTTTACAAACATGGTGTACTAATTCCAAACGATGCACTCTTCGAATATCCATCAAAAACGAACGACAAGGTAACCTTCGCCTCATTATATTTTGCTCAAGATGGAATTTTCGTTCGGCGTAGTGAGGTTAGTCTGACGTTCTGGAAACGAATTGCAAATACCAAAGAAAATAAATTATGTGACCCTATAATCGTCAAGACAGTTGCCACGAGCGCAGTATTCTACTATCATTATTCCAGCCGACGTTACCTGATTTTTGAGGAGCGATATGTTGCAGCTAGGTGTGATAAGTGGCAGCTTTTGGCAAGAGGAGAACTTTCTTGCAAATTTCCGACAGTGTAAATATATTTCTAAGTAAATGTAATATCACTTCTTATATACTAACTGTACTCTTGTGATTGTTGAAAATAAAATGTTTAAGGTGGACAGAAATATGTTACTGAACTGCAATGTGTGGAATATTTTCAATGTCAATATATTAAACCTCGTTTTTTATGAAGTTGTGAGCAGAGCTTTTAAAATGCTGATATTAATAGTGAAAAAATACATTTGTTTGGTTTATTCAGAGCCTATGGTCGCAGTTAACGTTATAAGCTACTGCTTAAATAAATCTACTCGTTGGAATAAATATTATTATTTTCCAATCCACGCAGAAATTAAAAGAAAAGTACATAGTCTTCGGGTTTTGAGCGGTGACTTTAGTTTCATTCGATGCCTAGAAACTCGGGAAAAGTCCAGAAATATCTATATTACTAATTTCTAATGCTCACAGAGCTCGTACACTGAGAAGCACCAAAGAAAACTGTTATGAAAATCTAAGAATAATGTACTATTTACGTGAAATGTGGGTCAATTTTAATATTCACAAATTATGCAAAGAAATAATAAGAATATACTAAATAGAGATCTAAATATTATTAATAATTTTAAAAAATCCCAACAAGCATTATGCATAATTTTTTCCAAAAACCTATGAAAACATTCAAACACACACGTTCTTTTACAAAGCTACAAAACATTGACAAACGCTCGTCTAAAAATTATGCAGTTTTTAAGCGAGTTTTCTATGAAACATAAATTTCAAAGTTTGATATCTCTATGAAACTGAAATAGAAGCTACTATTTGCATGAGAATCCTGTCGCCACTAATTACAAATCTCATTTGCAACAAACTTGCAAGGATATCCCAATAGTTTGTATAATTTATATTTCAAAAATCTATAAATTACAAACAAATATTGGTATAATTAGAATACTGTACTCTTTGTCTCTGAAATCCATTCCAGGAAAATAACATATTCTGGACGGTGTTTGAAACCGGACCAGAAATAATGCTGCCTAAATCAGGTAAGCGTTATATTATATGTAACTTATGATAAGAAAAATTAATATTGCGTAACATTTTATAACACATTTATTCACTACTACCTGTTTACATAGGTAAATAAATCATAATAATAAAAATTATCGATAAGAACTTTTATTTAAACTAGCTGAACCCGTACAAAAATATCGAACTTTTGTAAGATAATGTAAGTAAGAAAATTTAAAATTTTTAAAAGGCCAATAACCAATGTTTCATAGCATATTATTTTGAATTAACACCAGTGATGAAGTTAGCCACATCAACTGAGGGACTTTTTCCTCATGGCTCAGAAACGCAATGGAAACTGGTTTCGTGCCTCAACCGTCAACAGAGAAATCTATTAGGAGTCAAATATAATGTCTCCAGTCCACGTACATTTATGTGTTAAGTTACATTATGTGAAGAAATAACATCACTCCGAACTTTTCAAGAACTAATATAGTATACGTGTTAAAATTATTATTAAAAAGTATCATTACCATTTTCAATAATGTGCTTTTCACGCACACAAATGAAAATGTAATGTGAAGTATCTTCGTCTTGAACGCCAAGATTTTTCATTAATTTGTTGCTTATTTGCAACACGTTTGTAAGCCCTTCATAGGCTTTGAACACCAGGAGTATTCTTCCTTGACGTATAAGATTTTTGTCTCGTCATGTCGCAGCCTTTCAGTGCCTTTTATCCCTTCGTCCAAGGGATCGGCAAAGGCTGGGTTCTCAGACGGTAAACCGTCGAGGAATTCGTGGTGTCTTGAATTGCATAACTTCCGTGACTTAACAAATCATCCCCAACGGGACCAGAAAATCTCCGTTCATGGTTCTAAAACGCAAGGTTGATAACGCGTTTCCGAGTTACGTACGATAGTGATGTATATATGCATATATTGTGACATACCAATATGTGAGACAATATGGTACAATATTTATTACAAACAGCATAAATTATAGGGATAAATATATGTGAATATGCCATCATAGCAAGCGAGCAGTCGTCAAGATCGACAATCTTCATGCAGTGACGATCGCGGAGACTGCTAGTCCTTTTTGTAAGAAATTTAGGTATTGGCTAGGCACGGGAGTACATCGAGCTTGTCTGTAAAAAAACAATCGAAAAGATGAAGCGAGTTTTGAAGGGTTGAAAAAATATGACAGGCATTCATTCTGACTGATGCCGTGGTGTTGAACGGATCGTGCTCCAATTAATATTAGGAGTTTTTTTAGGGACATGTGAGCATCTACTAGGGAGTAGATATTAGTAGAAATTTGGACTTGGATGCTATGTGTGGACAGTAAAACTTAAGATATTTCAAGCGAACGAGTTAGAAAGACATTGAGTGCTTAGGCGAAGTTATCAGTAACTGGACTGGAATGCTAACAGCAGATAGTTTATTGGTCGTTGAGTATTCAGCATACGCGTGGGATGAACTTGGAATTCGTAAATTGGCGAACGAATTTTATTAACAAGACTTTATTAACTTCGGAAACAGTAATGAACGGTGATTGGAGTGTGCTTCTGCAAGAAAATAAGAGAGAAGATGGTATCTGGACCTGAGGACGTCGGAAAAGAATGAAGATGGTCCAAGAGCGCTCGAAGACGAATACGACATTTTAAGGTTGGAACAGGTCATGACCAAGGTTTTTCAATTTTGTGTAAAATTATCAAATACCAAATATCGTTTAATGAATTTCCATCTTTTGTGAAATGCATGATTTTCATTGACCCAAATTTAATAACGACGTAGCAAGATAGAAATATATTTGCTTTTCAGATTCCTCGACCACTCTGTATAGATGGCAGATCGGATAATCATCTACTAGCAGACAATAGTGATTATTTCTATTAAACCCATCGACACAGGTAGCCGGACACTAATTTATTTATAAGCAGAGTTGAAGGTTGACTTGTATGATAGTATTAGCGTAATCTTTTCCTGGCACCCATCTATACAAATTCGGAACGGATTACGTTAGAACAACATCAAATAAATCGTTTAAATAAATTCAGTTTATTTCAATATATATATATATATATATATATATATATATATATATATATATCGAGAGAGAGAGAGAGAGGAAACAGACTCACAACACTTAAAAGCCGCGCTGATGACGTCAGGGGATGACGCGCAGCGACGGTTGTGTGTAAACCCGCGACCGAAAAAAGGTCAGCCAATGAGGAGAAGACCAACAAGACCTACAATTGCCATTGGCCGGCATCGGTCATGCGAGGTGTCCGAAAACCATCACCTCGGTAGGTTGCGCAAACGAACAGGCTTCTGAAAACCGTCGCAGGGACAAATCGATTCATTTATTCCCAAAATTCGTCGTGGAGGCTAGGCGAAAGTATTTGGCTATGAGATTTAAGGGCGGAAACGAACTTTGTATTTCGTAGAATAATTATTTTTTCCCGAAGCAGTTCAGTTAAGTGTCGTGCGCGAACCACGAAAAGTTAAAAGGTAATTGTCGCACAAAGGCCGACCTAACACTGTCTAGTAAATTCAGCAGGCTCGAGTTGGAGCGGTATAAAAATTCACTAGCTCATTTCATCTACAATTACGTAAACATGAGCTGCACCATCAAAAAAATGTAAAATCGCCATTCCGAGCCGAACGCGGCCAGGAAGAGCCGTAGCCTACTAGAAACTGTAGCAAAGAAGAAGTCAATTGAGTTTATAAATTTATCACGGACATTTTGGAACGTGAGTAAAACTCGACGCCGCACACATCCGAGAAGGGGGAAGGAGGTTTGGATCATCGCGAGGAGAGCTTCACCGGGAAGACGCTGCCAGCCGCCCAAGGTCGCCGCCAGCGACACCGCTTCCGTGCAAGCGAGGCAAACTGCTGCCTTCAATCCCCGAGCGGACCCAACGTGGTCATCCACCCCGATTTCAACCCTGCGGGCACGCCGCTCGCAGCAAAAGCTGAACCCCAAGGTACACGCCGCCTCTTAAAAAATTCAGTCAGTTTTGCGTAATTTCTGCTTGAATATAATGTAAATTATAAAAAACAATTCCTCAAAAACCGCTTTAATTTTTTCATCAATTTTTTTCACGGATAGAACAAGGAACTCTTAATTAATGATTGAGATTTCATTTTCATTTATCTCTGAATTTTCGAAACATGCAAATTTATGGGGGATATGCGAGAACAGTGCTGTTGTAGCACTACTAGCTTTGTGCTTGCGTCTCCTACCTGGTGGCTAAACAAATGGAAAAAATCAGCCGATGTAGTTTTCTTCGTCTGTCTGGAATCAAGAAATCTGAGGCTGGGACCTTGACCAATAGCTTCCGCCAATAATGCCAGTTTTCAGGCCTATGCGTCCGCCTGTTGCGACAGGGCTTCCACCAGCTACTGGATCTGTTGTATCTGAAATTGTTGTTTTTGTTGTTGCTGCATTTTTTACTGCTCTTGCTGTATTTTTGCTTCATTATCATAATTATTTGAGCCTTCCGTTTTCTGGTAGACATCTTACTTTTCATCGTCGCCAGTTTGTAGTGATCAAAACTCACACTCTAAATGTTTGTACAACAGTTCAGCTCACCGCACTGATCTCTCTTGAAGAATCTCTATCTGCTTTCCTGAGAGCTAACTTGTGCAGATTTGTGAACGCACGAAAGTAAAATGTACGTTCACGCCACTGCGGTGTGGCCATTCCTACCCTTACGGGCAACATGAAAACGAAAAACAGATCAGAAATATATTAGCAAAATGGCGCGCGCATTGCGTGTGAAGTGATTCAAAGCTTACGTTTCAAGTTTCATTTCGCTGTTTCAAATTTCTCTTACTCGAGGAACTGCTTAGATCGCTTACACGTCGCCCGTTTATCGGGTTTGTATGAAGCCGATAAACGCGCAACGTTTAAGCGACCTAAGCAGTTCCTGGAGTAAGAGAAATCTTCTTTCCTCGGTCACACTGTCTTCCTTATGTACTCCACTCAGCGATGGTTCGCTGACAAGCCTCGCCTTAGCGGCCGGAAACACGGAATAGGAACCATAGGGGTGAAGATGAGTTTGGGAAACCGGCAACACACTGCCAGGCCACTTGGAGCGCTAGTTGAAGGAACATCAAGCAATGATTGGCTAGTGGTTTTCGCTTGTTTTTATACGTCATATCCAGTATTCACGCGATTTCCACATGGCGGACGAGTGAACCTTATTGCCGTTGGTTACGTTCATGCTGTCCTGTGCGTTCATCTGTGTGGCTTGTGTGTTTTGCGTCTTATGTGTGGCTTGTGTAATATAAAGGCAATCATTGACTTGTGTATGCATTTCTTTGTTTATTCATTTTTATTCTTTCGTTTCTTCCATTACCATATTATTAGATGACTTCCCTAAGTTATGATCTTACTCAAGCACAATACGAAAATTGATAATCTATTAAATTTTAGTAAAATTACAGTAGAATATAGCGTCTTAATATTAAGTAACTTTCACGATACGTATGAGTTAAATTAATTTTCATACGCTGTGGATAGCTTCGGAAGGCGAGCGGTTTATGACGTTCTTTGCCAGACCACTTAGAGCGCTGCGAGCGACTTTCGTTTCTGTCATTTAACATTGAGGGTACACTTCTACTCTTTAATGTTCTGTGCTAGGAACTACACACAAAGTAGATGGCGGCTCCTTAGAACTTCAGTGAGCCACCGCGAAATGCGGACCGCCATCTTCAAACTGAGAAAAAGGAACCGCAAGAATCAGGTCAAACGCCATTTTCTCAAAAACTTCAATTTTTTCTTGTATAAAACTAACAAAGGAAAACGGCCGGTCAACTGGCGCGAATGAACGTAAACTAGTGTAAAAATTGAGCTCGGACATGTAGAAAAGGCAGGGAAATAGGCATTAAAGTTGACAATAGCAGGCATAGGAAGTAAAAACTTAAAAATAGGCAGGAAAATGGGCATTATGGTTGAATAATATTAAAAGTTATACGTAAAACTAACTACATAAACGATGATCACAATTCTCTAAAAAAATCTCAATTCTTCGATTGTCAAACATTTTGAGGAGTTAGATGATATTTCCCAAGGATTGACTCGTGTAGAATTTAATATTTTGTTATGTTTGTTGGTTAAAGTGGTTCAATGTTGGATTTTCAAGTTTTCAAAATTGAATGTTTGCGGCATGGCAAAAGCCAGTGTTGAAATTATTTCTCGTCATCTTTTGACTGCACTTACTTGAAGAAGGTTTAAATAGTTTTTCTCACTTTTTTCGCATTTTTATCTTGAGTTGCAATGTTTTTATGATGTAAGAAATATTTTTTGCACATTAATCAGCTTTTCCCAACGTAGCAAAATATACATTTCCAGTCGACCGTGAATCTTTTATATAAATCCACTCTTCTAGCAATGCACTTCTTGAAACTTTCTCTTTTAGCATTGTAGCAAGCATGCTTAAAAGGAACAGCAAATTTACTGACATGCTCTGCTCCAACCTAGCAACAAATACAAGAAAACTCCGCCTATCTTGTGTAATTTTACCTTCTAAAAGAGAAAGATGCCGGGAGCGCTATTTTTGAAGACATTTGTGTTCTTGGTAAGGAACGGATAGCTCACTAATCATTGCGAAGATCGGTAAGTCAAGAGCAATTTTCTGTTCTCTGGAGCGCCCTGACGGGCTTAGGCGAGGTAGATAAGGTAATCCGCACGGTGTCAAATTCTCATACGTCTCTAAGCGGTGTCCCTGCTCGATGCGTTACAGACAAGAACACACAGCATCTCGATCGTAGGACGCTCTGGCTGATCTTACGCGGTTGTTACTTGTTTGGTAAAAAGTACCCATCAGTGATCTCTCAAAAATTTATTGTAAAAAAACAAAATATAATGAACAAATATATTAAAAATGCGGAAAATTCAATACAGGTACTTATAGGCGCTTAACGCTCGATTACGTAATTATCTCTAAAATAGTCATTTATAGGAAATATAAAACAATCGCGAAAACCATTTCTGAGGTAAACATTGATAATGAGGTAAGTTGCTTAAAATTATATTCAAAGAAATAAAATAGACAAAATGGGCTTTGCCCGGACTCTAGTTATAAGGAATAAACGGAATTTAAAAAAACTATCCGCGTTATCTCCATCTGTATTTGAAGTATTTTAAGTATCTGGTTTTTAAAATACTTCCCATTTATGTTTATATATATATATATATATATATATATATATATATATATATATATATATATATATATATATATATTGAGATATACCAAAATTTTCCTCTCTCTTACATCTATATCTGCTAAAGATCTTAGCGTCCGGCTTGCTGGGTCAATGGGTCACGATATAATTATAATCTTTATTACCTCTGTAATGGATTATAGGATCCGCCGACTATACAGCGCAGCTGGGAATCTGAAATAGAATGATTCTATTCCTAGTTCATTTCTGTTCGGATTGACTAAATGAAAATCACTTTCTTTTCTATAGAACAAAATTTAACAAAGTTTATTTTACTTTTTATCAACCAATTTAATGAATTTAAAGTTAGGCCTTTGATCATGTTCTCTTTCAATTTACATTTTTACCCCGCAGTTAACTTATCTTTTCTTCGTTGATGTCCTCGTAGATTTCTCAGTCGAAATATCTTGCGATCTTGCCGTAGTCCAAAGTTCCAACGAAATCCTCTTCTTCCCTATCCAAGCTGTTCTCAAACTATCAAAATTACCAGTCCGATTACGTCCTATGACATAGTCCCGAACTTGATTACCACTCCCGACAAATTTCCCAATTTATACTTCAATATTGCTTCCACATGAAAATATCTACGAACAGTTCAGAAGCGCGTTTCAGAGCAGAATGAAATCTTTCTGCATGATTCATCCTCGAAGACTTCGTGATTAAACTACCTTCATTTTTTCATAACATTTGACCGTCTAAACTTCTCCGCCCAATCCCAAGTTTCTACTTTCGGCATCAACCCATCTCTTAATGCATTTAGAAAAACCAAAACTACATTGTTTATTCACGGTCGTTGCTATGCTCTAGCTCTCGTGATATTTCGTAATGCATGTTCCACCATATTGTCTCCAAATAAATGTTAATTTATTTTAACGTGACATATCGGTATGTCACAGCTTCCTCTCCAAGCGTCATTTGGTTTGCTACAACCTAACTAAATGACAAGACTAAATTGAACACTTTCTTCTTGCTTCTTCACACTAAACGACATTAACACTTTACACTTTGCACTGCACTAGGTCTTGTTACTTGCTGCCTTAAAACTATTTACATTTTCCTTTCGGAATGTGCCAACAATAACCATTTCATCAGGTATTCTAATAGCCGTATCTGCCTAATATTTGCTCCCATTAACTTCATTGAATACACATACACATTAAATTAAACTCCTACACAAACTGACAAAATACAATAATAACAAAACAATAACAAAGAAAACTTTTACACCTAATATTTACAACTATTTACAAATCTCTGTTATGACCAGTATATTTAATCATGCGTGTCGTCCCTCATATACGGCTTCATGTTCCTGTAGTTATATGTTCCCATTTGCCGTCCATTTTCATCATTCAAAATCGCGGCATTCTTGCTAATATTTTACAAATTCGGTAAGGTCCTTTATACAACGGAAAAAATTATAAAATAGCTTCTGTTTTAGCTTTCTTTTGGCTGCTATTTTACGTGTTGGAAGTCACACATATTCTCGGCTCCACCTTCTTATACCTTTCACTCATTAATTTGTATTTTAGATCAAACTTGTGGCTTTCGTTCCAATATCCTTTAAGAATTTATCCTTCCATTCCTTATAATTAGTCGGTTCCGGTACTAAAGAGGTCAACCAATGATGTGCTTTGGGCGACATGGCTTGTTCTAGTATTTGCAATTTCAATCTTTCAGGGATATTATTTATCTTAAAATAATTCTCTAATTTTGAAATAAACGACCACGGTTGTTCTTTCACATCACCATGAAATTTTAGGTGGCTTGGTATTACAAGCGCCGATGCATGCTTTGGTATATTTCCTGTGAACGCATCATGAATTCGTTTTCTAACTGTTCAATCTTGTCCTTAATGTCCGAATATATTTCCAGATTCAGATTCTTGCACCATTTTAATGTTTCTAAGTCCCTCCTGTATTCGTTTTTCTAATTTACAATCCGAATTAACTAATTTAGATTCTATGTTTTCAATTTTTTCGCCATGTTGAAGCGACATTGCATTTAAATTATCTACACGCGATTCGACGATTGTCAACTTTTCGCATTGTTGATCATGTAAATGTCCTAATGTCACAATGTTTTCCTGTAAATCCTTAACTTGGGAATTAATTTTTTCGCCAGATTCTTTTAATTCCCTCTGCATTTGGTCGACTTGATTATTAAAGACTCAATTTTACAATGAATAATGTTGAATTCAGCCGATGTATCCGCCGTAATTGCACTATTTCCTGTGTATTTCCTGACGAAAATTCTTCAATTCTAATGACATTTCCGATGTCATTCTTCCAATTAGCGTTATTTTTCAAATTCAATATTCATATCTGAAGTGATCCTCTAATTTATTATTCATATCTAAGTGATTCCATCTAATTTAGTATTATTATGCTCAGTTTTGCGTTCATTTCTCTAACATCTTAAGAATTAAATTATTAGGGTCCATATTTTCTAACGTGCAGCCATTATTTCCTTTCTTGTGGTTCAATCTCAATAATTTCACGCGAAATTTCTCCCTCGGGGTTAGTATTAGCAGACGCCATATCATCTACATTAACATTCTCCATACGCAATTTTTTGCTCCTAGTATCCATTTTGAATTCTAATACAAATTAAAATCTCTCTGTTAAATTATTTTAAAATCACACCAATGAAATGGTCTTGGCCCTTTCTTATAACTAACAATTAATTTCAAATGTCAATCCATAAATTTCAGATTCCCTTTGGATCACTATATTATAATTTATAAGACTAATTTTATCCGTGTCACCAATTGTTATAAATTATAACAAATTATGCATCACGTTGAGGCGCCATTTTGAGATATACCAAAATTTTCCTCTCTCTCTACATCTATATCTGCTAAAGATCTTAGCGTCCGGCTTGCTGGGTCAATGGGTCACCATATAATTATAATCTTTATTACCTCTGTAATGGATTATAGGATCCGCCGACTATACAGCGCAGCTGGGAATCTGAAATAGAATGATTCTATTCCTAGTTCATTTCTGTTCGGATTGACTAAATGAAAAATCACTTTCTTTTCTATAGAACAAAATTTAACAAAGTTTATTTTTACTTTTTATCAAACAATTTAATGAATTTAAGTTAGGCCTTGATCATGATCTCTTTCAATTTACAATTTTACACCGCGGTTAACTTATCTTTCTTCGTTGATGTCCTCGTAGATTTCTCAGTCGAAATATCTTGCATCTTGCCGTAGTCCAAAGTTCCAACGAAATCCTCTTCTTCCCTATCCAAGCTGTTCTCAAACTATAAAATTACCAGTCCGATTACGTCCATGACATAGTCCGAACTTGATTACCACTCCGACAAAGTTCCAATTTATTCTTCAATATTGCTTCCACATGAAAATATCTACGAACAGTTCAGAAGCGCGTTTCAGAGCAGAATGAAATCTTTCTGCATGATTCATCCTCGAAGACTTCGATTAAACTACCTTCATTTTTTCATAACATTTGACCGTCTAAACTTCTCCGCCCAATCCCAAAGTTTCTACTTTCGGCATCAACCCATCTCTTAATGCATTTAGAAAAAACAAAAACTACATTGTTTATTCACGGTCGTTGCTATGCTCTAGCTCTCGTGATATTTCGTAATGCATGTTCCACCATATTGTCTCCAAATAAATGTTAATTTATTTTAACGTGACATATCGGTATGTCACAATATATATATATATATATATATATATATATATATATATTATAACACGCCCACCTACTACCTTCCAGCCGGTGGCGATAAAGCGTGAAACAAAGAATGCTCATGAAGCGAGCTTTGAATTCTCAGGAAGCAGGATCTTTCGGGTATGAGAAAGGTCTAAACCCTTGACACAATGAATTAGGTAAAATTCTGGTAAAATGAGCATATACTCAGTAAAACAAATTACACAGTGGCACAAATATACAATAAAGTATGCGCTTTGCGTAGATGGTCACTGCAAACAAAACAGGAAACAACAACAACAAAAAACACAACCACAAAAAAATGTATAGGCGTCATCTCGACTGCCTGAATACTTCAATAAGTACTATTCACAATTATTTTGCTTCTACCTCTTTCTGAATTATTTCGTGTACCTCATTTAACTTTTTTTATTCTTAAGTTTTCTCCGTGCACGGTCCTTTAAGGGATTCTCTACAATTATTCTATCATAGACTGTTCACAGGTGTCAGCCTTAAGCTGCACATTTATTACAATGCTGTGAACTCAAATACAAGAATAAACGTGACACACACGTTACTTAAATCGTACCCTTTAAAAATTATAGCAACTAATTATCCCTGACATAATACAATGAAAGCGTGACTTTCAAACAAGATCACTTTTACATTACATGAAAAATCATATTCACTCAAGAAAAGTTGTACAAGGTATGGCATTCAAACGAATTTACTAGTGCGTACAGCGAATTATATCTAAACTGTCGCTCATACGTTCGGAATATTTCTCCCAGTAATTATTTGGAACTTTCACCTATTTTAGGATGCTTCGCCTCATATTTTAAAGCTACACGGTTTCCCAACAAATTGGCGCATAGAAGTTGCCAGTTCTTTACCTCGACATCTTCCCGCTCGCCATCAATTAACCTTGGGGTTTCCGGTCGCTCGCCGTCCTCGCCACTGGTTCGATGTCCCGCGGTTATACCACTTCCTTCACTCGATCTCAGAATTCCACCACTCGTCCAAATTCCAGACCTTTCTCTCGATCTCTGGCCCGTACCATCCGCGAATTTGGTCCAAGTCCTTCTCGCCTACGCTTGGGTCTTCACTGGAGTCGTCCTTCTGCCGCATACCCGTCGTTTGCGCTTCCAGCTTTAAATAACTAATGTACTTGAATTGAATACTTCTAGCACTCGGCCGACATACCACACTTTGAGCGTGCGTGGTCGTGACGTACAAAATTAAATGCTGGAATTCGTTTAGAGTCCTTCTGCGCGAATTTATTTCAATTATGAAACTATTTCAGATTTAAGCAATCACATCGCTTGCTTTCTCGCGTAATGTTAGTGCTTACATTTTACATGCACTTCACTTATGAATTCTATCATTCTTATTACCGCGTTTCTCAAATCAGCTTTAACTAAGCAAGTTAAATTATACTCCTGCACTAATCAATGACTATCGCCGAAGAAATAGGTTGAGTCGCCGTCGCTGTCGAAGTTGTGAGAGACTCTCCCGAAGCGCGTCGTGGTATTTATGTGACTCCGCCTAGGGAAATTTCTGGAGGGGTGAATTTTCTCCTCCTTCGCGCCCTTTCAAGAAAAATATTATCAGTAACTTCGGACATCGGAGTGCGAAAACCTGCGGGTAGATGTCGCTTTCTCGGACCATCGCTCCGCCGCGTACCCTATTTCTCTGTGTCTCTGTGGCTTATGGTGGCGTTACGTATCCCGTGACGTCATATATATATATATATATATATACATTTTATTTTTTTATTTTTTTTTTTGGTGAGAGGAAAAAATGCATTATGCACCTTCAGGGATTCAGATGGTATAATCCCTGGTGTGTGGGACTCCCATTCTCAGTGGTATACCCACTAAAAACCTCTCTTCTTATGCCCATGCGCCTCCACGGAATCGTCGCGAGACATTACTTCATGGAGAGGCAGGCGGGTGGCTGAGCCTTTACTTCATTTTACGTTCGGAGTCGCTCTTCTTTCCTTTTCATCACAAGGGTCAAGAACTCTTGTATTGTTGTCCACCTTTCCTCCGATTGAAGCATAAGCCGAACTATGTTTGATGGAGAAATGTCTGCCTCAAATACTCGTTCAATCTTCTTCTCCATGTGTCCCATGCTACGCATGCAAATATTTGTGCATGGCGTCGTCATCCTCGTACCCACAGAATTACATTTTGAGTCATATGCTCTTTTAAATCTAAATAGGTAGGATTTAAAACAACCATGACCTGTGAGCACTTGTGTGAGGTAGAAATTTACTTCTCCGTGCATTCTATTGAACCATGGTTCGATATGCGGTATCAAGAGGTGTGTCCACCTTCCTTTAGGATCCCCATCCCACCTGTCCTGCCCTTCCGCCAGTAGTGATGTTCGGGCGCTCTTCTTAATGTCTTCTTTCGTCCTACTCGCCGGTTGTTTCCCGCTGGAGTCAGCAGACTTTTCGCTTCGTCATACACCGCTTTTCTCTTCTCTAGCCAACATATCAATGGGGGGTATTCTGGCCAGTACTCCTACTGCGCTGTCGGATACTGTGCGATAAGCCGACACTATTCTCAGCCCCAATCTCCGCTGCACTTGCGCGTACTTCAGTCCCACGCTTGCTTTACCTAGTTTGTCAGCCCACACGAGCCGCATAAAGCATTTGTGAGTGGGCTACGCTGGCAATCATACGTCTCTTCGCTTCTTTTGGTCCTCCTATATTTGGCATAATTCTGAGAGGTTGGCTCCAGTAGCTGCTGCCTTGTCTGCCATTTTGCTGATGTGGGCCCGAAGTTCAGCCTATGGTCTATTTCGACACCTAATTATGTAATTTGGCGTTTCCAGGGATATTTACTCCGTCCAAAGTGATGCGGGGAATTGGATAGCTCTTCGGTCCGTTACTAGTACTGCCTCTGTCTTTTCAGCTGCCATTTGCAGGCCTCTTTGCGTCATCCATCTTTTAACCCTGAAGAGAGACTCATTTAGGTGCATCTCTAGCAGTTCTGTGTTTTCACTGTAGCTAGTAATCAGCGTGTCGTCTGCATATCCAATCAGCTGGGTATGTTGTGGTAGGTCGATTTTTAATGGTCGTCATACATGACGTTCCATAAGAGTGGGCCTAGTTTCGAACCTTGTGGTATCTCACATGTCACGTCACACGTCACGTCTTCCCCATTGCGAAGAGATTCGTATAGACTATACTCCTCTCATGAAGATAGTCTTCAACCATTCTCAGAAGGTATTCAGGACTTTCTTATCTATCAGAGCCTCCATGATGTCCTTCCATCTGGCGCTATTGAACGCGTTCCTGATGTCTATGGTACCAGAGCACAGAGTCCTTTCTTCTTCCCGTCACCCCTTTTGGCCTGTTCCGCAATCCTGACCACTTCGAGAATGGCGCGCGTTGTCGTCCCGCCCTTCCGGAAGCCATACTGTTTAGGGATAGGTCTGATAGGTATACCTCCAGCCTTGATATAATTAGTCCTCTAGTAACTTTCCCATGGTGTCCAGGAGGCAAAGGGTCTAAAAGACGAGGTCTTGTCGAGCGGTTTGTTACCCTTCCGGAGGAGGATGAGTTTCTGCCTCTTCCATCTTCTGAGGAATATTCCGTTCCTGAGACATGAGTTAAACACGGAGAGTAGACAGTCAGGATGTTGCTCTGCAACAATCTTGAGCATTTCGCTCGGAATCCCATCGAATCCCGGAGCTTTCCCACATTTTAGGCTATTTGCAGCCCTCCGTAGTTCGTCCGTCGTAAACAGGACTCCCTCGTCAAAAGAGAAGACGCTCGGTCTTTGTCTTGTCCAGCACTCTCTAATGGGAATAGGTCACTTATGACTTTCCTCACCCAGTCTGGATCGCTCAGTCCAGGCGTCCTCCCCTCCATTCTAAGCTTCTTGGTCACAATTTTGTAGGCCATGCCCCACGGGTCACTTTCGGCCTCTTCGATGAGCCTCTTCCAACATATGACCTTACTTTTTTAATCTCTTCTTGAGGAGTTTGCGAGTCGTCTTGTAATGCTCTTTAAATGTGGGATTCGTCTTAGCTCTCGTCGCTTGCCTTCTCGCCTTGATGCATCTCTTACGTATTGCTGCTATTTCCTGTGTCCACCAATAGACCTGCTGTTTGCGTCTAGGGCCACGACGTCTAGGCATCGAGGCATCGCATGCAGCTACTACTGTCTCGATTGTTGTTTTGTAATTTCGTCGAGTGTTTCTGCTTTTTTGTCCAGTCAGGCTATTCAACAACTGGATTCTTCCAAGGACGTTTTTGCCTTGTCCACATCCATTTTCTTAGGATTCCAGGGTGGTCGTTTATTGTTCCTGGGTGGTCGCTTGTCGTTTTGTACCCGCTCTGTTTCAACTGAGGACACTATATATAGGTGGTCACTTAGAGTTTCCTCCTCTAATATTTCCCAGCTCTTTGCATATCTAGCGAGGCTAGTTGAGCATATTGTCAGGTCTAGAATGGAGGAGGCGTTCCCTCGTTGGAAGGTTCTCCCAGCCCCCGAGTTTAGAATGATAAGATCATTCCTTGCCGCGAATTCACTAACAATAGCTCCTCTTCTATCGGAGCGTGTCTCACCCCATTCCGAGATTTCCGTTGAAGTCGCCGGCAAGTAATATCTTTGATTTGGCTGTCTGTAGACTAGTGTCTAGTTCGTACATTTCGGCTATAAATTTGTCGATGGTATCGTTCGGAGAGAAGTAGCAACTGTATATTCTTATGTTACTAACTTCTACCCAGACGAACCCGTATTTCGTCTCCTTGTACTTCTGTACGCCTAGGTTACCATTTACAACCTTAATACCGGCTCTTCTCTGCACATCCTGATACCACGTAGAGTCGTCAGAGGGCTGTTCACAAAATAAAATCAGGTCTATCTTCTTTTCGGCAGCTACCTGCAGTGCCAAGTCGCGTGCCTGTCTGCTTCTGCCTAGATTAATTTGTAACAATCGGAGCATATCTGGCGCGTTTGTCTTTTTTACATGCCGCAGCAAACGACTCACATCTACTGCCTCCCAGGGCATGGTCGTCGCTTTTGTTCCTGTCTTTGCAGAGAATGCACTGGGTTTTCCCCCTGCAATCTTTTGCATTGTGTCCTGCTTTGCCACATTTGTAGCAAATGTTTCTTCTGTCGGGGCCCTTGCAGGAGGTTGATATGTGCCCGAAATCAAGACATCTGAAGCATCTTATTATCTGCCTCTCTTCGCTAATCTGGCAGTTAACCCACCCAATTTTGAGCTTTTCCATTTTTAAAAGCTCTTGGGCTTGTTCAGCTGGTAGCAGTAGTGTCGCTGTTTGCACACTACCGTATCCCCTCCGCATTCTACAGGAGCCAGCGATTTCCTGAGTCTCTGCTTTTATCGCCTGGGCAACCGCCTCGACAACCTCTTCGACTACTACAGTCTCGTCGATGTCCTTATTTTAATAAGCCGCTTTGGCACCAGCGCTTTTACTGTGGCTTGCGTGCCTACTGCCTCCACTACTGCCTTGTTCAAGGAGTCAATATCACCGGTCTTCCGGATGACGATTAGCAGCTCCTTCCTTTGCGTCCTGCGGATCTTCAGGATCTCTGCCGCGTGTGCCTTAGGGTCTACCGACTCCTTCATTTTTTTGATGATATCCGCGTAGGATTCACCATCTTTGGCCACTACTTTAATCGTCTGGTGGTTTCGCCGGGGCTGGGAGCTTTCTCTTCTTGCCCTTTTTTCTTCCCTTGGCGAGTCTCCGCATAGTGCTTTCCTATTTTCGTAGTTGAGCACTCTTGTAGTCGATCCAGGAACTCTGCTCTTTCCTCCGCAATGGCCTTGCATTTGTATTTCATCGAGTCGATGTCATGCAAGGCTTTCATCATTGCATCCTTTACCGGCTGTGGGTTATTTCGGAGCATTTTGCCACTTACCACACTTAAGGCAGTTGCCAGGTCCTCGACTAACTTCGTCTGTGCCCCATGCAACATCTCCATGGCCCACTTCTCCAGCAGTATACCCATAGCTCTTGGGGGTATCACCACGCTCTCCTCTGCAGGGAGATCAGCTTCACGCACCTCCAGGGAGTTAATCGCACTTGTATTGTCTGACCGAGGCGCCAAGTCCACGTCTCTGTCCTTAACTCCTGTGGGTACACCACTTGTCGTAGGGGTACTTGGAGGTGATCTCTGCAATTTCGGCTCTGTAGGTACTCCAGATATGGAGGGTTGATAGGAGGTGATCTCTGCAGCTTCCGCCTTCCAACGAAGGGTTAAATGCACTTTGGCATTATCTGACAGGGACGCCAAGTGATCCACGTCTCTGGCATTGCAGTTGCTTGTGACGACGCCCGGTGGCCTGCTTGCTCACCACCGACCGCCGGTACTGGGGCTCCGATCCCCTGCACCGTAACGGTTGATCCTGAAGGACCTTCCATCTCGGGTTTTTTCTTCGGGGTCGCCTTCCCCTAGCGTTTTTAAGCTTCCGCCAGCTGAAAGGGAAACGGAAGAAAAGAAGAGGGGACAGTAAAGAATAGAGTTAGAATAGAAGAGTAGAATAGGAACGACTCCCTAGCCCTCGAAACCTAATAGCGTCGGGGTCGGAAACACAAGAGTTGGCCGATACGAAGATTGGCCTACAGGATAGAAAAATAGAAGTGTGCCACAAGTTAGTGGAAGCAATGACACACCAAGTATGTGGGGATTACAGGATGCATAGGGAAGTGACAGCGGTCAGCTGCTCCGATTTGTCGCCTTCTACGACAGGGGGAGGTCCCGAGGTGCTATTCTACTAAAAACCCCGACACCACACGGGGATCTAATACAAGTATTTAAATACTGCTCCACCCTGGTTGGTACCATGCTTCTTATGTGACCAATTTAGCCATGTGTGTTATTATTCGACCCCATTCATATTGATGGTTTTCATTCGCATTTATTATTATTATTATTATTATTATTATTATTATTATTAATTGTTTCAAGGAAAACTTCGTACCTTGTGCACAAAACTTCTTTTGAGGATACGACAATCTTTCTTGGGATTGTGAATAATAATAGTAATAATAATAAATGTATTTGGCGTTTTGGGTCGGTAGTCTGACTTCGCCGGCCAGCTACCGGTGTCCCCCTTGCCAGGGCCTAGTTAAATTCCCATGCTTGGGGGTAGTTATAATAATAATAATAATAATAATAATAATAATAATAATAATAATAATAAAAACATCTGCAAGAATTGAATATAAAGCATATACTAGGAACAGTACAAAAATCATTCTAGACACCTGTCACATTGTCAGAAAAACTTTCAATGATGTGTCTGATATGTAGTGTTAGAGGTCCTGGAAATAAATGAAGATCTTGCTCGTTACTTGCTCTGAGCCGTACGAGTGAGCCTAGCCACAATGACATCTGTGGCAGGTGAATGTTTCCCCCCCGCGTGGGAGAAGTGCAAAAGTCATAATAATAATAATAATTATTATTATTATTATTATTATTATTATTATTATTATTATATTATTATGTTATTATTATATTATTGTTATAAAATTATTATTATAATATTATTATTATCATTATTATATTATTATTAACATTATTATATTATTATATTATTATTAACATTATTATATTATTATATTATTATTATTATTATAATTATTATAAAGAAGAAACAAACGTCATTTTATTCTGTTAAAATGCTTTTGATGATAGTATATTGTGTTAGTTGCCAAAACGCATAAGCCTACTGTCGCGCTGTCTAGAATTTTCAAACGCGAATGAAACCTCAGTAAGCATTAAAACATTAAAAATTAATTTCTTTTTATTTATTTTGATCTTAGGAATTCAAAAATAGTACATTAGAGAGACAAATATACATTAGAGTAAATTTTTGCAACTTCAGGATAAAAAGAAAAATTTGGTGTAATTTTAAAATCTCGTAGCTCTGTTAGTATTGGCTTGAGAAAAATAATGTATAAAGCAAATTTGTAAAAAATTCTTAACATTTAAAATTGTACATAACTATTTTTGCGCGAAGAAAACCATTAAAAAGTTATTACGCAAAAAAATCTGAACTTCTTCGTTTTCTTGGTTACCATAACTTGTCCCGACGTATTTCGAGATGGAAAACTTCGGGTTTTCTTACTAATAATTATATAAAAAAAATAAAATCTTTTACCTCGCCCGTTGCAAGGCAAAATGACTTATCGACTGCATTATAATACATGATAATTACCTCGTTAAAACGCCACCCCCGCCTTCGCATGGAGTGCAGAGGTACTCAATGTTCTGACAAGGAAGTGCTTTGTTCTCGGATTAATGCGTGAAGAATTACCAGTAATATCCTACTCCCTCCAACCTTGCTTGTTCTTCCAGGAACTTCACGGCCGTGAACTGTGCAAGTAGCCAGCCGCTCATGACTTCCATAAGCCTTGTGTTTTCTTAATACACAAAGGGCAAATTGCAGCTTTTTTGACGAAAACATTTGCCAAAATTGCCTATTTTAAACATAATTTGTGAGAAAATCGTACGAGCTATGAGGTGAAAATTATACACTCAGAAATAATGTTATATTATTATCCAAGTTTCATTTTCCTTTCTCGGAAGCTATTCAAATGTAAAGTTTAGATTTTCTAACACTAATTTTTCCTTTTACTTTGCTTCAGTTTATCCACTGTGTAATAATAAATAAAAATGAATATTATTTACAGGCGAATAGTGCAAACAAATGTACGAGTAGGCTCAGTTTCATTTGTTTAGCAGTAAGGATAAATTCACTACATGGAAAAGCTGAAAAAATCCAGTTTTTTTACAAATGGAACTCACAATGAGTTTTATGTCGCAAAGCGGTAGATTTGGTTGAAGCATATTTTCTTCATTCTACGTAAGTATATGTGAGAAAGTAAAAACAAATACTTAAGTCGTATTTATCAACTAACATTTACATCTCGGGCAAATAGCAATTGCAAAGATGCTGTGTCGAAGGACGAATCTGAAACACAAGGAACTGGGCCTAATTCACTGGAGTTTAATAGAATAGTACCATCACCAACCATTACTTTTTTCTGTATGCTATGGTAATGTTTAGTTGACCAAGATCATATTTTCTTTGGATGATGTGTGAAAATAGCTAGTCGTTTTCGTTGATATCAGTCGACACAAACGTAACTGAAGACTAGATCATTGTTAGATATTCATAACAATAATTTAAGTTTTACATACTAACTGAAGTAACCCTCATTGGTCGGCCATATACTTAATCACAAACAGTTAAAAGACAGGGAAATAACAATATTTCTAGCGTACAACACATTTATATCACTGCCATCCTAGTACTATTTCCACCGTGTATTTCCACCATTTCCAAAATTAAGTTCCACTAAGCATCGTACGAGGCATCGCTCATACCTACCATGACCCAAGCATTGATAATGATTTAAATTCTGAAATTGTTCGTATTATATTTATTGTTTTTGACGTGCACAGGAAGTTTGTTAAACTTAAGTTGATATCGATTTATTTTATATCGATGAACTAAATGTAAGAAATGGAACGTTCTATCCTTCTAAACTATAGTATGTGCTAGAAAAAAACCTTCTTATGACACAATAATGTTATTATGATAGTGTTTTCACTAATATCATAGTTATTGGTAAAATTACTATTAGTTTTAAATTATAGAATATAAAAATATTAAACAATCCTTTTATTTATTTATTTTATTTATTTTATTTATTTTATTTATTTTATTTATTTTATTTATTTTATTTATTTTATTTATTTTATTTATTTTACGTCAAAAACAGTTAAAACTGCGTATGACGTGCTATGGAGAAAAGTGAATTGTGTGCACATTTTCAAAATTCTGAGATCCCACACTAAGTCATATACTACTTAAATTTTGAAAAAAAAAAAAGCTCCCATGTAATAAAATCTATTTT
Organism: Teleogryllus oceanicus; assembly: GCA_964035755.1. Lineage (NCBI taxonomy): Eukaryota > Metazoa > Arthropoda > Insecta > Orthoptera > Gryllidae > Teleogryllus > Teleogryllus oceanicus. The sequence continues at coordinate 30,067,764 of CAXIVR010000014.1, read as the reverse complement.
TAAGGATAAAAGGCAATAAATTTTGGCTCTTCTCCATGTTGTATTCTTACAATTGATGGTGTATTCTCACAATTATACAACATCAATTACTACCGTGGACTTAGGGCCGAATTCATAGTCGACACTTAAACTGAGTGTTCCCTTAAGTGAACGAGTCATATTCATAAACCGCCCTTGAGTGAAGTCTTAAGTTCGCATTCATTCGTATAAGCGAGGCAGCTTGCTCTCTTAAGTGGTCCTTATGGTTGTCTCGTCTCGTCAGTCGTTACCAGTTTAGGTTATATTTTTACGTAGCGTTCACCTACTGTTGAATTCGTTTCGTTGGTGTTACAGTTACAAATTTGTGTTATCAGTAGTCAATTACAACGATTCATTTGTAAAGCGTGTTATGGATCACGACTTCGCCGAATATTTTGAGTTTTATACTCAACACATCCTGCGAAATACAAATTGATATATTGGAGATGGAAGCAATCCATTGAAAATGTATAATGATGAACAGTTCCGAAAGCGGTTTCGTTTTAATAAAACTACAGTAGTGGATTTACTTGTGCCGATGATCGAGAAAGTCCCAATGACGTATAGAGGACTGCCGATTTCACCTTTATTAAAAGTTCTCGTTGCATTAAGATTCTATGCAACTTCATCCTTTCAGCTATGTTTCCAAAATTTTTAATTTTGCTGCGCGCGTCAACTCAACGTTGGAGTGTCCGCTCTCCTGTCAAATTGGACGCTCTTTGTACAAAAAGAAGAGTGTATGTAAACTCGGTTATCAAGAACTTCGAATCAGCTGCCGCCAATGCCATGTTGCCACATTTCCCTTTCGCATAAGGGAACACTCATTCCACGGTCGTAAGGAACGTCTATGAAATACAAGCGCCTGAAATACAAGTGAACACTTATTTTGAGAAAGTACTTATCACTTAAGGATTCTCTTATTCCTTAAGTGTCGACTATGAATTCGCCCCTTAAAATTCTGGTATTTAAGCGTACCAGGATGTCTTCATCATGTTTCATGGTACAGTAAAATCTGCCTAAATGGAATTGTTCGGGACAAGAAAAAAATATGTTTTAGGGAGGTTTACGTTTTATGAAAGGTTGTCCATTTTGCGACACTTCTGATATTAATATTGACTTTCTGAAACTAGTAAACTTATGTAAGTAAATAAGTAATTGATGTAAGTAAAAATTACATGATTTTATTATAATTGTTAAAATAGATTTACATATAAAGTATTTAGGAAAGAAATCAACAATAAATGCATTTTAACATTCTTCATTGATAGCTTCTGAGTTCCTCTTGCTCCCGTCTAAGTTTGACCTGTACAACTAATGTTTAAATAAATGCGGTCTCTCCATGCTTTCCTATATTCATCAATTTTTTTCATTTAGATTCCTAGGTAGTTGCGTATCTCTTCATTACGAATCCTGTCTTTCCTTGTGACACCAATACAACCTCTTAAAAACTTTATTTCGGCAATATGAATCCTGCTTCTAATTTTTGTGTCCATGGTCCAAATATCACATCCATATAGTACACAAGGAACTTAATTTCACACATTCTGTTAAATTTTTAATTTTCTTATCAGCATCTATTTCTCCTTTGACAAACAGATCACAACCTAGGAACTTGAATCAACTTACTTGTTCGATGTTTTGGTTGTTAAACACTAACGTGCATCTAACTGGATATTTCCCTTGGAATGCCATTGACATAGTTTTTTGAACAGACATCTCTAAATTGTATTCTTTTACAATTATCTGAAGTTCATACAGAACTTTGAAAATACTTTGTAGAATGTCTTCATTATCAGATATCAAATCTTCATCATCCGCAAACAGAAGTGTCATTATAAAATTTTTACTATTAAAATTATCTGTAAGATTTAAAAACTTCATCTTCTGTTTTCATATTCTTCCATATAGCATCGTCAAGATAAATATTAAAAAGTGTGGGTGACATACAGAACCCTTGTCTCACTCCTTTGTTTATAAATTTAAATGAATTGTAAATTTATAAATAAAAGAGTCAAAAACTGTATGTGACGTATGTGGGAGAAAATCATCTGCGCATGCTTTCTTGAGTTAAGAGTGTTAGGGTTTAATGGTTTTCGCATTGTGAAACAGGTGGTAAAACTCAACAATGCACACCACCCCACTTTCTAATGCTTGTTGACTCAATCAATGCACAATGCTTCACAGCCCAGAGTACTATGATTTTATGGCACCCTCGCATGGCCTTGAGCAATGCGTTTCGGGCCGAAAGGTTTCTGTTTTCAATGTGGGACACGGAGGGGCGCGAATATAAGCCTTGCCCATACACCTTCCCACGCTCAGAGTTGGGGGAAGGGTGGATTCCCTTAAGGCTTTCGCCTTGAGAGACATGTGGCCGCACCAGGAGCGGTTGCTCAGTGCATCAACTGATGCCACTGCAGCGCCTCTGACCGGGAGGTCCTAGGTTCGAGTTCTGACAACGGCAGGATTTTCGACACTAGCTTTTCACCTAGGTCAAATTCAAACGCTGCCTGGAGGAGAATTCTAGTGGCCGGTTGCTCTGATCGGTAGTTTCCCGTGGTTTCTCCGATCAACACCAGGGGAATGCCGGAGCAATACTATACCAAACGGGCCACGCACCGCGCGCGATCTGTCCTTCCTCATCCTTGCCCTATCCTCTCCCCTTACACACTCACACTAACATGCACTACACTACACTACCACATATTCCGGGAGATCGGTTGGGAGCTTAGAGCTTGTCCCGGCTGGTAGGAAAGTCCTGGTTAGGGAGAAACCCCACCAGCCGACGGTAGGTCGGCGCTGGATCTCACCATCCAGCGGGGAAGATCACCGCCATCTCCAGCGAAAAAGAGCATGCACCACACTAACGGGACTAATGACCAAAGCAGTTGACGCGCCTGGAAACACGAAAAAATCAATCAATCGACACAAGTAGCCGCAATGTCAAGTATTATAAAGATCTATAAATTTATTTATAGATATTATAAATTCCGTATTATAATGATCCCACCCTGAAGGACAAGAAAAACGTTCCGTTTCCGCGTTGGACAGGTTCCGTTTTACGCTATGTAAAATGCCATATGACTTCACGGGACAGAAAAAAAACCGGTTAAGGCAGGTGCCCGGCTTGTGCAGGTTCCGGTTTCGACATATTTTACTACATCTTCATTAAATTTATGGTAAATATACCATAACCCGGATAAGTCTGACAATGCTGCATGGCTGCTTCCAATCCCACATCGACCCACCATCAGCTCAATCCCACATCGACCCACAGCTCCCTCCCCGCTCGCAATTTCCACCTCTCATTTTATTCCCAGTAATTTCCGTATCCCAGTATTCCGCCCAACCCTCCCCACTGAACCTAGTTTTCAATTTGACCTTCAAATACACGAAGCTGAATTGCGCTATCATAATGAATAAAAAAGTTTAATAGGAAATTGTATGAGTGTTTAGAAAATTACGATATATTTTATCTGATTTTTCTCATCGATTCCAAGATTTTCTCCAAACGTCTTGTGCTCACTTACATTCTTCACTGGGAATATGGGTTGGGGATGGAATGTCTAGATGAAAGTGCCTCGATGAACTATTTAGGTCAGGCACGTGAAACTGCGCCCACACAAGCTACTTACCCGCTCCTCCGCTCCTCGGAGCACGGGCAACTTTCCCTCAAGTCTCTTTGATTTCCCCTTCAAATCCGGAAAGGGGTGTACACATGAAAACTGAAGCGCGCGGTGCGTACGGAATAGTGTATCAGACCAAAATATGCTTGCCAGATTTGCTCAAAGAAAAACCGTGATTAGAATTGTGCATTTATTAATACTATATTACCATTTCATGTTTGCTTTCTTTTCAAACTCTGCCTTGTATTAATATTTTTACCAGAGGACAGGAATGTGTTTGAATCGCGAATTCTTTTTTGTTTTCGTTCTGTGTTGTGTTATTAAATCATTCAATTATTTATTGCATTTAGGAATAATATGAAGAATGTGAAATCAAGAATTCTCTTTGAATTAAAAGTCTGGCTTACGAATGGACAGCGCTTTTAACAGATAAGAATTTGTATTAAGTATTCTGATCTGATTTTCACCTAATTTTCAATTTGACCTTGAAATTCACGAAGCTCAATTGCACTATCGTAATTAATAAAAAAGCTGCTAGTTACTTATAAATTTAATATATATATTTGTAGTATAATTTAATAATTATTTCCGAGGGTTTGGAACGCCGTTCCGTTGCGTTCCGCCAGAAATCAAACTGTGATTACTTTACTTTAAACAGATGGAAATTAAAATGGCTAAATTTGTGACATCAATTGGCAATTAACTTGTCACATAGACTGTCAGGAGCCAGGTATCCAGTGGCGTACTGCTACTCCCAAACGATTTGTAAAAACTCTTACTTTGAAATCTAGCGCAAAAATTTTTGGACGCAATACTCGCGAGCTCTGTATGCTTGTACTACCCTACCTGCGACCTTGACATGACTGATCTGGGTTAAGGTGTATGGGTATAGAAAACCTCATAAAAATCGAATTATAGGTAGAAAAATGTTTCGAAAACAGACATATATTCATAATTTAGACATAACGGAGACCTACATAATTTGAATATAGTATAGATGTAAATGTAGTTTATATTTGTAATAAATAAAACATTCTCAGTCATCTTAAAAAACGTATGAACCATATTTGAAATTCAAAATCATAATAATCAAAAAGAATTTAAGGCTAATTTCGTGTGCAGAGTGATTTATAGAAGAGCACGATAAATGTTTCTAGGTGCGTCTATGTTTCTCCTTATCTTTAATGGGTAATTTGTAAAACAGTGAAATTCTAGTTATATAATTTTTTTACTTTGTCAAGATTTCAAGAAAAAGCATGTCATCACAAATCTACGGCGGAAAAGAAAGGTCAGCGCAGTCAAGGTCTACTGAAATGTCACGTGACTACGATGTTATTACGCAAGGGTCACCGCGGGCTTTACAGTTGCACTTAGAAGAAAACGCAGTCATCATGAAAGCACAAGAAAGTTGGCGTCGTTGTGCTCCACAAACGTTTCTTGGAGACGGACGCACTCCCGCAGATGGTCTTAAGAATCGTCACGACACGTCGCACTTTTAACTGCTCCTCCTTTGGTAAGTTAAATGCAGGGCTTACAGTACTTCACAGTGATGTGATATGAGTATTAAATCTAATACTTATAACGTAATAAATTCATATTGTAATTAGAGCAGGTATTTACTCCTTTTTAAGAAATATTTGAGATAAACGTATTGGCAAATGAGTGGCTTTAGACGTAAAATTTAACGAGGATAAACAAAATAATTTTACATACAATTTAATGCGAATAAATACGTGTTTTTTGTGGAAATGTGGAAATTGCAAACGACGACACAATAGTGTAACTTAAGGTGGCGATGATTTAAACCAAATAATTTGAAATTAAACTTCTGATTAATATCAAGTATTCTTTTATGTTCTACAGTGGGACGTGGATTATCGGAACGTCATTTATCCGAAACGTCAAATATCCGAACTCATATTTTCTCTGAATAATTAGTTTTGTGATTAGGTATCGTGTACTGTACGTATTCATTTTCTTTTGTAATACTGAATATTGTGAATGATCCCTGATGTGATTGACAGTGAAAAAATATGAACGAGATATTGTGTTACAGTCAATCATCTGACTTCAGTGAACTTTGACAAATCCTACAATAAATGCTCAAGAACTCGGAATGTTTATTATTAATTCTCACCGATCATTTTTTCATCATCATCACTTTGCACTTTCACTAGTCATTGGAGTAATATAAATCGTCCAAACAGGTTATACCATCCGCATTGAGGGGGGTAGGCTAACACATTGGTTCATTATTCCATATAAATTAATTTTTTGGTAATAAATTTGCGGAATAAACATGTGAGATATACGTTAAAGATATTTTCTAGATATTAATATATCTGAAAACTTAACTTTCTAAATAATAATTTTAATAACATATTCGATTTAAATATTTAAAATCATATATTTTACTTTCAAACACAATATGAATTTATTCAGAGTTGTTAAACAAGTATTTATAAAAGTATTAACAAAGACGTTATATTTTGAAATTAAGAAACATTGAGCTTGATGATGATGAAGGTTATGGGTTAATTATGCTGATAAAGATAATAGTAATGATATAACAATAATAATAATGAAGTTATTATTTATCTTTATTATTTTGAAAAAACGAGGTAAAAAGATTTTGAAAAAATAAGGTTATAATTCAACATCATAAGCAACTAAATTGTCATAATATTGTGTTAATGATAATGTGTTTATATTAAAAGTGGCCAAAAATTTTGTAATTTTTTTTTTTTAAAAAAAAAAATTTAAAAAATTACATAAATTTTTTCCAAATTTATTAATATTCTAATAATAAAAACTGACTTTTTGACAGAAATATTTGTATTGTAGGTCCCTGATAACCAAAAAGTGCATAATTCTTGTTCGTGAATTACCGGCTCTTAGATGGTGCATAGTCAGAATCCACATTTTTTATGTCGTTGATACAGAAAAATTGATTTGCATCGAAAGCTTTATTTGTCCTTTTATCCGTTTGACTGACTCTGTCCGTCTGAACAACGCTGGCTGCTGTATCCTAAGAACGATGTTCACCAAAATTAATATTCCCCGATCAATCTGGGTGATGATGGCCCCTTGAATTTGTATCGGATAATTTGATTTTGTGGGTACTTTACATGAAACCACAAGATCGTTTTAAAAATTTCTCAAAAGTTGGCTTCAAATTTCAAGATTTTACGTAAAGTAAAGTATTTCTAAAAATATGTGACAGGTCCCAAGCGGTCATTGCTGCTTGTTATAACCCATTGAAGTAACACCGCACTGGTAACAGAAGGTGATAAAGCCGGCTGCAGTTATTTTGTGTTAAAATAAACTTCTAATTTTATTTACAGCTAAAATGCGAATCGTGCATCGTTGGTACGACTGGAAGGTATAACGTGAATACACTAAATTTTGTGTTCAACCTGCTTGAGCAAATGCTGAGATGGCCCCTTGTTTTGCTTCTGGACATAAATGTAACTTCATTTTCTGTGCACGTCTTCTAGAATTCAGTGGGAAACACAATTCTTCAAATTATCGTTTCCATGTTGTCGCGGCAGGAAGTAATAAGAGCCAAAATTTATTGCTTATTTATCCTTGAAAGTAGATTTTATTACATGGGAGTTTTTGTTGTTTTTCTCCTTTCAAAATTCAAAATTTATTGCTTATTTATCCTTGAAAATAGATTTTACTACATGAGAGTTTTTGTTTTTTTTCTCCCTTTGAAAATTCAAAATTTAAGTAGTATATGACTTAGTGTAGGGATCACAGAATTTTGAAAATGTGCACACAATTCACTTTTCCCCATAGCACGTCATACGCAGTTTTTAACTGTTTTTTTTGACGTCAAATAAATAAATAAATAAATAAATAAATGTACCTACGGGAAAATACGGGCGAGAAAGTACGTGATCTTTAGCCCCACTAGTTATTTCATATATTTCCAATGTTTTAAATAATTTCTAAAAGATTAATTTGTAAACGTATGACAAAAGTACGAATGTAAAAAATGAACAGGGAAATTTGATATAATATACAAATTCTAACTTACGTAGCATCCAACTACCTAAAATTACGTCCATTACGTTTAGGAAGTGTGAGATATTCGGAACAGGGAATGAAGTTTGACGCCAAATTACTCAAAAAATACTCATATGTTCAAGAAATTCAACATGGCCTTACTTGAAGATCTTTTTCTCATGAACACATTTCATTAAAAAGAATGTATTTTCACAATTATAGTTGTAGGAAGTTGGAGGAAGACGACTTTTTTTTCGAAAAATGAGGCATTTCAACGGACATGACACCTTCACCATTCTCTAAAGCATCCTTTACTCGATCTAAGGTCCAAATTTAATTCAACTTGTGCCATTTTCACAAAAATTGGTTTAAAGAAAATACAAACTTATCTATGTTTCACACACAATTTCTCATAAAAAACTCATGTTTTCGCAAAAATGAACTTCACAATGTTTTTATGTTATTCATTAAACCATTTCATTAAGTAAAAATGTTTCTTATCATCATTGTGGTTGTAGGAAGACATCAAAAAAATTTTGATATTTTTACAATTTTCGAAAAATTAGAGTTTTCAACTAATTAAGACTGCTTCTTAAACGCCAATAAAATTGGAACCTTTTTTAATTTTAAAATTTCCGGAAGTAAAGTACCCAAATAAAAATTCGGTTTCAAATTCCGGGGTCGCAACACCAAAGTGGAATACCAATTTTGGAGAATATTGTCTGAACGGTTTTTCCGCAATAATTGTTCACAGATAGACGTTTTGTCGTCACTCACTTTTTCGATATCAAGGACCCAAAAAATATGTATTTTGACTACACCGCGTGTTAGAGGATTTTTTTTCTAAATTTAGCTCTGTATAAATCCATTCGAGGCCTATAACTTTGAAACAGATATTTACATTGTGGGGGTAGTTTTGATTAAATCCCAGGAAATTTCCAAAGGGTACTCCAAATGTCTTGTATTTAATTTAGTTCTCGGATTCCGCAAAGGCCTCTTAAAAGAATGATGTATGTATCGTTATCGTTGAAATTCGTGGTATTTCGAAAATTTTAACAGTACAAAATTTTTTGGCCTTCTTTCTACAACAATAATATTGAAGATAGTATTTTTTATGACATCTGTTTTTAGCTATAGATCTTAAAATCAGATAACTTACAATTTTTTCGAAAATATGAGCATTTTTGCGTAGTTTTGCGCGAAATGTAGATAATTTTAATTTGTTTGAAACAATTTCTATTTATCAAAACCGCAGCAAAATTTATCTTTAGATTTTCCCCTCGGATGTATGAAAGGGCGGTAAAAAATATGGTGCTAGTCTCATTTTTGGCCAACTGTGTGTTTTCGAAAACTGCAAAATTTTAACGCTTCAAAACTACACATTTAAAACTATAAATTTTTAATTTAAAAGGTTAAAAATCTATCTTTAAAAATTTGTGTGTATTTGTTTAAAACTAACTAGTAGTTTCTGGGAATTTTGTCTTCGAAATGAATGCATTTAAAAATACGTTTTGTGAAAAATAGTTCCATCTTCAAAAATTTTTATCACGGATAAAAGAATGGTAAATGTTTCATTTTAGTTGAACTCTCTGAATTTTTGAAAATTGGCTACTTGGAAATAATGCGAGAACATATTTTCTGATTATCTCAACTACTTTGATATTGCTTAAATATAATTTTAACTATCTCGACCTTTCAGTCAGTCTTTCAGGAGTCAGTATTTAATCCAGCGCACTAACATGGCGAATTTTGCACTCTAAAACATCTTATTGCCAGTAAACCTGGACCCTGGAAACGAAAATATGGAAGAATATTTTTCCTATATAGAGTAAATTTCTCCTACAACAAATTGTGTAGTCGGAATCCATGTTTTAACAACGGTTGTTGATATCGATAAAACTTATTGAAGGCAAAACGTTTGTCTGCCCGTTGGTCAATCTGCGGACAATGCTAGCGCCCACGCCGTTCATCTGATTTTCACCAAAATTGATATTCCCCAATCTATTTAAAGGAACGCAGACTCTGGAAATCTGAAACGGATATTTTGATTTCTGGGGATATTTGAGGTGAAATCTCAAACAAATTCGTAAGTTCTACAAAGTGGCTCGAAATATTTACTTCCTCGCACTTATTTCGTAAGAAGGGAACTTGGTATAATCGTGGGCCGGAAAACCGTGAATTTTTGGCAGAAAAAGTAACACGCGGTGTTACCAGAATCCATGTTTTTGGTACCGAAAAATCGGTTGACAATAAAAGAGTTTGTCTGTCAGTGTTCCTGTCCGTCCGACTGTAGTCAATGTCGTCTAAATCATTCAGCCCATTTCTCCAAAATATATAGCGATAGCGTGAAGAGCGCTTAACAGAAAAGTGCATGTCTCAAGTTGAATTCCGTGATTTTTGAAAATTTTAAAATGTAGTTTTTTGGGCGTCTTTCTTCAATTATAATATTGAAGATAGAGATTATTTCTTAATGAAATTTGCTCTTTAAATAAATATCTTGACACAAGTTTTTTGGAATTAAAAAAAATTTTTTTAAAAAAACTTTACTATCTGTAACCATTCCCATTTTTTCTTGAAATTTTCTCCTCAAATGCATCAAAGGACGTTAAAAAGTATGGTGCGATTCCCATATTTGGGGAACTGTCCGTGTTTTTGAAAATTGCAAAATGTAAACATTTCAAAACTACAAAATTGAAGACAGATATTTTGGCTTTCAACAAAAAGGATGTAGACGATACGGTGTCCGAGATCCCTAAGGCAGTAGTGTCGTAACAATTCCGGACCGAAGGGTTGTGGGTTCGAGTGCCGCCTTTGGCTGTATCTGTGTTCGTCCTTTCACCCCTGATCAACACCATATCGTTTCATCTTCATAGTTACCATACCGTTAACTCCAATAGTGGTCGCTAATGACCTAGATGTTGATGCGACCGTAAATAACAAAAAGGATGTTCTAAAAATTCAGTTCTTTAAAAAATGTCATGTACTAGTTTTTGAACAAACGAGTAGATTTTGCGTAATGTGGGTCTGAAATTTACCCAATTTCTTAGAATAAATTATTTTCTCCAAAACCGCACAAACATTTTCTTCATTAAATTTTCTCCTTGTATGTAACAACCGGCGGTAAAATATGGTTCTAGTCCCATTTTTAGCAAACTCTGTAATTGCGAAAATTGCAAAAATTACGTTTGAAAAAAATTGGATTTGTGACGGTTTCAGTTTTAAGCGTCGTCGGTCCGAGGTCGATCCATACGGCATTTCCGTAGCGAAGTGGTATGGCTGACGGCGTTTCGACTCGTGTCAGCTTGTGTCAGCTCGGAGAACCTGAGTTCGAGTCTGCGTACAGGATACAACGTTTGCTGATTGAAAACACTTTTGCTGGTTTATGTAGTAGTATAATGTGCAGGAGCATTTTGGAACAATGAGAGAAAGTATGTGCTGTTGAAGTACAACTAGTTTGTATTACATTTGGCCCTCGAATAACGTAGAGAACGCTTAAAAGAATTGTGTAGGTCTAATCTTTGTTAAAATCTCTGATTTTTCGAAAATTGTAAAAGTTCAAATTTTAAATTTTAAAGACAGATAAAATTTTGTAAAAGCTTTCGAAAATGTAAGTCACTTTCACATAATTTTTACTTGATATGAATGTAGTTTATGAAAAACACACTTTCTCTAAACGCGCTTCAAATGCTTTCTTTGAATTATTTCAATTGGATGAAGGAAGGGGCACTTCAAACGATTGTGCGTATCTAATATTCGTCGAAATTTCTGAAGTTTAGAAAATTGCGAGTTGGAAATAACGGGAAAGACAATTGGATTTTGAAGCGTCAGCCCAAGTGAGTTCGTTAGAGCGAGTGCTTGATGACGGCGAGTTAACTTGATGGATCTGAGTGCGAGTCTCACCGCAGGAAATATTTTTTGCTGGTTGAAAATACTTTTGCAGGTTCGTGTAATATTGTAACATATTGCGAAGCCGTTACAAATAATGCGAGAAAGTATATGCTTGTAGCTTATATCTTTTTGTGGGAATTGTGATTTGGTGTTGTTGGCGTTCTTATAAAAAGAAATAAAAGAGGTCATCTTCGTCAACATATTAGCTTTATTAAGATAGCCGGCTTTCGACGGCTTTGCCGTCATCGTCAGTCTACAAGATACAGAAATATATAACAAAATTATAAATAAATACACAATAAGATAGAAAATTAAATTACAATTAATGGATACATCTAAAGTATTTAGTTACAGATAGCAGATAAAATTTCAAAAAATGGAAATGCAACGGGAGGATTAGTAGCAGTTCAAATTAAACAGGGGACTTGAAACTTGTCCCGGGTGGGGCGGTGCCACGCTGGTGGGAGATACCTGGTTAGAGAAACCTCGCTAGCCGACGGTATCGGATCTCACCATCGAGCGGGGGAAGATCACCGCTATCTCACGATGAAACACATGCACTACCCTTACGGGACTAATGAGCTCAGTAGTTGACGCGCTCGGAATCACTAACAACCAACCTTGAATAAAGGGACTCGTTTCCGCAGGTGCTTCCACTACCTATTGGGACTAATGTCGACGTGGCTGCTGCCGCTGGACGCGCTGCCCGCGCCGTCGACGGGCGCGGCGGTGCTGGTGGCGCTGCTGGTGGGCGTGGCGGGCGCGCTGTACGCCTACGCGACGCGCCACTTCGACTACTGGCGCCGCCGCGGGGTGCCCTTCCTGCGCCCGCTGCCCGTCGCAGGCAACCTCAAGGACGTGCTGCTCTTCCGGAAGCACATCGGGGACGTGCTGCACGAGGTCTACACGAAGTGAGTTCTTTGCGACGTAGTACACGTGTGACTGATATATATATATATATATATATATATATAGAGAGAGAGAGAGAGAGAGAGATTATATATAATATATATATATATATATATATATATATATAGAGAGAGAGAGAGAGAGAGAGAGAGAGAGAGAGAATACATACATACATACATACATATATTCGCCTTGGAACTCAATATTTTGACTACAGTAGAAAGTTTGTTTTCTGTATAATACATTTATGCAATAATTTTTACAGGATGAAGGAACAACCTTATATGGGATTATTCTTTTATGATGAACCCGTATTCTTCATAAAGGATGCTGAGTTTTTCAAGGAGATCTTAACAAATGATTTTGAATACTTTCAAGACAGAGGTTTTTCACCTGACAAAGCTGACCTTGTCTTTTCTGAAACGCTATTCGCAAGAAAGGGTGAGCTTCGTGCTCTTTTAGAATCGTATGTTTTGTAATTGTGTTTTATCAATTACGTAACGTAATAATGAAATTTGTAATAAGTTTTATTTTATGAATATTTTATGTAATAAGAAGACAAATAGTAACTACATTTTTACCTCAACAGTTTATAAGTGATTTAAAGTGTATATTTAAGAAAAGCAATATTAATGACATTTATAATGCTCAAGAACAGAATAATTTGTTCTTTCTATTTTCAGGTAACCGCTGGAAGGATCTACGGCTTAAGTTGAATCCGGCATTTACTGTATCGAAACTGAAACGGTTTTACGAGCTTCTTCAACAGAAAGCATCGAATCTTGATCACTATTTTGATGATGCTGCGAAAACAGGTACTGACTTCCTCCTCACACGTAAACGATTTTTAATTTTCTTTCCTAAAAAAAATATGGGAGGAACAGTATTGAAATTACCACCTCTATAATACAATCTCCAATTTTCGGTCACAAAATTTGTTTTAAGTAATTTTTAGGACACAATTCAGGATTTGTGTTGTTTAGTGAATATGATTACGATTTTGACAGTTGGCGTGGAGGTACACGTAATTTTGTACCCCAAATTTGAAACGTTTGTCAGAATATATGAAGGAATAGAATGTGTGTCTGTCATGCACTAGATTTTTAGAATAGATTAAGTTTAATAAAAAAACTATCATCAATATTGTCATTAGTGTTGTTTTGTGAATATGATGACGATTTTGACAGTTGGCGTGGAGGTACACGTAATTTTGTACCCCACATTTGGAACGTTTGTCAGAATATATGAAGGGATAGAATGTGTGTCTGTCATGCGCTAGATTTTTAGAATATATTAATTTTGATAAAAAAGCTATCATCAATATTGTACTTGTATAGAAACAAAATACTTACACTATTTCCTTATCATGGATTGACAAAAAGAGTTTTTCTGTCGAAATTGCCGTTTTTCTCGCAGCTTTAGAATACTTACTCTACGCAGCGTAAGCAGTATGGGTGAAAGTTTCATTGAAGTTGACCTAACCTCGTTGAATCCTGTCTCTAAGGCTTTCCCTATACTTGGGTTTTTCTAACGTGGCAGCTGTGGGTAGTATCTCCAAATGGAATCCGGCACGACTTTTTGCGTCATTCTCAGTCCTGCCGCTAGAGTCGCTTGATCTGTAGCACTGGTCGATATCACGCGACATCTTGCGGTAGGACCCAGAAAGACGCAAAAAGTCATGCCGAATTTTATGTTGGATAGGCTACCCACAGATATCACGTTAAAAAAGCAGTATAGTAACGCAAAGTGAAAATCTTTAGAAGTAAAATTTTTCTATTGCATTGTTCCTTCTTCGGCAGGCGAGCCATGTGACGTGGCGAACGCGTGTGCCCGCTACACGATGGACGCCGTCGCCACTGTGGGCTTCGGCATCGAGACGACCGCCCTCACGGACGACAACGACATGCTGCACCGCGTGTTGCGGACCACTTTCGTCTACAGCAAGCTCTACCTTCACGCGGTAAGTATTGACTACGTATTTACACGGGAAAAATACTGGGAGCGGTAGCTCAGTGAGTCAAGTAAAAACAATGTTACGGTGCCATCCAATTGCAAGGTTGAACGCCACCGTAGTGACGTGTAAGTTCCCATTGGATAACACCGTAACAGCTGATGAAATGTCACAGGCAATAACTAATGTCACTGCAGCGCCTCTGACCGGGAGGTCTTAGGTTCGAGTCCTGACGGCGGCAGGATTTTCGACACTAGCGTTTCTGCTAGGTCGAAGTCAGTCGCTGTGTGGAGGAGAATTCTAGCGGTCGGCTGCTCTGATAGGTAGTTTTCCGTGGTTTCTTTGATCAACACCACGCGAATGCCGGAGCAGTAACCTACAAAACGGGCCACGGACCGCGCGAGATCGTTCCTTCCTCTTCCTTGTCCCATTCTCTCCCCTTAAAAATCGTGATGCCGCTCGTATTAATAAGTAATATTTTCTCTATTCCCGCAAAATATTTGTAGAAGATTAGAATCAGTTCTTCATAACATCTTGTTTACGTATTTTTACTTATTACAATCTACTTAGTACAAAAAGAAACATAAGTCACCCTACAAGGGAAAAAATTTCAACAAAAAGACAGAATTTGGATCCCTGATATTCAAAAAGTGTGTTTTCCTTAATGTGTGTATTGTAAATTGCGAGTAACACTAGAGCTTTAACTGCACAAAATATTATCATCAAACCTGATATTTCTCAATGTGACTGAAATCAGGCCCCTTCCAATCGGAACAGATTTTATATTTTTGAGTTATTTTACGTGAAGTCCATTTGGTAATTTCGATTCTCCTGAATGGCGAGCGGCCTTTACCTTATAAGCCACTTCATGTGAAGTTACTTTGCTATTTCGAGTGACGCTTTTGTGGGCAAAGCATTTGTTAAAATGAAGGCATTCTCAACAACAGTAATGGTTAGTGGTACCCTCTAGCCACTAGCAGTTCAAATGCTCTCCCCACCACCACAAGCAGAACACAGTTCTCAATGTCAGCCTTCACACTAGGCCACTCGGACGCGTCACTGAGCCTTGCTAATTGGCTGCATTGCGGTCACAGCCGACGCCGACAATCATCCCTTTCGAGGGTCAGTGGCGCTAGTCAGTGGTTATGTATGAAGATATTCGGTGCTTCTCGGTGGCGCTGCCAAGTGGCTCCGTGTGAAACCCCGTATAGCGAACATCTCTTGCTGCGCAGTCGCTGGCGACGCTTCTCGGCAGCGCTTCTGGGTGGCTCCATGTGAAGGCCTGTCTCTTGCTGCGCAGTCGCTGGTGACGTTCGTGAACGTTGGGGTCGCCACTGACCCCGCAAGGGTGCTGGTCAGTGGCTGTGTATGAAGGCCTCCGAGCTTCTCGGTGGCGCAGCCAAGTGGCTCCATGTGAAGGCCTGTCTCTTGCTGCGCAGTCGCTGGCGACGTTCGTGAACGTTAGGGTCGCCACTGATCCGCAAGGGTGCTGGTCAGTGGCTGTGTGAAGGCCCCGAGCTTCTCGGTGGCGCAGCCAAGTGGCTTCATGTAAAGGCCTGTCTCTTGCTGCGCAGTCGCTGGCGACGTTCGTGAACGTTAGGGTCGCCACTGATCCCGCAAGGGTGCTGGTCAGTGGCTGTGTATGAAGGCCTCCGAGCTTCTCGGTGGCGCTTCCGAGTAGCTCCATGTGAAGGCCTGTCTCTTGCTGCGCAGTCGCTGGCGATGTTCATGAACTTTGAGGTCGCCTCTGACCCCGCAAGGGTGCTGATCAGTGGCTGTGTGTGAAGGCCTCCGAGCTTCTCGGTGGCGCTTCCGAGTGGCTCCATGGCTGGTCCGCTTGTCGGTGCCAGCCCCGCTGGCTGCCTTCCTGCGCAGCACCGTGTGGGCGGCTGCACGCGACAGAGAGCGCAGAGGAACGCTGGGCATGCGCAGAGACATGCTCGACCATCTGCTCGAACTGCGCGACAAGGGCCGCATTGCTGCGGACGAGGAAACGCCTGTCGGTGACGAATCCGACCAACGCATAGCTGATGACCGCAATGGTCATAGTGTAGTGGAAAATGGGGACAGCAAGGGAGCTGGTTGCATTGCGAGTGGTAAGTTTATGAAGGAAAACAATTTGGCGAATGTATATAGAGCGGCATGCATTATTACTTCATGCTGGGCTTTGTTTGATGGGGCCCGTGAAAGGTAGTGATAAACACAGTTTGTAATTTATGTCCATCAGTGTTTTATACACACTTATACATACACTTCTTGTTGCTTTATACACGTAATTAAATTTTATGAACACGTTAGTACAAGATTTTTATCATATATTTTTTGTTTTAGAGGATATTGTAATTTTTCTTCCCTCCCTTTCTCTCTCACTTTTATTTACATTTATGAAGACATTCTTCTTTTTATCCAACTTAATTTTTTCTTTTCCTTTATCTTTGTTCACCTCTTCTCTACATCAATTCCCCTAGGTACCGTTCTCTCTTTCATCTAGCATTCTCCTTGATAAAATTTATTAAACATTTATTTTATAGGTTTCGTTCTAATTATTTCTACTTATAATTCATTCCAAATAGTTTTACCAAATTAAACGTTCTTTCAAACGTAACTTTGTCTAACCAAGACTGTCATATTCATCAGATATGGATGGTGACGTGCTCATCGCTCAAGCATTCAGTATATTTTCTGCGGGTTTTGATACCACATCGTCTACCATGAGCTTCGCTCTGTACCACTTGGCCAAAGAGACAGATATTCAAGACAAACTCAGAAGCATTTTGCAAAAGGTAGTTCACAATAACGATGGGAAACTTACATATGATGCATTGCAAAGTGTGGAGTACCTGGATATGATTTTCTCAGGTAAGGAATACACCAAATGGGAGAAAATGCTCATGAAATACAGAAAGAAAGAGTCAATATGTAGTCATTGACTCCGAAAATAAAACACTGAATCTCAGAATTATTTTTCAATAATAGATATTTAGAGATGTTAATTCTACGAAGTTGATGGACCAGAAACAACTTCTGAATACGTGTGAAATGTTTGAATGAATTCAGAAAGGTGTAACTCTCGTAAATAATCTTAATATTTATTATAATTTTTGATTTAAGTACTATCAAAAGAAAAAATTTTTTTCGTTTTAGGTAGTCAGGTTGTTCCATATTGCAATTTGTATTACCGAGAAAGAACTCCACAATAGTACCGTGCAGAGCTGGCACGTTCTGGCTATGAATGTGCTTTTCCTCTAATGCACAGCACTAGACGAAATGTACATATTTTGCATTGTTTCACATTTGTTTCAGACTTATTGTTTTGAAAGATTTCGAAAAGAACAATGTCGCATTGTCGCTAAATAGTCTTTCTAAAACATTCAAAGCGTACATATTGTAATTAAATCAAGAATATGAATTAAAATGTGCATTCTTGTGGATTGTAGACTTTTTCATAGACAAACAAGGAGTTTTTCGTTTTTACAGCTTACCATTTGCTAAAAGCACGCATGGGAAACAGTGTGCTTCTCCATACCCAAAGACAACCGTCATTGTTCATTAAATATGAAGTTTAGGATTTGGCAATTTTCAACTCGATATCCCTTATTTGTTCCATTTTGAATAGTTGATAAATTATTTTCGCATTTTTTCGTTTTTTTTTCTTAAGCACTGAAATTTTCGAAATAAATCTCTGATCAAATATGCATACTGTTCGACTTGTTGCTAAATAGCAATCGTGACAAAATCAGATAATACCACCATACTATAATAACGCTTAAGATGTCTGCAAAGGCACAACATACCCCTATTGCACTAGTCTCGAAGCCACTGTCATATCAACGTGATGGGCACACAGATTTCAATGTAAGAAAAATTCTCTTACGAGCAGGTGTAAGTTTTCGATAGAAAATCGCATTAATATTATTAGATTATGTTATATCATACTTATTTATTGGTCCATTCTGTATCAGAAAAATTTTTATTAATATTTTGTATTTATTGGTATGTAATACATGCATACCTAATAACAGTCCAATGTTAAATGAGTATCAGTTATTTACTGCATTATATTTTGTTGTGGAAAGTGTTACTCATTGAACAACAGTGGTGGCTTCTTGGGGTAGGTAAGATAGACACTGCCTAGCATGATGAATATGTAGTAGTTTAATACATTTAATACAATAATAATAATAATAATAATAATAATAATAATAATAATAATAATAATAATAATAATAATAATAATAATTTATAAATACAAATAGATTTCGTAATAATAAATTTCATTAAAAACTAACATTACTCTTACAATTTTAATGTGGTGTAAGCATTATTCATCAGGAAATATATAATGAATATTGAATAATCGTGGCACGAGTCATTTTCCATTTCGAGAGTTTTCTAACCGACCGTGCGCCATGCGATGTCTCGTCTCTTCCCGCAGAGACATGCGCCAGCTTGCAACTCTCAGGGTAGGCACGCCCGGTCGCTGCCTCGCTTCGGACCATATTCTGAGAAAAGGCCCTGTAATGAGCGTAGATCTGTAGCGTGCTGTGTCCATGCTAGAGGCACGCGCGTTAGGCGCTGGCCAGCGAATTCTGCTGCTGCCTGCCTGCGCGGGGTCCCATGCAAGACGCACAGAGCGCGTGTTTACGTTTTATTCCCAATAATGAGTATAGGGATATTTTTTCATGCCCAAAGTTAACTTTCGGGGAAACAATTTCCCTATCTTCAGGAGGTCTCTAACAAAAAAGGAAAAAATTGAGAGATAAACAAAGAGAAACTATGACATAAAAATAAAATTGGCAAATGAAGTGAAATAAATAATAAAATGATAAAAAAATAAAATAAAAGTAACGTACTGCCCAAGCAACGTGTATCACACCTAATCCTTTAAAACAAAACAGGATATAAAGCAAAGATGAAGTCCTAAGGTGGTCTCCATCTTGTAGAATGATGGTAAGTGGAAGCCCAACCTGGAGCGGTGGAGGGAGGGGGACTATAACTGACTAGGACTGAAATATGTTGTTGTTGTTGTTGTTGTTGTTATTTTTAAGCAATTGCCTATGCGTTTAGATACAGGGTCTGTGTAGGGAATACAAATACATTTCTTAGGTTCACCAAGGCAAAGTAGAGAAACAACTTTATTCAAGATCATTTTAACTTCTTTTAGGCTGATAAGTTTATAAATAGAAACAGGATCATAAATCGTATTTAATGCAATGGTTAGAATGGTATTTTCATTATTAAAATCAATATCTGAGAAAGTGATTATTACTTGGGGAGTATTTATTTTTTCATTTTAAATTTAAATAACGGATTATTAGTTTTACTTGATATTTTATATTTAAATCTAATTATATGTTAATATTATGACAGATACAGTCTATGAACTGCGACGTACACCGTTCTCATTTTAATGATAGAAAAAACATGCTGACGAGAAAAATTCAAGAAAAATCAATCCTTCTTGGTATAATTCACACAAATGGCTAACAGGTAGTGAAGTTAAAACTAAGCTTTCTTGTTAGCCATGTCTTATTATTAGTTAAGAAAAGTTCTTAGAATAGATATAGACATTTTATTATGAAAAAAATATCAAAAGCTGTACAAAAACATTAAATGTCAAAAGAGCCCATATGTAAATCAGTGAATCTTAAATGTGGAAAAAACTGAATCTGATTTCTGAATTATTGTCAGGGCTACACCAACTTGCAACACTTTTTTAGAATCGGAATATCTTGAAATGATGTCAGCAAGAGCTTCATGGAAATAATGCTTTGGAATGAACTAATATCTGTGAGACAATTGCTTTGAATAAATTTAATAAAATGTCAAATTCGGATTTAGACAGGGCAGGGTTCCCTTTTGCCCCCCTCTCCGGTATCCGCTGTTTTTCAGTAATTGTTTTGCCTACCCTAAACATTTGTTCACGAGCCGCGCCTATAGAATTGATAACATTAGAATATTATTGAGGATTTTCTACAATAATATTAATTTATTTGTTTATTATGTACTTTATTTCAGTGTAGATTGCTTTAATTAATTACTTTTCCGTGCTTTCTTCAATTAGAAACGCTTCGATTGTATCCGATTCTTCCTTTCTTGGACCGAACGTGCACGAAGGATTACAATATTCCCGGCACCGACATTGTCATTGAGAAGGGCACTCCCGTTTTTGCAAGTTTATATGGAATCCAAAGGGACCCTCAATACTTTCCCGACCCTGATCGGTTTGATCCGGAGAGGTTCTCCGTCGACAAGAAATCTAACATCCCCAAAAGCTGTTACCTGCCTTTTGGAGGAGGCCCTCGGAAATGCATAGGTAAGTACACGCACATATTACGTGTGATATCACGTATTACATTACTCCAGACTTCTTAGAAGGCTCACAATGTGTATGTATGTTGTAGCTTGATTTGCGAAAAGATTTTGAGAGTCGGTTCTTCCACAGTCCAGTTATTAGTTCCGATACCTACTAGATCGCGCTGATTACTCCAGAAATTAATGTGAAAATAATTGTGTGAATTTCATGATGATGTAGTTTGAAGTAGGAGAAACGGTAAAATATTAAGAAATCCTATCACTAACCCATTTTATTCATTACAAACCTTCCATTCCAGTCAAGGACAAGGAATTAAATCCTGGCAGCGCCAGGCTATCTCTCATAGGATGGTGAGCGTTCTCACTATTATATCATATCCCACGTACGTTAATTCAGTGAAAAAATGTACTCAGCTGAATGAAACAACTGGTAGTTCTTTATTTGAATGGTTTATTATTGTTACCACATTCCAATAGCTAGAAGTTTGTTCGACACGTTTGTAACCTAGCTGCAAACAACTCTGCGTGCGCAATGGTTAAGTCAAATTTCACTGCTGTTGAGAGAACGATTTTTAAAATTTCCACAGTTATGTAAATCCCAACTTTGTAATAGAGATACAATTATGTAAAATGCAATCTAATGTTACAGTAACTTCTCACCAATACAAAACTCATACATGACTAACATCACCAATGAGATTAATTAAAAATCGTGCTCTGAAAAGTAGAGATATTTTATTTGACCACTTTATTTCTGAGCGTACATAAATTTGTGTAATAATTATATATTAATCTACAAGTGGTAATTATAATCATTTTCAAATATTTCCTGACTGAAAATAAGTGAAAATGTTAAAGAAATAAAAATTGAAGATTATGTTTCAGGAGTATTTAAATAAATTATGTAGCAGGGACCGAAATTCTGAATAACGATCACTTTCTTTTAAAAATACGCCAAGGGTATGAAGGCAGTACAGTCATGTCTACATTTAATACTTAAACATTAAAAACTAGGTCATACAAATAGATGGAAATATATGTTTTTTATGAATTCCTTTTTAACAGGGCCTCCCTACCTTCCAAACTCACTGATATTTTAGTAGGAGTAAGCAAAAAATACAGAACACTGACGCCTGCCTAAACAGAACATAATCCACAGTCTTTCCTATTTAGAACATTAGCCACGTTTTCATAAGAACTCGAGGAAGGAACAGAACAAGAGGGGTAGATGTTTGTAGAATCACAAAAAATCTCACAATTAACTGCTGTGCAAAATATATTTTCTACATCCCAGCTAAACAAATAACTCATTACCTTCGTCGTTTTCAGTGAAGTAAACCAAAATAAAGGAAATCTTTTTAGACGGCTCATGTACAAATTCAATAATAATCCAAAATGCGTCTCCACAACTTTCATAATGTTGAACAATTGAAATGGTTTCAATTTAGGCAATAATCAACTATTTAAACCATATTTCTTTTAAAAAAATTATTTAGTGTTTATATAATTCTAATCGAAATTTAGTAGATGTGTCTGTTAAGAATAAATAGAATCTGTTCTTATGGAAACAGATTGAACGCTTGTATCTCACTGATGATTAAATTAAATTGTATTCTTGCATAATACCCTACAGTGCAACTACAATGTAATTAAAATAACCCTTCGTCATTTCACAGGTTTCAAACTTGCTTATCTGCAAGGTAAGCTTGGCCTAGCACATCTCATCTTGAATTACAAGTTTTCGCCATGTGCAACAACGCCTTCCAAGATGGAGTACAACTTACATAGCTTTTTGCTTTCACCCCAAAATGGGTTGTCATTAATGTGTTCCCGCGTTGAAAAATGAAGTCTTTAAATTTGAACTGAAAATTCTACGCCCTTTTTATTGTCAGTTTATTTGAGCACTGTGTCCAGTCTTCACTGAAAATATGAAGACAACACTGAACACAAGAACTAAAACTGCCAAAGAGTTGACAGTTTGCGAAATTTAATGGTACTCATTATTGAATTTGACACTATGATTTCGCTCTTTGCTATTTTGTGTACGTCATGTTTTAACTGCCAATCCCACGGGTATTTCAAATGAATTTCAAAATCATTCAACTAATGAGGCATTGCGTCAGAGATACTTGATACTAAGAGTCACTGGCCACAAAATGGTAATTATACAGAACTGCTTTTAACTTAGGCTAATTTTTAAAATTAGAGATTTCCAAAAATTGACGCAAATTTTACCTGAAACTTTCTAGGACCTTCTCTTAAACATTCGAGGCAGGCAAAATTAAGTAAAAGAACTTAATTTCTATATTATATCAACGATAATAATAAATAAGAATCGTCTGGAAGGTAGCTTGTAACTTTCTCTCCGGCAAAAAACTAAAATATCTCAAATTTCATGGAAGTGTGACTTGAGACTATCTCTGACGTAACACTTCAAATACAAATGCCTCTCTGGGATATATTTTTCCAATATTTAAATTTTTAGTTTTCTCTCGGCTTTTAACAGTCGCATACAAACAGGGGATGTGTCATCGGCGAATTCCAGTGAAAGTTTTCCTTCTAACTTTCTTTTGGTAGAGTTACAGTTTCATCGTTTAGGATTTTATTATTTGAACTTTAATAAAGCTTTAGTGGCAGTTTAGTATTTCAACGAAGAAAAAAAGTTCAAAAATGTCATCGTTCGTAATCGTTTTGTGGAAACCGGCGTAAGATGTATCTAAAAGAAGATGTATTATTGAGAAATAAGATATATTGTGTATAAAGACTTATTGAGAAATAAGATATATTGTGTAAATTGTAAGGTATATTGTGCAATCTAGATAACATAATGAATGTTGAACTAGGATGTCACCATTAAAAACCAAAAATATTTAAACGCAATATTGTAGAAAATGATTGTAATATAATGCTAATACATGTATTATTAATTCTTAAATATAAAACGGATTCTTTCAGTTATATTGTAATTACAGATGGGATTTATCCGATCCGCGATATTTAAAGGGACGGATATTCGGAATGAATTTCACTGCGGTATTGACAATTACTTTTGTTTTAACTCTTTCTGCATTTTGGTTTGAAGCTCAGGGAATAATACATTATTCATCGTTAAGTGATCAAATCGCAAAAAAATGTATTTGAAACATAAGTATAATATATTTTGTAGTAAAAAATAAAATCCTGAAAACCTCTGATATATTATGAGTAGTTGAAAGACCTATTATAGTAATATGCAAAGAAGTGAAACCAGTTTGGTGATTTTTGGATTTTACATATTACACCGTTTCGTGAAACAGTGTTTTCTCTCTTCAGATACTGTCAATGATTTCAAGAATATTTTAAATGACCGTAAAAATCTACAAATGCAAGAATCATTTAATATAAGTATCAAATCAAACTATTATGTAAAATGGAACCCAATCAAACCATAATGAAAGCTATAATGGGTTGGACTATCACTCAACTGAAACTTTCCTAAGAGTAGTACCTCTAACAAACCTGGTTTCGCCTTAATGTGAATTATCCCAATAGGTCTTCCAACTATAGAATAGTTATTTTTAATTTAAAAAAATAACAAAAATAATTATTTATATATCATTTTAATATAACTAAAATAATTAAACTTATTTCGAAAAAAACTGGTTCATCAGCACTAGGGAAGATTTAAATACTTTAAAAATAAAATAATTTATTTCAAGCTTGAGATGCCAAGAAATGAATAAGAAAAGCAATTCACTAATATTATTCAATTTATTTAGTCAATAATTTACACATTATAGACGCAATAGTAATAAAACACTTTAAATTGCGTAAGGTGTGCCCTATTTAATAAACTGAAGGAAGAATAGCTGATGCAGATCATATTGATGATAATGAACATCATGATAGATATCAATAGAGATATATCAATTCGAGACTCTCCTTTTCTCTCTCTTTATATATTTTGGTATCAACATAAGCATAGAGTAAAAATACCTCTTTAGTCTATGACACAAGTGATCAATGCTGAGAGTGACGGAGACAGGGAGAGACAGACAGAGGGAAAGAGAGAGAGAGGGAAAGAGGGAGGGGAGAGAGAGAGAGAGAAAGAAACAGGCGTCAGAGATAGAGACACACTGAGAAACAGAGAGGGAAAGAGGTAATAGAGGTTTTCCGGGTTCTGTTAGTACGCATCTAAAAATATTTTACCCCTGTGAGTTTTAAATATTAGATTTTGACTAAAAATTTGCAAACCTGAAGATGTGGCCGCATCTACAAACGAAACGTCGTTAATGTTGTATCTCATCAATTTTTACGTATAATTAAAGAAGATCACATTTCTAAGTTTAGATTGTATTTAAATCACCATTAGGAACCATCCTTCAATAAATATTTGTAAATTGACACCTATGTTTTTTGACTATCTATAGGAACACAATCTATAAGACTATGTTTATCATTTTTTCAAAACCTGATTTTCTCCTGCAAAACCAAAGGTAAGGCGTAAGTTGCACCTTACAACATATACAAGGAAATTAAACACTACAATCTAATAATTTTCATGACCAGTAGTGTATCCAAAGAAGGAGTCATGGAGAGTGTGCCCATTTCAATTGATTCAAAATAATTTCCATTTATAAATCTCATTACATCCAAAATAGTATATTCATTATAAATGTACTCGTATATTTTTAATTTTCAAGCCAATTGACAATTTCAAAAGCATTTTGGGATCCTAACTGAAATTGCTCTCCACTTATCACGACAATATTACTCACGTCCCAACAAATGTGAAAAGCTGTGATCTGTAATTGATTGCTGATTTGAATCCTTTCCTGCAATTTGTATTTTCTTTCTGGAATTTATAAGACTTCTCTCAATAGTTAAGCACTTTGTTCTTTTAATGTTCACTAGTACATTGTAATTGTGTTCTCACTCCCAGTTGTTCAATTTGTTTCTCGACACAAATTTGTGGCTTACTCTTCAAGTACCTTATTCTAAATTATTAACCTCAAAGAGTGTTTTTACCTCTAGTAAAAACCTTCCTTCTATAGTAAGGGAGATCTCGGCTAAATGGTCATATGTAGGGAACTAATTTCCATGTAATTACATATTTTTACAGGAACTAGACACCCGCATTCAATTAAATTTTCTAGAGTTTACAAGACATTCTGAATGAAT
The DNA here is from genome assembly GCA_964035755.1 of Teleogryllus oceanicus. Lineage (NCBI taxonomy): Eukaryota > Metazoa > Arthropoda > Insecta > Orthoptera > Gryllidae > Teleogryllus > Teleogryllus oceanicus. The sequence goes on along the minus strand of CAXIVR010000014.1, from coordinate 30,041,889 downwards.
TAGAACTATTTTTGTTTCACATATTTTTTACATATTTTGGTATAAATACATAGTTTTACATATTTTACCTATTACGACACATTTCTTACATATTTCGCTACATTTCAATATATTCATACGTCCAAAAGGAATATTTCAGCTTACTGCGTACTTGCGAGTCAAGGATGAGCAGATTTTTATGCACAAAAGTAATTTCAACTACGTGCTTGCTCATGTTTCAAACAGCAAATTCGTTTCTCAATAGAAAAACTAACACATATTTTTTTTATAGAAAATTGTCTTATCGCATTGTTCAATTTGGAGGGTGGGATATATACCATTTAACCACCTCTCCTGGGATCCATCACTCGCTACACGGTTCTACTATAAACTTGTACACCGGCTCCTCGTAAACATTGTAGTATATACTATGAATGTATTTTATATTTCGAATAAAATTCTTATATGTGGTAAGGTCTAGTGTACAATTACTTCAGTAGAGATAGAACCTACATTCAGACACTCCAAATTGTTAAGAACTGATCGGTGACATTCTATGGTAGGAAAAGGCTTCTAGAGAACAATTTCAAACACAATAATAAATTTTTGTTTTTCATCTTTTTTTTCATGTTTTGGAAACAATAAGTACATATATGTACATATTTTGCATTTTTTATTACAATAAATTCCGTTCCCTAGTCATCAGCATTGAGGGTTCTATTATGTTCATAACTACTCGTATAATCCATGTAAAATTGTGAAAAGTCTTTAGAGATTAGTTTACAATTGTCGAAGTTTGGTTCAAATTTCTCAATCAATTTTTTCCAAGTAAATTGTAAACCAGTGAGAATATAAAAACTCATACTTTGCACATGTATTCGTTTGAATAAAACTTTATTTATTTTATTCGGAAGGTTGGCTTCTTAATGGTCAATAATATGATGTTAAGGTACATCTTCATTACACTGGGGTGTTAAAAAAAGGGTTTGCATATTCTCTTTTGCGCATGCGCACTCTTGCGGCAATACATTTGTAATCCGCTACTACTAGTTGAAGTAGTTTACAATACGGCTCAAAGAATGCGCTGTTGTGCAAACCTAAACGCTATATTTGGGTTTTCGCCTCGTCAAGATGGAATATGTCACGACTTTTTTGCGTTTTTGCGGCATGACTGATATTCCAGAGATTGGTATTGCTTCATAGCATCTAGTGGCCGACCGGGAGCGGTAGCTCAGTGCATCAACTGATGTCACTGCAGCGCCTCTGACCGGGAATTCCTAGGTTCGAGTCCTGACAGCGGCAGTATTTTCGACGCTAGCTTTTCAGCTAGGTCGAATTCAGTCTCTGTCTGGAGGAGAATTCTAGCGACCGGCTGCTCTGATCGGTAGATTTCTGTGGTTTCCCCGATCAACACCAGGCGAATGCCAGAGCAGTACCCTACCAAACGGGCCACGGACCGCGCGCGATCTGTCCTTCCTCATTCTTGTGCTATCTTCTCCTCTTACGCGCACACACACACACACACACACACACACACACACACACACACATTTACACGAACATGCACTACACTACCACATATTCCGGGACACCGCTCGGGAGCTTAGAGCTTGTCCCGGCGGGTGCGGTGCCCTGCTGGTGGGAGAGTCCTGGTTAGGGGGGAAACCTCACTAGCCGACGATAGGTCGGCGCCGGATCTCGCCATCCAGCGGGGGAAGATCATCGCCATCTCCCGCGAAAAAAACATACACTACACAAACGGGACTAATAACCAAAGCAGTTGACGCGCCCGGAAACACGAAAAAATCAATCAATCAATCTTGTGACTGAAATGTGTCGGAAATAATACCCCCACTCTAGCCAGATTTCTCCAGGCCATCTTTCAAGAAAAGTTGCGCGATTAATATGTTAATACTACAAGTTTTAGTATTAGGAATATTAACGCTTCCAAACGTGTATTGACTAGAGGATAATGCACTATTGAGACTCGCTTTAAACAGAACATTAGGTTGAATTGCAGCAGCTAACTTCTTTGAAATATCATTTTTCTATAACATTTATATTTTAGATATTGTATTTTATCAAAAAATGCCCATATTCCACATATTCAAAGGGCGGCAACCTCTTCATATTAGTGGGCTGTGTGATCAAACCCTCAATAGATCCTGAGATGTACGTACGTCTATTAAACAATTTTAAATTATTATTTAGTTAATATTTTATTACAATGTCATTATAATAATTAACGAAACGAGTGGGTGGGTAATTGCACAAGTGTTGTGTTTAAGAAACCAAGCGACTATAGAAGCGAATTACGAAACTGGCACATAATTTCTTCAATTATTTAAATCTGGTACAAGGAGCAGTGACGTTCGAAATAGGAACTGATCAACCATCAGTCTCCCGCTTAAGAAACAGACTACCATTTCACGTTTTCTTTCAATACCTCTCCGGCATTTGATAAGGTATTTTTTTATTTTATTTCTTTTCGTTCGACATTTCTGTCTCTCGAGGAGTTTGATAATAGTACATATACCTATAACATTTTGGATATGGCCATCCATAGCAAGGAGTATTCATCCGGCATTTGATAAGGTAAGAACATTTCTTGCATTATCTATCTCTTCCATCGTAATTCCCTTCTAACCTGTTATCACTCTCTAACGAAATTTCCTCACAATAGCCTTGATTGAAGGTATAACCTAATTAAATCACTATCAGGGAGGTGACAAGAAGTTACCCCCTTTACACTTTGCTGGTACAAAATTGCTCAGTCAATCAACTGAAGAGCCTTACGACTGAACGTTTTACTGTCAATGTAAAATATAATCAATAAAAATGTCGAATCCAGAGAGATCCGCAGTACTTCCCAGATCTCGAGCTCTTGGATACAGGGAGGTGCACCTCGAGGATCTCGAACAAATTGAAATATACTCTCGGTTTCGAGTGTTCATTTTCGTATAGGAGTGTTCACGATTGCAATTAAAGGTTATTCTTTAATGGCAAGAGTGCAACAAGTCTTAATTACTTTGAATTCGAGAATTTTTCTCCAGCTCTGACTTCCCATCGTTTATTTCAAAATATTGGACTGTGTGAAACAAATTATACATTATGGAATACTACAGTAGACTGATTTGTAAACTAGACTTGCGGGACCAGTTATGACTACTTCTTTACTATGCTATTGCTGATAGTTCTTGTAGTTTTAAAGATTCGAAGCCAATTTGGTAAAACAACGCAATTCCTGTACTTTCCAAAATAATTTATTTACAAACTGTTATGTTCGTTTATTGGGTATGTGAATTTGAATTGTCTCAGGACTTTGCCTTGCGTATTTGCAAGGTAAACTCGAACTTGATGGTATTATACTCAACGAAGTTTATCAGTGTGCATCAACGCCTGAAAAAATGGAATTCAAACTTCACAGTTTTCTAATTTCCCCTGGTGATGGCGTACATTTAAAGTTCACTCGTGTTACAAAATGAAGTAAAATGCATACTACAATGAAACGTCAAAATGAACTGAAAAATAGCTAGAATGAGTTACAGTTTCAACATTTCCAGAAAATTAAAAATCTGCAAATAACAATGAGTACTAATTTCAAACAATGCAGTATATTCACTCTGCAAGTATCCATGAATAATGAAAGACAAAGCTGACCTCAATCTCTGCACATTTGGCTCGAGGCCGGTTTCGATTCGTAGGTAGTGTGGTTACCCCGACGTTTCGGAATCTAACCACTGACACCAAAGATTATAAATTATTATCGATATGGATACTAAAATGACTTGATTTTTATTTTCTCGCTACTATTTACGCAGTATAGAGAATGTTATGTAATGTAACTGTAAAAAAATGGCGAATTTCCAGCAGAAAATGTCTTATTATCGGGCCCTGGTGAGAAAACGTTTATCCATCCAGTCGCAAAATATATTTTTTTAATTAAAAATGTTTAGCACGTGGTGTAGCCACAATCCATGTTTTCTGGGTTCTTGAATTCCGAATAATCGATTGAAGGCGAAACATCTGTTTGTCCAACCGTCCGTCGGTCCTCCGTCTGCGAAGAGCGTCAAAAAGAACGCCTGGAGAGTTCTGCCGATTTTCTCGAAAATTAATATTCCCGAACGGGATGATGTCGCGACACCTTCAATTTTAAACTGATATTTCAATTTTGGGGGAGTTCTTTACTTACGAGGCCCTGGGACATATTCAAAATTGTAAAAAAATGCTCTAAATTTTGTAATTGAATTTCGTTGTTGGAAGAACCTTTAAGAGAATCGTGTAGGTCTCATATTTGATGAAATACCTAATTTTTCGGAAATTGCAACACTTTGAAGTTTTTTCGACATCTTCCTACAACTACAATTATGATGATTTTTTTAATAATCAAGGAAGAAGAAGGAAAGATCGCACGCGGTCAGTAAACCCGTACTGTACATTCGTCTGGTGTTGATGGGAGTATCCACGGAAAACTGTCGATCAGAGCAACCAACCGTTAGAATACTCCTCCAAATAGAAATTACAATAATTGATCCCCTGAGCTACCTTATTCAGTATTCTGAGTTCAGAGATGGGAAGGTTGAAAGAACGTGGAATGTCAAGACGAAAGTGCCATGATGAACTGTCCTGGGTTAAAGTACATGTGTATAGAACCTCTCATGAAAATCGAATTATCAGTAGAAACATGTTTCGAGAACAGTCAGATATTCGAAATCTACACATAACATAGACAATTTATGGGTAGTATATATGTAAATTAGAACAAGTAGCACCAGTATAAACAAGCCTGATTCAGAATGCATAACAATAGATCACCTACACCTATCAATCAAGTCATAGACAAAATCAAAGAATTTAATTTAAAGTTGTACATCGCCTTCGTCGACTCCGGCCAAACATTCGATTCAGTTTAATACCATTATGTCGTTCAAGCCCTGCAGCGTCAAGGAATTTGAATAAAATGTATTAAAATTTTAACTAAAATATACAATAACAATTGGGCAAAAATGAAGATAGAAAAACTGGGAGATAAATTTACAATATCAACAGGAATTAAACACGGAAATTCTATGTCACTAACATCGTTTTCTGTGGTTTTGGACGAAGTGTTCCGGAATTTATATTGGGGAAATACATTTTGAATCAAAATAAATCGAAGGAAATTGTCACGCCAGTGTTTTAGGGGTGACATAGTTTTATTCGCAAACCCAGCGAAGGAACTTGAGGCAATGTTGAGAGACTTCCGCAATCATAGCAGAAAAGTATGGAGATCACATTGCCAGGATGGAGACAGCTACTATGCGCGGACGTTTTCTTCATCCGCCAACTCCCTGGTTCTGGCTCAGCCCGGCAGTGTACGGCCCGGTAGAAAACATCAGCTCCACTCGGAACGTCACGATTCAGTTTGAAGTGCTGCCCACCTCCGTCCTTTACAATGCGAACTTCCCAATTTCCGCTCTCTTTTACTAACGACCTGCGCGCACGGTGCTCTTTCTTGTTACTCAATACTTTCTATAACTATTAAATATTTCTTCAGAATTTTAAAAAACCTTGCTTTGTTTCTCATTATTATGTAGTCCAAGACGCGCTATAATAGTGGGTTTTACCGGTAGTGGTAGCTCAGTGCATCAACTGATGTCACGGCAGCGCTTCTGTCCGGGAGGTCCTAGGTTCCAGTTCTGATGACGGCAGGATTTTCGACTCTAGCTTTTCAGCTAGATCGAATTCAGTCGCTGTCTGGATGAGAATTCTAGCGGCCGGCTGCTCTGATCGGTAGTTTTTCGTGGTTTCTCCGATCAACACCAGGCGAATGCCGGAGCAGTAACCTAACAAACGAGCCACGGACCGCGCGCGATCGGTCCTTCCTCTTCCTTGTCCTATCCTCTCCTCTTACACACACACTTACACTAGCATGCACTATATTACCACATATTCCGGGAAACCGGTCGGGAGCTTAGAGCTTGTCCCGGTTGGGGCGGTGTCCCGCTGGTGTGAGAGTCTTGGTTAGGGGGAAACCCCACTAGCCGACGGTAGGTCGGCGCCGGATCTCGCCATCCAGAGGGGGAAAAATCACCGCCATCTTCCGAGAATAAAACACACTACACAAACGGGACTAATGACCGAAGCAGTTGACGCGCCCGGAAACACGAAAAATGGAAACGCCCGGAAACACGAATGGGTTTTGTCAATGAAGTTGACAACACTACACTACCGTGACGTACGCAGAACTCACCTCTCCCCGCACACCCCGGTGTGGAGTATCAAGAAAAAGTGCTCGAATAGTACTCGATTATTGCTCATGCCATCACTACGTGGGATCCACGAATCGGAAGAAGGAGTGTGGAAACGCCGAAGACACGATGGCGTAGCGAAATACAGTGTGAAACAGGGACACAGTGCACACCGCTGACTCAAGATAATATAGTAGAAGAGTACAGAAGTAAAAGAGCATTAATTTTTTAGTGATAAAACTGAGTAATAAATGAGATGTAAAATTAAAGTGTTATAGGACTAAACACTTGCAAATAAACGAAGTTCGATTTAAAAACACTAAACAATTAAATAATAGTCAAAGATTTTTTCCGGGCTGAAGGGCCGTGGTCCATTGGAAAACATATTTCCAGACGTTTCGTCCGCAACTACGGCAGACATCCTCAGTGGCGATGTGGTCTCGGACGAAGAATCCTCCTTGAAGGTTCCCCGGTGACTGAGGAAGTTAGTCAGTCACCGGGGAACCTTCAATCGTGCTCCAATTAATGTTAGGAGTTTTTTTGGGGGGGACTTGTATGCATCTACTAGGGAATGGATATTGAGAGAACATCAAAATTTGAATACTAAGTGTGACAGTGGAGCTTAAAATATTTCAAGTGAACAAGTTGGAGGGACTTGGGTGAAGTTGTCAGTGATTGGACTGGAATGCTAGCAGCAAATAGTTTATTGATCTGATGAACGGTGATTGAAGTGTGCTTCCGAGAAAAGAAGAGAGAAGATGCTGTCTGGACCTGAGGACGGCGGCGTCGGAGATGTATAAAGATGGTCCAAAAATGCGCGATGACATTATAAGGTTGGAACCGGTAATGACAAAGATTTAATTTTATATTGGGTAAAGTTATACAATACTAAAATTGTTTTAAATTGTTAATAATTTTCCATGTTTTTGTTATTTTGTTATTTCTATAAAACCCATCGACCCAGGTAGCCGGAAACTAATTTATTACAGAGTTGAAGGATGACGTGTATAATAGTCTCAGCGTAATCTTTTCCTGGCGCCCATTTATACAAATTCGGAACTGATTACGTTGGTATAGATGGTCATGAATCATTTCAATATTTCTCCTTATTAATTTGTATTTCTCGTAAGAAAAGGTTCATTCTAGTTATATAACTTTGCTACTTTTTCTACTTCTAAAGAGAAATCCTGTTATAGCAAATCCACGACGGGAAAGAAAGGTCTGTGACGTCAAGGTTTACTGAAGTTGCATGTGACCACGATTTAATTAGTCAAGGGTCACGGACGCGCATTCCAGTTACACATGGAAGAGAACGAAGTCGACAGAAGTTTTCGTCATTATATTCGTCAGACATTTCTCAGAGGTGGAGTCACACACATTCACGGTCTGAACAGTAGTCTCATTTGAAGTACCAGGTTTTTCACATCGCAACGTTAGCTGCTCCTCCTTTGGTAAGTTAAATGCAGGGCTTGCAATGCTTTGCAATGATGCGATATGAGTATTTTTCGTAAGTATTATAACCTAGTATATTCTTATTTTAATTAGAGCAGGTAGTCACAACATTTTATTAGAAACATTCTGTATAACTATTTTTTAAATTTTTAAATTTTTTTATTTTTAAATACTTTTATTAAATATATATTTAAATAATTTTTAAATTTAAAAACTGTTGTAGGAAGACGTCGAAAAAATTTAAACTTTCATAATTTTCAAAAATCCATCGTTAACAGAAAAAATCGAACATATGCCATCTTTATTAGCGTGTTTCTCTCTATTCTTACTATTCTTAGTTCTTTCTATTAAAGGAAAAAATCAAGCAATTTTTGAAAAAAAAATTGAAAATATCCCAGGGGCTTCCTGTAAAATATCCCCATAAATTAAAGAATGATTTTCAAAATCGTAGAGCTTCCAATCGGGCCAGATTGACAGAGAAATGTTCATTTTGTAAACTTGTTACGCTTTCGCGTAATTTCTGCTTGAAGGTAATGCAATATATAAACTAGTGGTGTTCGAACTACACTATTCGTTATTTCCAATACGCACTACTTCTAGCATTATTTGTGAGGTCTCCGCGATATTACTACTACATGAACCTGCAAAAGTGTTTTCAAATTGCAAAAATGTTTCGAGGACCATCGGTTTAATTCGCCGGACACCTTACCGGAATACCGGACAGTCGCTCCCAGGTACCAAGGTGGCCAAGCATCGAAAAATTTTATTGTGTCATTTATTTCATATATCCAATTTCAAAAATGTAGAGAGTTTAACGAAAATGAGACCTACACCATTCTTTCCAACATCCCATGTTTTCTTTCTAAAAAAATTAAAGAAAAATATTGGAGGTGTTTTTGGGAAAATCTTTTACATTGCATTAGTTTAATGCAAGAGATTTTGCAAACACCACTTGCATTTTCAAGAGAATTATACGTAACTTTTCTTAAAACCTGATCATTTAGAACATATATTATTTAAAGCAAAAATCTCTATAAATTTGTTGTTAATAAGTGTTAACGTTTTGTCAATTTCGAAAATATAGAGTTCGCCGGAAATGAGATCAATTTTTTTACTGTGCTTTGACACATGCAAGGAGAAATGTTTTAAAAAATTTTGAAGCTTTTTTTGAGAAAATGTTCTTTCGATAAATTGCATTAATTTTAAGCACACACGCGCAGAAAACGCTTCTATAAAAAAACTTGCACATGACCTTTTTTAAAGAGCTGACATTTTAAACGAGCTTTTTAAAAGCCGAAATCTTAATCATTAATTTTAAAATGTTTACCTTTGCATTCTCGAAAATATAGAGCCGGAATAGCCTAAAGACCAGCATCAATTTTTACCATATTTTCATAGATACTAAGAGAAAGTTTAAAGAACAAAGCTGGAGCCGATTTTGAGAAAATAATTGTTTCAAAAAATTAAAAATTGCCTATTTTTCACGGAAAATGACGCAAAAACTACTCATTTTTAAAAATTGGTACGTGATCTTATTTCAAGATCTGTCATTATGAAACAGATTTAATCGATAAAAAATCTATATCTTGAATATTGTAGTGGTAGAAAGACGCCGGAAAAATCGAGCTTTTGCAATTTTCGAAAAATCTGGGATTTCGACAAAATGCGACTTACACAATTTTGTTAAGCAATCAATACTTGTGGGGATTTCATGTGTTGTAGACTATTACCACAAATTAAAGGATCTCTTTCAAAATTAAAGAGGCGCGTACGCCGCATATTAATGAGCTAAGCTTGGTGGCTCTTCCAAGTGGCTTAGTGTGAAGGCTGCAGCTTAGAACTGTCTTCCGCTCACGGATGCGTTGAAGTGGGTGGGTTGATGGAGGCGGGAGTGCTTCACAACAGCGCAGCACGTGTGAGTGCGTATATTTAAACCAGGGCATTATAACTCCCATATAACGTAGGGGAGACCATTACAGCGGCGCGCTCTACAGTTACATCTCTTACAGGAACAAAATACGAACTGCTACCAACGTTATTTGAAACGTAAGTGGAAACTAATTATTAAACTAAAATTTACTTCTTTCAAATCCTCAATTGAAACTGTCCTCTGGTGAAAATTTTAACTTCAGATTAAAACTTTTAAATTCAGATTAAAACTTTTAAATTCAGATTAAAACTTTTAAATTCTTAAAATTAAAATTTTAAATTCAGATTAAAATTTTCAGATTAAAACTTTTAAATTCAGATTAAAACTTTTAAATTCAGATTAAAACTTTTAAATTCAGATTAAAACTTTTAAATTCAGATTAAAACTTTTAAATTCAGATTAAAACTTTTAAATTCAGATTAAAACTTTTAAATTCAGATTAAAAATTTTAAATTCAGATTAAAAATTTTTAATTCAGATTAAAAATTTTTAATTCAGATTAAAAATTTTAAATTCAGATTAAAACTTTTAAATTCAGATTAAAAATTTTAAATTCAGATTAAAACTTTTAAATTCAGATTAAAACTTTTAAATTCAGATTAAAACTTTTAAATTCAGATTAAAACTTTCTAACATTTCTAAATTTCTCTATTTTTTAAACTTTTGAAAACTATCTCGTAAAAGCTTATAAATTTTAGGCGGGTAATATTGACTTATACAGCTTTCGTGGTATTTGGCGGTAATACGTCTCGCATGGTCACGAATTACATACCTTCCGCGTTTTCGTATTCTCACAAATTATCCAAAATTTATGCATGAATGTTGGCAAACCAGTATCTGGTGACACGAGCGACAACTGTAGTTGCACCCTCTAACTTTGTCTCCAATTGTGATGGAGAGTAGCAAGGCCCTGGTTTAAATCAATGATTTGCCAGGAGCACCTCGAGTGAAGGGACTCGTCTCCGCAGGTGCTTCCACTACCTATTGGGACTAATGTCGACGTGGCTGCTCGCGTTGGACGCGCTGCCCGCTCCGTCGACGGGCGCGGCGGTGCTGGTGGCGCTGCTGGTGGGCGTGGCGGGCGCGCTGTACGCCTACGTGACGCGCCACTTCGACTACTGGCGCCGCCGCGGGGTGCCCTTCCTGCGCCCGCTGCCCGTCGCAGGCAACCTCAAGGACGTGCTGCTCTTCCGGAAGCACATCGGGGACGTGCTCCACGAGGTCTACACGAAGTGAGTTCTTTTCGGCGTAGCACAGGCGGAAGAGAAGGGTCGCAGCTGCGTTGAAAATTTTGAGAGGGGTACATTATTTGTATGTAATAAAATTTATATTGAATCGCTTCGTTGCACTTTGCATGCAGGATTCAGTCGAGGCCACCTAGCGGACAGCTTGTGGGTTATGTTTACCACAGCCCTAGTCAAATAGGAACAAAGTGAACTTACGATACAATTTATTTTAAATAATATTGCTCGTAGAAAATTACATTATAAAACAAATTGAAACTGACAAGCAGCATTATATGAAATGCAACTTTAATGTTCACTATCGAACGCAACATTTAATAGACCGATTATCAGCGATTAATATGTGTCAATATTGAGTTTGTGGACTTCTCTGTGATTGGTCAAAAACATGTATAATAATGAAATCTGTATCGTTATGGATATCATTATGCATCGTTTCAGCCATCAAATGACAGAATTGTACTATTCGAGTGGAAAAAATTAATAATTTTATGATCAAACAAAAAGATTCAATATTACAATTTTGTATTCACTATAACGCTAAGTTTACGATTAAATGGTAGCAATGTGAAATAAATATTATAGTACTTAAGGTATCCAAATAAAATATGTTCGTCTAATTCATTTTAGATTCATACTGTACATTGTCATAAATCGACAACAAACATATCCAAAATAAAAGGTAATGATACTGAACTGTGACAGTCCGTCATATTCTCGCAATTTATTTATTTTTTACTCATTTGTTTAGTCAGAAACTGTATTAACGTATGGGGAAGAAAATCATCTGCGCACGCTTTCTTGAGTTTCAGAATCCCTTTCCAACCATTTAACTATTAATAGTTGAAAAATGAAAAAATTAAAGTAATAATAATAAATTTTAAAAAATGAACGATAAACATTTCAAAAACTAGATATTTTCGTTGCCGAATTATACAAAACTTATTTGTAACAGTAAACGAACGAACATATTTTATTTTTCTGTATTACTAACAAAATAGAAACTCACCCTAAGCTCTACTACCACTACAAGCAAAAGGAAAGCTCAACAAAACGTGCGCATAGTGAAGCTACATTTACGTCCAGAAGCAAATCAAGGGGCCATCTCAGCATTTGCTTAATTGCTCTTTCAATCTACGTGCTACGGTCCGAATTTCGTATTTTCATTGGTGGTCCCCACTGCTTGAATGGGTCTTATCCCCACCATTCGACGCGCTCCGGATTTGCACTGAAATTGCACGCTCGCGGTTCCCGTTCCCAAGGTCAATAAAAGTGCAGAATGCTGTGCAGGCCTGCTGTAATAACAGTTTGTGGTGGTTAATGAGAAAAAAACTGGTTTACGTGCCTGCATTACTAGTTTGGCAGCATAGCGCGACTTCCTGCCCCGTGAGCTTCATAATAAGCTGGAATGAACCTTTGATATATCATTATGCACGCCATTCTTGTACAAGACTGCATATGTGCAAACGTAATGAAGACATAAAAGGTATTTGCTAATGGTAATCGAGTTTGATCTACAACCAATTAAAAAATTTGGCAAGGATTTTAGATGTAATATGAAAACGGAGCACACCCGTAACGACACCGAATGAACTTAATGAATGAATGAAAAATAAATGAATTATTTTACGTCGCGAGACTCAGGCCATGAGGTCTGCTCTTCCGTCAAACCACGCATTTTGCTACGCTCCTTTCACCTACTAGGGATGAAAGAAAGTAATACTTGAGCGAGGAAACAGGCAGTTTGAATTTAGCTCAGAAGGCTTGAGGATCGTTTACTTGCAGTAAATCTACTAACATGGGACAGCCGGCTTTACTTCCCCACCGAAGGAAGGCGTAAAAAGGATTTTTTAGCCCTTAAAAATCCACGACTTCCACCGGGTTTGATTACGCTAACTTCGGTATAACAGCCCGATACACTAACCGTTACACAATTGCCACCGCTTAAGGTTAATTTGATGACTCATAATAATTGGATAGGTGTTTAGAACAATACTCATCATATGTATTAATACTTAATGAGTTCTTCATCCATCTTGTAACAATATTTTGACTACAGTGAGAAGTTTGTTTCCTGTTTCACTCATTTACTCGTTTGTTATTACAGGTTGAAGGAACAACCCTATGTGGGAATATTCTTTTACGACGAACCTGCGTTCTTCATAAAGGATGCTGAGCTATTCAAGGAAATTCTAACTAATGATTTTGAATATTTTCAAGACAGAGGTTTCTCACCAGATAAATCAGACATAATTTTTTCTGAGTCGCTATTTGCAAGAAAGGGTGAGATTCACTTTTGTGTTGAATCGCATGTTTTGTAATAGTTTCTTAATAATAATACTGGAATTCACACCAACTACGGCCCACCCTCATAACTTCTAAACGGTTCTCGATATCAAAATGCAGGTTTTGCGCACCAGGAGCGGTAGCTCAGTGCATCAACTGATGTTACTGCAGCGCAGGGAGATCCTAGGTTCGAGTCCTGATGGCGACAGGATTTTCGACACTAGCTTTTCGATACTAGCTTTTCAGCTAGGTCGAATTCAGTCTCTGTCTGGAGGAGAATTCTAGCGGCCGGCTGCTCTGATCGGTAGTTTTCCGTGGTTTCTTCGACCAATACTAGGCGAATGCTGGAGCAGTATCCTAACAAAGGGGCCACGGACCGCGCGCGATCTGTCCTTCCTCTTCCTTGTCCTATCCTCTCTCCTTACACACACATGCACTATACTACCACATATTCCGGGAGACCGGTCGGGAGGTTAGAGCTTGTCCCGACTGGGGCGGTGCCCTGCTGGTGGGAGAGTCCTGGTTATGGGGAAACCCCACTAGGCGACGGTAGGTCGGCGCCGGATCTCGCCATCCAGCGGGAAAGATCTCCACGCATACTCCGAGAAAAGTCATGCACTACACTAACGGGACTATTAACCAAAGCAGTAGACGCGCCCGGAATCACGAAAATATCAAATCAAATCAGATTTTGCGTAATAACGCAAAATCGTGGGTCAGAATTTCCTGTTGCAACCCTTGCAACTGTCGCCCTTCAGGAAGATTGACTTTGCGGCGCCGCAATTTTTCCGGAGAGACGGGATAGGCCCCTAAAGCCACCTTCTCCAAAAAGCGACAGTTGTGGTGGCTGCTGCAGGAAAAATTGCAGGTTTAATTTAAAATCTCATGTCAGAAAGTATAGATTTATAAGCAAAATATTAACATACGTTACATCATTGCATTCCTCTTTTTATGATAAATCTATTGCTAGTGAGAAAAATATATTTCATTTAAAAAATCAGACGGTTAAATTTCACGAAAACTATAAATATTTTAAACAATACATTTCCACCATTTCACTTCCCCCATGTTCCACATTGTTGAGCGAAAACTGTGTTTCGATATCAGGAACCATTTAGAAGTTATGAGGGTGACCCATAATTTGTGGGACTGTCTGTATAACATCTTAAATAAATTATTGAAAACTCACATTTTGTAATGTTTTATTTAATAAAAGACAAATAATAACTAAATCCTTACCTCTACAGTTAAGTGTTACAAAGTGTTTATGTTTTGAAAAATACTGAATTGTGGGTATATTGCTTAAAGACAGAATAATTTGTTTTTTCTAATTTCAGGTGACCGTTGGAAGGACCTACGTTTAAAGCTTCATCCGGCGTTTACTATAACGAAACTGAAACGGTTCTACGATCTTATTGAACATAAAGCATCGAATCTCGATCACTATTTTGACGATGTCGCAAAAACAGGTATGAAGACTTTCTCCACACACATTCACGATGTTTTCGTTCCTCCCTTTAAAATGTATAGGAGTAAAATTATTGAAATCAACACGTCAGTAATTATACCACAAATTTTAACGATAACTTGTGTTAAGTTATTTTCATATTTGATTTGATTTGGTCAAAAAACATCAAAACTGTATGACGTATGGGGGAGAAGGTTATCTGCGCACGTTTCCCTGAATACCAGAATCTCATCCCATTGTAACGATAAATAGTGGTCTTTAAATAATTTAAAGTTAATATTTGTAATATTTAAATTGTGTTCTGCCACCAGGTTGTATATACCTACCTGCAGAATAATAGCTATCTATCTATCTATCTATCTATCAATTAATCTATCTATCTATCTATCTATCAATTAATCTATCTATCTATCTATCAATCAATCTATCTATCTATCTATCAATCTATCTATCTATCTATCTATCAATCTATCTATCAATCTATCTATCTATCTATAATCTATCTATCTATCTATTAATCTATTAATCTATTAATCTATCTATCTATTAATCTATCTATCTATCTATCTAAATATTTTCAAGCGTACCCTTCCTTCTGCGGCAGGCGAGCCATGTGATGTGGCGAACGCGTGTGCCCGCTACACGATGGACGCCGTCGCCACTGTGGGCTTTGGCATCGAGACGACCGCTTTGACGGACGACAACGATCCGCTGCACCGCGTGTTGCGGACCACTTTCGTCTACAGCAAGCTCTACCTTCTCGTGGTAAGCATTGACTACGTAGTATTAGTAGAATAGGTATATGTGTGGGACTTTGCAGCGGATATTCTACCTAGTTTATCTGGGCCAGCTAATCTCATTAACAAATAGAGGAGATAAGGAAATAAGAAGAACTAAATTAGCATCGAGAAAATTCTGGAGCCTCTCTTTTATTTTGCTAAATAAAAAGATAAACCTCCAAATTAAAAAGGTAGTAATGGACTCGTGCATCTTGCCGACATTGCTTTATAGATCACAAACATGGTCCTTAACAGTAATATAAATAAAATAAATTCAACGATGCCAAAGGAAAGCGGAACGAAAAATGTTAAATATTTCGCTCCTAGACAAAATATCATCTACAGAAATTAGAAAAAATACTAAAATTAAAGATGCAGTACGGCAAGCCGAAATAAGCAAATGGCAGGAGAACATATTATAAAGCAAGGCCAGCAACGATGGGCATACACTACAACAACCTGGGACACTCGGTATGGGTGGAGAAACCAAGGGAGACAGAGGAGAAGATGGACAGACGAGCTATGCAAAGCAGCTGGTCCCACCTGGACGAGACTGGCCCAAGAGAGAACAACATGGAGGCAACTGGAATATGAACAGCAAAAAGAAGATGATCGGGCCTCGGGCGTGGCGCAAGGTCCTTTACCGGGCCGACTACTGCTGGCAACGTCTCAAGGGAGCATCCACAGCTGTAGAGGGTGTCAACGCATGCGGAGTCTCTTCGAACGGTTCGTCACTTGATAACAAAAAGATTTAACAGCAAGATTCAACAACTGTGTAATTTTCGACAGAACCACACGTTTCGTGGTTAGCTGATTTCGAAGAAGTGTATTTTCTTCTCTCTTCATACATTACTTTCTTGAATACATGGAGTGGAATGAATTCCCTTTATGTGGATACATGACTTTAAAAATGTGTTATTACTCAATGCCTGCCTGTTTGTCATGCGGCTAAAGCACACAAAAGATTTCATCAAAACTGATATTTCTCGATCTGACAGAAGCCACGTCCTTTTGAATTTGAACAAATCTTTAAATTTTTGAGCTATTTTACATGAAGCACTTCACGAGATATTTTCAATTTTTTCTGGAAGGCGAACAGTCTTACACTTGAAAGCCATTTCACATGGAGTTACTTGGCAGCATTTCAGAGTGACGCTTCTGTGGATAGAGCATTGGTTCAAAAGAAGGTATTCTTAATAACAGCGCAATGGCGCTGCAGAAATGGTTATTGGCGAAATCCAGCCACCAGCAGTGCAAAAGCGCCCCCCCGCACCAACAGAGCACAGTTCTATATGGCAGCTTTCGCACTAGACCACGCGCTACTGAGCCTAGCTGCATTGTGACCGCAGACAACTACAGCCACTGTGATCTGCCCTGGCTGGGCGACGACGTTTGGAAGGCTCAGGAGCCGTTTTGACCAGCATAACATAATCTTGTTCAGATGTGTAGTGCCTAACGTAGCCTTCATACACAGTGTCGGTAAGTGGCTGTGTTTGAAGGACCCCGGCGCTTCTCGGTGGCCTGCCGAGTGGCTCCGTAAATTAACCCCTTTCCGGTAAGGCCAAGGCCCCGACGTCGTGCTGCGCAGTCGCTGGCGATTTTCGTGGACATGAAGCTGCTGCGCTGGTTCCGCTTGTCGCTGGCGCCGGCCCCGCTGTCCGACTTCCTGCGCAGAACTGTATGGGCGGCTGCGCGCGACCGGGAGGGGAACGCGGGCATGCGCAGAGACATGCTCGACCTGCTGCTCGAACTGCGCGACAAGGGCCGCATTGCTGCGGATGAGGAAACGCCCGTCGGTGGCGACTCCGACCAACGCAATGCTGATAACGGCAATGGTCGTACTGTTGTACAGAATGGCACTACAACAGGCGACGAAGGCGCTGGTTTCATCAAAAGTGGTAAGTTTGTGAGGGGAAACAATTTCGGGGACGTTATAGAGAAGCATGCGTTGTTCTTGAATGGTTAGTTGGTTATGGATTCCGCGTGCGCCTACTACCAAGGTCATTAGTCCCGTAAGTTAGTGAACGTTTTTTCCTCGAGAGGTGATGGTGATCTTCTTTAGCTGCGAGATCCAGCGCTAACCTACCGTCGGGTAGAGGGATTTTCCCCAAACAGGTATCTCCCACCGGCGGGACACTGCCCCAGCCGGGACAAGTTCTAAGCTCCCGCCCGGTCTCCTGTTATGAGTGGTAGAACAGAGCATGCAAGTGTAAGTATGTGGAAGGGGTAGGGTAGAACAAGGAATGGAAAGGTAGAATAGCGCGCGGTCCATGGCTCGATTGTTAGGGTACTGCTCCAGCATTCGGCTGGTATTGATCGGAGAAACCACGGAAAACTACCAATCAAAGTAATCGGCATATAGAATTGTCCCCCAGGCAATTCTACCTAGCTGTCAAGCTAATATTGAAAATGTGGCCACTGACGGGAGTCGATTCTAGAACCTCCCGAGATACTGCAGAGGCACTGCAGTGAGATCAGTTGATGACCTGAGCCACCTATCCCGGTGAAGTTCGGCTTACTTTTGACGGTGCCCGTGGAATGTAATGATAATCGGCATATCTGAAACTTTTGTCTTCCACTATATACACACACATTTGAGTTCTATGAATATCTTTTACTGTGTTTCGATCATAATTTTTGTCTTTAGGGGGTTATCTAAGATCTTTATTTTGGATTAATGAAATGATTTAGGATGATTTCCTTAGACTCTTTCGTCTGTTATGTGTCCTTGCCGTGAGACTGGTATCTCATTGCACTTTCTTTCCAGCTGTTATTAAGAAAGCCGTATTTTATTTTGTTTTTTCTGGTCTCCCCTCCTTCTCCTTTTCTCATTTTCATATTTATCTACTTTTAGGTATAATTTTCTTCTGTCAACTTACTCCTACTGACTTTCTCTTTTGATCAGTTTCCCTCTAACATTATTTCCCTTAGTATCCTCTAGATCCTGTTCTCGTCGTCTTCGTCTCCCATTCTTAATAAAATTCTTCAAATATTTCTTTATGTAAGTTTTGTTTTAATTATTTAGACTTATTGTTCATTTCAAATAGTTTTATCAAATTAACTGTTATTTAAACCCTGACGTTTTTTTAACCAAGACCATCATATTTCTCAGATATGGATGGCGATGTGCTCATCGCTCAAGCGTTCACTATGTTTACCGCTGGCTTCGAAACTACATCGGCTACTATGAGCTTCGCCCTGTACCACTTAGCCAAAGAGAAAGATATCCAAGACAAACTCAGAAGTATATTGCAAAAGGTAGTTAAGAAAAATAATGGGAAACTTTCATATGATGCACTGCAAAGTGTGGAGTACCTGGATATGATTTTCTCAGGTAAGACAAGAAGTGCACTAAAAGGTCGTCAATATTTAGTATTCTGCTCATTGTTAGCTCTTTCCCCAGTGAGACCGATTTTAACTGTAGAATGCATGACAATGGTAAAGGAATAACGCAGCGATGGATCGCTTAGCTCTCTCTACAAACAAATCTACAGTTACAAATCTACAGTCCCGGTTAGTTTTCTGTCATTGTGTATATTCAAAATTAGTAATAGAAAAGAATAGTGGCCTGTAGTAACAAACTCTGCAGAACAAAACCACGCAGAACACTTTCCCAAAAAATAGCATGCACACTGCTCAAGAACAAAAAATTAAATGTTTGCGTAGAACTCTGCAGCAAATTTATTATTTTAACAAAAACTGAACTCACGAATATTGAAATTACGCAGTATAATATATATATATATATATATATATATATATATATAGAGAGAGAGAGAGAGAGAGAGAGAGAGAGAGAGAGAGAGAGAGAGATTGTCCGTAACACATGTGAATAGAAAATATTTTTTAGGGGCAGGCTGTTCTTCCCAGCCATACTATCGCATGACGTCTGATGTTTCGTAAGCGGCGATGTACCGAGTATTATGAGAATAAGCGAAGTAACGTCATCAAATATTTGCATTTTTTATGAAAAGTCAATATTTCATTGTTTTTTTATCTTTCTCGAGTTTCTGGTTATGTAACGAATGATTGACACCTCTTACATGGCGTCAGGCGGCTTAGTTTTCTCTTAATTTCTTATTACGTTTTTTCTACTCCCATTATATAAATGCTGTCGTTTGATGGCCGCAACCGGTTCAATAATGATGCACATTACAATACAGATTTCATTATGATCCAGGTTCGTGACCAATCCTAGAGAAGCGTGACATGAAATGTCAGTTAATATTAATTACGTCT
This sequence comes from Teleogryllus oceanicus, assembly GCA_964035755.1. NCBI lineage: Eukaryota > Metazoa > Arthropoda > Insecta > Orthoptera > Gryllidae > Teleogryllus > Teleogryllus oceanicus. The sequence goes on along the minus strand of CAXIVR010000014.1, from coordinate 30,022,282 downwards.
GAACGCCTCAGCTGTAAATTTTAAAACTAAATTCATTAATGTGGTAAGGCGGAAGAGCCGGACTTTAGGCATGAGCCTCGCTACAAATAAAAACAATTTTATTATTTTCAAAAGCTTACAAATCCACTATTGACACTTATGCGATTATTGAGAATCGTTGTAGCAAATGTTTCCTTCCAATGTGTACATTAAAATTGCATTTAATATGATATTACAGTTGTTAGTTTTAATTTCTTTTATTATTAGTAATGTTATCATTTTATATTATTATTTAAAATAAATTGGATCGTAATTTCACTTTGATCCTATTTGACAAACGCGGTACTCCCTTTCAGGTGGATTGGTAACCACAGCAATATTCTAGGGTTACTGTCCAATAGGTGGCCTTCGCTGAATCTTTCAACTCAACTGTCACGAAAATATTTAATGTAAAAGTTTAACTTATAAATGTCGTAGAAAAAGTACCGTATGAAACTCGATGTAATGGGTTTTAATACACTCGTGTGAAATTTACGATACTCGCTCATTCCTTGCTCGCATCGCAATATCACAATCGTGTATTAATACGCATTATTACATCATCATTTCATAATATAATATTATACGCTAAAATAAAATATTTTCTCCACAATGATAATTTTCCAATTTTAAGGTTCAGTATCAAACCAGTACCTAAACGGTCGGTGAATTTAAATCGAAAATATCTTCATTTACCTTAAGACAATAATTTTATTCCAATTTTCTGTGATCAGATTTGTATTAATATGATTTGAAGAACCTCCTCCAGGGTCTGTGATTTCTCCGCTCTTGATTATACATCGTTTGCTCTTTTAGAATATTTAATATAGTCTTTTTAACCGTAAATGATAGTTTCACTGTCGAATTTGTTAATTTTTGTATCCTCTTTTTCATCACTCCTTCAATTCTGAGAAACCCTTTCACAACATTTATAATCTAGCTGGACGTAATTTCAATACCTATTTTTCGTTGCCAAATTTGCGTGTTTTAGGAATAATTGTCTAGATGTTTTGTGAGCTAATAAGGTACTAGCACGCACCGTCCCTGTGATCTGAAAGATAGTTATTACTTCAGAGACACTATGATTTATGAAATTAAATTTTGTGATATTTTTTCGTTTTGAATTGGAATGTATTTCTTATAGAATCGTTACCCTTTCTGTATTTCTAAAGATTTTCAATAATAATATTACATTACTTGTTTATTACGTATTTTATTTCAATTTACTGTATTTTAATTAATACTTATTTGTGTTCTCTTCAATTAGAAACACTCCGATTGTACCCGATTCTTCCTTTCTTGGACCGAACGTGCACTAGAGATTACAATATTCCTGGCACCAACATCGTCATCGAGAAAGGCGTTACCGTCTTTGGAAGTTTATATGGCATCCAAAGGGACCCACAATACTTTCCCGACCCTGATCGCTTTGATCCGGAAAGGTTCGCCGAGAAGAAGTCGAAGATCCCTCAAAACTGTTTCGTGCCTTTTGGGAACGGTCCTCGTAAGTGCCTAGGTGAGTCCACACACATGGCACATGTGATATCACGTACTTCAATATGCTGATCGCCATCTTCGTCAACATATTAGCTTTATTAAGATAGCCGGCTTTCGACGGCTTTGCCGTCATCGTCAGTCTCGCTGCTGTCGGCAAAAGTCGGTCGACTGTGTCGGGCACAGTCGAGCACAGTCGACCGACTTTTGCCGACAGCAGCGAGACTGACGATGACGGCAAAGCCGTCGAAAGCCGGCTATCTTAATTAAGCTAATATGTTGACGAAGATGACCTCTTTTATTTCTTCTTATAAGAACGTCAACAACACCAAATCAGAATTACCACAATGCTGAGCGTCTTAGAAAGAAATATATAGTTTGATACGCGGGAAGACCATCGAGCGAAGACGATCAAGGCGTAGCTACTGACTTTGCAATCCGGAGGCCCGGGTTCAGTCCCCGCACCGCCCATTCTGACCGTGGTGTTTCACGGTTTCCCTAGGTTATCTAGGTGAATACTGGGATGGTTCTTCCGAAAATGTCACGATTGCAAAAGCGGCATTGCGAAGTAGATTTCGTTAACTACGTGAGTCACGAAGTTTGGTCCCCCTGATTGGGGTTGGCGTCAGGCTGACATCTGGTTGTAAAACTTACAGTCAAAATTAAAATCAAAAACAAAAATGGAGATACGAAGTATGGTCCTCCAAGTTGGTGGCTGATGTCAAGTCACTCGATCCGCTAATATATTGTGCTTATTATTCTGGAAATTAATTTCAAAATAATGATGTATATTTCTGAAACAACACGATGTAAAATACAGGAGAAACCGGTAAATATTGATGAACCTGCTACTAATCCATTTTATCTTTACAAACTGTCCATCTCGATTTCAATCAGGGGCCAGGAATGAAACCCTGGGACTCGTAGGAAGATGATTAGCAGTATCAAGATAATTTAGATATACTCTGCTGAACTAGGGAACTGTTCGCTATTTGTATGGTTCATTAATGTTACCCAATTGATATTGCTAGGAATACGTTTGAATCGCTTGTTCCCTAGCCGCTAATGTATGTCAAATTTGCCTATTGATCACAACAAGATTTTTTCGTTTTCACAGTTGTGTAAAATCGCAATTTAGTAATATATAGATGAAATTTGGTAAAATATATCATAATGTTAGTGAAATCTCATCATTAGAAAGTCGATGTAACTAATGTCATCAGTAATTAGAAAATATTCGTGTCCTCAAAAGTAGAAACGTTTTTCTTTACCACTTATTCTCTGTGCATACAAAATTTTATATTATAAATATGTCTACATCTATGTGCAGTGCAGTGCAATATGTCTACATCTATGTGCAAATATTTGATAACTGATAAAACAAGTGAAACAATAATAAAAATTGAAAATCATGTAACAGAAGAATTAAATAAAATATGTAAGAGGGAATGAAATAATTAAAAATTCTTTTAAAAATACGCCAAAGTGCTGGAGATACAATTATGTCTATTTTTAACACTCAAATAATGTAGATGGCTTGCTATTTGCCGAGCGACGAACATTCAGTGCATTCCTTTCCCCTGTATGTCGGTTTTTTGCATACATGAGAGAAACTAACATTCGCCAAATACATAAGCTGCCATAGGAACGTATGGAAATAGAGGATTTTATGTAACCCTTATCGACAGAATTTTTATCACCCAAAAATTAGTATAAGTAAGCGAAAAATATAGAACACTGACGTAGCCAGCAGAAATCTACATATACAGAACAGAATGGTCAGGGTTTCCTTATTGAGGACATAGTGGCGTACTCAGAAGAACACGAGGAAGTAACAGAACAGAAGGAATATTTAGAAGAAGATACTTCGTAGAATCACAAAAAATCTCACAATAAGCTGCTGTGCAATATACATTTTTTACATCCCAATTACGCAAACAGCTATCTTTAACTTCGTAGTTTTCAGCGACAGAAATTAAAAGAAAGGAAACAAATTACACTGCCCATGCTCAAATATTACACTGTTCATGAATATAGGTATACTCTTTACGTGTCTAATTTTATTCAGTCATTAAAATGGCTTCTTTTTTAGCATTGTGTAATGTATATATAATCCCCCCTTTAATACTCTCTTATAAATCACCACGCCCACACGTTGGGCGCCCAATGTAATATAGTATATCTCCACCCTCCTTTACTACCACGACGCCTCACGTCGCGGCACCAGTGTAAGATCTATTCTCCCTCTAATCAAATACGATGGCCCACGTTAGTGCGCCACTGTAATATTCTCTTACAAAATCTCACGACGATTGTAATCTTTTCATCGTCACGCGCACTATCTTACCCTGCCCTAGCCCTAAATTATAATTGGGTGCCACATTATCGATTGCCCGTACCTCTGTTAGCTCGTACTATTATCTATTTCTTACCGTGTCGTAGTTCGCGCGCTCAATCCATACGGAGTTGAAGTAAGGGTCCGCTTCGTTCGTGCCTGGGTCAACATTCATACCACTACAGAATAAAAAGACATGGAATCACGGCAATTATGAGCCATTGGGATGATCATGCATTTAATTTTTGGATTTTTCTTCGCTGATCTCCCTTTTGTTAACACAATCTGCCCCTCCGACTTACGAAACATAACAATACAAATATATAAACACACAGGAAGAAAAAAAACATAAACATACACACTGAAATTACAATACAAAGAAAAATCTCATCCATCCATCCATCCATCAGAATGCGCATTCTGTCGTGACCTTCCTCTTCTTTTCTTTCTTTTGAATGGAGCGTAAACAAACCAAAAAAAAACAAGACAGTTATTGCACAATTCGTGCCACTTCCCTTTTTTGCAACGATGTCACCTTCCGTCTGCGCCCGTCGCTGGTAGTTGTCACGTGCATTATTCACGCACGCACTTCCCCGTTCAGCTGCCACCAGATCCTCGATGCACTCCTCCGTTTAAAGTTTGACAATGCATCCATAATTATTGTTTTTTGTCTTATTCGCGTCTTCCCTGAATGTTATTTCTATATGTCGCAATATATATATATATATATATATATATATATATATATATATATATATATATATATATATATATATATATATATATCTTTCGCGCGCTCCTATTTCCTGACACCTAATTTGCGTAAATATTGTCTATGCGGATTTTTTTGAATTTCTAAATGAATTTAAATAAATTTTCGATACACTCAGTCTAAACAATTGTTTTTATGCAACCAAAATAACTTAATAACGTTTTACACGACACTTCCGCAAAATTTTTCAAAAACTTAACACAACATAAAAACGCGTACGTTCATCCTCAGATCCGAACTCATTCTGTCTGTAACACAGTTCACATTGTTGGTCCCTACAATCCAAGTGACTGTCTTTTTTCCAAACATATGCCCATCACCACAATAAATGTTCGAAAACTCTTACATTTTCGCTGTTTTCGGGCATCTTGCGTCTTACTCTCTATTTCATAGTTTTATTAACTTTTGGTTTGTAATTATCACATTACCGAATTCCCTTTTCCTGTTTTCCTTTTTCCAAAAAACGTTTATTTTCCGTCTTCCCCACTCGTGATGACGTCAATTACATCTTCGGTCGCTCTTTTAATTCTCTCTTAGTTCGCTATGCTATGGAACTGGATACTGATTTATTAAAGCCTTACATAAATTCCCCCCGCGCCGTAACTAATTTTGCCCTTATCTAAATATTTTTCCCTATAATTTCTGTAAGTTTGGCCAAAATCCACCCAGGCATTCACTGGATATTTAACAAAACTCGTCTTGTATATTTCCAGGAGTACAACAATGAGTTCCATTTCTTCCATCTTCATCATGTTATGCATGCTATTTATACCATTTATAATATTTACGGAACCCTTGGCTCGAATAACGTGGTTCTTCTTTCAAAATGTTTCTAAATTTAAGTTCTATTCATCGTTCATCACACATATTTCCGCCCCTTATGTTTTCTATTGCTTTCCTAATAATTATGATTACGCGGCGCAGTTGTCTATTGTTTGTTTCATTTTTTTAATTCCTCCTTGCTTACATAAAAGTTCCATGCATTCTTGCGGTCTAGTCCCACAGATCATTACAATTGATACACTTAAGATATTATATAATAATTATTCAATATATCCTTAGAAAATTTTCATTTTTTCATTACACAACCCTAAATAAACTTTAATAGATACGGCTGTCAAGATTAAATAGAACCTGTTTCTTTGGAAACGCTTTGACAACTTGTATCACGCTGATGATTAAATAAAATTTTATTCTTGCATCATAAACTACTCTAGATCTTCAATTGAATTATAATAGCCCTTCGTCTTTTCACAGGTTTCAAACTTGCTTATCTGCAAGGTAAGCTTGGCCTAGCACATCTCATCTTGAATTACAAGTTTTGGACGTGCGCAGCAACTCCTTCCAAGATGGAATACAACATTCACAGCTTTATGCTTTCGCCACGCTATGGGGTACCATTAACTGTTACTCGCGTTGAAAAATGAAGTCTTTAAAAAAATTATGTTCCAAGAATTTGAACCCTATGCAAGTTTATTGTAACATAATGTCTACACTGTCTTGACTTTG